>CM042230.1:17958103-18693103 GCA_023566465.1 Cottus gobio
TTCTTCAGAGGACGCCGAAGTCCGGCTGATGCCTGGCGGCCCGGCAGACCAGCTCTCATTACTTCACAACTTTTCAGTGAGCCGTAACATCGTCAAAACCCTGAGAAGCGCTCACACTTCTGCACAAAGAAATTCAAGCGCCCAAAAACAGACGAGGAAAAAATAGAGGAAGAAAAAAATCACCAAGCATCATTCTTACTGCTGAGTTTGGAAGAGAGTTGGAGGAAGAAGCCGACTGAAATAAAGGTGTGAATGACGGGTTGGGAATAGGAGGAAAAGGGGGTCGAGGGAGAGAGAGGTCTCCCCCTTAAAGATACACTCGTCAAAACCCCCTACTTTGCGTTTCTGACTTTTTCAGCGAGGAACAACAGTTTTCTCTGACAAAGCATTTTCCTGCTTATTTGAAGACGGAGGGAGGAGACGGGGCTCAAGTTGGAACGTGAGAAACCGAAAGGATGTAACAAAGGATTCAGAGCCAGTAAGCAGATAGCTCTGAAGGCCGCTAGGGGCCGGGGAGAGGTGGGGGAGGGGAGGGAGGGGGTGTCTTTTGAAGAGAGAGATGGTAGGGGAAAGAGAAGGATGGAGACGGAGAGAATGAGACTCAGAGAGAGAGAGAGTGTGTGTGTGCGTGTGTGTGTGTGTCTCCTGTGTATGTGTTTGGGGACCCATAGAGTGAGGCCTGCGCATGTGATTTATTTCAGAATACTAATGTCTCTTTGATCTCCTCTGCTTAAAAAAAACCCTGCTGGGATTGTGGGCACACACACGCGCGCACGCATGCACACAAATGCATATATGTATCTACATACAAGCGAGCACACACTCGTGCTGCAGCACACACACCCCCACATTAATATTGTTGTGTCCCCTCGACTGACTGCTGAGCAGGACTCATTTATGCACACACACTCCCACACTCAGTCACACACACACACACACACACACACACACACACACACACACACACACACTCCAGGGCGTCTAATCTACTTTAACTATCGTCAAATCCATAGAGATCCAATTACAAAGATAGAGATATTTGTTTTTCTCTATGCATCCTAAAAGACTAATTAAATTTTCATGTAAAGATGAAATTATTTGATACAACACAAACGTCTTTTCATTTTCATAATTGTAATGTAATATGTTTTAATTGGGGATCCTGTGACTGTTTCTGCCTACCTCAGCTGCCTTTCTAGGCCTATTATCCAGTACACCCATGAAACCACACACACACACACACACACACACACACACACACACACACACAAACCCCCACACACAAAAATAGAATGGGGTTGTATTTCGCTTACCTTTCTTTCTTGTATTATTTCATCATAATTCCAAGTCAGGGTCATGTGCGCTAGAGCGCATCCCAGAATGCACCGGGTAGGAGACAGTCAATCAAAGATTATTCAGACCTTCGTTTTTTTTTGTCTACCCTGAAAAGATAAAAATAATAAGGTGTGTATGTTTCAGATAGTGTTGCAGGCAAAATAATGAAAAGGGGGAATTTAATCACAATCACACTGCCCATCAGTATGTCTTTACACACAAGAACACACGACAAATCCACTGCAGGTCTTTTGACCATTTGACAAGATTAACAGTCCACAGCCTGAGTTCGGCCTGTACTCACTCAACGCTAACGTCAGCATGCTATTGATGAAAAGTCAGAAGATAGCCCAGTTATAATGACCCTGAGGGGTGTGTGTGTGTGTGTGTGTGTGTGTGTGTGTGTGTGTGTGTGTGTGTGTGTGTGTGTGTGTGTGTGTGTGTGTGTGTGTGTGTGTGTGTGTGTCAAATGACCTGGTAATCCATTCAATGATTTCACTTAAAAGTACAAATGTCAACCTCATGGGGGCGCTATGGGGAAGGTCGAGGGATTACCAAAGTCATTAGGAAACATCCTCTGGTGATAATGTACAAAATGTCGAAAGGGTTAAATTAGAGGTCAAATTATGTTGTATGCCAAAGTGAGCTCTTCTAGCAATTCAATTCAATTCAGTTTATTTTGTATAGCCCAAAATCACAAATACAAATTTGCCTCTGAGGGCTTTACAATAGCAAACCCCAGCCAGCTTTTAACTGTTTATTTACACTATGTACACAGAGTATACTGTATGAGCACAATTGTTTGCTTGTTAAACTGTGTCTGTGTCTTCTTTATGACTGCAATTCAATATAAACAGGCCACTCTGGAAAGAAGCTGAAGTCTGTCTTCAGATTCTGTGTCAAGGGTTCAGCGATACACTTTTATTTTTCTTGTGAGCACCTCCTGTGCTTACACTGATCACATGATCTCTCTATCTTTCTATCTCTCTCTCTCTCTCTCTCTCGCTCTCTCTCCCTGCTTTCTCCTGGGTCTGCCGGCAAGTCGCTTGACTGCAGTAATTAGAAGACGAGTCAGCTTCTAATACTAAAGCCTGTCTGTGGTTCCAGGAGGTTCACAACGTTCTCTTCTATAGTATTGTGTAGTCCTGGGCAAAATTCTGATTGGATAGTGTGTTTGTTATATTTTTGAAACTGTAAATTGGGGATAATAATTATCAGTTAGGAGCCTGCTCTGGGACTCTCTTTTACTGGATGCAGGCTCTTCATTGTACTGATGGTGTTTTTAATTTCTGTAATTTAAAGATAGCATCACTGCTCCTGCTTCTGAGGGTTTCTGCCATTGAGTTGTGTTTTAGTGTGTATTTTCTTCAAACACTTGCTGTGTGTGTGTGTGTGTGTGTGTGTGTGTGTGTGTGTGTGTGTGTGTGTGTGTGTGTGTGTGTGTGTGTGTGTGTGTGTGTGCTGCTCAGGCTTTAAAACAGGATGTTATAGTCTAACCTCCCTCCTCCCGCGAGCCCCTAGTCTCGGTTGATACATGGAGTCTGTCAGAAACTCCAGCTCTCCTCCCTGATGAACACCTCCAGCAGCCGCCTCGGGGACATCAGTGCATGCAGCTGCTGGCCCGACTCGACTGGGTTTTCATCCCTCCTCTTCGCAGTAGATAGCAGCTTGGTGATGCCACCTCTCATAAGGGGCTGCCTCAGGGCGGCACAATGCACCGACTCCAGTGCGATGGAATCAGACAGGCTTTCATTTGATAAAAGTAAAGAGGACCTGACCTGCTTCGACCCCAGCGGCTGGAGGCCCCTAATAAACGGAATAGCAAGTATTATAGGCTTTACATAATTGAAATATGTATTTAAAGCAGCTTTAAGATAGCCATAAACTGATCAAATGACTATGACTAATTGTACATATTGAAGAATCCAGGGAATTATCACCAACTCTGTTGTCACCCTCGACTCTGCAGAGCTTTTTTTGCTCAATGTCTCCTCGTTCTTAACTTTTCGGTTTTGGCTCACTCTCACCACACTCGTCTGCGTCGTGGGAACTGTTTTCAGCTCTAAAGCCCTGATAAACCTACTGCACAAGCTGCTGCGAAGCCCCAAACAGCAAGAGTGGGGTATGGAGACCAAACACAGAGCTGCAGGGAGAGTGTTTTTCTTTTTTGCCAGGTCGTTTTTACACCCCATCCCAAGTGATCCAAAAATAAATAAGACTCATATAACATTGTTGGACCCATAACGGACAGTTTTAAGAAAGAAATTGAATTATTCATCATTATGAACTTATATATATATATATATATATATATAAGTTCATAATGATGATATATATATATATATATATATATATATTGATATTAATATTGAGATCATATATCGATATTATAATTATATAGTTATCAGCGTATTATGTCCCTTATGCCCCTCCACTATATAATCAGACTCTTTTTGTATTACTTTACAGAAGGTGCTCTGCTGCCCGGAGCTGCTCTGGTCAAACAAGACCAGCAGGAGCGTAACAGCCACATGGTGGCGTTTACCAAGTAGACAGCGCCATCTTGCGGCCTCCTGCTGCTGCTGCACGGAGAGGGTGGAGCTCCAGGACTCGGCCTGAACTTGCACCCGCTGCTGGTTTGTTTATGTCAGGAAGTGAAGGCCGACATGGTCCGAGAGGAGCTGGTGGTCCGCCTCAACGACCGGGAGTATAAAAACTGGTTGAAAGCCGGACGGTGTCTGCTCATCCTGAAGGAGGGCCTGCACCCCTTCATCACCCAGCACGCGCGCGCGTTCCACGGAGATCTGCTCAACCAAAACACTCAGCTGCGGAAACCGTGTGAGACGTCGTGCAAACCGAGAGGGAATCGGGTCAGTCCGTAAACTCTTCTGTTTTAGTCCCCCGGGGTTTGCGAAATGAATCATGTTTCTGCCACACTTTTGCATTATGAAATACTGTGTGTGTGTGTGTGTGTGTGTGTGTGTGTTTTGTGGCCACAGATGCAGGCTATTCCGAGGCAGATTTGGATACTTTACTATAAACAAAAATGATGTCTGTATTTTCTTTAGAGTGCAGTTTGTGCAAAGGAAAAGACAGAGCTTTTGTGTGCGTGTGTTTTAATAAGTCAGACTAATTTTTCCCTTTTAATAGACTTTATTAACGATCATTTTTGAGATGGTATGATTCTGTTAATGTGTGTGTGTGTGTGTGTGTGTGTGTGGGTGGGGGGGGGGGGGGTGTAGCTTTCCTCAGCATGCAGGTTGTGTGCAGGGTGGCAGAAGGTGATCCTGAGCCACCGCAGGCTGCCAGATGCCACAGTGAACTGGGACAACTGTTTCCCTCCCAACTGGAGAACAGACCACTGGGAGCTGGCCAAGGTACTCATCCCGCCGGTCAACACCTTTAACCTGAGTGTGCTGTGACTGGCATTTAATATCATTAGACTTTATGCCTTCTTTTTAATGTTTGATACTGAGGAGTAGTTGTCAGCTTGATGCTGCTCCAGCAAGCAGATGGGTTTATGGGAAACGTGGTCCTAATTTTGACATACGGCTATAGCTGAACAATACCATTGGAGTGGGATAATAGTCTCCTATATTATATGTAGTTCAGTGTATTTAGTTAGAGCTGCAACTTTATTTACTTTTTTCTTAATTGTTATGCCTGTTCATATTTCCCACAGCCCGAGGTGAGCTACTGTATATTTGGCTTGCTTGTTTTATCCGACCAGCAGCCCAGAAAACGAAGAAATACAGTTTACTGTCGTATATATGTCAAAGGAAAGCATTCAAACCTGACAACCTGACTCAGTTGAAAGTGTTTTGGAAATTAACAGATTAATGTTCTGCCACTCCAGGAGATTGTTACAGGTGTTAAACACCATCCAGTTTAATGGTGGTGGAGCTCATCTTTCAACTGTGGGCTTACATTAGATAAAGCAAAAAATGGGAACCACAGGTTCAGACTAACTAAACCACATTTTAATATGACAATTCTTAAAACATTACATTTGCATAACATTTACATTACATTTGGTTGGAAATGTGAGGACCTTTTCATTTATTTTGTTTCGTAGTTTAAACTTGTTGATTTGTGATCACATCATAGATGGTCACTGTAAAAAAAAATACTTTATGTCGAGCTGAAATGATAATAAATCAAATTATAGACTTTGTAACTTTTGACATTTCATATTCTAAACAGTTGATCAAGTAATAGAATAATCAGCTGAATAATCGTTAATGTCTTTCTATCTTTTTATCTTTCTGTGTCTCTCTCTCTCTCTCTCTCTCTAGGCATTCATGCCAAGGGGTCAGGGGAAAGTGAAGGGGGCGGAGCAATGTGATGCCTCTGCTCTGCTCAACCTGATCAACCACTGTGATTATTTCCATTTTGTGGACCCAAAATGTGTGAGAGAGGTAAACAGTCATATTGTTTACAGTGTAAATGCTGTTTGAACAGTCATTGTCACATTGTCACCTCAAGCCTCAGACACCAGGGGGCAGATGTATCACTCTTTTAAGGCTGTGGTGGAATAGTCAAAACATTACCTCCTAACATCTAACCACGGTGTTAAGAGGATCCGACTTTCAATAACGGCAGGCGGATGTTAGTGATGTCAGCGGTGAAACTACAATGTTCTAGTCCATCTCGGATCACAATAAAGTGCATCTTAGATACCTCGTCCGTGTTCTTACAGTGTTGCATCATGCAGACGATTTAAACAACCTGGTTCAAAGTATTACTTTTTTATTAACTAATTTATTAACAAGGTTTTTCAGTTTCAAACATGCTGACTGTTATCCCACTAACAATGTGTGTAATATATGTGTGTCTCCTTTTGTTGTTATGGTTCATATGAAGATTATAACAATTTATGAAACATCACACAACCCGGTGTGACCTAGAAGTGTTGACTTGATAGTGTTTCATTGTAATGTGACAATAGTTTTATCAAAGCTTCTCTAGCTGATGTCAAATAAAATAATGAAGGCTGAGGCTGCAGTACAACACCAGAGAGAGAATATCAAATGCGTCAGTTTAATCACTTTACAGCAGTTTGCTCACTTTACAGCAGTTTGCTCACTTTACAGCAGTTTGCTCACTTTACAGCCGTTTAATCACTTTACAGCAGTTTGCTCACTTTACAGCCGTTTTCAGCAACAGCAATGTAACGTTCGTAGTTTGCCAACAGGGTTAACAGATGATTAAAAGTTCTCCAAGTTATAGCAACAGTTATTTACATGATCTGCATTTGTCTTCATGATCATTTGTTCTTGTGAACGGCCGAATGATGCGTCACTTTAAGTGTTGCCGCTGCAAGGAATTGTCGGGCGGCATTATCAGGCGGCATTATATCCTTTCCTTTCGTAAAGGCAGGTCCAGTGTTTCCTAAACTAAAGGAGCTAAGTTAGGAAGCATTGAAGCTCCTTTCCTTTGCATTTAGAGAATTCGACCAGCACTTATCATGGCAGCCACTTAGGTACTTCTGGGTCATTTCACTCTGCTTGGAAAGTTCCTAACCAAAAAGGACTATTTGACTGCAGCCTAACATTTTGTGGACACAGGCTGAAAGTACTCAAACGGTGAACATGATGTCTGTCTGCCCTAATGTTGCTTTGTTTTAACCCTCGTCCTTGTGCTCCAGGTGATCCGTTTCAGGAACGAGTTGATGCATTCCTGTGAGTTGCGTGTGAAGGATGAATGGATGAGACACTACCAGACCAGTGTGAGAAACCTTGTGCGGCAGTTTGGCCACGTACCACAGATGGTAACAGCTGGAAAGCAGATCGAGGAGGTGAGCGTGTGTCTCCGGCCTTCTTTAAGGCGAGTTCCCCAGTCAAGAGGTTCGTCAACATAATGAAGCCGAAAAATTATTTTGTAACACGCTTCCGTTACTCCTGTGAGTTTCGGCAGCACACAGGGCAACACACTCTGCTTTTCAGTTTCTTAACCGCTTTTATTGATTCGCTGCACGGACTTTGCTGTCTCCCCTTAGCGCACCCGCCTTGGTCCGTTTCCAGCTCTGGCTATTAGCTACTGTGGCTATGTCGCCTCTGCACCCCTCTCACCCGTTCCTCAGCCGCTAATCCTGTTTGAAATGGGGAGAGACACACACAAATTGCCCCCAGCTGAGGCTGATTATACCTCATCCCAGCACCTGTTCCATGAACCACTCCTCCACTCTCCCTCTGCAGCTGAGCCTAACCACACCCCTGCCACCACAGATTTATATAAAGAGTATAGAAAACACAATTACAGATTAAATAACGCTTTGAAATACGAGAAAGAATAGGGCAGGGCCTTAAATACATCCCATCGTCCAGACCACTGTTGTCTATAAGAGTCTGTTCGATAGTCCACTAGAGAAGCTGTCGATCCTCAGAATGTCTCAAGTTTTATAAAGTTAGAAATTCCTCTTCTTCCTGCTCCTCTTCAGACGGTGCTCATGTGTTTTCCGTTTGTCCAGATGCTGAGCGTTGATCTGTCCATATGTGTCTCTGGCTTGGACCGAATGGATTCCACTGCCATGGAGGGATTAGAGTGTGATTCTGTCAGCCAATGGGAGATCAGCGGCGACTTAATCAGCCAATGGGAGGCTGAGTTGCTACAAGAGAGGCTGCAGGAGTTACTGCAAGCTGCTGACGATGATGCAAAGATGCAGGTGCGAAGAACAGATATGTCCGTGTGCACTTGCACACTTAGACATGATGCATATAAAGAAAGAATGTCACATGACCTCGGCCGGCTGTCTCTTCCTTTTTCTTTAGGACACACAGCA
Source organism: Cottus gobio (assembly GCA_023566465.1). Classification (NCBI taxonomy): domain Eukaryota; kingdom Metazoa; phylum Chordata; class Actinopteri; order Perciformes; family Cottidae; genus Cottus; species Cottus gobio. The sequence continues at coordinate 17,966,220 of CM042230.1, forward strand.
GCTGAAGAGGCTGGGCGGTTTCCTGCAGGCCAACAGAGATCTGGGCGAGAGGTTTTCTTTAGAGCTCCAAGCCATCAAGCTATTGCAGGATAAAGAATAAGATGGAGGAAGAGGCGAAAGGGAGAATGCATTATGTTTTTATGTTTACTCCCTGAAATATGGTGAGGTCAAACTTCAAGCACATCAATGGATTTGTGACATTGTATGTGTGTGTGTGTGTGTGTAAAGGAAGTCAATAAAAAAGGTGAATAAAACAAATTGACTTAAAATAATGATCCAAATCAAATCTACCCAGGTGCTTACACGGCTACAAAGTAAAGAATCCCTCACAAGAAAGATTAGTAATCAGCAAAAAAGGTGGAGGCTGACACCTTTCTCTCAATACAAAATAATGTGACTTTATAAGCAAACTCTATAATAGACAATAAGTAAATGTTAATTGTAGAAAAACTAATTTCTGGGTCACTAAGGAAAGCTTGTGAGGATTTCAATAAATCATGTAAATAAGCCAATCTGTGTCGGACTATACTTGATGTGGGCTCATAGACCGTATAAGAAGCAGGGGCTACTGGTGGGTGCATTAATGTGAAGGCAGCATTTAAAAGTAGCCGGCAGGAGCTACTTTTAGCTGCTTTGTGTTTTCTGTTTGTCTACATCAGGGGTGGGCAATTCATTTTTGACATCCAATATTACATATAAAACATATTACCTCCTCGTCCTTCGATGCCATCGTCCCTCGATGTCCAATATAACCGCCTTGTCCCTCGAAGTCATCGTCCCTTGCACAGGACGACGTCCAATATTTTCCTCCTTGTCCCTTGATGTCATCGTCCACTCACATGTTAGTTCAGATTTTGCTGAATCTTTTGTATATTGACATCAAAAATCTGATATTGATTCTATGTTCATATAATCAACTGAACACATGACTAAAGCTCGGATTTAGGGGTTCTGCCCCCCATATAGGGTCATTTGGTGTTCATCTGCAGTTAACGGTGTAAGAACTATAGGGGCAAGATCACTAAATATCCTGCAGCAAATGGAAGCGACAGAACTAAAAAAACATATTCCTGTTTGTGTGGCCTTCCGAAGTTGGCCGACCCTAGACTAAACTGTGCCACAGCTGAAATTACTCCTGAGTTACGTGTCTGAGGGCTTGTTCTGGAGTAGCATGCAAGAGACCGCCGTGCCTAGAAATACTGCCACCACAAAGCCACAGGGCAGGAGGGGACTGTCCGCCTCAGATTTGTAGCCCAGACTCTCAGGGCGTGTTTTGCACCAATCCAATTAATCCAATTACATGCATTTATTTTTTTTACATAAAATATTCATCTGCACAGTACAAAGTAACTACACATAAAGGAAATACTCAAGTTAAGCACCTCAAAATGTTAAGAGTTCAGTATTTGGGTATATTGACTTTATTTTCTCCACACCGTATAACTAACAGTACAACAAGTATACACAGCAAGTGATTTTTTTATTAAATAAAATAAAAAAATAACAATATATAGCTTATAAGCAGCTTGTTGGTGTGTTATTGTTTTGAGGATATAAACTCAACCGTTGCTCCGAAGGAAAAGGATAGTAGGAATATATCATTTGGTCCACATAGTGAATCCAATTAGACGGAGAGCAGAGATCTAGAACAATCTGGGAATCCGCGGAAGACATCTATGACAATAGACATAACTTTGACATGAGTTATGGCCTGCTTTTAAACTTCCTGGTTGGCTGGATCACGGCGGAGTACATTGTACATGTATCGGCTAAGTGTGGACAGAAACATCCGATTCATGACAATGAAACCTGTAGTGAAATGAAAAGCCAAATAACTATCGACTGTAGTAACAACATGACAATGTATCATGTTTGAAAAGTCATCAAAAATGTTTTAAAAAAACCGCACATAATGCTATAGCGAGTATGAGAGGTGTTCTTTTTAATGTGCTAACGTGTCTCCTTGATTATTTTTCCATGCCTCCTCTCCTCGGGCCTCGTTTCCTACAAGATAGAGGAAGAGGGGGGGAGGAGGCAAGGAGACAAGCTTGAGACTTCATGAGCTCGGTCAGAGGAAAACATTAACAGTGGACATTTCACTTCACCTCCAGTCTTTGGGCACAAGGTGGAAATGGTTAGGTTTTGGCCGCCAAAGGTCGCTGTGAACTCACAAAAAATGTTCTTGGTCAAAACTCAAGAATTCAAATATTTATAACTATCTCACACCAATGTTTAAACTGATCATATGCGAAAAGTGATGACATTCTGGACAGCGTTCATGTGGTCATGTAAAAACTGGAAAAGTCATGTAATTTTAAAGGCCTGGAAAAGTCCTTGAAAAAAAAAGATCCCAGAGGTTTTGGAAAATTTGGTATGCACTATTTAGCATTAGTTAAGCATGTTCGATGACCTAATCTAAAGCGAAGACTATTTATTCATTACAAAGCATGGAAAAAACATCATGATTAATTCATAAAAAAGATAAGTAAACCAAATAAAAGTTAACAGTTTTATTTAAAGCAGAGAAGTAGGTACATACAGAAACTAAAATGTGCCGTTGGCGCTGCCGGAAGCCGTGGCGTTGGCGCTGCCGGGTTGCTGGTTGCTCGTGCCCACATGTAGATCATAGTCATCTTTCTTGGTCTTTAACTCCTTAGAGTCAATCAGAGACTTTCCTACAACTTTCAGGTGGACACTTGATGCCTTAACTTTCACTTCATTGGTTTCCAGTTGCACTGAAATAAAGAAATTAGATTAATGAGCAATTCATATCTGAGAAAGTGATTGAGTTTCACGTCTGCTGTCGTGGAACGCGGTCATCTGGGTCGTGGTCCATGCCTACTACTTATTACATGAATAATTTCTGTGACATCCATTGAATGTGCTGTAACTCTGTTACGTTGATTCTGTACACATGACATCTATTGCTTCTGTCCATCCGGGGAGAGGGATCCTCCTCTGTTGCTCTCCCTCAGGTTTATTCCCTTTTATTTTCCGCTAAACCCACCACAAACACCACGGAGTACACGGCGACTATGATGGGGATGATGGGCGACATGGGCTCGGGCTCGGCGTCCCAGGTGCCGTGTGGTGTCGTTGAATATGTCCGAGGAGCCGGGTTGCAAGGTGAAGTTTTGGAAACACTCCTCCAGCTGGCCCGAGGGACACCTGTCCTCTTTGTAGATGTGCACCACGCCGCTGTCCATGGTGCTGAACTCTGTCTGCATCGGCCGGGCTGCTTGGCGTAAAGTCACCGCTCAACTTCCACGGATATCGGTCCGAAACCAGCTGAATGTCCGATGATTGCTAAATGAAAGAAAAAAAAACACGGAGAAAATGTCTCTATTAGCACAGGTTATGGCTTCAGTGAAGAGGAGCGCAACAGCCCGCGCTCAAGGACAACATTACACAAGTGCAACACCACCTTACCTGTTGGTTTTTTTCTGCTTCCAGAAAAGTTCATGCAAATACAAAAACACCGATTACGAGTTTCTTACATTAGTGTTCAGCCACAGATTAAAATCGGGATGCTGGCAGAAACAAAAGGTTTCTGGATAGTTGTGTGTGTGTTGACGAGCAGACATTTCCCTGCCTGTCCCACGGCTGCGTCCCCGACGCTGCGCACTGGAAGCCCGCACTGCATTCAGTGACATCAGAGGCTGAGTCAACAGATGTGACAGTATCCAGCCAGCAGAAGCGATCTAACCACATGCACCACAGTCAGCTGAAAATAAATGTTTAATCAGATTTGGTTCTTTTTTGTTTGCACTATATCTGGTAAAATGTCTCACTAATGACGCCTCACGCCCCAAAGCTGTGATCAAAACATCTGCTTGCACAGTCAGCATGCACATTACATTTTTATTATTTTATTTTGATGTGTTCACGAGTTGCCTGTAGGAAACGTGAAACTAAATGTGCTACAATATCATGTGCACACCTTTCTGAAAATGTTTTAATTCCCATCAATGCTGTCATAAGATGTTCCCTGCAACTCATGTGAGAGTAATGACTGCAACGCAAACATGTGTTGAAGAGGCATGAAGTCCGAAGGACACGCAATGGAAAAACATTTGCTGGACCTTCAAATAAAAACTATTCATTATCTCATCATAATGTTTCGACTCCATTTGGTCGGAATCACTTTTGCTTCCTGAGTAATTTTCACAATTTCCTTTCAGCTCTCTGTGCTCATAACTTGCTTTTTCCATATTTTATCAACTCAATATTGCACATATGCATTAAAACATGAATCTGACTAACATTTAGCAGCACTGAGAGCTTACACCAAAAATAACACCGAGCTCTGAACAAAGAATGTCCTCGAACCAGCCTCTATTTCTTGTCTCACCCCAACAGATAGGAGACAGGTTTCATCCTGCAAGTAATTAAGTGGGTGCTGTTCCCTTTCCCTCGTTTCATGCACTAAGGCTTGTTGCCCATCATGGCCAGGTGTTGCTTGAGAGAGGAAGCCTTTTTGTAGGTTTCTATTGTTCAGGGCTGACAGTCTTGAATTCGTGAGACGGCTGCGTTTACACTAACTTAAGTCTGCTAAGGTCATCAGCCTTGAGCTGTCAGCAGAGGGTGAATCACATCTTTCCAAATGTCTGTTTGCGCAAAGATACAATCCGCTGCACTTCCTGTGGCACTTGAAACAGGTCGTTTAATTTCAGAGGAGAGGAAATGATTGTTACGTACCCTCCAGAAGATAAGGTCAAGAATAAAGTCCCTTTTGTATTTTGGTGCCTTTTTCACAATGACCTGAGGTGCTTGTCTATTCAGTGAAATGCTTCAATTAACGGTTTAATGATGGAGACCGGCATTGAATATGAAAACGTCAGAGATCCACAGGTTACCATGGAGAAAAAGTATTTTCACAAAAGCCCCGGGTTTTTCAAGTGCGCTTCACCCGTCGATCACCGTCTCATTTCGCTGTATTTCATTCACCCGCCACAATTTTAATTGTTAGCTTCCTGTGAAATCCCTTGAACATTCATGGCCATATTGCGTCAACAAGAGAGAGAGTCGCCTCAATTTCAGAAATAAAAGAAGCTCTCTGCCACAGCAGCTAAATGTGTGGAGTTCACAGACAGGAACCTCTAAAAATCTGTAATGAAATACTCGTTGGATCCTATTGATTTAACAGAACAAAATGTCCGCCTCTCTTCTGATCTGTGCCACAAGGAAGATGTACTGCTCACTTAGAAAAGTGTCAACAAAGGACAAATGATCTCAGCGTAGGCTAAATATTTCTCTGTGAGAACCGATTTCCTTTTGATATGAGGTGTGGCAGCCCTTTCACACTATTTATATATAATACACGTACAATTAACTTTATTACGTTTTAAATATGTTTTTGTCCTTTCTTGGGATCTTAAAACGAGATACAAGAGTTTCAAAAGGATTTGGGCTTGTATACCCCATTTTCTAAAGACCGATAGGTCCAAACCGTTCCACTCTGTTAACAATGGGGTTTTGTAATCAGTTGAGATGAGATGTGATGTAATTTGAGTTGTATAAATACAGATGACACCCATCAAGATCCGTACTGTATGCAATCACGGTAGAGCTCATAATAACCTCTCATTACCCAAAGATTTACATTCATGACAGGTCTTTGTTTAAAATCATTTGAGAGGGAGAACAATAAAAGAAAGTGGAGATGGATTTTGTTCGTCACAGTCCAGTGAAACATATCTTTATAATCAGCCAATGATGATTTGATCTTTGTTGCAAAGCATTAGTGACATATCCAATTTGTTTTTTAAAGTGAGTTTATCAGAATCTTTTTTTTTTTATTGATCTATAAATTGGAGCGAGATGGAGTTTGCAAATTATCTGTATTTTCACTCACTGCGTTATTAGGCTGGCTTTTCCGTCGTCTTTCGAACAGAAAATGCCTCTAAAAAGGTTCATAAGTGTCGTACCAGATCCATATACAGTGTTGATTTCCTCCGTAAGAGCTCCAGCAATTTACTGCCTCACTAAGTATGATTTTGGAAATCCGCTGCCTCGGCTCTGGACAGGACAAGAGTAAGCATCAGCACCCTGCATCGACCATGAGGCGACTGTGGCTCAATTGGAGGTTCGGTGGTTCGATCCCAGGCTCCGCTAGTCCATGTCCATGTATCCTTGGGCAAGACATTTAACCCCAAATGAACAAGTAGCTGTGCCTACTGCATGTTAGTTACTTCCGATGGGCAGGTGGCACTTAGCCACCGCCATCAGTATGAATGGGTGACTGATGACATGTGGTTAAAGCGTAGGTTGGAAGCCTAGAAAAGCACTGTGGCACATAATGGAGAACATTGAATGGACCCCGTACTCACCTCCCTACATGTAGTTGTGAAAGCAGCTTTGTATGCAGACGCTGTCTGCAGACTGCTCACAGAGATCATCACCTTCATTCACAGGTATCCAGATGGTGAGGTCTGCTCTGGATGGAAATGACTTGGTTTGTGAAAATGTGATCGGCGTGTGTTGCATTGCCCCCCAAAGAGAATGCAGCTTGGCAGTTGTGTGTCTGCACCAAGGACAGTGAGGAACAAAAGCAGTCTGGACCAGCAGGAGCAGTGGAGACATTAAAGCAGGGAGGATAAATCATATTTGAATGACAGGTGTTACACAAGGTGCATTCGCCTTTTGGCTGAAAGATAGTCAAATACTAAAAATATATGAAAAAATATTTTACATCTTTGTTTGCCGGACTCTTTTCTACAATTATGTTGAACGTTTTAACAGGTATAACCAGGTGTAGGAGGACATGCATACGACATCTGGTGGCTGCTACAGAACTCATTTAACAACTAGCGACACAACATTATTAAATTAGCTTCTGAACTTTTATTTTTATAGAGGTAGAGCATCATAGTTTGTGCCAATGACTAAGCTGCGTTACTCGACCCGCTGGTGTGAGAACGTGTTGTGCATGCATGATTTAAACTGGGCATGTGTGTCCTTAGTGAATCTCAAAAACTCATCTTTCAATCTACTTTGCACTTTTCAGCCACACCGCGGTTCTCGACAAGAATCTGGGGGCCAAGCACACGACACAGGGGCAGTTTGAGAAAACTTAAACCAAGCTTTATTACATTCTACTTATTGTGGAAATATTTCTTCAGTAAATAATGCAACCTTGAAAAATAAGCATTGATTTGAGAAGGAAAATGTTACTCTATACAAACATTGCCATCACTCAGCATCAATTCTAGTGGCCAAATGGCACACTTGACCTCACAGCACAACACACACACACACACACACGCAGTTTTTGTACATCATCACAGACGTAAAGTGCGACTCCAACACATCACATCGCTGAGAAGGCACGGCACGAAGCACGACAGTCAAATCAAGTAACATCCAGGATCATTCCGGGTGCAGAAAAGGAAAGAAGGAAACCACACCGTTTGATTTTCAAGTCGTTACACAAAAATCACAAAGAACAATGTACAAACAGGACACACTCATCCACACAGTGATACACACGGGGGCACAGGAACGGTTCAGCTTCGGGTGGCCACGGCCGGAGCTTGCTGCTGGTCGCTGGACTGCAGTTGTCTTCCCAGGTACTCCCTGTGAAAGAAAGGGCAATCAATTACACCTCAGCACTCCAAACCCACTTATTGCTGATTTATAGGTATTTCCGTCCACCTGATGGCATTCAGAACATCTTGAAAAGAAAAAGTTTGACATTTTGGAAAACCTATTGGCGTTGTTGGGAAGAGTAACTTACTATAGCTTGTTTAAGTGGGACAAAAACAAGTTGTTTTTTTCTGGGGGTTTTGTGCAAAACAATGGAGTATTTTCATCATCCATTAATCTTTTCTTGACTAATCGGTCTATATAAGGATGTCATGCCTGTCACAATTAACCCGAGGCCAAGGTGACTTCTCCAGATTGTTTTGTTGCGTCTGACCGACAGCCCAGAATGATGTTCAGTCTACAATTACAAGTTTTGGCTCATCAAAATAGTTGCCGCTTAGTTTTCTGCCAATTGACCAATGGATTAAGTCATTGGAGACATTTTGATTTCAACAGCATTTAAAACACTATTTGGTGATTACAAAATGTGATTAACGATTTGAAATGGCTGATATAATATAAACAATATCTTTTGATGCGGATGTTTAACCTTATAGATTAAAATGCGCTCAATTTGGACCATATTCTGACTAGTTTTCTTACTTTTACAGACAGACATACCGTGGCATCTGTTCCGTTAATGAAATGTGTTTCAGATCCCTTCCAACTGATAAATGAAAGGAAGTCGGTTCTTTAATATCCTTTAATGTCATCATAAGTGCCCTTTTTAAACTGACCTTTTCATATTTTGAGAATGTGAGCTTCTGACCCAGACATGGTGTACATGTTGAAATATACTCCCAGTACTGTGACAGGTCCCACTTCTCCTACAGGTTTCTTCTTGGCAGTAACATTTATGTGATATATGATACGACAACATGGCACTCACGTTGCTGCTAACCAAAATATTAATTGTCTCTCATAAATCGGCAGATTGAAAAAGGCTAGCAGGCAAATCAGAAGATGGAAATGATGTTCTTTATATCATGCTCCTTAAAAGCTCAGATCAGTGTTCTGATAAACATCATTGCACTACATATTTCAGCACATTGGTTGGTTTTCTTTATCCGACCGTTCATACTGATATTTTAAAAGGCTGTTGAGACAGCAGCACAATGGCCTCTCTGATTTACTTTTCTGCATGTTTCCATTTGTGTCTCGGGTCAAGATTCCACTCATCTCCGGTCAAAGCTTTCACGTCTCCCGTTTCATCTAATTGTTGACCAGCAGGTGAACGCAGTGTGTCCAAAGCCAAAGGTTTGCATCTTCACGTGAGGGTTCAACTGATCTGGATCACTTTAAATCTATCAAAAACAACAGGATTTTAGCCTCTAACATTCATATAACCATCATCTATTTCCTAGAAAAACAGACTCACAGGGTGAGAATCTCACATAGAAATCTCCACACTTCCATTAAGTTATCAGGAATGACCTGGTCTGCACATAGCAGCTAGATGTTGACTAAGAATACCAACAGAGTTAATAAAAACATAATTGGAAGGGTGAGCCAGAGTTATGAAGGCTCAGCCTTCTGCAGCGAGGACACTTTCTTCTGCATGAACTTATTAATACCTACACACAGAAACAAGTGCTGGAAATTAAACACAACAAAGATATTGGTTATCCTTCAACCGAAGTCTATGAAAGGAAATACCCAAAACTTTGTTCAAATACAACGGAATAATAGAAGGTTTGGACTTTCAAATTTCAATGCGATTCATGCGAGACAATGATCACTTTTGCGAGATGGCGCCGGTCGATGACAGTCGACAGCCGTTCATTATGAGGGATATCAGAGTCATTCTTCCAAGTGCATCAACTGGCTCCTTTGTGCCGAACGCTATTGAAATAATCAGAGGGTTTCATACTAAAGTTGTCTCACTGTAAGACATAATTACTTTAAAGATTTCCTTTTCGGTTCACCTTCTTTTGTTGTACTCATTAACGTTTTGTTTTTCCTCAAAGTCATGCAGATCTTCCCTACAATACTGAGATTTACTTTTTCAGCAAATATTTCATTTTTTCATGCCGTTTATTTGTTAAGCGCCCTGAAGAATGCATGTGATTTAGGATGTGTCGTGATTTATTAGATTATCGTCATAAAAATGACTTGACTGCTGTTTTTTTCCACCCATTTTCTGATTATAAAACTAACACGTCGAGCACATTTTGCTCATTTATTACAGTTTTTCTCAATTGCTAAAACACTAAAACCCATTGGCTGAACAAAGATCTCAGTTGCCTGAACTCATTTAGTTAATTGTGCAGTCTGTTGTCAATACCTTAACCTTCCTCTTGTGTTAGCTTCCTGTTACCATCCCTTATGTTAGCGGGTCGGTTTTGACCCGCGTCTTAAATCAGCTGTAAAATACACTAAAAACTATTATTTATCATCCAATTTGTTTCCCATATGTTGGTTACCTTGTCAGGCTTCCTTATCCATGAAAATATTGATTTTAATATTTTTGGAGTGGGCCTCTGGGCCTTTTCTTTGACAGTATACCCCTCGATTTCAATGAAAAAAATGGTAAAATGAACCTCAAGAGAAATATTTCACTAAATAAAAGGTTGTTGTGTTACCTGAGTATTACTGAGGGGTATTAGAACACATCTCTTAAATACATTTGTTTTATTTATTTTTTCATTTGAATATTATTAACTATAATAACATCTATGGTGTTACGGGTCAATTTCGACCCATACATATTTACTTCAAGAAAAAGGCTAAAAAGTATTTTTTTCAGGAATAATTTCTTCTCTGTGCCCACCATGGTAAGTTTCCAAGGACATAGCTGGTAAAATTGTCAAACGTGATATTGTGACCGTGCAGTACAGTTGTCATATCACACGTTTTCCTTAGTTTTGCTCATTGATGCCACTCACAGCTTTGCATGTGTAAATCTGTAGATTCCAGGCATAGCCAGATCTTGCTCTGGTATCTCTTTTGATATCATTTGAAAGGTCTGAAGTGACATTGTTGCCTGGAAAATATTTCTGCCTGTTGATGTGTCCCAGAGACTATCAGTGCCCTCATTGCAGGTTCTGTACACTCCAGCAATAAGAAGAACACCAATATAAGCATCCAGGTATTCCTCATCAATGTCCTTCCACATGTCACCATGGACTTTTTTTCCTTCAAGGTTTGTCATGATGACTCTTTTTAGTGACAATGGCATAAATAACTCAATACTTGTCTTGATGTCACTGACTCTCGTCACAGCAAACCTTGTGGTCATTTTGATGACATTTGCAGCATCTAACCTGCCATATACATCATGAGGTACTGAGCTCCAATATATCTTAACATGTTTCAGTGGGAGCTTCAATCTTCCTCCTCAGAAACCTGCTCATCCTTATGGCTATGCGTCTTTGTTTGTTTTGTTTTTGTGCAGGTATACTGGCTAACAAGTCAAAATGAGAATCCCCTGATGCTCACATGATTGGGAGAGAAGCTGTCTGTCTGGCTGACAGTGCACTTATGATTTCAGTTTTAGCTCCAATTATTGCTTTATAATCTTATTTTTATAACTGGGTCAAAACCGACCCTAACAACACAAAGGTCATAATTTCAACCAGAGCATTTTATAATTTAGTAAAAAAAAAGATTTTTGTTTTATTTTGTTGAAATAGATGTTCCTGACAAAGTCAAAAAGCCTTGATGCATAAAAAAATATTTATGTGGTTCTTTTATGCATTTAAAACCTAAAACGGGTCGGTGCCGACCCTAACACAAGAGGAAGGTTAAACTATTTCACATGGTAAAACACAATTTGCAGATCTCACTTACACTTTTCAGCAAACCTCTAAACACATTCTCAGTCCCAAAACACATTCTGCACTCTAATGCACATGTCATCCATACTGGTAAACACAAGTGGCAAAAATCAAATACAAATAGAGAACACATGTCATTGATTAAACACAATCACTCAAAATTGATTTCACTTGTATCAAATGATGTGACACAACCAATATAAGCCAGTTCAGAGAGCAAACAGGTGGTTGAAGGTGGGAAGGAGAAAGTCTGAGAATAGCCTGACCCAGCCCAAAGACAAGAAGAAGCACATTGATGACATGTTGACTCCTTTGATTTGTGTCCCCTTTACTGTAGTATTGTATACTGTAGTAGGCCTACAGTGCATTGTAGGCTGTATAATGTACTATAAACAAAGTGAATGGCCTTGAACATTGTGCTTTCTATTTGTTACAGTACTGACTGCTCAATAGATTTTGACTGGTTGCAGGTTCATATCAACAAAGAACAAGAATTACAGTATCACAGAGACAAAGGACACGTTTGTGAGATGCAGGGTACCGTACTGTAGAAATAGGGGTACACGGAGGAGGAAGAACAAAAGAAATTGCAAAGAGCAAAGCAGAGTAGTAATTTCTGATCAATTCTGAGCTACTGTAATAGTAACATGTTTTCGTTCATCAAAAGACAATGACGGATAAATATGAAATTTGTTTTGAGATTAAAAACCTACTTCTCCCTGAGAACTATATGTTTTGAACAATGTGTTTTCTATTTATTGGTGTATTGTTTACTGACTGCTTGATAGTGTATATTATTTTGATCACTTTGTTCATGATTTGAGATCAGTGTTTGATTTTGAGCACAGGTAAATCTGTTTTGAGGCGAAAGTTTCATTTTGCAAGAGGATTCAGAGGTTTTGTAAATAGTGCTTGAAGATGAGGTTTTGTGCTTACAGTTTTGAGAAAATGGGTGTCCGTTTCAAGAATGTGTCTTAGCAATCGAGAAAAACTGTAAAGAAGCTGCCACAATTATAATGTTAAAATATGAAAAGCAAAGAAAGCTATCTGTAGAATAAGGCACATTGATTACTGGAGATTAACAGTAAATCTTGTTGAGTAATAATTTCGGTAAAACGAGGACCGAAGGGAAGAATAACGTTTTAAAAGTCTGAACAAATTCTCCTACAATATCCTCCCTCCCTCTGTGGCTTTGTAATGGAGTGAACTGGACCAGACATCTGGGCGTCCCCATTAGCCAGGCCGGTGAATGAAAAGCCATCTAATAATATGGATGATGCGATTTCCATGAAAACCGTGGACTTGTGTTTCTGTCTGGGCTCTGAGGGCCGAGTGACTCAAAAGCTGATGGACTAAAACCGGCAAAATCCGCAATTATATTCCATCACATCTTCCATATAGTTCCGCAAAACTTGTAAAAGCAGAGCGAAAGGCAAAATTACAAAACTGTAGTTTCTAACCCTGAAGTCACACTTTCATCTGTGCTGTTGTCATGGCAGCAGGGCCTTCAGAAAGTAGGGACGAGAAGATCTTCTCACGGAAAAAAAACATCAACAAACCCACTCACAGTGGGCCGCTTTGAAAACATCTTCCATTTGTGGGTGAATGAAACCTCACCTTTTCCAAAATATATATATATTTTTTTAAGGCTATGATCGTCTACAAAAACAAAAGTAGGGAAAGTCCCTCTATATCCAGGGGACTCACATGAGGTCAGGAAAGTCCCTCTATATCCAGGGGACTCACATGAGGTCAGGAAAGTCCCTCCGCATACAGGTCGCACGATATCCATGAGGGATCTCGCCCTATATATAGGAGGGGTCTCGCCCTATGTATAGGAGGGGTCTCGCCCTATGTATAGGAGGGGTCTCGCCCTATGTATAGGAGGGATCTCGCCCTATATATAGGAGGGGTCTCGCCCTATATATAGGAGGGGTCTCGCCCTATGTATAGGAGGGGTCTCGCCCTATGTATAGGAGGGATCTCGCCCTATGTATAGGAGGGGTCTCGCCCTATATATAGGAGGGGTCTCGCCCTATGTATAGGAGGGATCTCGCCCTATATATAGGAGGGGTCTCGTCCTATATATAGGAGGGATCTCGCCCTATATATAGGAGGGGTCTCGCCCTATATATAGGAGGGGTCTCGCCCTATATATAGGAGGGATCTCGCCCTATGTATAGGAGGGGTCTCGCCCTATATATAGGAGGGATCTCGCCCTATGTATAGGAGGGGTCTCGCCCTATATATAGGAGGGGTCTCGCCCTATATATAGGAGGGATCTCGCCCTATGTATAGGAGGGATCTCGCCCTATATATAGGAGGGGTCTCGCCCTATATATAGGAGGGGTCTCGGCCCTATATCCGCTAGCGAGGGATCTCGCCCTATATATAGGATTATCGATTTTTCAGCCTATTATAGATTAAAAAAAGATCTATTTTACATTGGAAGTTGCAGTATTCAGGTTGAGGTGGGGAAAATGCACCTTGCTTCCTATTGTAGGTCTGACAAAAGGAATCTACTTTTCTTTCTTCAGTAACTGAAAACCTTTTGTGCTACAGTGGATAAAGCGGCTTCTGCCCACACTTCAGTGAACATACAGGTTTACACAGAACATTAAGGTCACTTAGACAGGAAAACAGCACTACACTATGATAATAAACACAATACTGTGGGGACCATGGGTTGCCACCGCCAGGGGGAGCAGTGGTAACCCGGGTAACGAACATGTTTGTGTTTATGTGCAGGCAGAGACTGAACAGCCAGCTGGAGCGCTTCCGCCGAACGCGCCTGCAGCGCATTTTCCAATCAGGCGGAGAATAAGAGCCAACCTCCTCGGGGACTCCAGTGTGGGTTAACTGGGGAGCTAGACCAGACCAGACCAGACCAGACCAGACCAGACCAGACCAGACCAGACCAGACCAGACCAGACCAGACCAGACCAGACCAGACCAGACCAGACCAGACCAGACCAGACCAGACCAGACCAGACCAGACCAGACCAGACCTCGTTATGGAAGTGATGGCTCTGTTGTATAAGATCGCGAAGGCTGGAGGAGAGGTGGGATTTCTGTGGGTTGCTGCTCATGTCGGGGTATATGGGAATGAGATAGCAGATAAGGCAGCCAAAATGGCACTGAAAAAAGACATTGAGTTAAGGGTATGTGTTGGGATATCTGAATGCCGGTCTGTCATTAAGAAAAATGCCATAGCAGTGTGGCAAAGGAAGTGGGAAAAGGAAAAGAGAGGGCGTCATTATTTTTCAATTCAAGATAAGGTACAGGCAGAGCAGTGTTATTTGGGTAAAGGAAGAAGACAATCCGTAATAATGACCAGGCTGAGACTCGGACATTGTGGATTTGCATGGGATCTAGCAAAGATGGGCAAGCATGAGGATGGACTGTGTGGGACCTGTAAACAGATGCAACATGTGAAACATGTGCTTTTGGACTGTCTTCAGTACAAAAACAAAAGAGAACAGTTGTCCACTGCGCTAAGTCACATAGGAATACAGCACATGACATTGAGAGACTTATTAAACCCCCCAGAATACCAATGTGAGATAGTGGAAGCTGTCATGGATTATATCTCTGCAACAGGATTACTCCACTGAAGATGACAATACCCTCAACTGGTACGTGAAATGTCCTGTGAGAGGCAGCAATGTGCCGCAAGGCATCTAGTCTGCCGGAAAGCCAGAAGAAGAAGAAGAAGAAGACTCCAGTGTGGGGAAATTGCCTATGGAGCCCAGCGTCTATGGGATGAGCGACGATCCGTCACGCTGCCTGCATCCTGTGTTTCCTGCCCAGCGCCGCCCGCACGCCTCACGAAGAACCACGTCACGAGCCACTGCACGAGCCACATTGCTGGCCACCTCACGAGCTTCACCACGATCCACAGCACGAGCACCTCCACGAGCCTCTTCACGAGACGCCACCCGACCCTCGGCCCGAGCCGACCCCAGACCCGAGGACTCCCCGGCCGGCCACGGAGCCGCCGCCCCCGCGGCTGACTGCGGTCAACTCAGCCGACACTCGGATCTCCGTAGTCAACTCAGCCGACACTCGGATCTCTCAGCAGACACTGAAATTTCAGTGCACCTATATACTGACGTTCACGGTAAACACATTCGAACGGCGCAGATCGGGAGCGAGCGAGGGTTTTAATAAAGTTAGCGGAAAGATACACGAGGCACAACATCCGGTTTTCAAAATAAGATGTCGACATTAATGTTACTACTAACAATAAAAGTATAAACCGAACAGATTTTATATCTTTATAGATATACAAATAGATCATTTTCAACGTTTTGCTAAAATTATGCTAAAAATCAAAAACTTACTGTACTAAATTGTAACAGTTTATAAAAAATAAAAGTACTGCTTTTGTATGTTCATAAAGCTTATTTCTCAATATTTGAGGTGCTGTAAATATACTTTCCCCTAGTGTTCCAGGAAATGGCTGATACAGATGTGTTCAGGACATCTCTGACTTCCCCTACAATAGCAATCAAACAGTTTTACTGTATAAATTAGTAGATATTTCAAAGTAAAGGTCCTACATTTTAAGAGAAATCGGTCATTTCTTTAATCTTTGAGACTCTCTAAAAATAGACTTTTTTCAAAGTTCCAGGAAATGACTAATGCCAGTGTGTTCAGGACATCTCTGACTTCCCCTATACTGGAAATCAAACACTTTTACTGTACCAATTAGGAGATATTTCAAAGTAAAGGTCCTACATTTTAAGCAAAATCGGTCATTTCTTTAATCTTTGAGACTCTCTAAAAATAGACTTTTTTCAAAGTTCCAGGAAATGACTAATGCCAGTGTGTTCAGGACATCTCTGACTAACCCCTAAACTGGAAATCAAACGATTTTACTGTACCAATATGCTGTAAAATAATTGATCCATACATAATTACTCAAGTTATTTTTAGTATGCCGTTTATTTAGTCTCAAAATCCACCCACATAAATAACTTGAGCTTTTACATTATACAATCGTACAAATCATTATCTGTGAATGCACCATCCTTGCTATGGAGCATTTTTACATTTGTGTTGAATAAAAGAATGTTTTTATGATTCCACTTTCATCATGTAAAACTAAGTGTCCATATGCTTTAAGAATACAAGTACAGTACTCTTTTTTTTTTTTTTATTACACGATGTGCTGAATTTATTATGTTTTCTTTGAATGTAATATTATTATTAATTTGTAAAACATTAATACATTAAGCTCCAAAATGTTTCATTTTAAATGTCCCAACAGCACGTAACCTTGGTCTTGTTAAAGGTGCTTAATTTTCCCTTTTTTTTAGATTCAGTGTGACAGCTGTTCCCGCTGGTTCCACAGTCAGTGCCTAGGAATGGACGCAGCAACCTTTCAAAAAGCAACAACTTCCAACTGGAATTGCTGCCTGTGTCGATAATTGTTGCACCAAAAGGCTGTGTAATAGTTTCTTTCATTTATTATTTTAAATGGTTTTTAATTTGTGCAATATAAAGTTTAATTTTTGATGGAACTTTTTTTTTTTTTTTTAAATTGCACTTTAAATCTGTGATGGACATAATTTACGTTTCAAATGCGTCACTTTAACGTTCTAAAATCTTTTTACCTCTATGTTCTAGTTTTTGAATTTACAAATGTATGACTTTCACTTTAAAATATATCTTGATTGGTCCAAATAAAAACTCAGATTTTCAATATGAGTGGAGTCAGAGATGTCCTGAACACACTGGCATTAGTCATTTCCTGGAACTTTGAAAAAAGTCTATTTTTAGAGTCTCAAAGATTAAAGAAATTACCGATTTTGCTTAAAATTGATGACCTTTACTTTGAAATATCTCCTAATTGGTACAGTAAAATTGTTTGATTCCCAAGGTAGTGTAAGTCAGGTGTTCTGAACACACCGGCATTAGTCGTTTCCTGGAACTCTGAGGAAAAGTAAAATTACAGAGCCTCAAACATTAAAGAAATGACCGATTTCTCTTAAAACGTAGGATCTTTACTTTGAAATATCTCCTAATTGGTACAGTAAAATTGTTTGATTCCCAAGGTAGTGTAAGTCAGGTGTTCTGAACACACCGGCATTAGTCGTTTCCTGGAACTCTGAGGAAAAGTAAAATTACAGAGCCTCAAACATTAAAGAAATGACCGATTTCTCTTAAAACGTAGGATCTTTACTTTGAAATATCTCCTAGTTGGTACAGTAAAATTGTTTGATTCCCAAGGTAGTGTAAGTCAGAGATGTCCCGAACGCACCTGCATCAGACATTTCCTGGAACTTTGAGGAAAAGGATATTTACAAAGTCTCAAACATTAAAGAAATGACAGATTTCACTTAAAATTGATGACTTTTACTTTGAAATATCTCCTAATTGGTACAGTAGAATTGTTTGATTTCCGTTATAGGGAAAGCCAGAGATGTCTTGAACACACCTGCATTTATCTTTTCCTGGAACTTTGAAAAAAAGTATATTTCTAGAGAGTCTCAATCATTAAAGAAATGACTGATTTATCTTAAAATGTAGGACCTTTACTTTGAAATATCTACTAATTTATACAGTAAAACTGTTTGATTGCTATTGTAGGGGAAGTCAGAGATGTCCTGAACACATCTGTATCAGCCATTTCCTGGAACTCTAGGGGAACGTATATTTACAGCACCTCAAATAATGAGAAATAAGCTTTATGAACATACAAAAGCAGTACTTTTATTTTTTATAAACTGTTACAATTTAGTACAGTAAATGTTTTAGATTGTTAGCATAATTTTAGCAAAACGTTGAAAATGATCTATTTGTATATCTATAAAGACATCAAATCTGTTCGGTTTTTACTTTTATATGTTAGTAGTAACATTAATGTCAACATCTTATTTTGAAAACCGGATGTTGTGTCTCGTGTATCTTTCCGCGAACTTTATTAAAACCCTCGCTCGCTCCCGATCGGCGCCGTTCGAATGTGTTTACCGTGAACGTCAGTATATAGGTGCACTGAAATTTCAGTGTCTGCTGAGAGATCCGAGTGTCGGCTGAGTTGACCGCAGTCGCGGCTGAGTATTGCACATTTCCCCCCCTCCCCGTGCCTGTGATTCCCCAAATAAACACTGTTGTCGAACCACTACCCCTCTGTCGTGTGCTCGCTTTTGGGTCCAGCCCTACTCCGGTCCTGACAAATACGCCCATCCACTGTAGCTCAGGGAGTAGTGTGTTTTAGATAGTGGCGGCAAAACAAACAAATTTTCACTTTTTTTTGCTTGATGATCTTTAGTGTTTCCAAGCAAACCAGTGGACAGAAACAACACACAGAGATAATGGGCCGGTTGAGCCTTCGGGCGCTGAGGAAACGTGAGGAGTGGAGGCTAAACATTACATCTGAAGTAATACAGCATATTGAGTTTGTGATGGTTGCGCTCAGAAACTAGAAAAGAGCTGGCCTGACTGAGCCATGGTGGAAGAAGTAGTGAGATCTTTTACTTCAGTAAAAGTACTAATACCACACATTTAAAAAGTACATGTCCTGTATTCAAAAGAGTACTTAATTAAATTGTGTGTACATATGTAAATGTATAAATTAAGAAAATGTACTCAAAGTATAAATGCAAAAGTACTCACTACAAAGTCAAAGGAGCTCTTTGGTTGTTACATTATTATATACTATAATATTAGATTTGCAGTGTCTCTACATTTCTACAAGTGCCATTAGGTACAATGAGGAAAGGGAACTTAATCAGTGAGTGGGCCTGTTGGGTTTCTTGAGTGTTCAAGAAATTTCGTTTGCTAGCTCGACACAAAACTCATCTGTTAAATTAATTGTGTTTCAGGTGTCGTGCGTACCCATTCAGGGCATAGCGACGGGCATCCAAAGATGTACACAGCTTCTCTTTGCAATACACACAGTTGGTTTCTCTATCAGCTTAGTGTGAATGTGTGGCACTGGAGGTAATCCTGTCAAAATATGGCGGGGTTGACCAATCACGTCCAATTAGCCAATGTTAACATTAGCCGTTCCCTGAGAGTGAGTAACTGTAATTAAAGAGATTAAAAATATATATATATATATATTTAAAATGAGCATCCATTTAAAAAATCCTTTAAGAATAGTTATTTAATAAATATTCAATAAATTATAAGTGTAACTACATAAACTGAACTGGGTATTACATCTTCCTTTTCAAACAAAAATGCTTTACACTGGTTAGGGGGTACTCACAGGGGCTACATCAGTGAAAAACGGTTGAGAACCACTGAACTAGACACATGCACTGTGTTATACAAGAGGAGTATTACTGTTAGCAAAAATAAAATCAGTACATTCTATGTAAAAAAAGAGAGGAATGCTCATCATGCATAAAATGTTTGAAGGGGACAAATCATGAAAAACCTTCTCTTCCAGTGCTTGTGCACGTAGATTTGGGTCTCTGAAATGCCTACCAAGCTGCCTAGATTAGACAACATGTGATTTAACAAGCCTTCACATATGGCTCCCCTTCCTATGTCACACAGGGACCCATTAGAATATGCCGCCCTTCATCTGAATATTTCCACCTAGAGCTTGAGAGCTACATTTTGCAAAAGGTGAAACACATTTTTCTTGAAAGCCAATCAGAGCAGACTGAGCTTTTTCTGAAGAAAGGAGACAGATTGTTTCAAAGAGGGAAGACAGGTCTATCCAACCTCCTTGACCCCCCCCTGTCCTCCTCCTCCCTCCACCCTTCTACCGAACCACTTTGTCGACTACTTTACAAAAAAGATAGATGACATTCGCTCCTCATTTACTGATCCCCCTCCCATAACTACATCTCCACTAACCCTATCCGCCTCCCCTTCGCTTTCCACTTTCACCCCCCTGTCTCCCGATCAAGTTCTTACCTTGGTAACCTCTGCCCGCCCAACCACCTACACCCTTGACCCCTTCCCATCTCACATCCTCCAGTCTATTGCTCCTGACCTTCTTCCCTTTCTCACCCATCTTATTAACACCTCCCTCTCAACTGGTTGTTTCCCTAACTCTCTGAAGGAGGCAAGAGTTAACCCTCTCCTGAAGAAACCCACTCTCGACCCGTCAGAAGTCAACAACTACAGACCTGTCTCTCTCCTTCCCTTTCTTTCCAAAACCCTGGAGCGAGCTAGCTTCAATCAAGTCTCCTCCTTCCTCCATCAGAACAACCTTCTGGACCCTCACCAGTCTGGATTCAAGGCAGGCCACTCAACAGAGACTGCCCTCCTTGCTGTCTCTGAGCAGCTTCACACTGCGAGAGAAGCCTCTCTCTCCTCTGTCCTTATCCTTCTGGACCTTTCTGCTGCCTTTGACACAGTGAACCACCAGATCCTCATCTCCTCCCTCCAGGACCTGGGTATCTCAGGCACTGCGCTCTCCCTCCTCTCATCCTACCTCAGTGATCGGACCTACCGGGTAACCTGGAGAGGATCTGTGTCTGAGCCTTGTCCTCTCACTACTGGGGTCCCTCAAGGCTCGGTCCTCGGTCCTCTCCTCTTCTCCCTGTACACCAACTCTCTTGGCTCCGTCATTCGCTCGCATGGCTTTTCCTACCATAGCTATGCTGATGACACCCAACTGATCCTCTCGTTTCCCAAATCGGAAACACAGGTAGCAGCACGAATCTCGGCCTGTCTGACTGACATCTCACAATGGATGTCCGCACATCACTTGAAGATTAACCCCGACAAGACGGAATTACTTTTCCTTCCAGGAAAAGTCTCCCCCACTCACGACCTGACGATTACTTTCAACAACTCAGTCTTGGCCCCGACCCCGACTGCCAGGAACCTCGGTGTGACCCTGGACAGTCAACTCTCCCTGACTGCCAACATTACCGCAACAACTCGTTCCTGCAGATTCATGCTGCACAACATCAGGAGAATACGTCCACTTCTCACCCAGAAGGCAGCACAGGTTCTCGTCCAGGCTCTGGTCATCTCGCGTCTAGACTATTGTAACTCCCTCCTGGCGGGTCTACCTGCTGGTGCCATCCGACCTTTGCAGCTCATCCAGAATGCTGCAGCTCGACTGGTCTTTAACCTCCCGAAATTCTCACACACTACTCCGCTCCTCCGCGACCTTCACTGGTTACCGGTGGCCGCCCGCATCCGCTTCAAAACATTGGTACTGGCATACCGTGCTACGAACAGATCTGGTCCAGTCTACATCCAGGACATGGTAAAACCTTACACCCCAGCTCGTGCGCTCCGCTCGGCTTCTGCCAATCGCCTTGTTGCTCCGTCACTGAGAGCTAAACACTCAACAAAGTCTCGACTGTTCTCTGTCCTGGCTCCTCGATGGTGGAATGAGCTCCCCATTGACATCAGGACAGCAGAAAGTCTCTACATCTTCCGTCGCAAACTAAAAACATATCTTTTCCGACTATACCTTGAATAAAGGATGTAGCACTTTAGTAGCACTGAAACGGCTCTTACTGATAGCACTTTGTAGTTGAACTTTTTGTCGAAATTGTACCTTCGTGATTCTTGTTCTGATTCTTGTTGTAAACGATAGAATGCACTTATTGTAAGTCGCTTTGGATAAAAGCGTCAGCTAAATGAAAATGTAATGTAATGTGTTTTTTCCCATTGTATATTGTTTTAGGGGTGAAGACATTGTCACTATCCTCCACCAGGTGAACAATGAAGTGGGCCAGAAAGAGGACAGCAGGCAACCTGGGACAGTAAAGAAGATGTTGGGGAATCACCAGCTCGCCCACGACCAGGAGACGCGGAGGCACCCGAGACTTCAGCGCGCGCGGCCAGGGAGCTGCGCGCCAGGCGACGGGAACGAGCGGGGCGCGGGCTGGCGCACACCTGAGAGCAATCGGCGTTCTCCGCAGCTGTGGATCATCAGCAGGGCGGCCGAGGATAAAGGCAAGCCAGCAGAGAGCGTCAGACGTGGGGACGTGCCAAGAGATACGGCTACATGCTGTGGTGCTTAACGAAGCACGTAGCACGTAGCACGTAGGACGTAGGACGTGAGGAGCACGGACTGAGCAGGAAGCCAGAGGAAGTCACGCTGCCATTTAAGGAGGCAGGCGTGCAGGACATGTGAGGTTATTACCTGTTGCTGTCAGTTTAGGACAGTTGTTTTTTGTTTGTTGTTTTGGACGTTGCACTTTCTGTTTTGTTGGTGGAATAAACAACGCCTTTTTCCGGGCTAACAGTACGCTGGTTTGTGTCGTGCACTTGAGATCAGAGACAAACCATAACAGTACGTCCCCACCATGGAGATCTCAGCCGACACAAACCCAACGTACCGGACCGTACTGGAGCAGCAGCTGGTGGTGACGGATGGCCATACTCATCAGCTGCAAGCAGCAGCAACGGCCATACAGACTCTCCAGGAGCAGGTCCAGAGTATTAGCAGGTCAATGGAGAGCTTGACACGACTCCAGACGGCGTCGGCGGCGCAACACACGGAGGTACTGGCCCAGCTTCGGGCACTGACGGAGGCCCGTTCCACTCCCCCACGGGAGGAACCCGCGCCAGTGCCGACGCCCGGCCCGACGCCCGGCCCGACCCCGTCGTCTCCGGAACCATGCCTGGCCAGCCCGCGGCCGTTCGGGGGGGATTTCGAGACCTGCGCCGTTTTTCTCATGCAGTGTGAGCTGGTATTCACTCACCAACCCAGCCGGTTCGTGTCGGACGCCGCCAGGATCGCCTATGTCACGAACCTACTCACCGGCAGGGCGGCGCAGTGGGCGGCGGCGGCTTGGACTCGAGGAGTGGGATTCCGGCACACCTACCAGGAATTCGTGGCAGAGCTCCGGTGGCTGTTCCACCATCCTACCCGAGGCCCGGAGCCCGGAGCTCAACTAGCCGGCATCCGGCAGGGGAGTAGCCGGGTGGCTGATTATGCAGTGGAGTTCCGACTGGCCGCTGCGGAGAGCGGATGGAATGATCCGGCCCTGCGGGTCACCTTCCGGGCGGGGCTCAGTGAGGCCGTCCGGGACCAGCTCGCAACCCGGGAGGAGCCCGCCACGTTTGGCGAACTTGTGGCGCTCGCCCTGCGCATCGACGAGCGGTTCGAGGAACGGAGGCGGGAGCGGACCCCCAGGGGGAGAGTTCCGAGCCCTCAGCAGTCCAGTGCCTGGGAGAGTCTCTCCGGGGCGTTCCAACCGGGTCCTCCTAGCCGGGAGGTCCCAACCTCGGTCCAGGTGGCGGCAGGGGAGGAGCCGATGCAGCTGGGACGCACACGCCTTGGGCCGACCGAGCGGGAGGGCCGTTTTCGGGCAGGACTATGTTGGTTGTGTGGCCAGAGGGGCCATCTCCGTCGCAACTGCCCCGCTCAGCCAAAAGACCAGGCTCACTAGAACCACGGGAGGTTCTAGTGAGTCGCCTCACCGACTCCCGAGCATCTGCACCGCCGGTCCGGCATGTGAGTGTCAGTCTGGCGTGGGGGGACCGACTCGTTGAGGTGGGGGCTCTCATCGACTCCGGGGCGGATGCCTGCTTCATGGACGCCGCGTTCGCCGCGGAGGCCCGGATCCCGACCCTGGAGCTGGAGGAGCCGCGTGAGACGTTCGGCCTGGATGATCGACGGTTGGCCCAGGTCACTCGGTGTACCCGTCCCATGGTCCTCACGGTGGCAGGCAACCATGTCGAGACCCGCCAGTTCTACCTGTTCCAGTCTCCGGCGGCTCCGGTGGTGTTGGGCCGTCCCTGGTTGTTGCAGCACGAGCCTCGCATTGCCTGGGGATCTGGGACCATTCTGGAGTGGGGAGCCGCATGCCACGCCCAGTGCCTCGGGTCTGCTCCAGGCAGGGCGCCCCAAGATGCTGCCCGGGGCCCGCCTCCGGACCTGTCGTTGGTGCCTGCGGCCTACCATGACCTGGGGGAGGTTTTCAGTAAGGCTCGTGCACAGTCCCTTCCCCCACACCGGCCGTACGACTGCGCCATCGATCTTCGTGCGGGGGCCCCCCTGCCCGGCAGTCGTCTTTACAGCCTGTCCCTGCCGGAGAAGGGGGCCATGGAGGCCTACATAACTGAGTCCCTGGCGGCAGGGTTGATTCGTCCCTCATCCTCTCCGGTGGCCGCTGGGTTCTTTTTTGTCAAGAAGAAGGACGGCAGCCTCCGTCCCTGCATCGACTACCGGCAGTTGAACGAGATCACCATCAAGAACAGGTACCCTCTCCCTCTCATGGGTTCCACCATGGAGCCCCTCACCCAGGCTACCATCTTTACTAAGCTGGATCTTAGGAACGCCTACCACCTGGTGCGGATTCGTGAGGGCGATGAGTGGAAGACCGCCTTCAAGACGCCCCGGGGGCACTATGAGTACCGGGTGATGCCGTTCGGTTTGACCAACGCCCCGGGGGTCTTCCAGGCGTTGATGAACGACGTGCTCCGGGACATGCTGGAGGAGTTCGTCGTGGTCTACCTGGACGACATCTTGGTTTTCTCCCGGACCCTCGCCGAGCACACCCAGCACGTGCGGCGGGTTCTCCAGCGTCTGCTCCAGAACCAGCTGTATGTGAAGGCAGAGAAGTGCCTCTTCCACGCCGACTCGGTGGAGTACCTGGGGTTCATCGTTGAGAGAGGACAGGTCCGGGCCGATCCACGAAAGATCCAGGCAGTAGTGGGCTGGCCCACTCCGAGTTCCCGGAGGGACCTGCAGGTGTTCCTGGGATTCGCCAATTTCTACCGGCGGTTTGTGCGCAATTATAGCGCCGTGGCGCTTCCCTTGACCAGCCTGACGTCCCCCGCCCAGCCGTTCACCTGGACCTCCGCCGCGGAGGCGGCGTTTCAGGATCTGAAGCGGCGGTTCACCAGCGCCCCTGTCTTACTGCACCCCGACCCGGCGAGGCAGTTCATAGTGGAGGTGGACGCTTCGGACTCCGGGCTGGGGGCAGTCCTGTCCCAACGAGCCGGAACTGACCAGAAGGTACACCCCTGTGCTTTTTTTTCCAGACGTCTCCTGCCCGCAGAACGGAACTACGACATCGGGAACCGGGAGCTGCTGGCAGTGGTGGCGGCGCTGGGGGAGTGGCGCCATTGGTTGGAGGGGGCTGAGCAACCGTTGGTGATATGGACTGACCACCGGAACCTCACCTACATCCGGGCAGCCCGGCGGCTCAACGGGCGCCAGGCACGGTGGGCCGCGTTCCTCAGCCGTTTTGACTTTTCGCTGACCTATCGTCCAGGTTCCCGGAACGCGAAGGCGGACGCCCTGTCCCGCCGGTACCAGGAGGAGTGTCCGACCGAGGAGGAGCCGGCGCCCATCGTTCCGGAGGCCCTGGTGATTGGTCGGGTCGCCTGGGGGATTGAGGCGGCTGTGAGGAGGGCCCTGCGGGATCATCCGGCCCCTAGCGGCGTGCCCACGGGTCGGTTGTTCGTCCCGGCGGAGGTCCGGGGCCGGGTCCTCAAGTGGGGCCACGCCAGTCGCCTGGCCTGCCATCCTGGGGTCCACCGGACATTCTCCTTCCTGGCCCGCCACTTCTGGTGGCCAAGCATGAGGGGCGAGGTGAGGGAGTACGTCCAGGCCTGCTCCGTGTGCGCCCGCAGCAAGTCCTCGCATCAGGCGCCGGCCGGGCTGCTGCAGCCCCTTCCCGTCCCGAGCCGTCCGTGGTCCCACATCGCCCTGGACTTTGTTACCGGGCTGCCGCCCTCCCAGGGGAGGACCGTGTTGCTGACGGTGGTGGACCGCTTCAGCAAGGGGGTTCACCTGGTGGCCCTTCCCAAGCTCCCCTCGGCTGCGGAGACGACGGAGCTGCTGATGGCCCACGTGTTCCGGCTCCACGGCCTCCCGCAGGACATCGTTTCGGACCGGGGGCCCCAGTTTACATCCCAGGTATGGCGGGCGTTTTGCAAGGGGTTGGGTATTGCTGCCAGTCTCTCTTCTGGTTATCACCCGCAGACTAACGGCCAGACAGAGAGGACCAACCAGAGCGTGGAGTCGGCGCTCCGCTGCATGGCCGCCAGGACCCCGTCTGCCTGGTGCCGGTTCCTCCCCTGGGTGGAGTATTCCATCAACTCCCTGGTGAGCTCGGCGACCGGCGTCTCCCCGTTCGAGGCAGCGTTGGGGTACCAGCCGCCTCTGTTTCCTGCGCAGCACCCGGAGGTGGCGGTTCCGTCCGTGCAGGCCCACCTGGACAGGTGTCGCCGCATCTGGGGTACCACCAGGGACGCCCTCGTCCGGGCAACGGATCGGAGCAGCCGGGGGGCCAACCGTCGCCGCACACCAGCCCCAGTTTACCAGCCGGGGCAGAGGGTCTGGTTGTCCACCAAGGATCTCCCCGCACTTCCGGACGCCAAGAAATTGGGTCCCCGGTTTGTGGGGCCCTATGAAGTGACGAGGGTGGTGAATCCGGCGGCGGTAAGGTTACGACTGCCCGCGGCGATGCCTGTTCACCCTGTATTCCATGTTTCTAAGGTCAAGCCCGTCGTCCTCAGCCCGTTGATGCCATCGGCTCCGGCCCCCCCGCCACCCACATTTGTGGACGGTCACCCCCAGTGGACGGTTCGTCGGGTCATGGATGTGCGTCGGCGTGGCAGGGGGTACCAGTTCCTGGTGGACTGGAAGGGATACGGGCCGGAGGAGCGGAGCTGGTTGCCACGCCGGCAGATCATGGACCCTGGCCTGCTGGAGGCATTCTATCGGGCCCATCCTGAGAAGCCGGGTAGGTCGCCAGGAGGCTCCCGTAGATGGGGGGGTACTGTTGGGGAATCACCAGCTCGCCCACGACCAGGAGACGCGGAGGCACCCGAGACTTCAGCGCGCGCGGCCAGGGAGCTGCGCGCCAGGCGACGGGAACGAGCGGGGCGCGGGCTGGCGCACACCTGAGAGCAATCGGCGTTCTCCGCAGCTGTGGATCATCAGCAGGGCGGCCGAGGATAAAGGCAAGCCAGCAGAGAGCGTCAGACGTGGGGACGTGCCAAGAGATACGGCTACATGCTGTGGTGCTTAACGAAGCACGTAGCACGTAGCACGTAGGACGTGAGGAGCACGGACTGAGCAGGAAGCCAGAGGAAGTCACGCTGCCATTTAAGGAGGCAGGCGTGCAGGACATGTGAGGTTATTACCTGTTGCTGTCAGTTTAGGACAGTTGTTTTTTGTTTGTTGTTTTGGACGTTGCACTTTCTGTTTTGTTGGTGGAATAAACAACGCCTTTTTCCGGGCTAACAGTACGCTGGTTTGTGTCGTGCACTTGAGATCAGAGACAAACCATAACAGAAGATGTCTGAAGTTAGGTTCACCCTCAGGAAGAAACTTGTGTTGTCTCCATGTGGCGATTAAGCGCCGTCGCCAAAAATCATGCTCAATTCCATACTTGATGTCTTAACTATACAGATATATAATCAACTCAGTGGAAGGGCTTTCTTAAAATGTACTCAATCTTTTGTATCATTAAAAACCTTTTATTTTGTATCATGTTATACCATTTACTTTTATATTATCACAGGTTTGTGTCATTTTTTATTTTTGCTTGTAGTATGATGATCATGTTTTAATGAGGTTGGGTTGATATTGCTTTATGGAGTTTTTTTTACAAACATAAGCCCTGAATGCAGAATACTGGTGGCATGTGCATCTAATGTATAGCATTTGTATTGACTCTGAGACTTATCTAAAGGATCTGAAAGTGTCAAACACAACCAGAACAGCTTTAGTAAGTTTTTATGATGACCACCTTGTATAAATAAAGGTTGACTAAATTAATTCACCTGAAATGAGCAGTCCATACTTTTGTGTGTCACTCATCTTTCACACCCCAAGAAGCACTATAGATCTACGTTTCAATACCAGCAAAACCAGCAAGTTCAGGCAAAACGTATGTATTTCTTCAAAACTCATCACTGAACAAATTAAAAACAGCGCCAAAAAAAACAAGCGGAGCCAAAACGCTTATGCACACTAGTGCTAATCGCTGAATGGACGGGCCTGGCACCGCAAGGCGCTTCCCACGATGCTTTTTCATATCTTCTTTTCAGGCTTTTGTTCCGTGTCCTCCACCTCTGTGATCTCCTCCACAGGCTCAGCTGGCAGAGCAGGGAGGAAGAGCTGGAGACAACGCAACACACACACACAAAAACAAACAAAATGTTGGCACCATTTGAACACACGTGTTTGTGGATGGGTGAGTGGTAAAGTATGTGATGTCAGTGGGTGTGAACTATGGGTTTGTACTTACATTGAATGTGTCACTTTTTTCCAGGAAAGCTTTGTACTTTAAAGGGGGGCGAGGAATCGGAGGAAACAGAACCTTAGCCAGCCTGAAAAACACACAAAATTAGCCTCAAGCACAAATATTTCAAACTCATTCCGCTGCCATTTGCGTTGACTAAAATAATATTTATTTTGTTTTGAAACGAATAGTTGATTGAATAAAAGTGAAACCGCCACAAAAAGAAAAGAAACACACCCTTCCTTTATGTTGTTTTGCATTTTCTTTCATTTTGTGTTTTTCCTGTTTGGCTTTTTTTTTTTTATACAAGTGTCGGGTGTTTCTCTCTGAAGTTTAGGGTGGATGTGGTTTTCTGACAAAAAGACTGTCGCCACCCCTCTTACTTCTCCTTTCTGTGTCTTCTCACTTAACTCCACCCATTCTGTTGACATCCGAGTCACTTTTGTCTTTCATCGAACACTGTTTCACATTTAAGAGAGTTTGTCAGAAACAGCTTCACAAGAAGAAGAGAACTCTGTAGTGCATGTGTGAATCTGCGCGTGTGTGCGTGAGTCACACATCAGTCAAACAGGTTAGTCAGTTGGAGACAGATACATGTACCTCTGATGGTGCAACAGCAGCAGCACAGCCAGCAGAATCATGGATATCCCAAGTGACATTGAGAGGATTACCAGAGGGCTGAGTTTGTAAACTGACTGTTTCACCGCTACACAGACAGACACACAAATACATTTATGTATATATGTATTCAGACTTCCAGACATCAAACAATCAACTGATGGATGGAGATGAAAGTCACCATCGACATGACTTAAACAAACAGCACTCACTGATGGGGGGGCTCCAGTCGCTCCATTGAGAAGATTCTTGACACAAATCCTTCCTCGTCCTCATCCTCACACTGTAGGTGCGGTGGGGGTCTACGTTGGGCTCCATGTAAGACAGCTTGTTGGTCAAGTCTTTGGGTTTTTCCTGTTTTTTTACAAAGATTTGCCAGGCAAACATTTAGTAGGTTCAACTCGTCTCAATTGTTCTTGTACCAGAAGATAAATCCCTAAATGTGTATCGTTTATGGAATAATCAACATCCATATCCATATGCACATGGCATACCTGGTCACCCATGTCCAGCTGGTAATCAAAGCACGAAGGGTTCACTTGTACTCGACTTTGGGGCGGACCCCACGTCACCAACAGTCCTCCATCTCGGAATGATGCAAAAATCTTTTGGGGTGGAGGCAGGACCTCTGTGGCACAAAATAAATCATAAAACGTCTGTTGTGGACTTTCCACAACCTACAGTCTAAACCCAACATGATCATTCAGCTTACCAAATTCATGCATGCACTGATTTTGGCGTGCTCTGGTATGTTAATGGTTAGTATGCATAGGCTCTATGTTACTGAGCTATATATACTCCAGTAAGTGTGTTACCCCATAGATTTCGGCCTTGTATTGTTAACTTGTGTTTTCCTAAACTGCCAGTAAAGGCTTGTAAGTCATTTGGAAACCTTATTCCTGATTTGAAAAAATGAATCTATATCACTATATCAAAGGCAGTATCTGTCGTTTTTCTTAGTAATGGTTAGAGCCCGGACTCTGGGTCACTTCCACCTAGGTGAGTTTCAGTGTGTCAATAGTTAACAGGGCCACTGGGCTTCAAGCTTCATTTATCCTGCCACTAACCAGAATGAAGACTAGGTTGAGGGAGTCAGCTGATGCTAGGTCGCCAGGGGGATGGGGCTCCAAATCTAAATCTACATTACATTACATGGTGATGACAATGTAATGTAATGTAATGTAATGTGAATCTACAATGTCTGGTTGAGGTGGGAACGGGCTAGAATCAACAAGGAAGGGTTAAGACCAGATGCCCGCCATTAAGTAGCTCAATGTCTTCTACTGGTGATGTCTGCGACAGGAATCAGACCCAGTGAAAGGTTTATCCAACACGTGTGGTCACACAATAAGCCCGTGTGACCACAGGTAAGTGGCGGTGGGAGATCTTTGCGTGGACAACCTGTCCTGCCGTGTCCTGAGTTACGAGCGTTTAAACATGTTTTTCCTCCATACAGTGTTTCTTTCTTTTCATTTATGGCTTCTTTTTCTCTTAAATTGCTTCCTAGGTACCCAGGTTGCTGAGGGGTTGTCCTTGAGGGTCAAGATGTAAGACATGCACAGACATGCACAGATTCACAATAATACACCATTGTGTATTTCATTGTGATCCTCAGTTGCATTGATTGTTTTTGGATATCCGGGTGGTACCTGGAAGCTGTGGTTGCATATTTGGGGATCCTGGTTAGGACCCCAGGATGTCTCAAAGGGAGGGGGTGTTTCTAATGAGCCTCTGTGGATTCCATTATACTTGGATACCGTAGTAGGACAATTTGCAGATACACAATGACAGCATTTGTCTTGGAGCATTACCGAGCAAATCCATGTCGTAGGTCGTGGTGTAGACTGTCCACTCGTCATGCAGGGTTATGTTAAAGTGGAGGATTACGTACAGCGCCTGGTGCTCGAGCCTGGTCAAAGCTGTTGATCCGACTTTCTCCTCAGACGAAAGGTTGGGATAGTGAACCTCTCTGTCATCATCACAGACACTGGGTGAGAAGAGAAAGGGATCCACAGTCAAAACAATGTATACATGCCTCTTTTGTGAAATATACATTATTCAAACAAAGTCATCAAAGCTATGTCATATGGGTCATGATTAATTTGAGACAATAATAAACACCTTATATGGACAAAGAGCTGAGCATCTTCTCGTAAAGTGTGGAAGGACCAGGAGCAGTTGAGAATATTCGTTGGGTAAAAGAGGCAGCGAAAGTTATCGTCCACCTTATCCTCCTCGACCTTATGTCCCTGCCCCAAAGGGCTCTGTGGAGACAGCTGGAACAGTGCCGCAGATTTAAGGACAAAATATGGAAATTAAACATGAATGCATCTGTATTTAAAGCAGCACGTTCTTTATTGTGCCTGAGTGGAGGTGAAAAGGCCATTTTGATACTCACGTTGCCCGGATCCTGTTTATCCTCACAGACATCTGGAGTGTTGGACTCCGTCTCTGTTAAAAGAGGAAATATATTATCGAGCGTCAACAAAAACTCAATTAAAAGCCTTGGATCATCCTTGAGTAAGTGCAGTACAGTGCGAGCATTTAGGTGCATTGAAATTCAACGCACGTCACACATTCTCTCTTCTGCAGTACACCTTGCATTCTACAACATTTTGGGGGCTTTTGTCTTAATCTGGGTGGTGGAGGATTTCCATGGCGACTGAGTACAAGGAAAGTGGAAATTGTAACACCACCCTGATAAAAAAAAAGTAAGCCAAAGATATTTGTTGAATCAAACATGGTGTACTAATGAAGAGCTTTGGGAAATGTTTTAACTTGAATATCCATGGAGTACCCACCAATTACTGAGGCACACAAAACCAGCAAACTGGACCAAAGTATTGGATGGACAGGAAGCAGCTTCATAGCCAACCTAAGGGTGTTACACCCACACAAAGACACAAAAAACGACATAAACCGGACCACTAAGCATAGAGAAGCTGTTGTATCGGTTCTAGCTAAGTAATTTCCTGGCAGTTCATACTTCCCCTTTTTAAATGCTCAAATTAACTTTTGACTGACATCTCTTAGGACATCTCACAGGAAAACAATCAAAAACAAACAGCTTTCTGCGTATGAATCTTGATTCCCTTCATGGTTAATTCAAATTGTGAGTTTTTCCAACATACACATTTCTACTGCCTACAAAAGAAAAAGAACAGTGCTTTGTTTTGTTTACACGCTCAGCTACTTTCAAAATGAGGATTGGTTAAACCCATGATTAGGTATAAGCCTTCTTTTGAATACAATCTGACACAAAATCCTCTCACAGTATATATTACAGTACCATTATTGTAAAAAGCATTAACAAGAAGCCGTTACCTCCAACTGTCCTTCCACTCTGTCGCTGCCTGTCAGTGCTCTCAGGGACTGCAGACGATAACACATTTCTGGAGAAAAATGAAACACACGATGGGTTTCTTCCTGTTTCTTTTTTCATATTTTTTCATTCAAACACCTCATGATCAAAAGATTTAATACACCGTAGACTTCTGGTTACATCAAAAGCAAATGTATTGATGGTAAATACATTCAAAGTGTGTTATGTGTATTTAATATGATTGAATTTGTTTTAGACAATTCATATATAATTTGTGTTATTCTTTATGTCAATAAAATGGTTAACTTAAAAAAAATACCAAATTAGTAAAAAAAAAAAATGTTGAATCCTTAACAGTATTTTTAACAATAATGTTACAAACAAGAAATAAATGAAGAATGTTATTCTTATTCTAAAACATTTTGACCTCCGTTTTAGGAAATAACATTTACTGGGAAAGAAATTAAACAGTTAACTGGATTTAAGAATATTTGAAATCCACACAGTGAAACAACTTTTGGAGACTTTCTATTTGGTGTGTGGTCCAATTTTTTTTTAGAATTGTATGATGGCGTAACTTTTCATTATTGACCTTGGAATTTCAAAATGTTTTATAATATTACATCGTTTGAACTAGACAGGATGTTAGGATGACTTTAATTCAGCCAAACCTGTAGCGCAACTTAAATTATTTGGCTATTTCTCTATTTGTCGTTTTACTGATCAGAGGTTTTATGACATATTGTCTTGACAAGTTGTTAACTGATAGTAACTGAAAACATAACAAATGACAACAAAATGAAAAACAATTCCACTGATCGACTCTAAAAGGTGACCAACTAATCATTTTGATTAGTGTCACGGTGTTACAGTTGGCTTGTCTTGTAAACATATCTTTATAATAATATAATATATAATGACGTGTATATCTAGTGAATCATGGGACAAAACGCAGTTCCCTGACCGGGAATCGAACCCGGGCCGCGGCGGTGAGAGCGCCGAATCCTAACCACTAGACCACCAGGGACACTAGAAAAGTCGAAGTACATTTTTCAAAATGTAGACAGCATAACCTCCTTTAATTGAGGTTGCAGAATTAACTTAATATTTAGTTGCAAAACTTCAAGTCCATTCCTTTCAAACCTATTTTACTTCCAATAGGCATAAACTTCACCTTTGCGTCGCTGTTCTGGGCATGTTTTCGATTACTTCAACCAGCTATTACGGAAGGATCATTGTTGCACCTAGTGGTCATTGATAGAAAGACACCACTGGCGGGACTGTTTTCCCTCATCTGCACAAAGGCAGCGATGAGCCCCAATCTTCCAGTCGTTACTCCTCGACAGCCAAAGTGCTACTTCTGCACTAAGCCGTGAGCAATCTACACCGTCTCAATTGTCGCTACTTGCTCAGCGGATTGCTTTGCACACGGCACATGCACCCTGAGCGTTTGAAATTAATAATTGGAGAGCTGTTTTATATTTTACAGCGGTGCCACCGAGTGTTGAAAGCGAAAGCAGCTCACCACAGTTATTACGGGCACGAGGACAGGGAATTTTCAGGAAGAAGTGGAGGAAATAACTCGGTGACGGTAAGTAACGAAAACTTAAAGTATTTACCGATGTATTGTTGGAGCTGCGTTATAGTTTCTGAGTACTTTCGAAGCAATTTTAGACGTGGGTTTAATTCACCTATGTTCAACTGAATGTAAATGTATCTGATTTCAACAGTATCGTTGAACGCACTAATTACAGAGTGTACGCTCTCTGTTTGAATTGTCAGAAATGAATGTCACTCACTCAAGTAGACAATGATTAACTGTAATGTATATATGTGCCGCATGTGTTACAAACATAGCACCTCCCCCAGTAGTGACTGGTGTACTTTAATGCTTTTTTATTCTGTATTTCTCAGACATGTCCGCCAAAGACACGATGAGACGCAACAAGACCGCCATTCAGCTGACTTTGTGCAGCGACTACACGTTCATCCTCAACAAAGTCCACGAGCGGAACCTGATCACTCAGCGTGAGTACAACAACCTGAAGAGCATCAACAAAGAGAACGTTGAGGCCCACGTCATCGAGCTTGTGGACAAGCTCATGCACAAAGGAGAGGACCGATGCCAAGACTTCCTGGACCTCCTGCAAACTGATGAGGATGTTCAACAGACTTACCCTGGGCTGAAGACCCTGCAGTTGAGTGACAACAGCTTCTTGCCCAAGCCTGTCCAAGCTTGTTCATCTGACAGTGGTATGTATAATATATGACGGTAATCCTTCTGATATTGAAATGACTCATATGCCGCCCACATATCTGGCAGCTGCTGTGTTTCGGTGGAGTAATTCTGTTCCCCTTTGATTCCCTCAGGTGTTCAGCCTCCAGAGAGCAAGAGGCAAAAGGAGGTGAGGTTTTAACCTGATTTTGAAACAGCATGCGGTGCTTACGCCTGTGTTTACAAAAAAAGTTATTCTTCGTTAGAGAGACACGTGACTTGCTTATTATCCAGTTTTAGCACAAAGTTTGTCATACGTCATGAATTTAAACTAGTAAAGAACAGCATCAAATATTGAAAAGAGGATTTCTTCATACTGCGTTTGTGTCACACGTCGTGTCCGGTTCCATTGTTTTCAGGACCTGCAGTATGAGTTGAACAGCCGGCCCACCGGCCTCTGCGTGATCATAAACAACAAGAATTTCGGGGCCGACAAAGAGAGACGTGGAACCGACAAAGATGCTGGTATACAGAGTGGACCGTTGTACACAACTGTCCTGTTTGTTGGCGGTTGAAGCTTCATTCTGGTTTTTCTTTTTTTTATGAAATGTCCTATGCAGAAAGTTTGGCAAAGGTGTTCAGCTGGCTGGGCTTCAGAGTGGTGATGTGTAGAGACCAAACCAAGGACCAGATGGAGCGGGCGCTGAAATGCTTCTCTTCTCAGAGCGACCTCGCTCAGCTGCAGGAGTTCAGCGTTAAGGAGTGGTCTGGCACCGCATTCACCGCTCTCCAAGAGGCTCCTCGGCACGGCGATGCCTTCATCTGCTGTATTCTCAGTCACGGAATAAAGGGTGCCGTTCTCGGCGTTGACGGGCAGCCTCTTTTCCTCAAGCAAATCACTGGAACATTCAAGCCGACCACTCAGTTGATCCTCGCCGGCAAACCCAAAGTGTTCCTGATCCAGGCCTGTCAGGGACCGCAGACGCAGCGTGGAGTGTTATTAAAAGATCTGCAGGCTGATGACACAAGCTCGCTGTCCATCCCTGAGGATGCTGATGTTCTGATGGCCATTTCCACTGTGGAAGATCATATATCATTTAGAGACATAACAGAGGGGAGCTGGTTCATCCAAGCTGTGTGTCACCAGTTAAACGAGGGCTGTCAGAGGTATGTGAAACTCCAAAAATGCATAGTTAGTGAAGTATCAACAATATGTTGTAGATCTGATGATATAATCAATGAAGTCAAATGTGTACTGTACACTTGGCTTAATCATAATGTCCTGATGTGATAATAATATTATGTGTTTTTTCCCATTGTATATTGTTTTAGGGGTGAAGACATTGTCACTATCCTCCACCAGGTGAACAATGAAGTGGGCCAGAAAGAGGGCAGCAGGCAACCTGGGACAGTAAAGCAGATGTCTGAAGTTAGGTTCACCCTCAGGAAGAAACTTGTGTTGTCTCCATGTGGCGATTAAGCGCCGTCGCCAAAAATCATGCTCAATTCCATACTTGATGTCTTAACTATACAGATATATAATCAACTCAGTGGAAGGGCTTTCTTAAAATGTACTCAATCTTTTGTATCATTAAAAACCTTTTATTTTGTATCATGTTATACCATTTACTTTTATATTATCACAGGTTTGTGTCATTTTTTATTTTTGCTTGTAGTATGATGATCATGTTTTAATGAGGTTGGGTTGATATTGCTTTATGGAGTTTTTTTTACAAACATAAGCCCTGAATGCAGAATACTGGTGGCATGTGCATCTAATGTATAGAATTTGTATTGACTCTGAGACTTATCTAAAGGATCTGAAAGTGTCAAACACAACCAGAACAGCTTTAGTAAGTTTTTATGATAATGTAAAAAGAAAAAAGTTTTCTTTTTGTTTTCAATTCTTAACAATAGATAAAAGACATGGATTCAACCAACACGCATTATGACCAGTGCACTTGTTTTGGTGACAATTCGGCTGCGCATATACATCCACCTTTACGGCACTACGGCGTCGTTGCCACGACAACTTACACTTGTTCGTCCTCGCTTCCGTATTGGGAAGAAGGCTGGAAATAGATGTAACATCAAAGCTAACAAACAATCCGTCGCAACACAGAAAAAGAGTTAAGTGTCGTAAAGCTGTTATTACCGGGAGCATCGCGGCAATTAAGCACACGCAACGTTACTGATGGAGGACGAGAGCCCTGCTGGAGCCGTGGCCGGGATTCAGGGACTCGACCCCGGAGTGGACTGGAAAGCGTCCGACGAGGCGCTCGCGTTCATGTCCGGCATTGGTGAGTTGTTAGTGAAAGGGTCCTCTGCGGGCTGTGAGCGCCAGCAGGAGACAGAAGGCGGCAGTGTGCGCAACACCTGGTTTTGACACTTCTCCAGTAACCTCAGACAGAATATTGACAATTAGGCTATTTCGTTGGAGCAATGTGTCCAAAAATACAAAAGAAAATAAACTCTTGGGAAATTTCAACCTATTCGTTTTGGCTTATGACTCAAACTTTAATAATATTACATTTTATTATAGCGCTTTAAAAGATACCCAAAGACACTGTACATGTAAAAAACCGAATGAATAGAAGCTATAACAGTGGACACAATAGAGATTACAGCACTCACCCCCCATCTCCCTCAGAGCCTGCAGAGCTGCTGAAGTGCGTGTTTCCAGACTCTCTGGTGACTGTGTCAGAGGGCGGCCGAGACCTGGGAAAGTTCACCTTGACGGTGGAGGTTGCCCGTCGAGTTCAGCAGCCCTGCATGCTCCTGCACGCTCAGAGCCAGGGAGTCATCGATGGCTCCCCCTGTGGAACCACAGTGACAGGTGAGGGGAGGAAGGGGATGCAAAGACAGCCCTCCCCACCCCCCATAGTGTTGTCTATTCCCAGATGTGTCACCTATACCTTTTCTTTGTGTCCTTTATCTGTGTTAATTTAAGCCTACCTGACCACGGACCTGGAGGTGCTGGAGGAAGATTACCGAGAGTATGTCAAGGTGAGTCTCATTTTAAAGGAAGGATGGATGGAAGCGAAAACGTTGTATCTCATGGCGGCACTTTGACCTGCCTGGTGTTCCATTCTTCCAGCCTCATCTGTCTCTGTTTTTGTTTTGTGGTCACCTTTTCAGCTCAAGGGCCACAGTTTGGACAGGAGGTGTCACATGGTACAGCATGACGGGCAGATGCTGATTGATAAAGTTACCACTGTGGGGGAGGTGAGCGAAGAGACAGTGTGGGCTGCATGGGCATCAACTGTATAATCTTGATAATACAACATTCATCCCCAGGCCCTCTCAACATTTCGATGTGACAGATGCTATAATATGATGACCGTTGCCATGGTTAAAAACCTAACATCTTGTAACACCTTCGAACATTATATGCAAACATTTACCCA
This sequence comes from Cottus gobio, assembly GCA_023566465.1. Lineage (NCBI taxonomy): Eukaryota > Metazoa > Chordata > Actinopteri > Perciformes > Cottidae > Cottus > Cottus gobio. The sequence continues at coordinate 18,004,280 of CM042230.1, forward strand.
TTGGAGATGCCAACAAACTAGCTGTTGTGAAATTACTGTAAGTGTTAATTATATATTGTGTGTGTGTGTGTGTGTGTGTGTGTGTGTGTGTGTGTGTGTGTGTGTGTGTGTGTGTGTGTGTGTGTGTGTGTGTGTGTGTGTGTGTGTGCGTGTGCGTGTACAGGAGACGACAATGGAGAGCGTTTCTCATCCCATGTCTGTCCTAAACGGGCTCATTACCGAGGGGTCCAACTTGCTGCTGATGCGCCTGGTCGCTCTAAGGAAGAAGGTGCCCGAACACATGACCTTCATCTCCTTGGACCAGGGATTGCACATCATCCGCACCACTTTTGTAAGTATGTCAGTGAGACCTCTCGGCCATTCTGTGTCCTGTTTGAATGGTGAACTCTGATTCTCCGCCCCCACCGAATTCTTTGTGGTCAGAGCGAGCTTGGGCCGAAGCAGCTGGAGGTTGGGGATGAGACTGTGGAGGTATTCGGGGTGGAAAGGATTGTTCACTCTGTGGAGGACGGCCCCACTACCTGGCAGTGCTACTTCCTGGCTGATGGGTAAGCGTGAGGACTCCCTGCCAAATAATGTGGATCACTGTGTTTAAAGCTCAGGAAGAGAGCTGTATCATTTCATTTAATTTCTGCGCTTGTGTTTTTTTGTGTGTGTGTGTGTGTGTGTGCGTACTGTTTAGACACCGGTAAAATTCAACTGCATCCTAGACAAATGAATGCATTTGTGACTGTAACACTTTCTGAGAAAAAAAAAAAGTTAATTTGAGTTGATCGTTTTTGAGCAGTTATTGTTCTCTGATCAGGCACATGGCCAGCAGGGTGCAAGTGGGATCACCGATCACCATGAGGCTTCTGCAGCTGCAATCACAGCTAGAAGAAGGTAACCATTGTAACACACACACACACATGTTTAATGAAACATAGTCAATCATGTTATCCGTCCGTTAGGTTTTGAGAAGATCCCTCTGATTTGGGAAGAAGACATGCAGATGCGCTCCAGGTTTTTGGACAGAAAGGTGACTAACAATGTTCTCTTTTTAAAGCAATTAATTCAGACTGTCTGAAGAATAAGGTTTCCTCCTTATCGAATATGCAACCCATCGTCATCTTACTGTGTGTGTGTGTGTGTGTGTGTGTGTGTGTGTGTGTGTGTGTGTGTGTGTGTGTGTGTGTGTATTCATGTCTCGTTGGGGCAGGAGGAGCTGAAGGCGGACCATGCCTCGTACCTGAGACAGCATCCAGAGATCCGTGCACTCATATCTGACTTTCTGCAGTTTTTGCTGTTGAGAAAACCAAATGATGTCTTCCAGTTTGCCAGAGAGTACTTCCTCCCTTTTGCCTCCCGCCGTGCTCCAGAATCAAGCCTGAGAGCACCCTCGCCCTGAAAACCCACCCCATATTGAAATATTTTTTTTTTATAGCTCTCTGTTTATTTGTCCTTTCAACTTGAGATTTTATTTTTAATTGTGCATTTGGTTATGTTTTATCTTGTCTCTTTTTCCTGAGTGACAGGTGACTAGTGGCCCATGAAAGGAAACATGTTGGGGAGACACGTTAAAACCCAAGACTTCATGAGCTAAAACAACTTCAGTGATGTGAATAAAGTGGTTTGTTTCAAACGGTGTTTGTAGTTTCAGTTTTTGCAGCTTTTCTGGTCAAAGTAGACAAGGCATGTCTGGGCAATGGTTTTGGGTTGAGAAGCGTCAACCCCGGAAACAAGCTTTAAAGTCTTCAAAATAAAGGTGAAACATTCAAAAGAAAGAAAAATGCTACATAATAAAATGTGTGCTACACCCTTCTCCAGATTAAATAGGAGCTGCAGGTCAGTTTTGTAGACTGGCATTGGATCACTTCAAGGAGGCTCATCTGAACTAGAAAAAAAAACGTTCGCATCTTAAGTCAACGTAAACCGTAAAACAAACCTTTATTTTGAAGGTTTTAGACGGAAGCAACCATTATAAAACAGCTTGTTCCTCTGAAAGTGAAACCACCCACCAAAGGGCGGCGTATGAGAAAAGGAGTTGTTTCTACCAAGATTAGGTAGTGGTATTTGTGAATATTTCGCTATCGAAAAGTTCCCCACTGAATTACAGAAGACGCGCCTCTTCGCTTCTTGGACGTAAACTGGGTAAGTGTGAACGTGTCAATGTTCTCACCTGTGTGTGACTGTACAGCCTGTACAAGTTATTCAGACCAACGAGGAACCCGAAGGGCTGTTGAAACGATGAAACTGTAACTTTTAACTGTTTTTGACGTTACATTACACTTTTTAAACTTAAAAATGTTCGTTTTGTGAAGTAAAACAAACGTTAGGACGGGTGTTTTTTTTTAACCCTTGAAGTTCACTCAGTGGCAAAAATAAAAAAAAACACTACTATGACCATCCTGTCTGAAGGGTTACTATAATATGTATGGTAATAATAGTACATGATATTTAAACAGTACGAGATGACAAAGTGGTTCCTCAAAGGCAAATGTAATCAAAACAGGAACAAGGAAGTGGTCAGTGGTTCAAATCAATAACTAATGGTTCAAATCAAGAACTAAATAAAGAAAAGATGATAATAATATACCGCACAACACATATAAAGGTGTTAACCATATGAAATACATTTTAGTATCATACATAGCCAGACTGGGTACACTTTGAAAGTGCTTTAAAAGTCTACTTATGTCAACAGTGATCTTACTGATCTTTCTGATATGTTTATTATTTATGGCACTAATTAATATTTCTAAAGTATTCAGCCACAACTAGTATGGCGATGGTATTTGTCCAGTCATTCAAAAACGCGTTGTGTTTCACTTCTCTTGCTTTAGCTTCCCCAACAAATGCCCACTTTCCTCTTTTAAACCCGCTGCTTGTCTTCAATTTCTTTCTGATAGCATCGGCCTGTGGTGCGCAGGGAGCTGAGGACCAGGACCTGTGCTGGGGGGAGAGGGTCTGTGATGGACCGGCTGAAGCTGTCTCACATAGACGAGGAGCTGGAGTCCTCTGAGGTGGCGTCTCTCTGCTTCTTGTGTCGAGATGTTGTCAACAGGAAACGTCTGGAGGGGGTAAGTACTTCTACCATGTTCTGTTAGAAAATTACTCATTGATCAGTGACTATGGACAGTTTATTGTTTTTAGTCAGTGTGATACCTAGCAAATATCTTACCATATGTGTTGTATGGTAAAATGGTTTTTGTTGTTGTTTAAACAATATTAATAAAGTATTTGTGTAAAGATTTCAACCCTCATGTGAAGGATCAGATCTTCTTCGGAGTAGGTCGGACACAGAAATCAGATTTGTTTTCAGATCTGGGCTACACTACATATGTCTATCACTGCTCTGTGAGAAAAGTTGTATTGTAAGTCAGTGTGTTATTCCAGGTCATACTTAGTGCCGATCACTCATCCCCATACATAACCATACAAAACATTTTTCTATATTACTGAAGTCTGGGTCATGTTTAACTCTGAAAACATCAGCAGTCATAAGAATGTTTAAATGGCGTCGTTAAGGAAGACAAGCATTATCATCATCATCATCACGTCATGTTCGCTGAATGAGTTGGTGTCTGTTTATGAGTCGTAAGCAATGTTGAATGTTAAAATGTTAGCCAAAGCAAGTAATATATTTTATGGATCATGGTTATAGGTTTATGGGAGTCTTAAGACAATTTGATCTAGTCAGAAAGATCGGATGAGGGGAAATCATAATTGAACATTAAGCCCTGCAATGTGAATGTAGCTTCATTGACCGCATTTCTCTCCCGCCATTAATATCTTGTTCATTTTTAAAGTTTGTCTTCTCAAAGGTTTGTTTGTGTGTTTCCTGGTTGTACAGATCGGGGATGCGAAAAAGCTGTTCTTGAGACTGGAAGAAAAAGGTCTGCTGGAGAACAACTTGTTCCTTTTTCAGCTCCTCCAAACTATCCGTCGAACAGATCTCCTCAACATCCTGGAGACGGACAGCAGACCGTCAGAGGAGGCCGACGCAAACCCCATGCTGTCAGATTACAGGTATACGCCAAGGCAGAAGCAATATACTGTACACATGGATTAGAATACAGAGTTGTTCCCAGTTGTAGTCAGGTGTCTGTTGTTTCTCTCTTTGTCCTCTTCCTCGTCTTCTACACTTCTGCTCTTTCTTTCAGGGTGACGCTGTACAAAGTGTATGAGGACATGACTCAGGAAAATCTTGAAAAGATGAAGTTTCTTTTGAGCGACACGTTGGGCAGAAGACAAATTGAGACATGCAATGTAAGAACACACCACCGTTATATAAGAAATTATGATATGTATAGTTCACTTTCCTCTGAGTAAAAAGTTTTTATATATATATATATATAATTAATAGTTAACTATTACATTTACCTGCAACTTAAGTAACATATTGTTTTATTTTTAAATCAGCAAAGCTTCATAAAATTCCAAACTAGATGGTGCCAAGGTTGTACCAAACAAACATGTCCAGTTTAGTGTTTTTCATCACAGGCCCACTAAATGTAATTGCTATGAGGCTAATTGAGATTGTATTTATATATTTACAAATGGGAACTAGGTTATAGTTTGATTACATAAGTAAGTAAAAGTTGGAGTATAAGCCACTCAGATGATGCAGACACCTTCAGGTGGCCTTTTTGACATTCCAAGGAACCCATCGGCTACAGGTGACGGATAAAGGGCCTATATTTCTGGGGTTCCAGGGTGGCCAGCAGATATCTGGACCAAGACTTCCTTTTCCGTGCGCCGCTCATCGTTTACAGTCCAAGACGCAATTTAAGATGCTGAGACGGGAGCTGAAGTTGGGAGAAGACGTGTGCTATTGATATATTTAGACTTAATATTATATAAAACGTTGAAACAACTAGATGTGCGCACAGCAACACCGCTATTCCTGCACCAGAAGGGATTTCTGGTTGTGACACTGGTTGTGACAGAAATGAGACACGTCTCCTGTTAATTACAGACGGCACTGGATGTGTTTGCTGAAATGGAAAAGAGTGGTTTGCTGTCGAACACAAATCTTGATGTGTTGCATAAAGTGTCGCTGGAATTGGATCAACAACTGGCATCGACAATACAGCGCTACATGGAAAGTATGATATGCACCTACACACGTTAACATGCTGTAGAACTATGAAACTCATGAAATTATTGTTTTTTTGTTAGGGTTAACCCGGCTGCCTCAAACCAGAGGACCTCATGTCAGCATGGATCATCAGGTGTGTGTATAAATGTGTTTGTATACAGTTAACACTATAATGAGCCAGTTTAAAGAAAACTGTAAGTGTTGTGTTCTTGCAGACGGGCAACAACACCCCTCAGCCACCTGAAGCTAATGATTTGTCCATATCTGAAACTCAGCGCAGCTGTAAGTTCCTCTTTTCTCTGACTTACCATTACCATTGGGGATTAGCCTTCCACCTTCCTCACTGCTATGGACATTCACCCTTGTGCTCTTGTTTTTAATATTAAATAGACCTCTGTTGTTGTTCTTCAGTTGGAGGAATGAGCGTTTGCTCCGATGCACAACCAAAAACGGAGTCCTGCCCTCTTTCTGACCACGTAACCATTCACTCAAACACAAATATCTCTCGTTCATTTATTAAAACAACATTTTGTATAACTTGTCTATGTGGCTGTGCTTGTACCCCTTAGGAAGACTTCTACACTCTGACTCATGAGCCACGTGGTTTGTGTGTGGTCATCAATAACGAGGACTTCACGGGACCAAGGCTGAGAAACCGACCAGGGACTCAGGAGGATGAGAGTACGTCTCCCTGTTATTGATGAAGCATGTGCTCTGGTTTGTTTATGTACCGTTTATCTACGAGTTACCGAGCAGCAGTTGAGTTTGAGGTCCTTATCACACATGATTTGATGTTAATGTAAGATGAGAGAATATAAAAACATCTAGAGGTATGTTTCAATCTGTCTCTCTTTTATGTGACACAGAGGCTCTGCGCAGGGTGTTCACCCTCCTCGGCTTCACTGTGATGGTACACAAAAACTTGACTGCAGAAGCCATGCGACAAGAGCTACAGAACCTGGGATCACGGAGCTTTTTGGATGACGATGTGTTGGTGAGCAGTGGCACACACCTTCAGGGCTGTATTATCAGTGACAACACTTTATTTGCTCTTTAAAGTAATCAGGAGTTAAATGAGAAGGATCAATACCACTATCATGTCTGAACGGAAAACATGAAGCGACAGTCAGCGGCAAGAAATAGTCCGGCACATAAAACCAGAACGTGTCATTTTTACACTTTTTGGTTCTTGGAGAGATTAACCAACCAATATAATTTATTAATTAGTGAGCTTAATAAGTCCTTTGGACAGGACAAGGATAGCTGTTTCCCCATTTCTACTTGTTATGCTAACTAGTTAGCTGCTGGCTACAGTGTTATACAGTGTTCTGAAAATGCTTAAATAAGCATTGAAATTATTTTCCCCAAAAAAGGGCTTGGAAGGTAATACAAATTCCTAACTTGAATTATCAAAAGTTCCGTGCTGTCGGAAGATGTTAAACACCTATGAACTAACAGCGGGATGGTTGTCACAGAATGTGTTCGCCCAGGAAGTGGTTTTGTCCGTGTCAATTTAATCTAATATAACAACAATTGCTCTCATATACTCCTGGAATGTACTGACAAAATGTGCTACATAATAATGAAAAAATAATTTTAGGCTATATTGTTCTACTGAAACGTAGCACAATTAAACAGGAAACATGTCTGATCGTAGGTGGTGTGCGTGCTTTCCCACGGAGAAATTGGATGCGTCTTTGGGACCGATGAGCAGAAGGTAGACATACAAGAACTGAAAAAGCCCTTCACTAGCAGGAGGGCACCCACCTTGGCGGGGAAGCCCAAACTGTTCTTCATCCAAGCGTGTCAGGGAAGTGGCTACCAGCGAGGATCCCTGCCGAGGCCACGAGACGAGCAGGGGGACAAACAGAGTCGCCTGGAGGAAGACGCAGGTCCTGTGTTTGGCGAGACTGTTCCCTGGGAGGCCGACTTCCTGATGGGCATGGCCACCGTGCCAGAGTGCAAGTCTTTTCGAAACACCTCCACAGGCTCCATCTACATTCAGGAGCTGTGCATGCAGCTGCAGAGATCCGCAGAATGGTGAGTGACCTTTTGATAGAGAAAATCTTCCCTTTTCCAAACCCCCCCCCCCCCCCTCACAATATTTATTTTTTCCCAGATCTGGGAAATTCTGTCGCTGTTAGTGTGCTTTTGTTTTTTTCAGATGTCTTGATGATGTTGTGTTAAAATATACCCACAATATTGATGGTTTATAATGTGTGATGTGTTTCCTCGGTTCTCTCTGCAGCTCAAAAAAGGATGATATACTCACTGTGCTGACACGTGTGAACAACAAGGTCAGCAAAGGAGAATATAAGAACTACAAACAAATGCCAGAGCCCAAGTACACCCTCACCAAGAAGCTTGTCCTTAAATATGTGTGAGCTGACCCGGACTAAGTGCAAAGCTGAAAATGTGCCAAATTTTCTGTGTGTGTGTGTGATCTCACTGTACAACTGGTACAGTTGGTTTGATGAATTTGAATGTCAGCATCTGTGTAGTTATCTTGAGAATCGGATGTCTCTTAATCAAAAGGTATCATGGCAATGTCACCAAAGCCACTCAGAGAACATGTCCTTTTTTAAATGTTTATGATTATTCCACAAATGATTTAGGACAGGAGCATTGTGTTATTTGAGAAAAGTGTCATTTAAGGGGAAAAAATATTTTTACTGGTGTTTGTATGATGTCAGAAATATATTTAAAAAAATAAAGTAGTACAAAATGCTACAATACTGTTAAGGTACAAGTCCTCTCTTTACAGGCACCAAACCATTATCCATATTTTAACATCTTTATTTCAAAAAGTAGTAATGTGTGAAGATGAACGCAGGAGGATTAAAAACTACATTTGCACACAAAAATGTATGATTCAACTGAATGGAAATTATCAACTACAGTCAAGTATTTATGTAAGTGTAGAAATGAGTCAGCTAAACCCGTCAGGCCTTGTTGCATACACAAGCCTTGTTGCGCGTGCACACACACACACACACACACACACGACCGAGCCCGCACGCGCCTGTATGACGGACTCTTCCGGACTCCACCCTGCTCTTCTCGGTTCCATTGGCGAAATGTTCCTCGCTGCTGCTTCACATCTGGCTCCTGCTGCTCAACTCACGGCGGGTGGAGGACGAACCTGACGGCAGACTGACAACTTCACGGGAACACGTTCACGGGATCTCTTCGGTACTTCGGAGTCAACACAGAGGGCGTGGCCCACACCGGAAACACCGGAGAACCTTTCAGTTGCCTCATTTTCACCGCTGGGAACTTAACGCTAACTGATACGACCAGCCCGTTTTCTTTCACTCTTGTTTTCGGTAAGTAAGAGCTACATGTGTGTGTTCATGTCTGTCGTGTTTCCACGGCGGCTCAATGAGCCCGAAACCCACTCTCCATAGTTTAGTCTGTTGCGCGTGCGTGTCGCGTGAACCTTGTGTTAGTTCCGCACCAGGAGTGCCCTACAGGCTGTTACCTCGCCACCTGAAAGGGCTCCTTGTGCGCGAGCTGGGGTCCTCGGGGTCCAGTGGGTGTAGTCCGTGTGCTCAGGACATGTCGCCTCCGCTCAGCCCTGGGCGGCGCTCAGTCAGGGACACTTCCAGTGATGAAGTTTAGTTCAGCTTCAGTGTGAACTGATGAATACTACAGACTGCTGTCTGTGTGTAGACTCGGGTCGGGATTTGAAATGTGGGGAACTGATGGTCCACATTTTCTGTTTGCCTTTACCAATGTGGAAACTACACACATCTCGTCTACGTGTTCACAAATATGGTTGTTTGTTTACGGCATCGCCTCCAGCTGCAGCACCAGATAAAGTTACAGATACAGCATTCATACTCACAGGGCCCAGCACAAATTAACTCACCATTACTCTAATAAATAGATCTTGCTTGAACCACATTAGGCAACGTTTTGAATTAACAAGACTAGCTCTTGTGGAAATAAAAATAGATTTAAGAGAAATCATCTCAAGCCACAAGTAAATCAAGCCACATTTATATTTTACAATTATTTGAGGCCTATTTCTGAAAGTGTTGCTTAAGAAGCTAATTGTTTCAGACCTCAAGTTTCTGTTAATATGTTGTTGTTGTTGTTGTTTTTAACTTATAGGCTCCAGTGCTAACTCCTTAAATGGTCCAGCAGATTCGACTGGGTGCTGTTAAATTGTTCTTTCTTGACATGGTTGGGCCTTTAGTGGAACTTGAAAGAACCGGACAGAGTAACCGTAACAACGTAATTGTTGACAAGTATTGTTGGTATACCTAAGATTGGCTGGGATTTCCCAAATACATCTTGTTCAGGAAAAAAATCGCTACATGTATTGTCTTCTGAACAAATGCAGATTATCTTAAATTAACTAGTTATTCCCATGTAAAGATTTAAATTGTGTCCATTGTACCGACATGGATTTCTGTAAACTTCCTCTATTTCCTCTCAGGTGTAATGACACATGTCCCGTGCAGTGATGGGCAGGTTTCTCTTCCCTCATCGACACAAACTGTTGCCAAAGACGTCTTTGTGATGAATCTATGTTCCTGCTATAGGTCTGAGAAACAAACAATGATTTTATGTTAGCGATTATTTTGCAATTCTGACAATACAGTAAGATTCATTGTATTAAAGTAGTCACTAGTAGACCTTTTATTAATATGCAAGCAGTTAAATCAAAATCTTGGACAACAATGGAAAGCTTTGTCAAACCAGTTCCTTCTCTTATTGTCCCGTAAGGTATGTTAAGATTGTTGCGTCCCAAATGACGGGCTTGGCATGACGCAAGTTGCACAAGGCCTCGCTGCCCGTGATGTCACTGATGTGCAAAGACATATTTGAGGACGCAAACATTATTGAGACAATGTTGTCAAAGGGTGCACCAGTGACTCAGAAACATGAGGATGACGAGGATCCTTGGTGTTTATGGTGAGGATGAAGTATGATGATCAAATGTGGGAACTCAATGTCAGCCGCCAGCTTGAACTCGTTCCTCGGTCCAACTGGTCCGTCCACCACTCCTCCAGGAGAGCTACACCCTTGCATTCGAACACCTTCAGCTCCACAGTGTCTCACTGACCGAACGAGGGATCAGCTCTGTGGTTTCTTCGGTGACCGTCAGACTGCAGATACTCTGAAGCACTTTTTTCCGTTCAGTGTTTTCGGCCTGTTGCTTGGCGCTGTGGGTGTGATGTAATGGCATGTGGTGTGAGCCAGCTCTAGAATTCCTTCACTGTGCGTGTTCCCCTGAAAGCCCCAGTGAGCAAGCAAGTGAGCAAAAAGGAAACTCCTTAAAAACACAGGTTTGCTTTTTAAAATATGGTGGCTTAGTTGTGATGTTGTAGCGAGTCTGGATCCATTTCATTACATTTAGTTGATGCTTTTATCCAAAGCGACTTACATGCTATACAGTAGACCGTAGACACAGCAACGGTGAGCAATTAGGGTTAAGTGTCTTGCTCAAGGATACAACAACATAGACTGGCTGAGCCAGGGTTTGAACCACCGACCCTCTGATTGAAAGTCAGACCAGCTAACCACTGACCGCACTGTGTGTGTGTGTGTGTGTGTGTGTGTGTGTGTGTGTGTGTGTGTGTGTGTGTGTGTGTGTGTGTGTGTGTGTGTGTGTGTGTGTGTGTGTGTGTGTGTGTGTGTGTGTGTGTGTGTGTGTGTGTGTGTGTGTGTGTGTGTGTGTGTGTGTGTGTGTGTGTGTGAGAGAGAGTCACATGTGGTGGTTCTAGGGCCTGTTGCGGATTTTGGGAACCACATTGTGAAGCAGAACCACATGTTCACTAGAACCTGACACAACCCTTCTGGTGGATGAAGTACTGTATCAGATTTAGTGGTGTGAGATCAAGGTCACTGTGACCTTACAAAACCATAACTCAGGTATTCAAATGTTAATCTTAACAATTACACACAGCTGTCTAAGGAAAGAATTATGACCTGATGCCATAATTCACCAGGAAACTCATTTTAAATAGGAAACTCTTTATTATGAAATACTAAACTCTTTCTTTTGTTGACTTATAACCTATAATACTATAACCTTTTAACTATATGTAGTTATGATATTTTGAACAGACAACAATTTAAACCAAATTTGACTGGATGCATACAGCCGTGAAGCGGTAATTCTAGAAAAAATATTGATTAGAGAAGTTTCAGGCCCACGTTGGGGCGACTGTGGCTCAGTGGTTAGCAAGTTGGTCTTTCAATCAGAAGGTCGGTGGTTCGATCCCCGGCTCCGGCAGTCTGCGTCGTTGTGTCCTTGAGCAAGACACTTAACCCTAATTGCTCACCGTTGCTGTGTCTACGGTCTACTGTATAGCATGTAAGTCGCTTTGGATAAAAGCGTCAGCTAAATGAAATGTAATGTAATGTAATGTAATAATACTGATGCACAGTATCTGTGATAAGATGAAATGGCGTGTTTGTTCTTGTTGTTTGTTCCGTATTATTCACTCACCCTGTTGTCTGCCGTTGTACAAATGGCAAATTGGCATTAACTGTATTATCTCCAAATTTCCTCCTCCCAGGCAAAATGTCCAGGTCAGACTACCCGCCAGTGTACGATGAGTCCCGGGGCCCACTGTATCCACCCCAGGGTGGGGGTTACCCACCACCCCCTGCGTACGGCTTCCCTGCGTTTGGGGGTCCCCAGCCAGGCCAGCCCTCTGCCCCCTACCCCACTGGTCCAAACGCCCCTCTGTATCCAGGCCAGCCAGCCGGCTACCCCCCCGGCCCGTACCAAGGACAGCCCCACCCTGGTGGGCATCCAGGAGCGGGCTACCCCAATCCCCCTCCCATGCCCCCTATCATGCCGCCTACCATTCCATCGGATATCTTGAGCTCTGGTAAGACGAGGACTGCTTGAGCATTTCAGTTTGTGTCTTCAAATGGGTTTAGACTTTTATGTCAAACTAATGTCAAATAAGAAATATTTTAGTTTGTTGGACTAAGCAAGCTACACATCCAACCAGAAGAATGTAGAAACCCGCCCTGCTGATGCAATAATTAAATAAAAAACATTTCACTTGAATGCATCACAGCCCTCCACCAATTACACTCACTATTAAAGCTTGATTTGTTTAAAGAAAGAGTTAAACATTTGAAAAGCATGCTTACTCACTTCTTCGTCCAGTGTTAGATGAGAAGGTAGCTAATCGCTCACGTCTGTGAGAGTGGTATCCATCTTTTCCTCGAGGTCTCTGAGAAAATGAGAACAAGAGTATTTCCCAAAATGTGAAGCCGTCACTTTAAACTGGGATGTTGCGACGCCTTCGTCTCTTCACTCCTAATTGGTCAGCGATGGCACGTTACCTGTCGCTATTTGTGTTTCTTTGCTCATATTTCCATTCTGCCGATCACACAGGGGATGAGTTTGCAGCGAGCGGCAGCGGCTGGGACACTCTGAGCCTTCGGCATGCCTTCATACGAAAGGTAAAACACACCTGTCGCCACAACCGTTATGCATCAGCCCCCCGTACGCACAGCAGAAAAGGCACGGGGTGTAACGTCCCTCTTTCAAATGTGTCTTCAGGTGTACTTGATTTTGGCGTCTCAGCTCCTCGTCACCACGGCCATCGTGGCCGTGTTCACGTTTGTGTGAGTATACAGAGTGTTTTGTGTGCCTGTTTCTATTTGTGTCTCCGTGTGTGTCATGCTGTTAACTGTGCCTGCGTTTCTCACAGCCAACCTGTCCGACTTTTCGTACGGAGAAACCCAGCCATCTACTGGGCGTCATAGTAAGTCTCACTCTGGGGCGATGTTTTTGCCTTTTTTTAAGTTGTGTTTTCTAGGAATAGGAAACAAAAGCTTGTCAAGATTCATTTATTCCTCCCTGCATTTTGCTGTTTTAGTGCCGTGTACTTCGTTACCCACCTTGTGCTGGTCTGCTGTAAGGGCCCCCGGTGAGTTCCCAGTTTTAGAAAGAATATTAGTAGAGATAATATTCATACGGCCGCATTCCAAATTCTAACCTTGCTCTCTTTTTAGGAGGAAGTTTCCATGGAACGTCCTTCTGCTGTCCATCTTTGTAAGTCAGATGACTTGAAGCAAACTTGTGAATCAGGAAGTAGAGACACGTTATTACTGTCAGTTTCCAGGACTCGTATCATCATTATCAGACTAAAACACTGTATCGGGCCGTGCTCATATTATCTCAGTGCTGGAAGTTTACTGTTGGTACTATATCCGAGCAGTGAGTCACCACACTCGGCTGCGTTTGCATAAAGCCTTTGATGTGTTGTTTCCGTGTCAGTGTTTTATCATGTCTGTGCACAAAATGGCTCCATGTATTCCTTCATGGAATGGAGATTGTTGTTTTGTAGTGTTCGTAGCACTAGAAAATATGTTAATATTGCAGTGATATATCGAGTGTCATTATTTATGTAAGGGGGACATCCCTTCTCTTAGTTTATAATCTGAGACCTAAATGTGTACTGGTATGTAATGAAACAACTTTTTACATTTTATTTTTTTACAGACCCTGGCTCTGTCCTACATGACTGGATCCATTTCCAGGTGTGTGTGTGTGTGTGTGTGTGTGTGTGTGTGTGTGTGTGTGTGTGTGTGTGTGTGTGTGTGTGTGTGTGTGTGTGTGTGTGTGTGTGTGTGTGTGTGTGTGTGTGTGTGTGTGTGTGTGTGTGTGTGTGTGTGTGTGTGTGTGTGTGTGTGTGTGTGTGTGTGTGTGTGTGTGTGTGTGTGTGTGTGTGTGTGTGTGTGTGTGTGTAACCAGTTCCCTTCAGAACTAACTGTGTGCTGCTCTTCGCTTTTAGCTACTATGACACAAAAGCAGTGTTTCTCGCGATGGGGATCACTGCCGTCGTCTGCATCGCCGTCACCGTCTTCTGCTTCCAGACAAAGGTTGGGTGCTTATCAGCTTCAAATGGGCGCAGTGCACGAGTGCGGTCATGCCTATATTGACTTGGCTGTGTGTGGTTTCTCTTTCTAGGTGGACTTCACCAAGTGCCAGGGCCTCTTCTGTGTCCTTGGGATCGTAATGTTTGTGACCGGCATCATCACAACAATTGTGCTGTCATTCAAATATGTGAGTTAAGTCTGACGCGAACAACAAAACGCACTCACAACGCACGTTTTCAAGTTTCCGTTATTGTAATGAATGTTTGTTGTTGCAGATTCCGTGGCTTCACATGCTTTATGCAGCGATGGGGGCCATTGGTTTCACCTTGGTGAGCGTTACGCAATTTCACTTTGGATGGCGGTTTTGTACTGTGTCATTTATTTTTCACTTGTTATTCTGAATGTGTCTTCTCTGCCTTGTAGTTCCTGGCGTACCACACTCAGCTGCTGATAGGGAACAGGAAGCACTCCATCAGTCCAGAGGAGTATGTGTTTGCAGCGCTCTCCCTGTACGTCGACATCGTCCAGATCTTCCTCTTCCTGCTCCAGATTATCGGTTTCTCGACCAAATGATTGGAAGTGAGGATACGCGACCAATTTGGAGTCAACCAGCGGCTGCAAAAACCATTCCGTGCTTCTTTTTCTTTCTTTTTTTTTTCTAAACCTTTTGCTTTGTTTTCAGTCAAATCAGAACACATTTCCGACATGGTGTCGCACTCCGGTGAACATGTTTAAGGAGTGAATTTGCGATTTTGTCATAAGTTCATCCCATGCACAAAAGAAATGCACCTATTCTACAGCATTAAGCAACCTTTCAGTGGTTTGTAAAGAATATTAACGCTACGATATAAATAACGCCAATACCTATGCCAGTAATGCCAGCTGCAATATTTATTCACTCTTTCTGGATTTAAATTAAGACAAACCGTGTATCAAGGTTTTTCTCTGCATGTAGATGTATACACTATTATACGTGAACTGGAGCCCGACTGTATAAATGTTGAAGAAATGGGCAAAGGGACTAAAATCAAACTCCAATTCGCCAACACAGCGAGACTCCTCCCCCAAATTTGGTTTGTCTGAAGGTAGAAAATCTGCCTACCGGCACTTCTAAAGCTCTCTTTGTACCGTGTTATGTATGTGATATGAGTATACAAACGTCAGGTTTGCATAATTTTTAGGGCCCAAGTCCCAAGGCACCAAAAGTGAGGATCCTAGTTTTTGTAGAGATTATTATTATTATTATTATTTTCCTGCTCCACAAACTTGTTGATGAGCTTGGGATGCACAGAGCATGCCAGGGTTGGGATGAGGGCCTGTTCATCGCCGCTCAGGTTTTTGTACATTTAGTGTGTATAAAGTGTTAATTAATGAGCTTTACAGGTGCAGGTACAGGCAGCTTTTTGTTACCTTTGGACAGAATGGGACAAATAGTTCACCCCTCTTTCCTAGTCCACGGCCAGCTGGCTGCAGCTTCAAAAGAGCGCTCATTGATCGCCTCGTCTAACTCAGTATGAAAGGGAATCCGAATATTTCTCAAACTGTTGAACTGTTCCTTTTAATCGTGTGCATGTTAGAAGGAAAAACAGGCTTTAATGGTAAATTGAGGTACTCTGCAGCAGCATCGAAAATCTGCTCCAAGAAAATTGTTACACGATGTGACGTTTGGTATTGATCCTCATGCCCCCAGTATGGACACTCAAACCTACACTTAGTATTAGCAGTATTGATACATTGGTGATTGATGTGGCCCCCCTGGAAAATGGGGGGCCTAGGACTCCATTCTGCTGCCACGCTTCATGTTAACGGACCCGGTGCTGCTGGTCTAACACGTGTTGCTCTATAGGTGCTACATCACTACAGTGCCTTCAAAATGACTATTTTATTTTTCTCCTTCAGAACGACAGGGTCGTCGTAGCCCACAGGATTTTATAGCATTCGTACGAGAGCCAGCAGAGCAGAGTTTGTCCACACAGGATAACAACACAGTCAACACCAAGGTGTTAAATTATTATTTCTAGCTATGCTGGTCCATGTTCATATTCATATGTAGTATAGACCCATGTTACATACAGCCCTTGACTCAAAAGAACTACGGCAGACGTTTTGAATGTGCAGTACAGGTGGTGGGCTGTCTTTGTAAATATCAATGATGAGGAGTTTCTTTTCTTTTTTTGCCTCTTCATATCAAATAAACATTTGTTTTCATGTGGTTTTATATGCATTTGTACCAGTAATTATTCTTCATTCTAAATATACATTTATTTCTTTTATTATATTTATAGACGCATCAGCATCTAGGCTTAAGAAATGTGATCGTTCTCCATTTACTGAACAGGATTTTCCATCTTTGTTCATGAGCAAGAAAAACAAAGTGTTCTGATTAAAGGCTCAGCCTCCAGCACGCTCCTTAGCTTTATTGCATTGCCTCAGGAAGAAGTGGGGCTAAGAGGTTTTGGATGTTTGTAACTCCAGCTCATAATATTAAGATCCTCTTCATATTCTCCCTCATTTGACCCACTCATCCTCTTTTCAACCCACTTCTCTCTTGACCAGGAGGAATACATTACATATTAATTATTTGGCTTTGTGGGAAACACATTAAGTGTCCATTATTGAAGATTAAAAGTATAGATAATAAATAACGTATGGTACAGAGGGAGCAAATTGGATGGGAAGTATTTGATTCGAGGTCAGAAATTACTATGATTCTTTTTACTTTTTCCAATGGTTTAATTTCTTTTTTACGACTGTTCGACATACTATACAGTGATTTCTAATGATATTGTCAGTTTTGAAATTGAACTGGATGCATTATAATTATAAATAAAACATAATCCAATAATAAAGGTTCTCGTTTCAAGTAAAATAAGGGATACAACTTTAAATTCAGTTAATTCAGGTGTGAAGTGATGTCACCCAAAAAAGGCACGATA
Source organism: Cottus gobio (assembly GCA_023566465.1). Lineage (NCBI taxonomy): Eukaryota > Metazoa > Chordata > Actinopteri > Perciformes > Cottidae > Cottus > Cottus gobio. The sequence continues at coordinate 18,021,155 of CM042230.1, forward strand.
TTATATTCTAATGTTCTAAAAAGATAAATGTGTGCAGGGACTTTATCCGTGTTATGGAAACCACTCGTTTCAGCTCTATTCCTCTCTGTTTACATCTTTGTTGGGCAATGAATTACTGATTTTGGATTCTGAACATATTGGGCTCTAAGATTTATTTTTCTGTGCGTTCATTTTGGATGTGAGGGGGTACGTTTGAAAACCAAAGTCACACAACCCTGGACTCAAAACAACCAAGGCAGACATTTTGAATGTGTTTGTAAACATACATATCATTGATAAGGTCACGTTTGCCTTTTAATATAAAAAACAAACAGTTGCACTTGTGAGTTTGAATGTAGTTTGTATGCATTGGTACTAGTGATGATTCTCAATTATGTATTTACAAATTCATAAATATACATTTATTTCCTTTATCCTAGCATTGCGGCTAATAAACGTGTGATTGTTTTCCAAATTCAAAGTTCAACTTTAACAGGATATTCCATCTTTGTTCATGAGCAAGGTTCGGTCTCCAGCACGTTCCTTCTTAGATTTCCTGCATCTGAAGAAATTACCTGAACAGGTTTCGGATGTTTTAAACTCAAGCTCATAAAGTTGACATCTCTTCTGTAATCAGTCTTTGGGCCTTTAGTCCAGTGCAGTCACCGTCTCTGTGGAAACGTTCCCATCACTGGTCCAGCTTGACCTCCTCCGCGCCATGGTGGTAGCGACTCCCTGCATATTCCCCCTCATTTGACCGACTCATCCTCTGTCGAATCTTCAGCTGCTTCAGCCGGTTCTTGTCCACTTCTCTCTTGGCCAGGACGAAGCCAATGATACCTGTGGGGAGGCCTATCATCCTGGAGGGGAGATTGATTGTTATATTGATTAGTTTACTTTGTGGGCAACACAAAGTTGATGGACAGCTAATTATAACAGAATTCAGTCTACAGTGTTGCACGTTTACTCTTCATTGAAGTAATTCAATCAGTTTTCCCTCTACAGGAGTACACAATGTTACTTTGAACATATAAACTCTGTTTACAGTTAATTAGGCCCACTGCAGACTGGTGTTACTTCTGCTATATTGAAACATGTGTCAAGGTACAGCACATAACTACAGATGTGGTTTAGACGTGCTTTTGCCCAATGCGAGTCTACAAATGTTGTTTTGATTATTCTGTGAGACACTGAGGAGGTGCACAGGAACGAGAAGAGACTCACCAGGCGTAGCCGATCACCACCATGGGGTTCTTCGCCTGTTTCTTGGGGATGTATGCAGGACCCTCCTCCTCCTCCTCCTCTTCCTCGGCTCTCCTGTCGTCTTGTTTCATGGAGCTGCACAGGGCGGCAGCAGGAGAGACGTGTAGCCGCTCACGTTGACACACTGCCGGGGTTCGGCCCCTCTGCGTCAGGAGCCACCGGCCGGAAACACGGTGTACACCTAAAAGAAATAAAAGAGTCCGTTTCAACGATATGACTTCTGTCACCACTGCGGTGAAGGTTAATGTGAGTGTTCAGTGTGGTTACACAGTATAAACAAGGACATGCACCCGTGTCCAAAATAACGCCACATGACGTCATTTACACGAAGGTTAGCTTGGCTGTTTATTTTTTTAACAGTATCTTGAGGCTCACTTTTAACAGGACGCTAACGCGTTTGTTTTTTTTACCTATAAGAGCTGTCCTGACTGCCGTCACGTAGGATGCCGCCATGTTTGTTGAATAATGCTCATCGGGCATGCGCAGTGGCATTTCAATTGGGGTCCGAGTGCTGCCACCTAGTGGACAACCTTAGGTGAAGCGCTTCTCCGAAGCGCAGCCAGAAAACAGCAAGTGGTTGTGTTCATTGTCAACATTTTATTTATCAAACCATTAACATTACATGACATCATTTAACAAAAAGACATACAAGATAACTTGAAACCATGCAGGTGCGCAAGGCTCAATGTACGCCTCGAATATGTGTACAGTTCCCCGAAGCCAGCAAACAACTGGAGGGAGAGAGCAGCTTATTTACAAGTCAGGTTGAGTAACAGATTCTTTTTTTTTATTATCTAAAAGAGCCCAAGAATCTTTTGTACAGTAGTACAAAGTAGAAAAGTCAAATAACATCTCAAATGTTACCAATATGTACGCATTAGATACGAGCATTCAAAAACATCAACTTCATTGTCGAGGTTTTAATAAATCAACCATGGAAACCCGAGGAGTTTAGTCCTCCAGCGTGTAGTTGGGGTTGACGACCAGAACAACTTCTTCTTCTTCCATTCCCGCGGGTTGCGAGCCCTTTAGCCCCGTCGGAGACAGCTCGATGAGGATGTGATCCTGGTGGGGGAAGCAGACGCACATGGGTCAAGTCACGCCGGCGTAAAATGACCGCCGGTTTGATATCAGCGGTTGCGTTTGTGGAGCGTGTGGACTCACATAGTGCACCAGCCGGTGGAGGACCTTCTCTATCAGACCCTTCTTGCTGACGAGCTCCTCCTCGGAGTCGATCTCAGACTCGATCTCCTTCAGGTACCAGTTGACCACTGCGCTTTTCTTCAGCTCCTCCTCCTCCTCAGCTGCAACACAAAGACAGCGGGGGTAAACGTTAGGACCGATTACCGAAAGAGAAAAGACAAAACGAACACGGAAAATGAGAAAACCCTTTTCAGCGACTCGCACCTTCCTCGGCCCGCCTCAGATGCAGGACCAGCAGGTTGGAGATGCGCCTGTACTCGGGGAAGGACAGCCGAAGGGCCGGTTTGGCCTGGCCGCCAGACTCGGCGTGTGCATTCACGCCGTCGGCGTGGCCATCAACTCCCTCATTGTCGTGCCCGTTAACGCCATTCACATGGCCGTTTACTCCGTTAGGGACTGCGCTTCCTGCAAAAGATGACGTTTTGCATCAGATCTCCTTTCAGTCACGGTACAAACTACAGGCCCAGCGTAGGCAGGTCATATGTGTGTGTGTGTGTGTGTGTGTGTGTGTGTGTGTGTGTACCATCCTCCTGCTGCTGCTCGTCCTCCTCCATGTCGTCGTCCTGCTCCAGGTTGATGTCGGGCGTCTCCACTCTGATGATGGATTTGTTCAGAAGACGGAAGGCTTCCTTCACATGTTTGGGCTGAACCTGGAGACAGAAAGAGGAAACGCAGCGGTCAACATCCCGTCTGTAATGTGCGTGGGAGTAGTTACAATACATTATTTTAACCGTCAATTAAACATATCCCTTTGAGAGCTAATTACATACGTTGTTTGATCACGTTTTGAATACAGTCATTTTCTGGCTACCAGTTTTGGAGGCAGAAAATGACACTTCGCTGTACGGCAAATGAACTGTTGGTCGATGCCCACCTCGTCACAGCAGTGCATGCGCGCCATGCCCTCCGAGAGGCGGATCATGCTCTCCAGCTGCCGCACCGTTATTCTCCAGGCGGACTTGGTCACGCCCCCGGAGCTGTCGCGCTGGCGGAGGCGCTTGTACTGCTCGACGATGAACTCTTCCGATTCTTTGGAGATCTACAGGCGGATATGTACAGATACAGTGGTCAAGTACACGCCGTTAACCTGATGAGATCACACACACACACACACACATTCTGTGCAGGCTGACACACACCTTGGGTTTGAACTGCCTTGCGAAGAGCAGGTATCTGCGGATCTCGTCCAGCATGTACAGCCTGTCCACGGACTCATCTCCGCGGCAGTGCAGGTCCACGATGCGCCTGGCGATGGCGTAGTCTGTCACCTGGGAGACAAGGATCAGCGTACAACGTCAATTAAACAGTTAATAATACCTGTGGGGAAACTGGACCGTTACTGCATCGGAGCAGAGGGTGCCAAAAGTAAAAGGATCGAAATAGAAGTGAGAGGGCAACACGTTTAGAAACAACAAATGGAACAAATGCACTTCACCTCGTTAGAGTCGTCCACCAGGATGAAGAAGAGGTCGAAGCGGCTCATGATGGGGGCGGTCATGTTGACGTTCTGCTTCAGGCTCTTGCTGCGGTCGTAGCGCCCTCCGACGGGGTTGGCGGCAGCCAGGATGGAGGTGCGAGCGTTCAGGGTGGCCTGGAGGAGGAGACGGGTTCAAAAAAAAACATGCGTTAATCTGCCGCCGGGCAGCTAAAGAAGCAAGTTGGGGACGGTTTTAGTCGCATTGGATTCGCCCGTCAAGCAAAGAAGTTATGAATATGATCAATATGGTTTCTCTTGACCAAATTGTGGAGTAAAATTGACCCAAAAAACACACTAAAGGTTTATTTTTTCGGTCCTCCTTTCTGGCTTGGCAGACCAGACCAAGTAACGGCCTTGAGGAGACACAGCCGTGACGGCGTTGTGTAACGTTGTGTAACGTTGTGTGACGTTGTGTAACGTTGTGTAACGTTGTGTAACGTTGTGTAACGTTGTGTAACGTTGTGTAACGTTGGGCTGCCTGCGCTACCTTGACTCCGGCCTTGGTGATGCTGATGGTCTGCTGCTCCATGGCTTCGTGGATGGCCACCTGGTCCTTGATGTCCATTTTGTCGAACTCGTCGATGCAGCACACGCCCTGGAGGGGAAAAACACTGCAATGGTAAACATTCACCAAACACCGTGTGACTTTTCCCCCCTTTATTTTCTCTCCCGTCGGCTCCGCAACACTCACGTTGTCGGCCAGCATCAGAGCTCCGGCCTCGATGACAAACTCGCCGGACTCCTCGTCTCTGACCACCGCTGCCGTCAGACCCGCAGCGGTGCTGGCCTTGCCGCTGGTGTACACGGCTCTGGGACTGAACTCCTCCACGTGCCTGCACACACATACACACATTTAAATGGCCACTCAGCCTGAACGGTCGGTCCTGCATTTGACGGATCACAATGTCCCAGCAGTTCCTGGTGATTTGACCTCAGGTTTCCTCACATACTTGAGGAACTGGCTCTTGGCAGTACTGGGGTCTCCGACGACGCAGACGTTGACGTCTCCTCTCAGCGCGATTCCCTCCATAGTCGTCTTGGGAACGCCTCCAAACAGCATCAGCAGGATGCCGCGCTTCACCTCGTCATTGCCTGCAAAGCACGGCGCCCGCCCACTACCATTTAACTATAGAGCCACGGCTTTGATACCCTTCGACAAGACGTTTCCTGGAAATGGAAAGCGTTGAACGACAGGCGCAGCACTGACCGTGGATGGTGGGGAAGAGGCTGGTGCACAGGTTGTGGTACAAGTTCTTGTCCTGGCTCATCTCGAACACTTTCTCCCACTCCTTCTCGGTCATCTGGCTCTTGATGCTTTCCGCTGTCTGCTCCTCGTCCCGCAGCTCCTTTCCGCCAAACTGCAAAAGATTATTGAAAAAAACATACTTTTGAATGTCTGGAGCTCCATTTCGCTTCTCTGAGTGAAAGCTGTAGGTGCGATTGCTATTGAAATGCCTTCGTTATTGTGTGTGTGTGTCTCTCTCTTACTCGTGGGTTGGTCGGGGCCACGTTGCAGGCCAGGAAGGCCAGTCTGTAGGAAAGCTCTCGGACTCCCAGAGCTTTCAGTCCTCTCAACCCGTCAGCCTCAAAGCCCTGGGGACCTCCAGCTACGCGGGTGCTGGTCTCTGCTCGCAAACCTGGAGTCGCCAGGTGTCGAATAAAAAAAGAACAAAAATACGATTTGTTGAAGGACCCCCAGGCTCTGTCACTATCCATCACGTGAAGGCTGAAAATGTGTGATAAAAATCCTACCGGGAGTGCTGAGCTGAGAGACGTCCGGCACAACAATGAGGGTCCCGGTGAAGTCGCAGCGGTCTCCGGCCTGAGCCATCTCCACGGCCTCGGCCCTCAGGACGATCTCCAGGGAGCGCGGGATCGAACCCCGAGGCAGCTCCGCCTGGGTCTCCTGGATACGCACCTACGGAAATTTAAAAACAGACGCACACAGAGTTAGACTCAACCAGAACCCCCACGTCATCAACATACAGCCTCGCTTGTAGTTTACCTTCTGGAAGTCGATGAACTTGGACTTGTGCGTGTCGAGGTGGAAGCGGGAGCGGTTGTTGCAGACGGGGTTCCTGCAGATGGTCGGTGGCGAGTATTTGAACTGCTGAGGGACATCTTTGATCAACGCCTGGCAGTCCATGCACAGGAAGGTGCCGCTCACCTGCGGAGATCATCGTAAAAACACAATTCCATAACATGCCCTACATTGCTGTATTTCACATCACAGCATCGATTTGTACAGGGGCACCTCTGGGTGCTACCACGCCCACTCATTATTTGAGTGCATCTCAAATAAACATCTTACCAGCTCAGGGTGGACAGGGTGCGTCCTCACCACCTGACCGCTGATCCTCACCAGGGTGCCAATACGCATGGATGACAGCTCACGGATCCTGAATTAAAACACAGGATGAGGGTGGACGCGTCGCTCAGAATGTGAAGAAAACAACGGATTGCTTTGTGTCTTACTTGTGTCTGGTGGGCAGCTCCTCGAGGGCGACGTAGAACTCTTTGTTGAGGGGAACGTTCCCGTGATCCCGAGCAAAGTTGCGCACTGCCCGACAGAGGAAGGGGTAAACTCTGAAACAAAACCCCCAGAATCCTTCACGTTAATCCACAGAGTTGAGACCAACGTGTTGATGAGGCGCGGCTCGGTGCCCGTCAGGTCACCTGTAGTACTCCTCCTGGATGGTGGTGGCCAGCTCCTGGTTGAAGCCCTCCAGGTCCGTGAAGCTCACCAGCAGGGTGTTCCTCTCGGGCCGGATCAGCTCCTCGGCCTCCCGGACATACTTCACCTCCCCGTCGCCGGTCTGATACCTGCACGCGCACACAGGCATGAGTACACACACACACAATACACGAGCAACACGTCGCATATGATCCTCCACAGTGGCCGATGAAGAATATTTTAAAAACGTTTCTCGGCCCACGACACAATGCGGTGAAGCATGCAAGGACCGACTTACTCCTCCAAGAAGGCCTGGAACAACTTCTGGCATTTCTCAGCCAACTCGTCCTTCACCATCTCCCCGGCATGCTCCGCGGTGGCTGTGGCAACGTCCATGCTGAAGCGCGCGTCGAAATGGAGCAAGACGACTCAAAAGAGACGAGCACAAAAACAGAGAGCCGGACAGATACACAGAGCACGCTACGGTGCCGACAACAGAGCTGCAGTTTCGCGCGAAAAGAGAGACACGTGATCATTGGCGCGCCGCTTTCGACCAACCGGTGAGGCGCTGCAGACGTTTTCCGCCTGGGAGCCAATCAGGAGGGAAGATGTCAACCGACGCGGAAGTCCTTCTGCCGTTTCCCGCGAGACGCGTCCGGCTTCCAGCCCGTAAAGTTCAGAGAGAAGGGGGTTAAAATGACGGCGGAAAAAGACAACTTTGAAAAAGTCTGTCTTCGGCTGTGCGCTTGTATTTGTCCAACAGTGTCACCGCTTACATTTAAATGTTTCTTTTCCAGTATTGCAAAGTGCTGCTCAAATTTCAGAGTGAATTATCAATAACAACTCAAATTGTCCTCGCGACCCTAAACAGGATAAGCGGTTCAGATAATGGATGGATGCAACTCAAATTGTCGGATAGCTTTTCTCTATCCCCAATAATACATTTCTTAATTACATATTTTTTCTTAATAATATACTCCTCCATATATGCAGTAAAACTAACATAATAGCTGATGGAGAGAATAATAGCTCAGTGTTATTGCTAACATGGGAGTTCATATCAATGTTATTTCATCAACATATCCTGAAAGTGATTATCGCATATAATAACTTCAGTATGTGTCAGCCACACGTTAAATGTAGTGTAAGTTCCTCACTGTGACCACTGGAGGGCAGTAAACACTCGTCAACATGCAACTCAAAGAAAAAACCTTCTCATACTAACACTTATCATACAAACGTTCATCAATGTCGTCCCACCAAGAGATGTTTACTAGTAATTTCTCAAAGTCAATAATCAACAGTGTAATAAACATTTCCTGACATTCATATGTCCGTCAAACTAATATTCAGAGCAGAAATTAAAACAAATCAGTAATATTACCAATATTCACACCAATAATTAGAAGTAGATCTTGATAGTGATTGATTGATTGATAATTTAATCAATATTAAACATTTGTTGCCATTACCTGCATGTAGGGTTGTAATTCCTAACTCTTATGTTATTGAATTTATATGCGTGTGTGTCGTTGTGTGTGTGTGCGCTTGTGTATGTGTGTGTGTGTCGTGTGTATTTCTGCTCTAAGAAAAGCACACATACTGGGCTCTCTTGACACTGTGTATTGAGTTTGAGTTAAGGACGCAAAGTGGTTGTCAACAGTGAAGAGCATATGAATAAAATATGAATTTTCTTGTTTGTAGTACACATTTTTACCAGTTCAGCCTGAACTAAATGTGTAGGTTCTAAAGAAAGCCACCATCCAAAATGTCTCTCATCACTTATTTGACAGTAGGAGGAAGCTGAGTGGTTTTCTGAAACACGTTGCCATATAACTTACTGGGTAATATACATAGACTGTAGTAACTTGACCCAATAACTACTGAGCATGTGGTGCCTTAGAATGACCATGAAGGAGATGGTTTGTTAATAAAGGCAAAGTAATCATAGTAATTATAGTAATCATATATCATACGGCTGTTGTAAATTCACGCAATTAATCTGATTGGGAAATATGAACTATTTGTTTATTATAAATTTATATATATATTATAAATGTATTATCAAGACTAAACCATCAAGCTCAACATGGCTTTGTGCGATTTGAACACATTTAATATATGTTTAAAACCTGCCTGAGATGTGCATGTCGTCACGTGTGTAAAAACAGTTAATAGATGCATTATAACACACTGTATGGATCTGTTTGTGTGTATTTGTTCACATTTCATTGAATAGGATTATAGCTACATTACACATTGTATCAGGCCTTCTTTATCTGCTTTTGGATGCCTCATAAGAGGAGTTACAAGCGCACAGATAAACACTTAAGAATGCATGTGTGTCATTTATTAAGTGTTTAGCAGTCATCCAAACACACACAAAAAAGTCTGCAGTCGGTGTTTGCAGGGCTCACGTCTCAGGAGCATCTGTGACCAACGGACATTGGTTTCTAAACTCATTAATGTCTATTTCTGCTCCCACATCATTCTCACGCCTCCACCTGCTGGGGTCAACGCAAACACTCCAGGCAGGCTATTGGTTTCACCTGTCACATTGTATTAATCCACCAGGAACAAGGCAGGAAGTTGTTGCTGGCCATTTGGATGCAACCCAGTCTTTCTCTCCCTCTTTATTTCTCCTTTTGTCTTGACCTTTGGTTTTCCCACGATTGTTCAACAGCAGGAAACTCAGCTTGTCTGAATATGAGGGAACCTGACCATCTGCACACACACACACACACACACACACACACACACACACACACACACACACACACACACACACTAAACCCCTAACGATCTCACGCATGTGTCACAAGAGCATCATTGCCATCAAGGTTGGTGAGGAGGGTGTTTTTATATATCAGATATATAAGTTGTATATAAAGTACCTCAAATGTAATTGAGGTTAAATGTATTAGTGCAAAAACTGATAGCAGTAATGCTACTAGTAATGCACACAACCAGACACACACACAGTTGTTACCACTCAAAACCAGTAGTAGTTTTGTGGTGAAATCATGCAGCAGTCCCCAAACAGGCCTCACGCAAAGACACAAACACACTGGTGGTGTCAGGTTTATGGCAACAGCAGGTGGAAAACAAAACAACGGGAACAAACATTTTCAAGAGCAGCAGGATATGAGAGAGAAGACGGCAGATATGGTTTTAAAGGAGTCGTTTGAACTGTCTTTGGTTCACTGCACACACATGCTACAGGCTAATGTAAATTGGGCTGTAACATCCTGATTTTCTTCTCCTTTCGTTCTTTTTTTCAGAGATATCATATTTAACAAGGCAGCTGCAGAAAGCCACAGGACTGGCTCTGCAGATTTAACTAACTTGGACGATGTGTGTTGGCTGATCAAGGTGTGCAAGCAGCTCCGTATTGTTTTCTATTAGTGAGGGCCAGACTGAGTGTGTCCATATATACATCAGAGTGCATATATTTACAGATGCACGCTTGTCATGCACATCACCATGGTCATTCATGAAGTCCTTCCAGCGTCAGTCCTGACACATGTTGTAAAACTCATTCATTCTCGAGCAGCAGAGCTCTGGGGTTTGATTGTTTAAGCTGCTTGTTTTTCCTAAAATGAGCTGCAGGAAGTCTTTCCTGTTTTGAACACCCTATGAATAGAAGAGAATTGTGTTTGTGATTGTGTGTGTGTGTGTGTGTGTGTGTGTCTGTTTGTGTGTGTGTTTGTGTGTGTTTGTGTGTGTTTGTGTGTGTTTGTGTGTGTGTACATGTGTGTTAATTAGAGAGACACATATATGAAGAACTAATAGGTATGATTCTTTCTACATTGACTGGGAAACAAACACATTTTGTATGTATATATATGTATATATATATATATATATAGGATGTGGGATGAGATGCACATGATTGGATACGGGTGCAGTGATGCCACAGAGTCAACGCTTCATTGTGGTGCTGAATTACTGTATTCTTCCTTTACATCTCTCACAACTCTCTTCTTCATCCTCCTCCACTCCGCTCCAGGAAACAGGACACGGTAAACTTCCAGCTTCTGTTTCTTTCACTTCCAAGTGGAAGTATGTGGGAAGTATTGTTTGTGTGTGAGCATTCAAGTTCTGGAAAATGGACCTCCTGACCCACTCATGCTCCTTTCTTTCTCACGTTGAAGAAGCAAACTGTTTATATCATCAACATAAATCGACACCCTCAAAACAATGACACAAACACATCCACTCACACAAAGACACACATGCGTAAACACCTGGGTATCACGTCTACTTAAAAAAATTAAAATTTCGAAAAAAGTTTCGAAAGAACTTCACCGTGTCCATGCTCCGGATCAGTGGGTTCAGATGGCAGGTGGCTGAGTGAACATGAATCAATACGGAGATGATGATAATAAAGATAATTAAAGATTAAAGATTAGAACACATGCCAGTGTGCCAACTCAATTCGTCCATTTTTTCAAAGAATCTTTATCTGTATGCAGAGCAAACTAAAATAAAGAAAACGATTGTATTTATTGTTTTTAAATCGAGATTTGCAGCCTTGGACACTGATGGCAGCTGTCAGCTGACATTTAAACCACGTATGAGCTCAAATAGATTTAATTCAGACTTGCTCTTCCTATTCCATCTTTTCCTGTCTTCTTTTTCAACGTGTTTTCCGTGATGAAGCTGAGATGCCTTCATCGACCATCTCGTTAGCGCTAAACTGTTGGTGCACTTTAGGCCTTCATGATATCAAATCTCACCCACTCAGAAGGAGACTTGGTGAGGGCGGCATTCGCTGTGGTTGACTGGTTACAGTACAAACCAGGAATTCACAGTTTCACCCAGGAAGCGAGACACACATTTCACAAGAGGAGACATTTTCACAAATGTGGGTATTTTGCTTAGTTTATTACAAACATCTTCAACAGTATACAACAAGCACAGCAACTCTGAAAACCAATCTAACAACAGTATGTACAGGAGAAACCCCCCCAGTGAGGGAGAAGACACGTCGTGGGCCAGCAGACTGCTCCTTCCTTTCTCAGACGCTTTCTGAAATTGTCCGTTAAACACGCGTCTATACACACAGTGAACACACATATGTACAATATAAGCAAACACTAGCTGGAATGTAAACTGGAGGACTCCGACTCCGTGGTCGTGGAGGCCCCCGGGCGTCTTCGTGGTAAAATCTTCAAACTGGAGGCTCGGCTCAGAGTGAGCGCTCTGCGGGCCGAACTCTTGAACCCGGCCCCCAGGAAGGCGTACAGCAGTGGGTTCAGGCAGCAGTGTGCAAAGGCCATGGGCTCGGCCACCGCCAGCCACACGCCCAGGAAGGCCTCCAGCCTGCAGCCGCGGGGCAGGACCTCCAGGCGCAGCAGAGTGTCCACAGAGATGCCCACTCCGTAGGGCAGCCAGCACACGAAGAAGCAGAGAACCAGCGCAATGGTAGTCCTGACCGCTCGCCGCTTCTGCCGCTGGCCCCCGAGCGGGCCTCGGGTCAGCCTGGTGACAATGACGCAGTAGCACACCAGGAGGACCAGGCCCGGGATCACCAGACCCACCAAGACCAGTTGAAAGTTGAAGACCGCGACCCAGAGAGGAGCGTTGTATTCTGGGTAGAATCGCTGGCACAGAGTGGCCCCGTCGCCTCCTTCCTGAGTCCGGGCAAATATCAAGTCAGGCACCGCCAGGAGGCCAGCAGGCAGCCAGGCGCCTGCAGGGAGAGGGGAAGACAAGAAGAAGTAAGGTACCAGGGAATAAAAGAGAAGAAGAAGAATGTTTCCAAAGGAAAAAGAAAGCATCGACAGAAAGCAAAGCAGTCTTTCAACACTCACCCACATAAACCAGTCTGTGTGCCAGCAGCTGCCTCAAGCCCCCGGTGTTGGTGTCCGTGGCTCGAACCACTGCCAGGTAGCGGTCCAGGCTGATGAAGGCCAGGATGAGCACGCTGCCGTACAAGTTGACCGTGTAGATAACGTGCACGCCGACACAGGTGGCCGCTCCGAAGCGCCAGTCGGACATGGCCGAGTCCACGGCCCAGAAGGGCAGCGCTAGGACGAAGAGGAGATCAGCCGCCGAGAGATGGAGTCGATACCGGTCTGTGAGGCTGCACTTTGACCTGTAGACGAAACGCAGGGGAGGTTAACCACGAAGGCCGTTCCTTATTGGTTCTTGTGGAGAGGTTCCTTGGATCAACAACCAACCCCCCCCCTCCCTTCACCAACGCCCTCACCTGCGTTGGCAGCCCAGCACTATGACGACCAGGCCGTTTCCGGTGATGCCCAGAGTGAAGATTAGGGCGTAGACCACCGGCAAGAAGACCTGCTGAAGGTTAGCGGTCATCACATGCTCCACGTCACAGGGCTCCTCCAGATCCTCCGCCAGGTCCCCGGAACCAGAACCTGAGCCTGTGTCATTGGAGTCGTAGTCGATGACGATATGCTGGACAGATGAGGAGGAGGAGGAGGAGGATTAGAGGCAAGAAGAAACTGAAAATGCAACAAGGGATTCCAAACACAGACACGAAAGCTGCCACGATTGGCCGAACGTTGTGGACAACCTTACCTCGTAGTAAGACATGACGGAGGCAGCCCCGCTCCTTTCTCAATGGACTGAAGCTGCTGTCTACGGGGGATTTATAGCCGTGTTCAAGCTCCTCCTCTCAACACTCCAACACATCTGTGTTCCTGCTGAAACGTTTTTCCTGTTTTCGAGGTGTCAGGTGCTGATAGTGGTTCTATCACAGGATACGGTGTTGTGTGCGCACACTGCTTGAATTGTTTTGGCCCCGAGACCTCTGGTTTGTGATAATCAGGACCTATTGGCAGTCGGGGAGGCTGTCGATGGGAATCAGAGAATGTGTGTGTGTGTGTGTGTGTGTGTCTCTCTCAAACCTCCATGCTCTGTTTAAATCGGGACACTCAGCAGGAGTTTCAGCTCTCACCAGAGTGTGGAAACGTCTCGCATGGATCAACATGGAGAGGGAGCCACCCAGAGAAGGATTGTGGCATTCTGCAAGTGAATGCGAGATGATTATCAGCTGTGTTCTGGTAATGCTCTCAAGACTTCCTCTGATCTTTCAGCAGTGGACCATGAGTGTGTGTTAGTGATACTAGCGTGTCGCCGTTCCAAGAACAAAACAACGGTATTTTTTTAACACTAATGTGTCTCCTCTTATGAAAAAAAGAGTTATTTTAAAATGCCATATAAAAGTCAAATAAGAATTAAAGGAATTCAATTTGACAAAATTGATATTTCCTCATTCTGTGTTTAAATGAATAAAATACTATTACAGTACAGTTTAATTTAATTTACTCATTGTCAATCAAATAAAAACTCACATTTTCATTTCCTTCCTACTTCAGAATTTACAATTTCCAATTCTGGTTGTTTCAAGTTCAAAGATGAAAACAAGCACAGAGCAGAACAGCTGGGCATCGGCCAGCAGAGCGTGTTCGGGAGTCTGGGGACTTTTAGGTGGCGGCCCGCGGGACTGACTTCTTTGAAGTCAATTTATTATAAACATAGAAACTGTAAAAGGTTGAAGCAAGAAACTAATTAATTGTGAGATAGAATATATTACATTTGAAATGATGCGGTTTCATTTTGAAACTCATTTAAATTCCTTATAATAATTGTATTAATTGATTTGAATAAAACGCCACGTTTCACATCGGTCAGCAGACACATTTCCTGGCCTGGCACCAGCAGTCCTGACTTTAAATCCCCATTCTCTACCAATACATTAATCCCATAAATAAACAGCAACACCCCCCCACCCAAAAAGGCCATCAACACCTCAAGACCCAACTCTGTCCCTTATCTCCTGCTCCTTTTCCCCACCCTTCCCTTCCTCCACATTCACCAGTATCAGCACCAACATCTTGTAAAAAGAGCTCCGTCTTCCTGGTTCCTCCTCACAGAAAAGGATCCCGACCGTTTGGTAAACCTGCTTCTTGGAACAGGAACTGGTGACTGCGTTATTTGGGATTCTGCTGCCAAATAGCGATCTTGTTTTTAAAGCAGACTTTGAGACACACGGGACACTAAAAGGTTGTTAATGGTATTAACTGCACCTGTGCTTTTCTCTTCTTACAAGTTCTCTGTAACAAAACAAAAAAGGCACAGGGCTAATATACAGTAACCAGAGTGCCGATTGTCAGTAAGTGGCGCCCACTTGTGGGCTTCTCAAGAACGTCTATATATTAATTTAATATTCACGGTAAACAGTGGTGTTCATTCAGACAGAAAGAGCAAACTCACAGGACCTATGAAATATACATAGTTGATCTTTATGGTTTTTTTTAAATAATGTCCCAAGTATGTGGAACTGCAGCAGTACTTCCAGACAAATATTCAGAACGATAGACTGAACAAAAAACATCACCTGTAAAAGCTACAGCGACGCTCGAATAGTTTACTAAATGTCAGTAGCTTAAACAAGAGTCACCGCGCTAGCGTGTTTCTCTGACGATCATGCTGCTGCTGCCACGCAACTGGGCGAGCAAGTCTCTTAATCCACCCGTCTTCTTTGGCGCTTTCTTCTCGGGCGGGACCTCTCTTGGCTTAGCGGTTTCCATGGCGCCCATGGAGGGAATCAACTTTAGAGTCAGATTTGTGTCCATTTGGTTGCTACGACCGTCAAGTCCAGGAGGGCTGGTCAAGCTCACACTGATGCGCTGGCTGCTCCTGCTGCTGTGGCGACGCTGCTGCTGCTGCTGCTGCTGCTGCTGCTGCTGCTGCTGCTGCTGCTGCTGCTGCTGCTGCTGCTGCTGCTGCTGCTGCTGCTGCTGCTGCTGCTTAGCGACTCTGTGACCCCGGGAACCCCTTCTTGTTCTCTCCCTGCTGTTCTTCTTCGTCTTCTTTTCCACTGGCACTCTGACACGCGGTCTAAGGTTCCTGAGGCAAAGGAAATACAGCAAATTCAAGGCTTACATTTTGCTGTCTGTGTGAACAGGCTTAGTGCTTTTCTACGGTAATGTGTTCTGTGTATTGATGGATTACCTCTCAAGGAACGCGTGCGGCCGGGAGCAGGCCGGCGGTTCTCCCACACACTGCGCAGGTCGCTTTGCACCGCTCTTGGCCACAAGTCTTTTCTGAACCAGCTGTACACTGATCAAAAGCTTCCTGACGAAACAGTGAGGCCCCATTATAGTGAGCTAACAGCATAAGTATTTGCATGTTTACTGGCATTCTCCCTTAAAGACAGTAACCAACCGCGCACACGTGCACGCACGGCCTTACCCTCTTGCATTTGGCAGCCTCTTCGGTCTCCAGCTCTTGATCAGGAGCCACTGGTCACATGTCAGGGATTTTGGATCTGTAAGAACGAAGCAGAATGAGAGGTTGAACGTGTTAGCGTGCCCCGGCACACAGAAGAAAGACTGAATTTGAATTTGTAAGACTGTAATTGACAAAGAATGAAAATAGTGTTTTAATTATTCAGAATGACAGCACAAGCAGATGGTTCTTATTAGATTCAGCATTATTGGCTAGACATTTTACTTTACTTTGACTTCTACAGGAGAACTGGATTGTTGGATAACATGCCAGGAGGGAGGGAAGTGGGCTTTTTGTACCTTGTGTGCTGAAACTATGTTGCAGCACTGCATAGTCTCTTATTTACAATACATCCTTCTTGTTTATGTTTACTAATGTTTGACATGACAATAACTCACATTACATGTCCCTCTCACGTTGCTAGAACGAGGAATGAGTGAGCACTCACCGTTGTCTAAGAGCTTGTTTTTAATCGGGGACTTCATCTTTCTTGCCTTCTGGTAGAGAGTCTTACAGGCTGAGCACAAGGCCTGCGAAGGCCTCAGTTTTTCAGGAGAGACACAGTTATGGGGTAAGGAAGGACCAGAGGCTATGCTGCTGGTGACAGAGATACAGCCGTCATCTGAATCATCGACGCCATCATTCGTCACCTCTACAAAATGTACTTCCTCCTCCTCTGCGACACATGTGCCGTTGATGATGTCGATGATGTCGTGGTCCTTCGTCTCATCTGCATCGACTACATCTTCATCAGCTTTGGTCTCCCTCAGTCCCATCCTCCGTCTCTTACCCCTCGACTTGCGCTGGATAATGTCTTCACTCGGACTGGGGCTTCTTTGGGGACTCCTCTTGGAAGCCTTTGGTATTCTGGAAGAGTGTCTGGAATACATGGCTAATTTCCACTTCACAGAATACTCAAAGGACCTGCAATGGAGAGAACAACAGTGGGTGACCAAACGCTTGTCAAGTTTAATACATCGGGGTGTCATCACCAAGCTGCACAGCTTTATCATATTTCAGTCGCAGGTCAAGAGCGCTTCGAAAAGTGATCTTGTGGTTTTTACCTGTTATATTCAACTCTTATGGACGATGAATGAATGAATGACTCCAAGCCGTCCGCATCATACTCGCAGTCACCCGCCGGCCTACGGAGACAACAAAACACTTTACTGGCCGACAATCTAAAACAGTGGAAGGGACAAAAAATAGAGCACAATAATACAAATACGGAGTTGCTCTGATTCTGGCTTGATCTCAATTGTCAAATCGATTTTACTTTTGATAGGCTCAATATCACAAATGTATCGCAGCCCTAGATCCCTATGAAGTGTATGACGGAGAGCCCGCGTCAGAAACGTCGAAAGCCGCTATATTTGAACATCTTAGCTAACGTTAGCTACGCTAATCAGACTAAGACCGTAAACACCACTGAAAGCTTCTAGGGATGAGGTCTGCATTGAGACTAATATATGACACTTACTGTTTCTCAGATATTTCACTCTTTACGTAATTTGACATGTTCATAACTATTTTATCGGACATCTAACGCCACAACTACAAAACAGCGCTTACTTACAGCGTTAACATAGCGGGCTCGTGACTTATTGAGCTCGCGGACTTTTACATTCGATTTGTTGTGCTCGAGGACATGCGCGCGGCGGAAGAAGTAGCGGAAGTTCTTCTTCTTCTCTGACAAACCAGCTCAAAAGGATGTTACCGCCGTCTACTGGGCGAGAGTGTGGAGCAGCAAACGGGGAAATAAATGAAAAATAGATAAATAAATACATTATATCTATTATTTCGGTGGCTCATTAACTAATTTGAAAGATACAATCCAATATTATCTTTATACAGTATACTGCAATTTATTGTGCAGGGCTCCCTGAGTCAAAAAAAAGGTTAGAAATTAAAAAAGCACACTATAATAAGAATAGAGATATCAAATATAAAAAACACTATACAAGTAATATGAAAGAGGGTAAATGTTAAATAACAGCAATACATAATCTAGAGGTGGAAGAAAGTTGTGTGGGGATATTGGACAGTTATAATATTGCACCAAAATAATATTACATTACATTACATTTAGCTGACGCTTTTATCCAAAGTGACTTACATGATATACAGTAGACCGTAGACACAGCAACGGTGAGCAATGAGGGTTAAGTGTCTTGCTCAAGGACACATGGACTAGCAGAGCTGGGGATTGAACCACCGATCCTCTGATTGAAAGACAGACCTGATAACTGAGCCACAGTCACACCTTTATCAGAGGTATATGACACATGATCCTGGGTTATTGTTATACATATTTCAATAGTTTGGTTTTGCCATCAGTTTGACCATGGCAGGGAAGAAGCTGTTGAAAAAACGTGTTCTGTGGGTGATGATCCTGTCCACTCTGCTGTGTCTCAGTTTGTACGTGCAGTGTTTGTGTCTGAGCAGTGAGCTGGGTGGAGTGAGTCTCTGACGATTCCCTCTGCTCTTTTCCGACAGCGCTGCACATACAGAGTCCATGGAAGGACGTTTTGCCCATGTGATCCTCTCCGCAGTCTTTATGACTCTTTGCAGAGCCTTCCTCTCTGCCTGTGTGGTGTTCCCATACCAGACAGTGATGTCTGCGGTGAGGACGCTCTCTATCAGTCCTCTGTAGGCCTGGGTGAGAGGGCAATGGTTCAGACCAGCTTTCCTGAGCAGCCTGATGAAATAGAGCCTTTGCTGGGTTTTTTTCACTGTGGCTGTGGTATGAAGAGTCCAGCTCAGGTCAGATATAATCTGCAGTCCCAGGAATCTGTAGCTGTCGGCCCTCTCCACCTCAGTCCCTTTAATGATAAGAGGCTGTAGTAGTCAAGTACTCTAAATGACAAAAAAAAAACAGTTGTTGGATGCTAATTCAAAGCCTCCAGCCGCTGTTGTAATGTTTTGACAAACCGGATCAGGTACAGGTATCGTATACTTCCTGACTTCTACTTACAGAAGTTTCAGGAGCTGCATCGTTTCTCAAGCACTGTGTGAGAAGGGTTGTTGTCTTTCCAGCCAAAGGGGTTTAAACTGGGCTACTTGATATGCTTTCTTGTCACATATGTTTAGTGTATGTATAGCTAATACTGTTAATTAAGATTGTACCAATGGAATTATTATTCATTTCACATATATAAGGCATTTGAATGAATGTAAAGGAAGGTCCTGTTTACTGCCAGAAGGGCAGAACAATGAACAAACACTTCTGTTCAAAGAGGTCCAAACTTCAGCAACACTTGGGTTGTAAAGAACATCTTTACTGTCCAATCTGTACATCATGTTGATCATAGACCTGGAGCCACAAGACCATATATACTCAGCCCAACTATGTGTGACTGCCAAAACACTGCCGTTTCCTCCACTGAACCTTTCCCCAGTCCCCCAGGCGCAGTGTGATCGCCGTGTTTTTTTCATCTATACGGGTCGTAATAAATTCCATTATACAGTAACTACAACATTGACAGCCCCATATTAATTACCTCCAACTGCCAGCTCTTCAGGACTGTAATTGTCGTACTTGTTAAGGCATTGAACACACACCTCCCTCTGCTTATTCACAGAGGAATGTCAACGGCCCAGATAAAGGATCCTGAAGGGCGGGGTGGTTTACACAAGCATTCAAAGCACAGCGAAAGGGGCGTTTTCTTACATTGCCTCACATTTTGTATGTGGTTGGCTTCAGTGAGCTGCAGACACAGGAGCAAAGAGAACAATGTGGAAAGCAGCAGTGTCTGTGCTCCTGCTGCTAAACGTGGGTGTGCAGGTGAATGGGGCCGGAGATAAGACGAGGGGGTCTGTGGCCGAAACCCCCGGGCCGGAGAAGAAGGTGAAGGCGGGAGAAGCTGAAGCTGTAAACTCAGTTCCTACAAGTGGCGCTACTTCTGCAGGTTTCCTGGGCAACTTGCTGGTGGTTCCCATGGATGGGAGTCACTGGGTGGGTGTAAAGGCCATTGCCCAAGAAATGGGCCGCCGTGGACACCGGGTCACCGTGGTCATTCCAGAGATCAGCATACGGATGGGTCCAGGGAAACACTACGACACCGTGACCTTTCCTGTTCCTTATGACATGGCTTATATTGATTTTGTCATGTCCGCACACAAGGACGTGCTCAAAAAATCCTCCCAGTCTTTTATAGAGAAGATAAGGACACGATTCTCACAAGCGAAGAGAATTGTAGGTTTCATCCACATCACGGCAGAGAGCCTACTGTTCAATGACAGTCTGATCTCACATCTGGCAGAGCAGGTGAGTGCAAACACAACGTCAGGAGGTCATATCTCATAAAAAACAAAAATGCAATAGCTGAGGCTATTATTTGGCCTGTGTCTACTTCTACTACCTTTTGGGTCTGTTGCTGTATTGGATATAATGTCCGGTGTCATTATGTACAACATCTGTAACTATTAAAGTTAAGACAGTGCAGGAAGCATTCACTGTTCTGAGCTGGAGCTGAACTAACTTACATAAAGTTATGTTGTGTAGTGCAGTGGTTCCCGACCTAGGGGTCAGGACCTTTGTAAAGGGCCACAAGATAAATCTATGGGGGTCATGTGATGATTAAAGGAGGAGGAAATGTACGTTTTGGGGACATTATACCCTTATGGACAGTTACGTTTAGGGAGAAAAGGACACAAACCATCTGAAACATGAAAAGGACTGGACTCACTGGGCGGTACTTTTTAAAGAGGTCCCAGCTAAAAAGGTTAAACTACTGGTTCAGTACATTGCAAATACACCATACTGTAAAATCTTAAACTGCGGTCCTTTACTTGAAATAGTAGTAGAGGATTTACTTTCCAACACTGAGAGAAGGATGATAATCGAGCTCCGTCATCCCTTCTTCTATTAAAATCTGCGCATGAGTTTATTGAGTGGAAGGAAATGTGTTTTATTAGCCCACTGTTGAAGATTCATTCCTTCCTCCTGCGTTTCCTTTGCACCTGTTCAGAACTTTGATGCCGTCCTTACAGACCCCATGGTTCCCACAGGCTCATTAATAGCTCGGAAACTAGGTGAGTTCTGCCCCGCTTGGATTCCTTGTGCTCTTATACGTCTGCACATCTTCTCAACAGTCATATGTAAATCGTTTTCAGGTATCCCCACTATAAATCTGCTGCGGGGAATTCCATGTTCCTTGGATATGAAGTCTGCAGGCTGCCCGTCCCCGCCGTCATATGTGCCGCGCTTCCTCACCACATACACAGATAAAATGAGCTTCAAGGAGAGGACGCTCAACACTTTGGTAAGAAAAGGCAGTCAGATGGGCATGGACAGGTGCGTGCATGAAGGGTGGCCATGTTTGAAAGTGAACTCTTCTCTAATTTATAGGCAAAACACAGATTCTGTGCTGCCTAAACTATTACTTTGTATTCCTCATCTCTTTCTCTAGTCTCCACATAATTCCACAGTGATATTTTGATATTTTTGAGACGTTTGCACTGGAACGTCGTACCTTGAGAAACATACCTCTATAAATCCCACCCATCGCATTCAGTATGGCAATAAAGCAAGAAAACAAACGTAGTTACTGTCTATACGTTAGCTTACATTCACAGTTAAACTTGGACCGCATGACTACATGTACTTTGCACATTTGTTTATTGCTCTGTGATGCCTCGGACCTACAGATGGCTTTTCTGGAGCCGCTGCTCTGCCGACTGATATACTGGTACTTTGATGAAATAGCCTATCGGTTCCTGGGAGAGAAAGTTGGCATTGCTGAAGTGCTGTCAGACTCTGCTATCTGGCTGCTGAGGTAACGTGCAAAGGTTATATATTGATATTTGGGAGAAGAATCCACACTGACCTAGATTGTTTTATGTAGAAGTACTTATGCCAGCACATACACTCATTAACAAGGGGGGATATAATGCAACTGTACTGTTACTGCTGTTTCATGCCACTGAACCACACTAAAATTAAAGCACACCCTACATTCAGTCTCACATACAGATAAATATTGCGATACTGTGTTTAAACAGGTTGGACTTTACCCTGGAGTACCCGCGCCCAATTATGCCAAATATGGTACTAGTTGGTGGAATCAACTGCAACGTTAGACATCCTCTGCCTGAGGTAAGGCCTGTGTGTTTTTGATTGCAAATATGAATTTGTTTTTTTTATTCCACATTTAAATTTTCTTTAGTTCCTTTGCCCTTCATCTGACTTATTTTAATGCAGGGCGACACATACATAGATAGAGAACGAGAGAGCAATGCCAGACCCTAGTGTGTGTGTGTGTGTGTAGGATTTGGAGTCCTGGGTGTCAGGAGAACATGGGTTTGTAGTGTTCACTCTGGGCACTATGGTGTCAGATCTGCCAGAAGAGACAACCGCCGTCTTCCTGGAGGCCTTCAGACAGATTCCACAGAAGGTACAGGAATAGATTATATATATATGAACATACATGAAAATATATTTGGAATTAAACATTAATGCAATAAATGACACGTAGTGTCTATTGATAGGTCATATGGAGGCACACTGGAAAGGTTCCTGACAGCGTCCCAGAGAATGTGAAGTTGATGAACTGGGTGCCTCAGAACGACCTGCTGGGTCTGTAAACACACTGCAACACATCCTGAAATGCGGAAGCACTTGACTCGATGAGGCGACACTATAGCGTAGCATCTGACATCTTTGTGCGTGTTGTGTGTGTCAGCACATTCTGGAGCTCGGGCCTTCATCACGCACGCTGGCTCGCACGGTCTCTTTGAGGGACTGTGTCATGCTGTTCCCATGGTGATGGTGCCAATTGGTGGGGACCAGTCCGACAACGCTGAGAGGTTGGTGAGCAGAAAGGTCGGAGTGGTGTTGGATATTTCTTCGATCACTACAGAAAGCCTTCTTCAGGGACTGAACAAGGTCATCAATGACACCAGGTGAGGGGGTCAGAAGGTCACTTATCTCAATAAAAACAAGTTCCTTAAATCTTGGTGCTGATGATGATCAAAGTATAAAAGATCCAGAATCTGATTTTCAAACTACTTCACTCCAGATGTTATTCTTAAACTCTTGCCATCAATCTGTTTTTTATCTAGGTATAAAGACAACATACAGAAGCTGTCGGCTCTCCATAAAGACCGACCAGTGGACCCACTCGATCTTTCAGTGTACTGGACAGAATATGTGATGCGGCACAAAGGAGCAAAACATCTCAGATCGGCTGCCTATGACCTCAACTGGCTCCAGTACTTCTGCATGGATGTAATAGCACTGCTGGCTACTGTAGTGTTTGTTTTTGTAATACTGTCAGTACAATGCTTGAAACTGTTCATCAGGAAACTGGGCAGGAAGAGGAAGCAGGACTGACCGGGTGCTACATTCAAACCTTCGACTCGGCAATAACACTGTATGTCAAGGGAGATTAAAAACCCATCACTGTGGTTAAATTGCAAATGTAAAGATAAGTTGGTTGTGGTTTAAAGATGTACGAAGAACAAGAGAAACTATGTGGTGATCAGAACAACATTTAATGAACAGAAAAAACAGAATATTATTAGACTCCAGACTCTGGGGCTCGGGGGACAACGATGCGCATTAGTGGCCGCCCTTCTTGGGTGGGAACAGGGCGTACTCGACAGCCAGAGCAACGGTAAAGGCAGCAAAGCCCCACTTGAATCCTCTCAGCAGCACATCAGACAGAGTCACAGCACGGGCGAAGCCGCCTGAGTACCTCCAAGCCTCGTTGCTGCAGAGTCAAGAGTGGCGGCAACAGGAGAGAAAGATAGGCAGGAGGGTCAGGAATAAGATAAGATGACCTAATCATCCAAGACATCTCATGTAGGTAGAAGTACTGACCGTGCCCATGG
Source organism: Cottus gobio (assembly GCA_023566465.1). NCBI lineage: Eukaryota > Metazoa > Chordata > Actinopteri > Perciformes > Cottidae > Cottus > Cottus gobio. The sequence continues at coordinate 18,044,845 of CM042230.1, forward strand.
ATCCTTGAGGCCCCTGGCTGCCAGTCTCTGCTTCGTGAACTCCAGTGGCGTTCCCTCCACCTTCCACTGCCGCCAGTCTGGCATGGGCATCTTGTTGTGGCCGTGGTCACCTCCCATGCTGAAAACATAACAGATTTTGCAATTATTCATAATAACCTCCCTCATATTATAATTTGTGTTTTAAATTTGAGAAATCTACAGCGGAGTAAAAAAAAAAACTCATAAAGCAAAGTGAAAATACGAGACCCACAATGATACATATTATGTCCATATCGCACAAAGTCTCTTGAATCCAGGTGTAAACATAATTTTCAAGTGATAACTGCTTACTCTTTGGCTTTTATTTTTGTTTTGTGTCTAACTCGGAAATTGGTTCAAATTTATTTTAGTGTAAAGGTTTGTGGCCATGTCATTAAAATATGGTTATGGAGATCAAAGTGCCAAGCGTTAATTTTGGACAAAGCTGCCGTAATATTTCTGTCATGTGAATGTGATAAATCTGTGGTAAAAAGATCATACCTGAAAAATAAAAGTCATTATACTTTCAAATACATGTTAATGTAAATGCTCATTGTATAAGCTGAGGGATGAAACGCTATGTCGCTGGTTATACAGTGTTATTACAGGAAAGGTGGAGGTATTTAGCTGCTGTCCTTATGGAAGTTACGTACATGGCTGTCGTCTATTGTAACGCACCAGTCCCCTTTAAAACGTTTAAAACCCATATTCTGGGTATTTTTGGTTTCTCACTATTCGCCCTAAATCTTTTTTTTTCCACTAAAATAAATCAAAAGTATTCTACAACAGAACCTCTTATTTAAACAACTAACGTGACATCATCCTTGGGAGCAATCACCCTTGCTCCAAAACTGCTTAGGATGGTAGATGACGATTAGAATAAAGTTTAAAGTTAATCACACAAGATATATGTTTTATAATGAACTGTCCTTATTCATTGTACTTGTATTTATTTATTTTACCTTTGTATTTGTTTTAGTATTATGGAGACCATGGATACAAATCACTGTTAATCAAACCCTGGAACAATCAGCCACGTTGAGTCAGCTTTGAGTGCTGTTTCTAATAAATACCCAGATAAACAACTCGTTGCTGCACTACGTTGAATAACGTGACCTAAAATAAAGGCTCCCTCTGAACACTGCTAGCATCACGGTAGCTAACCGAGCTGTCTCGCTAGACAGATACAACTGCGGCATTTGTTCTAAGACGCATTATCCACACCTTCATTGTGTGTTAAGATAGTAGTCAGCCACCGTGAACGAGCAATGAAAGATGCGACACAAATGTCAAATTGCATCTGGAAGCAAAACACTGTACCTGAGCGGTTTGTTGTGACCTCTGCTGTTGGACTAAATCTTCTTCTTCTTCTTCTTCTTTTGAGTTTTAACGGCAGCTGGCACCCAACTGGTTGCATTACTGCCAACTACAGGACTTTCAGTGCATTACCTTATATTCTGTAAAATAAACCCGTATCCATTAAAAACTTAAATAAAATTATTTTCCCCTCCCACTTGACCCTATTTCTAAAATACCCTTCATCGATAAATCTTCCGCTCCAATCTCCCTAAAACCTCTGAACAACTCATGCCTGTGGGACTCATGATTTTTACAGGCCATTAAAACGTGCTGCACTGTCTCCGGCTCCTGACAAGAACATAATCCATTCGGATGTTTTCCTAATAAAAAGAGAGTGCTGTTCAGACATGTATGACCTATTCTCAACCTTGACATAATAACTTCCTCCTTACGTCTCATCCCCTTTTTTGACATATTAGCGGAGTCATTTACCCTACTTGCTATAGCGAAAAGGTGCCTCCCTTTGTTTTCATGCTCCCACAGTTGCTGCCATTTTAAAATAGTTTCCTGCCACACAATATTCCTGCCTTCTGACTTACACAGATTTATGTGGACATCTATCGTTTCCTTTACCACCGCTTTCTTGGCTAACTTGTCAGCCTTTTCATTCGACCTGATGCCCACATGTGCTGGAACCCATAAAAAAGAAATTTCTACCCCCCTCCTTTTTACATCTCTTATTGCCATCAGTATTTCATATACAAGGTCTTGCCGACTCTTTGATGCTCCTTTCCCTAAACTATTGACAGCTGACACAGAGTCACTACATACCAACACTTTACGATCTTGAATCTGCTCAGTCCATTGCACTGCCATCAAGATTGCATATAGCTCTACTGCAAATACACTAAGAAAATTCGAAGTTCTTTTAAAGGTTTGTATATTCCACCCCTGAACAACAAAAGCTGCCCCTGAAGCACCAGTTTCTTGATCTTTTGATCCATCTGTAAAAATTAATAAGTGATTTTGATAGTTTTGGTACTGGAATACATACACCAAATCCATCCCAGGATTTTCGGACTTAAATTTAAGCAGTTCTAAGTCTTTCTTTGGGACCTCTAGCTGCCACATCGGAATTGAAGGCCACATTACCCCTGAACAGAAGCTTTTATCCAGAATAGACAGTTCTTGCGCCACAGTCTCCCCTGTCCATCCAAAACATGACAGAGTTGCCACTTCTCTCTCCCAGCTTGGTTGGATAGCAATTTTAACTGGATGATCACACCCTTGGCCCATCAAATTGATCCAGTAGTTAGCCTGCAGCTGTTTTCTTCGCAGGTGTAGTGGCATCTCTCCTGTTTCTTCCTGTAATGCGCACACTGGCGAAGAGCGCATGGCTCCCGTACAAATTCTCAGTGCTTTCGCTTGGACTACCTCTAGTCCAGCTAAAACTGACTTGGCTGCAGATCCATATGCCAGACACCCATATTCAATTCTAGCTCTAATTAAATAAATATAAATCTGCTTCAGAGAGGCTATGTCTGCCCCCCAGTCCATTCCACTCAGACACCTCATTAAATTCATAACTTGTTTACACTTGTCAATAATCTTAGACACATGCTCCCTCCATGTAAGTCTGGAGTCAAATATAACGCCAAGAAATTTAAAACTTTTAACCCTTTCCAAGTCCCTGCCATACATCTTTATTGTAAGACTTTCCCTAATTTTCTTTCTAGTAAAAAACATCATTTTAGTCTTCTCAATAGAGAATCTAAAACCCCACCTCTTTCCCCAGTTCTCCACTAGGGTTATATTTTCCTGTATTTTCTTCAGCGTGTACTGCACATTTTTCCCCCTTCTCCATAAACTACCATCATCTGCAAATAATGACCTTCCAATACCTGGATCGACATTAGAAAAAATATCGTTAATCATTATATTAAATAACAATGGACTTATGACACTTCCTTGAGGAGTTCCATTTTCAACTAACCACCTTCTGGATACATCTTGTCCTACTTTTACCTGAATACTTCTGTTACTCAAGAAATCCATAACCCAGTTAAACATGTTTCCCCCAACACCTAACATATGCAATTTAATTAAAAGACCCTCTACCCATAACATATCGTACGCTTTTTCCACATCTAAAAACACTGCCACAACTGTCTCTTTTCTAACCTGTGCTTTCCTTATTTCATCCTCAAGGCATATGATTGAGTCAATTGTACTTCTCCCCTTCCTAAAGCCACTTTGGTAACTGGCCATCAGTCCCTTTTCCTCTACAAAGTGCATTAGCCTACCATTAACCAGCCTCTCCATTAATTTGCCTAACTGAGAGGTAAGAGCTATTGGTCTATAATTTGATGGACTACTAGCATCTTTTCCTGGCTTTCTTATAGGAACAATAATTGCTTCCTTCCATCCTGAAGGAATCTTCCCTTCATCCCATACTTTATTAAATAAATTTAAAACCTCTTTCAAACCCTTTTCACTAAGATGTTCCACCATACTATAGCAAATCTCATCTTTACCAGGAGCAGACTTTTTCCCCCTACTCAATGCCCTTCTTAATTCACTCAGAGTAAAAGGAACATTATACTTATCTTCTAATTTATCTTTCTTTTGAATAACCTCACTATACCTACTCCTTGTTTCTTCCCTACCCCTTTTTTCTTCATCTGTTAAATTATTAAAACTATGTACCTTACTAAAAGTCTTAGCCATCATTTCTGCTTTCTCCAAGTTTGAAATAGCCAACTGGTCTCCACTAGAGAGAATTGGATAGGACCATTCTCTCTGATTACCCTCCATCTTTTTAATCATTCCCCATACCTCATTTATATTCGTAGTGCTTCCAATTGAGCTACAAAACTCCCTCCAATATGATCTTTTCCTCTGCCTTATTGTCCTTCTTACTACTGCTTGTGCTTGTTTATAATCAATTAAATGTTGAAAATGATGGGTTCTTTTTAATCTTCTAAAGGCCCTGTTCCTTTTTTTAACAGCCTCTTCACAATTACTATCCCACCATGGTACGACTTTTTTAGCAAACTTTCCAGAACTCTTTGGAATAGACACCTTTGCTGCCTTATGTATACTCTGTCTCAACTCAATTTCCCTTCTCTCAACATCCTCACTGTCTTGGATTAAATTAATATAAAAATAACTTGCTTCCTTAAATCTCTCCCAATCTGCCTTTTTAAAAACCCACCTTCCATGACTCTCTTCCATACTCAAACCTACATCAATATCCAGTTTACATAAAATTGTGTAATGGTCACTTCCAATAGTACTCCCTTTATGCACTTCCCAATCACACCTAGGGACTAACCTACTAGATAACAAAGTAAGGTCTAACACTGACTCTTTCCCAGTTCTAACATCAATCCTAGTCCCACTACCATCATTTAAGCAAACTAAAGATCTACTATCTATTAACTCATCAATGGCTTGCCCATTATTGTCTATCCTTTCTCCTCCCCATAGAGTATTATGAGCATTAAAGTCCCCACACCATATAACATTATTCCTGTCCTGACCTTCTAATTTACTTACTTCCAATGGTTTACAAGGGTTGTAATAATTCACTATTGCTATTTGCTTTTCATCTGCCCATACCTCCACTACCACATACTCTTGTTCCTTACCTACACCCAATACTCTATAAGGTACACCCTGTCTCACAGCCCCCCCCCCCCCCCATTTCCTTGATCCCGGTCTCGTCTAATGGCAATATAGTTAGGCAAAACAAAATCAAACTTAGGCCGCAGCCATGTTTCCTGGATGCACAATACATCAGGCTTTGCTGACCTACTGTCTATAAATTGTTTAAAGTCTTGTCCATTAGCCAACAAACTCCTTGCATTCCATTGAAGAATTAACATAACTAATATCATCCTATAACTCCCTCTTGACTTGACTGCATCCCACTAAGGCCATCTCTGATCTCTTCCCATTTTAAACCATTCATACCCAAGTGATGGACTGCTGCTTTTGTAATAATTTGTATCCTTTCTGTTTTTGACTTCACCTCAGATGTAGCATTAATCACCCCTGCAATGAAGGTCACTAGCTTTTTCTTTTCCTCCCATTCTTTTTCCTCCCTTTCATTAAGAGACTCTTGCCTCGGGTTCATCACTTTTCCTGTAGCTTCCCCTCTCACACCTTTTCCACTAGCTCTTGTATGCTCCACCCTTTTAACTGCTTCTGCATAGGTAACTTTCTTCTTTATTTTCATATTATGAATTTCAGTCTCTCTTTTCATTACTCCACATCCCCAGTAGGCTGCACTGTGAGTCCCTCCACAATTACAACACTTAGGTATTGCTTGTTCCCCACACATCCCATACTCATGAGCTCCCCCACACTTTGCACATCTTTTTTCCCCTTTACACATTTTAGCTACATGGCCAAATTTTTGGCAATTAAAGCATCTCATTGGTTTATGAGTAAACTCTCTCACATTATACCTCATATACCCAAAGTAAAGAGCTAGGGGCAACTCTTTAGTACTAAACTGAACTACCACTGACTCAGTTTCCGTTTTCTCAAACCCCCTCGTCAAACGCTTGGCACTTTGAACAGCATCACACTTTTCTTTGACATTCTTAACTAGCTCTTTCATATCCACTGATAAAGGAATCCCATAAATCACCCCTTTACTTCCTTGACCCCCAACTCTCACACTCTTTGTTACTTTTGTTTTTCCAACGGCTTGCAGTTTTTCAGCCTTTTCAACCTGCTCTTCAGAGACACATCCAATCAACAAATTTCCATCACTCAGAACTCTAGCATATTTCACTTCTCCCACCTGATTCTTAATTATCTTTGTCAACTTTATCGGATCCATATTCTTAACTCCCCCATCCTCCTCAAACCTCACAACAACATTCCATTTCTCCTCCTTCCCCTTGTTTTCCCTCAGTCTCTTAGCTCTAAGCACCCTCCTACCATCATCCACATCTAAGTCCTCCATACTCCAACACTCCTCCTGATTTCCCTCCATGATAAGGAAATATCAGCAACCGCACTGTATACCGGACCTTAACAGGCCGTCGGCCAGCGCACTCGCAAAAAATTTCCCCTATCAAACTAACCCCGCTACTATACCAAAAGAAAGAAAGAAAAAAAAAAGACACTGCGGCTGTGATTTTGCAAACCACCGCTACTCCTGTCTCAAACTTTGCTTGCTTCAAACAAACTGCTCCCGCCTGCGACGTCGCTCTCCCGTCCACCGGAAGTCCCCTGTTGAACTAAATCTTCTTCTTCTTCTTCTTCTGGCTTTCCGGCAGACTAGATGCCTTGCGGCACATTGCTGCCTCTCACAGGACATTTCACGTACCAGTTGAGGGTATTGTCATCTTCAGTGGAGTAATCCTGTTGCAGAGATATAATCCATGACAGCTTCCACTATCTCACATTGGTATCGTTGTTGAACTAAATGTTTGCGACAGTGAACTTTGTATTACGGTAATAGTACGGCAAAGCGTTTGGGACAAATCACCCGAGCGTCTCGAAAGGCAGGGGTCCCTCCAGACTTTGGCTTAAACCGTTATAAGTGCAGCACATTTAGGCATTCAGTACAACTACGCATTTATTTATTGTTGTAATATCCTTTTGTGCATTTGCGAACTGTAAGGCGGTAGTTGTTTCAGCATTGTGACATAAAGTAAAATATTACTCTGTACTGCATATACTTATTATTAACCTTTTTGTTTAATCTTCATATTAATTATTGTTCAGGATCATGAGGGCTCACTAAATGCCATCGTAATGTAAATGCTTATTAAATACTTACTATCAATCTGCTGGCAGACTACTGTAATCAGGGCCGGCGATTGCTATAGGCGAACTAGGCAACTGCCTAGGGCGACAAATGGGTTGGGGGCGCCCTCTAGTGTCGCCCATGGACCTACTTCCCATTAATCATAGTTAGAATAACAAGCACATTAAAACATGTTTATTAATCATGATCATCCTAGGGCGCCCCTTCAGCCACACGTTTACTTGTCAACCTGATTTTTAGATTGAATTGATGGTTATTGTCGATAATTTCCTAATTTGGGGCGGTTGCGTTAAATTACGTTACGTTACGTTAGTTACGTGAGGGCTCCTGCACACTGCCAGCGTGAGGTGAACGTGTCAGCTACGTGACATTTGCAAAAATGAAGCGGTCTAAACCATCTGGAGCACAGGGACGAAAACGAAAAAAGGAATAAGAGGAAAAGAAAGTCAAGTATAGAGGTAAGTCTTCTCATCTCAGCCATTAAGGTGTCAAACGAAATAAATTTAGTATTGTGCATCACCTAATGGACGTTGCATTGCTGTCACTTAGGCTAGCTATAGCTAGATAGCTAGCGACTGTTACTTTGCTAATTTGCTACGTAGGCTATTACTAGCAAACGTAACTTCACTGATAACCTAGCTACATGGATGTACATGTCAAAAGACCAGTATCTGGATAACGTATGCTAGTTATGAAAAGTACAGTTGCTGTCTACATTCATTATAAATGGCATAAGTTCTGTTTAGTGAATTCACAACTAGCAGGTGCATACAAACACAGTAACCATTTTGGGGATAGTGGTGGTGTTCACCCTTCTGTACAGTTTCTCCCCAGGAATATACTAAAATGTATATGTGTTTTGTTTTGTTTTTATTTTTGTTTTAAATTGGCCAGATGCACTCAGGCAATTTTTGCAGAGGCCGGCACCTGCTGGAGAAAGGACGCCTGATTCGCCTCCATCTGAACTTTGTAAGTAGCCTACACAACTAGTACTTTTGTTGCTGTTTTTGTTATTGTTATTATTATTATCAATTATTACTTTCATAATCACATCACATTAATACTACTAATTGTAATCAGTAGCATTATTTAGCCTTGTAGCAGTGGTGGCAGTAATTGTAATTTATCTACTACAAGTTACATGGTCAGATAAAATGTATTTGTACAATGCAACTATGTGGTAGGATGATAGAAATGACCAAATGCAATTGTGTAACGAACAGCATGGATGAACTATGTGTTTAAATACAGCTGCAGAAGGGACATCCAGTAAAACTCAAGGGGCCAGTAACACACAGCCTGCATCAGGTGAGTCTATTTAATAGTATTTATTCAAGCCACATCCATACTTTAAAGTACAATAGAAACATGTTAGCATGTATTAAATACAATAGCTTGTTTTCTTAAGGAAGTTCAACCACATTTATGATTATTTCACTTATTATATTAAACACCGCTTGTCTGGCTATACAATTTGTTTGAATACAGGTGAAGGGACATCCAGGACCACATCAAGCACTCAGGGCACCAGTGAAACTACACTGCCGCCTCAAGTAAAATATCATTTGATGATACCATCAACAAATTTGCCATTAGGAAGTCCAGACGAGTCAAATTTTAATGCTGTGTCAATTTAGAAGGTGAATAGAAATGCCAGAAACAACTGTTCATCTTCTATTATTTGAGATGGGGATATAACGACTAAGAACTTCAATCTTTTAATTTTGTATTGGTACGTACAGTATCCATAAAAGCACTTTTGTTTGTAGAGGGTATAGTTAGGGTATAGAGGGTCATAATTTGCTTAAATGTCTTTACAGGTGCTTAAGAGTGTTTTGCACAGTTTATGGAGTTAATTTAATCTTTGAGTATGTAATAAATTATTTAAAATAATAAAAAAGAAAATGTTCTGAAACTATTCTGGTGTTTGTTGTCCATGCACCATTTATTGTTGAACTGCAATGTAGAATAGTAGAATTATAACACACACACACACACACACACAGCTGCCTGCTATGAAGAAAAGCTTTCTGCACTAACACACACACACACACACACACACACCAGAGCAACAAGAAGCTCTCATTGACATCATAGAACATTTAGAGAAACAACAAAAGCCTTTGCTTACACACACTTATGCAAAATTCTTTGAAGGTTCATTTAAAGTAACTTGGTTCAAAGAAAACAATTGTTGTTTTTGGTTGACTACACATTCTGTAATCCAACAGAAACATTTTCCAAAACAGAAAATGAGTGGCAGACATGTTTATTCTCAAGGGGCTTCAGGTGTAACAGTTGTTTTACGTCGAGCACACACACAGACTCATCTGAACCTGACATAACCACAAAACATTCATTTTTGCTGTCCTCCTCCTGTCCCATTAATTTAATGGGCAGGGATCTCATGTGTTCTTTTGGCATTAGCCTTATCTCCACTCCCACAGGTTTGCAATTGGTGAGATGCAGAACCATCAAACAGATGGTAAAAACAGCTGTAATCGATTATCTGTTCGTGTACCAGTGGTGGCTTCCTGTTGACCAACCATCGCAACTGTCCCACCTGGCAGCGTTACACATCCAGCCTGGAGCACAGTGCATGGCCTCTTCACACCTCCACTGTACCGCGCATGTGTCGACTGGACCAGACAAACAATGTGAACAATTGTTTCTCCAGAATCTGAATGATCAAATTGAATGTACAACGTTGATCTGGTCCACATTTAAATCATCTGTTTCTGTTTCTCTCACCCCATCTCAGCAGCACCTCTTTAAGGTGACATCCTCCGTCCCACGCATCTCCTTGTCTAAAGCACCTACGGACCAATGGAGAGATTTGGGACCCTTTGTTGCCGCGTGAAACGCTGACTGATTGGCAGCCTCCAGCTGATCTAACCATCATGCACTCTCAATCGACTGGCTTCTTTAAACAACCGTTTGCATTTTACACACCTGCTCTCAGATCTGTTTATGTCATGGATGAAAATAACACATTACCTGACACACACACACACACACACTTAGGCGTTTGTGACTGATGTCTCCTCTATTTCTCCTCAGCTCTGTTCAGCAACATTGTGGGCATCGCATAAATATGAGGTGGGACTCACATCAATACCCACTGCACCAAGAGGCCATTGACAGTATTACACCAGTGTTCAACTCCCTCTTACAGGCCGGGGTCATTGTTCCATGTCCGGACTCTCCGGTAAGAACACCTATTTTCCCCGTTAAAAAGATCAGAGATGCAGGCCAACCAACAGAGTGGCGCTTCGTGCAGGACCTCAAAGCAGTTAATGCAGCCGTCCACGCACGAGCCCCAAATGTCCCCAACCCTTCCACCATCATGGCCCAGGTTTTGCCTGACGCTCAGTGGTTTTCTGTGGTTGACCTCTCAAATGCTTTTTTCAGCGTCCCGGTGGACATTGATAGTCAGTACTGGTTTGCTTTTAATTTCAATGGCAAGTCATACTCACTTGTCTATGTCAGGGCTATGACTGTGGCTCAGTGGTTAGCAAGTCTGTCTTTCAATCAGAGGGTTGGTGGTTTGATCCCAGGCTTCGGTAGTCCATGTCGTTGTGTCCTTGAGCAAGACACTTAATCCTAATTGCTCACCGTCTACTGTATAGCATGTAAGTCACTTTGGATAAAAGCGTCAGCGAAATGTAATGTAATGTACACTGAATCATCTACAACGAAGCACTCAGGGAAAGCTTAGAGAGTCTCACTCTGTCTCCAGGGTCTGCTCTTCTGCAATATGTTGATGATTGTCTCATTGCAGCTCCAACACAACAAAGTCAGCAGGACATGCTCAAACTGCTTAAACACCTGGCAGCAGAAGGACATAAAGCCAGCCTATCTAAACTACAGTTTGTTTCACAAAATGTGCATTTTCTCTCCTCAAGCTTCCATGGATCGTGGCTGTCTGGATCCGGTCCTGTTCCCTGCCATGGCGGCCCTGATGATGCCCCTCATCTGATGCCTCCGTCTGCTGGCCTGGATCGTGGTTGTCTGGGTCGTGGTCCATGCCTACTACTCATTACATGAATAATGTCTATGATATTCATTGAATGTGCTGTAACTCTGTTACGTTGATTCTGGTCACATGACATCTATTGCTTCTGTCCATCCGGGGAGAGGGATCCTCCTCTGTTGCTCTCCTGAAGGTTTCTTCACTTTTTCCCCCCTGTAAAAGGGTTTTCACTATTTTTGGGGGAGTTTTTCCTGATCTGATGTGAGGTCCCGGGACAGGAAGTCTATGTGTACAGATTGTAAAGCCCTCAGAGGCAAATTTGTATTTGTGATGTTGGGCTATACAAAACAAAATAAACTGAATTGAATTAACATATATAATGATATGATATGTAATAATATATCATATAAAATAACAATGAACAGACAGCGGTGTGTTGCCGGTCCTTTAGCAGCCAGGAGCAGAATAACACATGAATAACAGGATTAAACAGCAGCAACGTCAGCTGGTTAACACAGCCATAATTATAACTTTATATAATTACAGGAAAGTTTGAACATATTAACGACAAGGCTCCACTGTCTGACTGTCCTCCATCAGTCAGAGCAGACTTACTCAGGGACTGTCAAACACTAATATGAGCACTACATAAGATGTCATACACTCATTTTAACACTACTTAATACGTCTAATAAACAGAAAGTATTGTACATACGTCTCACTGTTCTCGCGTCAGGGGAAGCAGAGAGCTTTCGTAACCTGTGGCTCTATTATAATCCTTTTAACTGGTACTAGCTCACCACACCAGACCAGGTCCATTTCAACCAAGCAGAGTTTGTAGTCCTATCCTACCAGATACACAGAACCCTGACCTACAAAGAGTCACGAGGAACAGTTTAGGTTTAACAACTCAAATGTTGACAGCAGACCTTATAACGTTTTACAACCAGAAGTACTCACTGCTAGCCGCTAAGCTAGCGGGAGCTAGCTAACGCTAACCGAGCAGTAATCCCTCCCTATTCATTTAGCGCTAGCCGCTAAACTAGCGCATAAACAGCACTGCAGTGGCAGCTGTGGGTTGAAGAAATGTGATTTAGTGTGTGGCCCATCCCATGAATCTCTGTACATTACTGATTCAAGTTACTTGATTATGAATATGCTATGATAATTCTTCATACGTCCATATTTACAAAGCCCTAACTTGATTGGTCATTAATATTACCCAGCGTTCCAGGGAAAGATGCCTCAGATACTTTAAAGCCAATAGCTTTAAAAATATAGCGTTTTAAAATGTAAGAACAGTCTCTGTGAAGTCACCTTGAGCTGTAGAATATATCAGAAATGTTTCTGTTTTTGATTTTCTGGCACGTTTTATGAAAAACAGGCCGAAAGATAATTAAAAAAAATTGCTGAACTCTGACTGTGAACGCTATTGGAATATGTTCATCTGTTCGGAGATATCCTGGAGCTTTTGATCACGTCACATGGTCACAACTACTATATGTTCATCTGCTATAAATAGCAGATGAACATATCTGCGACGGCGACGGCGACGGCGACGGCGACGGCACCGTCGGGAGCGGCGCTGAACCACACGGGGGCCCGCGTCACGGAGATACGGCAGGAGCAGGCGGGGGACCGGAGGAGTCGGTCCCCCGCCTGCTCCACCACCTCCGGCCCCTCCGACCGCGGGCCGGAGGTGGTGGCGGAGGAGACGGTGTTGGCAGCGGGCGCGGGACCAATGGAGGGACGAGGAGGGCCAGCGGAGCCAGCTGGTCGCCCTCGTCCGGCGGGAGCAGGACGCGACGCGGGACAAGCGGCGGTCCTCCTGGATCGACCCGGACCACGGCCGGCGGTCCGATCGGGATCGGCTGCGCCGGGAGAACCAGCGGCTGCGGGCGAGCTCCGCTGGGCCGTCCAGGATCGGCCCCGGGACAAACAGGCCATCACCCAGCTGGGCCGGCGGCTGAAGGCCGAACAGGCGGCTCGGGCCCGCGCGGAGGGCCAGCTGGCCGATGAGCGGCGTGAAAGTTTGTCCGCGTCCTGGTTTCCGCCCCCCTAACTCTCTCTCTCTCCCTCTTGTGTTGCAGGTTGCCGCGTCGGACGGAGGGTGGGGGCCGTTTTGTCCGGACCACGTCCCGCTCCACTGACCCACCAGGAGGGATGCCAACGCCCGGGCCACCCGTTGGCATCGGGCAAGGAAGCCGGTTATCCTCATGGTGGTCCATCATGGTGGTGCATCACCTAATGGACGTTTCATTGCTGTCACTTAGGCTAGCTATAGCTAGCTAGCTAGCGACTGTTACTTTGCTAATTTGCTACGTAGGCTATTACTAGCAAACGTAACTTCACTGATAACCTAGCTACATGGATGTACATGTCAAAAGACCAGTATCTGGATAACGTATGCTAGTTATGAAAAGTACAGTTGCTGTCTACATTCATTATAAATGGCATAAGTTCTGTTTAGTGAATTCACAACTAGCAGGTGCATACAAACACAGTAACCATTTTGGGGATAGTGGTGGTGTTCACCCTTCTGTACAGTTTCTCCCCAGGAATATACTAAAATGTATATGTGTTTTGTTTTGTTTTTATTTTTGTTTTAAATTGGCCAGATGCACTCAGGCAATTTTTGCAGAGGCCGGCACCTGCTGGAGAAAGGACGCCTGATTCGCCTCCATCTGAACTTTGTAAGTAGCCTACACAACTAGTACTTTTGTTGCTGTTTTTGTTATTGTTATTATTATTATCAATTATTACTTTCATAATCACATCACATTAATACTACTAATTGTAATCAGTAGCATTATTTAGCCTTGTAGCAGTGGTGGCAGTAATTGTAATTTATCTACTACAAGTTACATGGTCAGATAAAATGTATTTGTACAATGCAACTATGTGGTAGGATGATAGAAATGACCAAATGCAATTGTGTAACGAACAGCATGGATGAACTATGTGTTTAAATACAGCTGCAGAAGGGACATCCAGTAAAACTCAAGGGGCCAGTAACACACAGCCTGCATCAGGTGAGTCTATTTAATAGTATTTATTCAAGCCACATCCATACTTTAAAGTACAATAGAAACATGTTAGCATGTATTAAATACAATAGCTTGTTTTCTTAAGGAAGTTCAACCACATTTATGATTATTTCACTTATTATATTAAACACCGCTTGTCTGGCTATACAATTTGTTTGAATACAGGTGAAGGGACATCCAGGACCACATCAAGCACTCAGGGCACCAGTGAAACTACACTGCCGCCTCAAGTAAAATATCATTTGATGATACCATCAACAAATTTGCCATTAGGAAGTCCAGACGAGTCAAATTTTAATGCTGTGTCAATTTAGAAGGTGAATAGAAATGCCAGAAACAACTGTTCATCTTCTATTATTTGAGATGGGGATATAACGACTAAGAACTTCAATCTTTTAATTTTGTATTGGTACGTACAGTATCCATAAAAGCACTTTTGTTTGTAGAGGGTATAGTTAGGGTATAGAGGGTCATAATTTGCTTAAATGTCTTTACAGGTGCTTAAGAGTGTTTTGCACAGTTTATGGAGTTAATTTAATCTTTGAGTATGTAATAAATTATTTAAAATAATAAAAAAGAAAATGTTCTGAAACTATTCTGGTGTTTGTTGTCCATGCACCATTTATTGTTGAACTGCAATGTAGAATAGTAGAATTATAACACACACACACACAGCTGCCTGCTATAAAGAAAAGCTTTCTGCACTAACACACACACACACACACACACACACACACACACACACACTCACACACACACACACACACACACACACAGCTGCCTGCTATGAAGAAAAGCTTTCTGCACTAACACACACACACACACACACCAGAGCAACAAGAAGCTCTCATTGACATCATAGAACATTTAGAGAAACAACAAAAGCCTTTGCTTACACACACTTATGCAAAATTCTTTGAAGGTTCATTTAAAGTAACTTGGTTCAAAGAAAACAATTGTTGTTTTTGGTTGACTACACATTCTGTAATCCAACAGAAACATTTTCCAAAACAGAAAATGAGTGGCAGACATGTTTATTCTCAAGGGGCTTCAGGTGTAACAGTTGTTTTACGTCGAGCACACACACAGACTCATCTGAACCTGACATAACCACAAAACATTCATTTTTGCTGTCCTCCTCCTGTCCCATTAATTTAATGGGCAGGGATCTCATGTGTTCTTTTGGCATTAGCCTTATCTCCACTCCCACAGGTTTGCAAGTGGTGAGATGCAGAACCATCAAACAGATGGTAAAAACAGCTGTAATCGATTATCTGTTCGTGTACCAGTGGTGGCTTCCTGTTGACCAACCATCGCAACTGTCCCACCTGGCAGCGTTACACATCCAGCCTGGAGCACAGTGCATGGCCTCTTCACACCTCCACTGTACCGCGCATGTGTCGACTGGACCAGACAAACAATGTGAACAATTGTTTCTCCAGAATCTGAATGATCAAATTGAATGTACAACGTTGTTCTGGTCCACATTTAAATCAGCTGTTTCTGTTTCTCTCACCCCATCTCAGCAGCACCTCTTTAAGGTGACATCCTCCGTCCCACGCATCTCCTTGTCTAAAGCACCTACGGACCAATGGAGAGATTTGGGACCCTTTGTTGCCGCGTGAAACGCTGACTGATTGGCAGCCTCCAGCTGATCTAACCATCATGCACTCTCAATCGACTGGCTTCTTTAAACAACCGTTTGCATTTTACACAAATGCTCTCAGATCTGTTTATGTCATGGATGAAAATAACACATTACCTGACACACACACACACACACACACACACACACACACACACACACACACACACACACACACACACACACACACTTAGGCGTTTGTGACTGATGTCTCCTCTATTTCTCCTCAGCTCTGTTCAGCAACATTGTGGGCATCGCATAAATATGAGGTGGGACTCACATCAATACCCACTGCACCAAGAGGCCATTGACAGTATTACACCAGTGTTCAACTCCCTCTTACAGGCCGGGGTCATTGTTCCATGTCCGGACTCTCCGGTAAGAACACCTATTTTCCCCGTTAAAAAGATCAGAGATGCAGGCCAACCAACAGAGTGGCGCTTCGTGCAGGACCTCAAAGCAGTTAATGCAGCCGTCCACGCACGAGCCCCAAATGTCCCCAACCCTTCCACCATCATGGCCCAGGTTTTGCCTGACGCTCAGTGGTTTTCTGTGGTTGACCTCTCAAATGCTTTTTTCAGCGTCCCGGTGGACATTGATAGTCAGTACTGGTTTGCTTTTAATTTCAATGGCAAGTCATACTCACTTGTCTATGTCAGGGCTATGACTGTGGCTCAGTGGTTAGCAAGTCTGTCTTTCAATCAGAGGGTTGGTGGTTTGATCCCAGGCTTCGGTAGTCCATGTCGTTGTGTCCTTGAGCAAGACACTTAATCCTAATTGCTCACCGTCTACTGTATAGCATGTAAGTCACTTTGGATAAAAGCGTCAGCGAAATGTAATGTAATGTACACTGAATCATCTACAACGAAGCACTCAGGGAAAGCTTAGAGAGTCTCACTCTGTCTCCAGGGTCTGCTCTTCTGCAATATGTTGATGATTGTCTCATTGCAGCTCCAACACAACAAAGTCAGCAGGACATGCTCAAACTGCTTAAACACCTGGCAGCAGAAGGACATAAAGCCAGCCTATCTAAACTACAGTTTGTTTCACAAAATGTGCATTTTCTCTCCTCAAGCTTCCATGGATCGTGGCTGTCTGGATCCGGTCCTGTTCCCTGCCATGGCGGCCCTGATGATGCCCCTCATCTGATGCCTCCGTCTGCTGGCCTGGATCGTGGTTGTCTGGGTCGTGGTCCATGCCTACTACTCATTACATGAATAATTTCTATGATATTCATTGAATGTGCTGTAACTCTGTTACGTTGATTCTGGTCACATGACATCTATTGCTTCTGTCCATCCGGGGAGAGGGATCCTCCTCTGTTGCTCTCCTGAAGGTTTCTTCACTTTTTCCCCCCTGTAAAAGGGTTTTCACTATTTTTGGGGGAGTTTTTCCTGATCTGATGTGAGGTCCCGGGACAGGAAGTCTATGTGTACAGATTGTAAAGCCCTCAGAGGCAAATTTGTATTTGTGATGTTGGGCTATACAAAACAAAATAAACTGAATTGAATTAACATATATAATGATATGATATGTAATAATATATCATATAAAATAACAATGAACAGACAGCGGTGTGTTGCCGGTCCTTTAGCAGCCAGGAGCAGAATAACACATGAATAACAGGATTAAACAGCAGCAACGTCAGCTGGTTAACACAGCCATAATTATAACTTTATATAATTACAGGAAAGTTTGAACATATTAACGACAAGGCTCCACTGTCTGACTGTCCTCCATCAGTCAGAGCAGACTTACTCAGGGACTGTCAAACACTAATATGAGCACTACATAAGATGTCATACACTCATTTTAACACTACTTAATACGTCTAATAAACAGAAAGTATTGTACATACGTCTCACTGTTCTCGCGTCAGGGGAAGCAGAGAGCTTTCGTAACCTGTGGCTCTATTATAATCCTTTTAACTGGTACTAGCTCACCACACCAGACCAGGTCCATTTCAACCAAGCAGAGTTTGTAGTCCTATCCTACCAGATACACAGAACCCTGACCTACAAAGAGTCACGAGGAACAGTTTAGGTTTAACAACTCAAATGTTGACAGCAGACCTTATAGCGTTTTACAACCAGAAGTACTCACTGCTAGCCGCTAAGCTAGCGGGAGCTAGCTAACGCTAACCGAGCAGTAATCCCTCCCTATTCATTTAGCGCTAGCCGCTAAACTAGCGCATAAACAGCACTGCAGTGGCAGCTGTGGGTTGAAGAAATGTGATTTAGTGTGTGGCCCATCCCATGAATCTCTGTACATTACTGATTCAAGTTACTTGATTATGAATATGCTATGATAATTCTTCATACGTCCATATTTACAAAGCCCTAACTTGATTGGTCATTAATATTACCCAGCGTTCCAGGGAAAGATGCCTCAGATACTTTAAAGCCAATAGCTTTAAAAATATAGCGTTTTAAAATGTAAGAACAGTCTCTGTGAAGTCACCTTGAGCTGTAGAATATATCAGAAATGTTTCTGTTTTTGATTTTCTGGCACGTTTTATGAAAAACAGGCCGAAAGAGAATTAAAAAAAATTGCTGAACTCTGACTGTGAACGCTATTGGAATATGTTCATCTGTTCGGAGATATCCTGGAGCTTTTGATCACGTCACATGGTCACAACTACTATATGTTCATCTGCTATAAATAGCAGATGAACATATCTGCTACGGCGACGGCGACGGCGACGGCGACGGCGACGAACCACACGGGGGCCCGCGTCACGGAGATACGGCAGGAGCAGGCGGGGGACCGGCGGAGTCGGTCCCCCGCCTGCCGGAGGTGGTGGCGGAGGAGACGGTGTTGGCAGCGGGCGCGGGACCAATGGAGGGACGAGGAGGGCCAGCGGAGCCAGCTGGTCGCCCTCGTCCGGCGGGAGCAGGACGCGACGCGGGACAAGCGGCGGTCCTCCTGGATCGACCCGGACCACGGCCGGCGGTCCGATCGGGATCGGCTGCGCCGGGAGAACCAGCGGCTGCGGGCGAGCTCCGCTGGGCCGTCCAGGATCGGCCCCGGGACAAACAGGCCATCACCCAGCTGGGCCGGCGGCTGAAGGCCGAACAGGCGGCTCGGGCCCGCGCGGAGGGCCAGCTGGCCGATGAGCGGCGTGAAAGTTTGTCCACGTCCTGGTTTCCGCCCCCCTAACTCTCTCTCTCTCCCTCTTGTGTTGCAGGTTGCCGCGTCGGACGGAGGGTGGGGGCCGTTTTGTCCGGACCACGTCCCGCTCCACTGACCCACCAGGAGGGATGCCAACGCCCGGGCCACCCGTTGGCATCGGGCAAGGAAGCCGGTTATCCTCATGGTGGTCCATCATGGTGGTGCATCACCTAATGGACGTTTCATTGCTGTCACTTAGGCTAGCTATAGCTAGCTAGCTAGCGACTGTTACTTTACTAATTTGCTACGTAGGCTATTACTAGCAAACGTAACTTCACTGATAACCTAGCTACATGGATGTACATGTCAAAAGACCAGTATCTGGATAACGTATGCTAGTTATGAAAAGTACAGTTGCTGTCTACATTCATTATAAATGGCATAAGTTCTGTTTAGTGAATTCACAACTAGCAGGTGCATACAAACACAGTAACCATTTTGGGGATAGTGGTGGTGTTCACCCTTCTGTACAGTTTCTCCCCAGGAATATACTAAAATGTATATGTGTTTTGTTTTGTTTTTATTTTTGTTTTAAATTGGCCAGATGCACTCAGGCAATTTTTGCAGAGGCCGGCACCTGCTGGAGAAAGGACGCCTGATTCGCCTCCATCTGAACTTTGTAAGTAGCCTACACAACTAGTACTTTTGTTGCTGTTTTTGTTATTGTTATTATTATTATCAATTATTACTTTCATAATCACATCACATTAATACTACTAATTGTAATCAGTAGCATTATTTAGCCTTGTAGCAGTGGTGGCAGTAATTGTAATTTATCTACTACAAGTTACATGGTCAGATAAAATGTATTTGTACAATGCAACTATGTGGTAGGATGATAGAAATGACCAAATGCAATTGTGTAACGAACAGCATGGATGAACTATGTGTTTAAATACAGCTGCAGAAGGGACATCCAGTAAAACTCAAGGGGCCAGTAACACACAGCCTGCATCAGGTGAGTCTATTTAATAGTATTTATTCAAGCCACATCCATACTTTAAAGTACAATAGAAACATGTTAGCATGTATTAAATACAATAGCTTGTTTTCTTAAGGAAGTTCAACCACATTTATGATTATTTCACTTATTATATTAAACACCGCTTGTCTGGCTATACAATTTGTTTGAATACAGGTGAAGGGACATCCAGGACCACATCAAGCACTCAGGGCACCAGTGAAACTACACTGCCGCCTCAAGTAAAATATCATTTGATGATACCATCAACGAATTTGCCATTAGGAAGTCCAGACGAGTCAAATTTTAATGCTGTGTCAATTTAGAAGGTGAATAGAAATGCCAGAAACAACTGTTCATCTTCTATTATTTGAGATGGGGATATAACGACTAAGAACTTCAATCTTTTAATTTTGTATTGGTACGTACAGTATCCATAAAAGCACTTTTGTTTGTAGAGGGTATAGTTAGGGTATAGAGGGTCATAATTTGCTTAAATGTCTTTACAGGTGCTTAAGAGTGTTTTGCACAGTTTATGGAGTTAATTTAATCTTTGAGTATGTCATAAATTATTTAAAATAATAAAAAAGAAAATGTTCTGAAACTATTCTGGTGTTTGTTGTCCATGCACCATTTATTGTTGAACTGCAATGTAGAATAGTAGAATTATAACACACACACACACACACACACACAGCTGCCTGCTATGAAGAAAAGCTTTCTGCACTAACACACACACACACACACACACACCAGAGCAACAAGAAGCTCTCATTGACATCATAGAACATTTAGAGAAACAACAAAAGCCTTTGCTTACACACACTTATGCAAAATTCTTTGAAGGTTCATTTAAAGTAACTTGGTTCAAAGAAAACAATTGTTGTTTTTGGTTGACTACACATTCTGTAATCCAACCGAAACATTTTCCAAAACAGAAAATGAGTGGCAGACATGTTTATTCTCAAGGGGCTTCAGGTGTAACAGTTGTTTTACGTCGAGCACACACACAGACTCATCTGAACCTGACATAACCACAAAACATTCATTTTTGCTGTCCTCCTCCTGTCCCATTAATTTAATGGGCAGGGATCTCATGTGTTCTTTTGGCATTAGCCTTATCTCCACTCCCACAGGTTTGCAATTGGTGAGATGCAGAACCATCAAACAGATGGTAAAAACAGCTGTAATCGATTATCTGTTCGTGTACCAGTGGTGGCTTCCTGTTGACCAACCATCGCAACTGTCCCACCTGGCAGCGTTACACATCCAGCCTGGAGCACAGTGCATGGCCTCTTCACACCTCCACTGTACCGCGCATGTGTCGACTGGACCAGACAAACAATGTGAACAATTGTTTCTCCAGAATCTGAATGATCAAATTGAATGTACAACGTTGTTCTGGTCCACATTTAAATCAGCTGTTTCTGTTTCTCTCACCCCATCTCAGCAGCACCTCTTTAAGGTGACATCCTCCGTCCCACGCATCTCCTTGTCTAAAGCACCTACGGACCAATGGAGAGATTTGGGACCCTTTGTTGCCGCGTGAAACGCTGACTGATTGGCAGCCTCCAGCTGATCTAACCATCATGCACTCTCAATCGACTGGCTTCTTTAAACAACCGTTTGCATTTTACACAAATGCTCTCAGATCTGTTTATGTCATGGATGAAAATAACACATTACCTGACACACACACACACACACACACACACACACACACACACACACACACACACACACACACACACACACACACACACACACTTAGGCGTTTGTGACTGATGTCTCCTCTATTTCTCCTCAGCTCTGTTCAGCAACATTGTGGGCATCGCATAAATATGAGGTGGGACTCACATCAATACCCACTGCACCAAGAGGCCATTGACAGTATTACACCAGTGTTCAACTCCCTCTTACAGGCCGGGGTCATTGTTCCATGTCCGGACTCTCCGGTAAGAACACTTATTTTCCCCGTTAAAAAGATCAGAGATGCAGGCCAACCAACAGAGTGGCGCTTCGTGCAGGACCTCAAAGCAGTTAATGCAGCCGTCCACGCACGAGCCCCAAATGTCCCCAACCCTTCCAACATCATGGCCCAGGTTTTGCCTGACGCTCAGTGGTTTTCTGTGGTTGACCTCTCAAATGCTTTTTTCAGCGTCCCGGTGGACATTGATAGTCAGTACTGGTTTGCTTTTAATTTCAATGGCAAGTCATACTCACTTGTCTATGTCAGGGCTATGACTGTGGCTCAGTGGTTAGCAAGTCTGTCTTTCAATCAGAGGGTTGGTGGTTTGATCCCAGGCTTCGGTAGTCCATGTCGTTGTGTCCTTGAGCAAGACACTTAATCCTAATTGCTCACCGTCTACTGTATAGCATGTAAGTCACTTTGGATAAAAGCGTCAGCGAAATGTAATGTAATGTACACTGAATCATCTACAACGAAGCACTCAGGGAAAGCTTAGAGAGTCTCACTCTGTCTCCAGGGTCTGCTCTTCTGCAATATGTTGATGATTGTCTCATTGCAGCTCCAACACAACAAAGTCAGCAGGACATGCTCAAACTGCTTAAACACCTGGCAGCAGAAGGACATAAAGCCAGCCTATCTAAACTACAGTTTGTTTCACAAAATGTGCATTTTCTCTCCTCAAGCTTCCATGGATCGTGGCTGTCTGGATCCGGTCCTGTTCCCTGCCATGGCGGCCCTGATGATGCCCCTCATCTGATGCCTCCGTCTGCTGGCCTGGATCGTGGTTGTCTGGGTCGTGGTCCATGCCTACTACTCATTACATGAATAATTTCTATGATATTCATTGAATGTGCTGTAACTCTGTTACGTTGATTCTGGTCACATGACATCTATTGCTTCTGTCCATCCGGGGAGAGGGATCCTCCTCTGTTGCTCTCCTGAAGGTTTCTTCACTTTTTCCCCCCTGTAAAAGGGTTTTCACTATTTTTGGGGGAGTTTTTCCTGATCTGATGTGAGGTCCCGGGACAGGAAGTCTATGTGTACAGATTGTAAAGCCCTCAGAGGCAAATTTGTATTTGTGATGTTGGGCTATACAAAACAAAATAAACTGAATTGAATTAACATATATAATGATATGATATGTAATAATATATCATATAAAATAACAATGAACAGACAGCGGTGTGTTGCCGGTCCTTTAGCAGCCAGGAGCAGAATAACACATGAATAACAGGATTAAACAGCAGCAACGTCAGCTGGTTAACACAGCCATAATTATAACTTTATATAATTACAGGAAAGTTTGAACATATTAACGACAAGGCTCCACTGTCTGACTGTCCTCCATCAGTCAGAGCAGACTTACTCAGGGACTGTCAAACACTAATATGAGCACTACATAAGATGTCATACACTCATTTTAACACTACTTAATACGTCTAATAAACAGAAAGTATTGTACATACGTCTCACTGTTCTCGCGTCAGGGGAAGCAGAGAGCTTTCGTAACCTGTGGCTCTATTATAATCCTTTTAACTGGTACTAGCTCACCACACCAGACCAGGTCCATTTCAACCAAGCAGAGTTTGTAGTCCTATCCTACCAGATACACAGAACCCTGACCTACAAAGAGTCACGAGGAACAGTTTAGGTTTAACAACTCAAATGTTGACAGCAGACCTTATAGCGTTTTACAACCAGAAGTACTCACTGCTAGCCGCTAAGCTAGCGGGAGCTAGCTAACGCTAACCGAGCAGTAATCCCTCCCTATTCATTTAGCGCTAGCCGCTAAACTAGCGCATAAACAGCACTGCAGTGGCAGCTGTGGGTTGAAGAAATGTGATTTAGTGTGTGGCCCATCCCATGAATCTCTGTACATTACTGATTCAAGTTACTTGATTATGAATATGCTATGATAATTCTTCATACGTCCATATTTACAAAGCCCTAACTTGATTGGTCATTAATATTACCCAGCGTTCCAGGGAAAGATGCCTCAGATACTTTAAAGCCAATAGCTTTAAAAATATAGCGTTTTAAAATGTAAGAACAGTCTCTGTGAAGTCACCTTGAGCTGTAGAATATATCAGAAATGTTTCTGTTTTTGATTTTCTGGCACGTTTTATGAAAAACAGGCCGAAAGAGAATTAAAAAAAATTGCTGAACTCTGACTGTGAACGCTATTGGAATATGTTCATCTGTTCGGAGATATCCTGGAGCTTTTGATCACGTCACATGGTCACAACTACTATATGTTCATCTGCTATAAATAGCAGATGAACATATCTGCTACGGCGACGGCACCGGCGGGAGCGGCGCTGAACCACACGGGGGCCCGCGTCACGGAGATACGGCAGGAGCAGGCGGGGGACCGGCGGAGTCGGTCCCCCGCCTGCTCCACCACCTCCGACCCCGGGCCGGAGGAGGTGGTGGCGGAGGAGACGGTGTTGGCAGCGGGCGCGGGACCAATGGAGGGACGAGGAGGGCCAGCGGAGCCAGCTGGTCGCCCTCGTCCGGCGGGAGCAGGACGCGACGCGGGACAAGCGGCGGTCCTCCTGGATCGACCCGGACCACGGCCGGCGGTCCGATCGGGATCGGCTGCGCCGGGAGAACCAGCGGCTGCGGGGCGAGCTCCGCTGGGCCGTCCAGGATCGGCCCCGGGACAAACAGGCCATCACCCAGCTGGGCCGGCGGCTGAAGGCCGAACAGGCGGCTCGGGCCCGCGCGGAGGGCCAGCTGGCCGATGAGCGGCGTGAAAGTTTGTCCGCGTCCTGGTTTCCGCCCCCCTAACTCTCTCTCTCTCCCTCTTGTGTTGCAGGTTGCCGCGTCGGACGGAGGGTGGGGGCCGTTTTGTCCCGGGAGAGGAGGCGAGACCGAGACCCTACCTCCCGGGGCGCCAGATCGCCCGCCGTCCGGACCACGTCCCGCTCCACTGACCCACCAGGAGGGATGCCAACGCCCGGGCCACCCGTTGACATCGGGCAAGGAAGCCGGTTATCCTCATGGTGGTCCATCATGGTGGTGCATCACCTAATGGACGTTTCATTGCTGTCACTTAGGCTAGCTATAGCTAGCTAGCTAGCTAGCGACTGTTACTTTGCTAATTTGCTACGTAGGCTATTACTAGCAAACGTAACTTCACTGATAACCTAGCTACATGGATGTACATGTCAAAAGACCAGTATCTGGATAACGTATGCTAGTTATGAAAAGTACAGTTGCTGTCTACATTCATTATAAATGGCATAAGTTCTGTTTAGTGAATTCACAACTAGCAGGTGCATACAAACACAGTAACCATTTTGGGGATAGTGGTGGTGTTCACCCTTCTGTACAGTTTCTCCCCAGGAATATACTAAAATGTATATGTGTTTTGTTTTGTTTTTATTTTTGTTTTAAATTGGCCAGATGCACTCAGGCAATTTTTGCAGAGGCCGGCACCTGCTGGAGAAAGGACGCCTGATTCGCCTCCATCTGAACTTTGTAAGTAGCCTACACAACTAGTACTTTTGTTGCTGTTTTTGTTATTGTTATTATTATTATCAATTATTACTTTCATAATCACATCACATTAATACTACTAATTGTAATCAGTAGCATTATTTAGCCTTGTAGCAGTGGTGGCAGTAATTGTAATTTATCTACTACAAGTTACATGGTCAGATAAAATGTATTTGTACAATGCAACTATGTGGTAGGATGATAGAAATGACCAAATGCAATTGTGTAACGAACAGCATGGATGAACTATGTGTTTAAATACAGCTGCAGAAGGGACATCCAGTAAAACTCAAGGGGCCAGTAACACACAGCCTGCATCAGGTGAGTCTATTTAATAGTATTTATTCAAGCCACATCCATACTTTAAAGTACAATAGAAACATGTTAGCATGTATTAAATACAATAGCTTGTTTTCTTAAGGAAGTTCAACCACATTTATGATTATTTCACTTATTATATTAAACACCGCTTGTCTGGCTATACAATTTGTTTGAATACAGGTGAAGGGACATCCAGGACCACATCAAGCACTCAGGGCACCAGTGAAACTACACTGCCGCCTCAAGTAAAATATCATTTGATGATACCATCAACGAATTTGCCATTAGGAAGTCCAGACGAGTCAAATTTTAATGCTGTGTCAATTTAGAAGGTGAATAGAAATGCCAGAAACAACTGTTCATCTTCTATTATTTGAGATGGGGATATAACGACTAAGAACTTCAATCTTTTAATTTTGTATTGGTACGTACAGTATCCATAAAAGCACTTTTGTTTGTAGAGGGTATAGTTAGGGTATAGAGGGTCATAATTTGCTTAAATGTCTTTACAGGTGCTTAAGAGTGTTTTGCACAGTTTATGGAGTTAATTTAATCTTTGAGTATGTCATAAATTATTTAAAATAATAAAAAAGAAAATGTTCTGAAACTATTCTGGTGTTTGTTGTCCATGCACCATTTATTGTTGAACTGCAATGTAGAATAGTAGAATTATAACACACACACACACAGCTGCCTGCTATAAAGAAAAGCTTTCTGCACTAACACACACACACACACACACACACACACACACACACACACACACACACACACACACACACACACACACACACACACACACACACACACACACACACACACACACACACACACAGCTGCCTGCTATGAAGAAAAGCTTTCACAGGTTTGCAAGTGGTGAGATGCAGAACCATCAAACAGATGGTAAAAACAGCTGTAATCGATTATCTGTTCGTGTACCAGTGGTGGCTTCCTGTTGACCAACCATCGCAACTGTCCCACCTGGCAGCGTTACACATCCAGCCTGGAGCACAGTGCATGGCCTCTTCACACCTCCACTGTACCGCGCATGTGTCGACTGGACCAGACAAACAATGTGAACAATTGTTTCTCCAGAATCTGAATGATCAAATTGAATGTACAACGTTGTTCTGGTCCACATTTAAATCAGCTGTTTCTGTTTCTCTCACCCCATCTCAGCAGCACCTCTTTAAGGTGACATCCTCCGTCCCACGCATCTCCTTGTCTAAAGCACCTACGGACCAATGGAGAGATTTGGGACCCTTTGTTGCCGCGTGAAACGCTGACTGATTGGCAGCCTCCAGCTGATCTAACCATCATGCACTCTCAATCGACTGGCTTCTTTAAACAACCGTTTGCATTTTACACAAATGCTCTCAGATCTGTTTATGTCATGGATGAAAATAACACATTACCTGACACACACACACACACACACACACACACACACACACACACACACACACACACACACACACACACACACTTAGGCGTTTGTGACTGATGTCTCCTCTATTTCTCCTCAGCTCTGTTCAGCAACATTGTGGGCATCGCATAAATATGAGGTGGGACTCACATCAATACCCACTGCACCAAGAGGCCATTGACAGTATTACACCAGTGTTCAACTCCCTCTTACAGGCCGGGGTCATTGTTCCATGTCCGGACTCTCCGGTAAGAACACCTATTTTCCCCGTTAAAAAGATCAGAGATGCAGGCCAACCAACAGAGTGGCGCTTCGTGCAGGACCTCAAAGCAGTTAATGCAGCCGTCCACGCACGAGCCCCAAATGTCCCCAACCCTTCCAACATCATGGCCCAGGTTTTGCCTGACGCTCAGTGGTTTTCTGTGGTTGACCTCTCAAATGCTTTTTTCAGCGTCCCGGTGGACATTGATAGTCAGTACTGGTTTGCTTTTAATTTCAATGGCAAGTCATACTCACTTGTCTATGTCAGGGCTATGACTGTGGCTCAGTGGTTAGCAAGTCTGTCTTTCAATCAGAGGGTTGGTGGTTTGATCCCAGGCTTCGGTAGTCCATGTCGTTGTGTCCTTGAGCAAGACACTTAATCCTAATTGCTCACCGTCTACTGTATAGCATGTAAGTCACTTTGGATAAAAGCGTCAGCGAAATGTAATGTAATGTACACTGAATCATCTACAACGAAGCACTCAGGGAAAGCTTAGAGAGTCTCACTCTGTCTCCAGGGTCTGCTCTTCTGCAATATGTTGATGATTGTCTCATTGCAGCTCCAACACAACAAAGTCAGCAGGACATGCTCAAACTGCTTAAACACCTGGCAGCAGAAGGACATAAAGCCAGCCTATCTAAACTACAGTTTGTTTCACAAAATGTGCATTTTCTCTCCTCAAGCTTCCATGGATCGTGGCTGTCTGGATCCGGTCCTGTTCCCTGCCATGGCGGCCCTGATGATGCCCCTCATCTGATGCCTCCGTCTGCTGGCCTGGATCGTGGTTGTCTGGGTCGTGGTCCATGCCTACTACTCATTACATGAATAATTTCTATGATATTCATTGAATGTGCTGTAACTCTGTTACGTTGATTCTGGTCACATGACATCTATTGCTTCTGTCCATCCGGGGAGAGGGATCCTCCTCTGTTGCTCTCCTGAAGGTTTCTTCACTTTTTCCCCCCTGTAAAAGGGTTTTCACTATTTTTGGGGGAGTTTTTCCTGATCTGATGTGAGGTCCCGGGACAGGAAGTCTATGTGTACAGATTGTAAAGCCCTCAGAGGCAAATTTGTATTTGTGATGTTGGGCTATACAAAACAAAATAAACTGAATTGAATTAACATATATAATGATATGATATGTAATAATATATCATATAAAATAACAATGAACAGACAGCGGTGTGTTGCCGGTCCTTTAGCAGCCAGGAGCAGAATAACACATGAATAACAGGATTAAACAGCAGCAACGTCAGCTGGTTAACACAGCCATAATTATAACTTTATATAATTACAGGAAAGTTTGAACATATTAACGACAAGGCTCCACTGTCTGACTGTCCTCCATCAGTCAGAGCAGACTTACTCAGGGACTGTCAAACACTAATATGAGCACTACATAAGATGTCATACACTCATTTTAACACTACTTAATACGTCTAATAAACAGAAAGTATTGTACATACGTCTCACTGTTCTCGCGTCAGGGGAAGCAGAGAGCTTTCGTAACCTGTGGCTCTATTATAATCCTTTTAACTGGTACTAGCTCACCACACCAGACCAGGTCCATTTCAACCAAGCAGAGTTTGTAGTCCTATCCTACCAGATACACAGAACCCTGACCTACAAAGAGTCACGAGGAACAGTTTAGGTTTAACAACTCAAATGTTGACAGCAGACCTTATAGCGTTTTACAACCAGAAGTACTCACTGCTAGCCGCTAAGCTAGCGGGAGCTAGCTAACGCTAACCGAGCAGTAATCCCTCCCTATTCATTTAGCGCTAGCCGCTAAACTAGCGCATAAACAGCACTGCAGTGGCAGCTGTGGGTTGAAGAAATGTGATTTAGTGTGTGGCCCATCCCATGAATCTCTGTACATTACTGATTCAAGTTACTTGATTATGAATATGCTATGATAATTCTTCATACGTCCATATTTACAAAGCCCTAACTTGATTGGTCATTAATATTACCCAGCGTTCCAGGGAAAGATGCCTCAGATACTTTAAAGCCAATAGCTTTAAAAATATAGCGTTTTAAAATGTAAGAACAGTCTCTGTGAAGTCACCTTGAGCTGTAGAATATATCAGAAATGTTTCTGTTTTTGATTTTCTGGCACGTTTTATGAAAAACAGGCCGAAAGAGAATTAAAAAAAATTGCTGAACTCTGACTGTGAACGCTATTGGAATATGTTCATCTGTTCGGAGATATCCTGGAGCTTTTGATCACGTCACATGGTCACAACTACTATATGTTCATCTGCTATAAATAGCAGATGAACATATCTGCTACGGCGACGGCACCGGCGGGAGCGGCGCTGAACCACACGGGGGCCCGCGTCACGGAGATACGGCAGGAGCAGGCGGGGGACCGGCGGAGTCGGTCCCCCGCCTGCTCCACCACCTCCGACCCCGGGCCGGAGGAGGTGGTGGCGGAGGAGACGGTGTTGGCAGCGGGCGCGGGACCAATGGAGGGACGAGGAGGGCCAGCGGAGCCAGCTGGTCGCCCTCGTCCGGCGGGAGCAGGACGCGACGCGGGACAAGCGGCGGTCCTCCTGGATCGACCCGGACCACGGCCGGCGGTCCGATCGGGATCGGCTGCGCCGGGAGAACCAGCGGCTGCGGGGCGAGCTCCGCTGGGCCGTCCAGGATCGGCCCCGGGACAAACAGGCCATCACCCAGCTGGGCCGGCGGCTGAAGGCCGAACAGGCGGCTCGGGCCCGCGCGGAGGGCCAGCTGGCCGATGAGCGGCGTGAAAGTTTGTCCGCGTCCTGGTTTCCGCCCCCCTAACTCTCTCTCTCTCCCTCTTGTGTTGCAGGTTGCCGCGTCGGACGGAGGGTGGGGGCCGTTTTGTCCCGGGAGAGGAGGCGAGACCGAGACCCTACCTCCCGGGGCGCCAGATCGCCCGCCGTCCGGACCACGTCCCGCTCCACTGACCCACCAGGAGGGATGCCAACGCCCGGGCCACCCGTTGACATCGGGCAAGGAAGCCGGTTATCCTCATGGTGGTCCATCATGGTGGTGCATCACCTAATGGACGTTTCATTGCTGTCACTTAGGCTAGCTATAGCTAGCTAGCTAGCTAGCGACTGTTACTTTGCTAATTTGCTACGTAGGCTATTACTAGCAAACGTAACTTCACTGATAACCTAGCTACATGGATGTACATGTCAAAAGACCAGTATCTGGATAACGTATGCTAGTTATGAAAAGTACAGTTGCTGTCTACATTCATTATAAATGGCATAAGTTCTGTTTAGTGAATTCACAACTAGCAGGTGCATACAAACACAGTAACCATTTTGGGGATAGTGGGGGTGTTCACCCTTCTGTACAGTTTCTCCCCAGGAATATACTAAAATGTATATGTGTTTTGTTTTGTTTTTATTTTTGTTTTAAATTGGCCAGATGCACTCAGGCAATTTTTGCAGAGGCCGGCACCTGCTGGAGAAAGGACGCCTGATTCGCCTCCATCTGAACTTTGTAAGTAGCCTACACAACTAGTACTTTTGTTGCTGTTTTTGTTATTGTTATTATTATTATCAATTATTACTTTCATAATCACATCACATTAATACTACTAATTGTAATCAGTAGCATTATTTAGCCTTGTAGCAGTGGTGGCAGTAATTGTAATTTATCTACTACAAGTTACATGGTCAGATAAAATGTATTTGTACAATGCAACTATGTGGTAGGATGATAGAAATGACCAAATGCGTAAAAGTGTAACGAACAGCATGGATGAACTATGTGTTTAAATACAGCTGCAGAAGGGACATCCAGTAAAACTCAAGGGGCCAGTAACACACAGCCTGCATCAGGTGAGTCTATTTAATAGTATTTATTCAAGCCACATCCATACTTTAAAGTACAATAGAAACATGTTAGCATGTATTAAATACAATAGCTTGTTTTCTTAAGGAAGTTCAACCACATTTATGATTATTTCACTTATTATATTAAACACCGCTTGTCTGGCTATACAATTTGTTTGAATACAGGTGAAGGGACATCCAGGACCACATCAAGCACTCAGGGCACCAGTGAAACTACACTGCCGCCTCAAGTAAAATATCATTTGATGATACCATCAACAAATTTGCCATTAGGAAGTCCAGACGAGTCAAATTTTAATGCTGTGTCAATTTAGAAGGTGAATAGAAATGCCAGAAACAACTGTTCATCTTCTATTATTTGAGATGGGGATATAACGACTAAGAACTTCAATCTTTTAATTTTGTATTGGTACGTACAGTATCCATAAAAGCACTTTTGTTTGTAGAGGGTATAGTTAGGGTATAGAGGGTCATAATTTGCTTAAATGTCTTTACAGGTGCTTAAGAGTGTTTTGCACAGTTTATGGAGTTAATTTAATCTTTGAGTATGTAATAAATTATTTAAAATAATAAAAAAGAAAATGTTCTGAAACTATTCTGGTGTTTGTTGTCCATGCACCATTTATTGTTGAACTGCAATGTAGAATAGTAGAATTATAACACACACACACACAGCTGCCTGCTATAAAGAAAAGCTTTCTGCACTAACACACACACACACACACACACACACACACACACACACACACACACACACACACACACACACACACACAGCTGCCTGCTATGAAGAAAAGCTTTCTGCACTAACACACACACACACACACACCAGAGCAACAAGAAGCTCTCATTGACATCATAGAACATTTAGAGAAACAACAAAAGCCTTTGCTTACACACACTTATGCAAAATTCTTTGAAGGTTCATTTAAAGTAACTTGGTTCAAAGAAAACAATTGTTGTTTTTGGTTGACTACACATTCTGTAATCCAACAGAAACATTTTCCAAAACAGAAAATGAGTGGCAGACATGTTTATTCTCAAGGGGCTTCAGGTGTAACAGTTGTTTTACGTCGAGCACACACACAGACTCATCTGAACCTGACATAACCACAAAACATTCATTTTTGCTGTCCTCCTCCTGTCCCATTAATTTAATGGGCAGGGATCTCATGTGTTCTTTTGGCATTAGCCTTATCTCCACTCCCACAGGTTTGCAAGTGGTGAGATGCAGAACCATCAAACAGATGGTAAAAACAGCTGTAATCGATTATCTGTTCGTGTACCAGTGGTGGCTTCCTGTTGACCAACCATCGCAACTGTCCCACCTGGCAGCGTTACACATCCAGCCTGGAGCACAGTGCATGGCCTCTTCACACCTCCACTGTACCGCGCATGTGTCGACTGGACCAGACAAACAATGTGAACAATTGTTTCTCCAGAATCTGAATGATCAAATTGAATGTACAACGTTGTTCTGGTCCACATTTAAATCATCTGTTTCTGTTTCTCTCACCCCATCTCAGCAGCACCTCTTTAAGGTGACATCCTCCGTCCCACGCATCTCCTTGTCTAAAGCACCTACGGACCAATGGAGAGATTTGGGACCCTTTGTTGCCGCGTGAAACGCTGACTGATTGGCAGCCTCCAGCTGATCTAACCATCATGCACTCTCAATCGACTGGCTTCTTTAAACAACCGTTTGCATTTTACACAAATGCTCTCAGATCTGTTTATGTCATGGATGAAAATAACACATTACCTGACACACACACACACACACACACACACACACACACACACACACACACACACACACACACACACACACACACACACACACACACACACACACACACACACACACACACACACACACACACACACACACACACACACACACACACACACTTAGGCGTTTGTGACTGATGTCTCCTCTATTTCTCCTCAGCTCTGTTCAGCAACATTGTGGGCATCGCATAAATATGAGGTGGGACTCACATCAATACCCACTGCACCAAGAGGCCATTGACAGTATTACACCAGTGT
Source organism: Cottus gobio (assembly GCA_023566465.1). Taxonomy (NCBI): domain Eukaryota; kingdom Metazoa; phylum Chordata; class Actinopteri; order Perciformes; family Cottidae; genus Cottus; species Cottus gobio. Next base: position 18,078,114 of record CM042230.1, read on the forward strand.
TCAACTCCCTCTTACAGGCCGGGGTCATTGTTCCATGTCCGGACTCTCCGGTAAGAACACCTATTTTCCCCGTTAAAAAGATCAGAGATGCAGGCCAACCAACAGAGTGGCGCTTCGTGCAGGACCTCAAAGCAGTTAATGCAGCCGTCCACGCACGAGCCCCAAATGTCCCCAACCCTTCCAACATCATGGCCCAGGTTTTGCCTGACGCTCAGTGGTTTTCTGTGGTTGACCTCTCAAATGCTTTTTTCAGCGTCCCGGTGGACATTGATAGTCAGTACTGGTTTGCTTTTAATTTCAATGGCAAGTCATACTCACTTGTCTATGTCAGGGCTATGACTGTGGCTCAGTGGTTAGCAAGTCTGTCTTTCAATCAGAGGGTTGGTGGTTTGATCCCAGGCTTCGGTAGTCCATGTCGTTGTGTCCTTGAGCAAGACACTTAATCCTAATTGCTCACCGTCTACTGTATAGCATGTAAGTCACTTTGGATAAAAGCGTCAGCGAAATGTAATGTAATGTACACTGAATCATCTACAACGAAGCACTCAGGGAAAGCTTAGAGAGTCTCACTCTGTCTCCAGGGTCTGCTCTTCTGCAATATGTTGATGATTGTCTCATTGCAGCTCCAACACAACAAAGTCAGCAGGACATGCTCAAACTGCTTAAACACCTGGCAGCAGAAGGACATAAAGCCAGCCTATCTAAACTACAGTTTGTTTCACAAAATGTGCATTTTCTCTCCTCAAGCTTCCATGGATCGTGGCTGTCTGGATCCGGTCCTGTTCCCTGCCATGGCGGCCCTGATGATGCCCCTCATCTGATGCCTCCGTCTGCTGGCCTGGATCGTGGTTGTCTGGGTCGTGGTCCATGCCTACTACTCATTACATGAATAATTTCTATGATATTCATTGAATGTGCTGTAACTCTGTTACGTTGATTCTGGTCACATGACATCTATTGCTTCTGTCCATCCGGGGAGAGGGATCCTCCTCTGTTGCTCTCCTGAAGGTTTCTTCACTTTTTCCCCCCTGTAAAAGGGTTTTCACTATTTTTGGGGGAGTTTTTCCTGATCTGATGTGAGGTCCCGGGACAGGAAGTCTATGTGTACAGATTGTAAAGCCCTCAGAGGCAAATTTGTATTTGTGATGTTGGGCTATACAAAACAAAATAAACTGAATTGAATTAACATATATAATGATATGATATGTAATAATATATCATATAAAATAACAATGAACAGACAGCGGTGTGTTGCCGGTCCTTTAGCAGCCAGGAGCAGAATAACACATGAATAACAGGATTAAACAGCAGCAACGTCAGCTGGTTAACACAGCCATAATTATAACTTTATATAATTACAGGAAAGTTTGAACATATTAACGACAAGGCTCCACTGTCTGACTGTCCTCCATCAGTCAGAGCAGACTTACTCAGGGACTGTCAAACACTAATATGAGCACTACATAAGATGTCATACACTCATTTTAACACTACTTAATACGTCTAATAAACAGAAAGTATTGTACATACGTCTCACTGTTCTCGCGTCAGGGGAAGCAGAGAGCTTTCGTAACCTGTGGCTCTATTATAATCCTTTTAACTGGTACTAGCTCACCACACCAGACCAGGTCCATTTCAACCAAGCAGAGTTTGTAGTCCTATCCTACCAGATACACAGAACCCTGACCTACAAAGAGTCACGAGGAACAGTTTAGGTTTAACAACTCAAATGTTGACAGCAGACCTTATAGCGTTTTACAACCAGAAGTACTCACTGCTAGCCGCTAAGCTAGCGGGAGCTAGCTAACGCTAACCGAGCAGTAATCCCTCCCTATTCATTTAGCGCTAGCCGCTAAACTAGCGCATAAACAGCACTGCAGTGGCAGCTGTGGGTTGAAGAAATGTGATTTAGTGTGTGGCCCATCCCATGAATCTCTGTACATTACTGATTCAAGTTACTTGATTATGAATATGCTATGATAATTCTTCATACGTCCATATTTACAAAGCCCTAACTTGATTGGTCATTAATATTACCCAGCGTTCCAGGGAAAGATGCCTCAGATACTTTAAAGCCAATAGCTTTAAAAATATAGCGTTTTAAAATGTAAGAACAGTCTCTGTGAAGTCACCTTGAGCTGTAGAATATATCAGAAATGTTTCTGTTTTTGATTTTCTGGCACGTTTTATGAAAAACAGGCCGAAAGAGAATTAAAAAAAATTGCTGAACTCTGACTGTGAACGCTATTGGAATATGTTCATCTGTTCGGAGATATCCTGGAGCTTTTGATCACGTCACATGGTCACAACTACTATATGTTCATCTGCTATAAATAGCAGATGAACATATCTGCTACGGCGACGGCGACGGAACCGGCGGGAGCGGCGCTGAACCACACGGGGGCCCGCGTCACGGAGATACGGCAGGAGCAGGCGGGGGACCGGCGGAGTCGGTCCCCCGCCTGCTCCACCACCTCCGACCCCGGGCCGGAGGAGGTGGTGGCGGAGGAGACGGTGTTGGCAGCGGGCGCGGGACCAATGGAGGGACGAGGAGGGCCAGCGGAGCCAGCTGGTCGCCCTCGTCCGGCGGGAGCAGGACGCGACGCGGGACAAGCGGCGGTCCTCCTGGATCGACCCGGACCACGGCCGGCGGTCCGATCGGGATCGGCTGCGCCGGGAGAACCAGCGGCTGCGGGGCGAGCTCCGCTGGGCCGTCCAGGATCGGCCCCGGGACAAACAGGCCATCACCCAGCTGGGCCGGCGGCTGAAGGCCGAACAGGCGGCTCGGGCCCGCGCGGAGGGCCAGCTGGCCGATGAGCGGCGTGAAAGTTTGTCCGCGTCCTGGTTTCCGCCCCCCTAACTCTCTCTCTCTCCCTCTTGTGTTGCAGGTTGCCGCGTCGGACGGAGGGTGGGGGCCGTTTTGTCCCGGGAGAGGAGGCGAGACCGAGACCCTACCTCCCGGGGCGCCAGATCGCCCGCCGTCCGGACCACGTCCCGCTCCACTGACCCACCAGGAGGGATGCCAACGCCCGGGCCACCCGTTGACATCGGGCAAGGAAGCCGGTTATCCTCATGGTGGTCCATCATGGTGGTGCATCACCTAATGGACGTTTCATTGCTGTCACTTAGGCTAGCTATAGCTAGCTAGCTAGCGACTGTTACTTTGCTAATTTGCTACGTAGGCTATTACTAGCAAACGTAACTTCACTGATAACCTAGCTACATGGATGTACATGTCAAAAGACCAGTATCTGGATAACGTATGCTAGTTATGAAAAGTACAGTTGCTGTCTACATTCATTATAAATGGCATAAGTTCTGTTTAGTGAATTCACAACTAGCAGGTGCATACAAACACAGTAACCATTTTGGGGATAGTGGGGGTGTTCACCCTTCTGTACAGTTTCTCCCCAGGAATATACTAAAATGTATATGTGTTTTGTTTTGTTTTTATTTTTGTTTTAAATTGGCCAGATGCACTCAGGCAATTTTTGCAGAGGCCGGCACCTGCTGGAGAAAGGACGCCTGATTCGCCTCCATCTGAACTTTGTAAGTAGCCTACACAACTAGTACTTTTGTTGCTGTTTTTGTTATTGTTATTATTATTATCAATTATTACTTTCATAATCACATCACATTAATACTACTAATTGTAATCAGTAGCATTATTTAGCCTTGTAGCAGTGGTGGCAGTAATTGTAATTTATCTACTACAAGTTACATGGTCAGATAAAATGTATTTGTACAATGCAACTATGTGGTAGGATGATAGAAATGACCAAATGCGTAAAAGTGTAACGAACAGCATGGATGAACTATGTGTTTAAATACAGCTGCAGAAGGGACATCCAGTAAAACTCAAGGGGCCAGTAACACACAGCCTGCATCAGGTGAGTCTATTTAATAGTATTTATTCAAGCCACATCCATACTTTAAAGTACAATAGAAACATGTTAGCATGTATTAAATACAATAGCTTGTTTTCTTAAGGAAGTTCAACCACATTTATGATTATTTCACTTATTATATTAAACACCGCTTGTCTGGCTATACAATTTGTTTGAATACAGGTGAAGGGACATCCAGGACCACATCAAGCACTCAGGGCACCAGTGAAACTACACTGCCGCCTCAAGTAAAATATCATTTGATGATACCATCAACAAATTTGCCATTAGGAAGTCCAGACGAGTCAAATTTTAATGCTGTGTCAATTTAGAAGGTGAATAGAAATGCCAGAAACAACTGTTCATCTTCTATTATTTGAGATGGGGATATAACGACTAAGAACTTCAATCTTTTAATTTTGTATTGGTACGTACAGTATCCATAAAAGCACTTTTGTTTGTAGAGGGTATAGTTAGGGTATAGAGGGTCATAATTTGCTTAAATGTCTTTACAGGTGCTTAAGAGTGTTTTGCACAGTTTATGGAGTTAATTTAATCTTTGAGTATGTAATAAATTATTTAAAATAATAAAAAAGAAAATGTTCTGAAACTATTCTGGTGTTTGTTGTCCATGCACCATTTATTGTTGAACTGCAATGTAGAATAGTAGAATTATAACACACACACACACAGCTGCCTGCTATAAAGAAAAGCTTTCTGCACTAACACACACACACACACACACACACACACACACACACACACACACACACACACACACACACACACACACAGCTGCCTGCTATGAAGAAAAGCTTTCTGCACTAACACACACACACACACACACCAGAGCAACAAGAAGCTCTCATTGACATCATAGAACATTTAGAGAAACAACAAAAGCCTTTGCTTACACACACTTATGCAAAATTCTTTGAAGGTTCATTTAAAGTAACTTGGTTCAAAGAAAACAATTGTTGTTTTTGGTTGACTACACATTCTGTAATCCAACAGAAACATTTTCCAAAACAGAAAATGAGTGGCAGACATGTTTATTCTCAAGGGGCTTCAGGTGTAACAGTTGTTTTACGTCGAGCACACACACAGACTCATCTGAACCTGACATAACCACAAAACATTCATTTTTGCTGTCCTCCTCCTGTCCCATTAATTTAATGGGCAGGGATCTCATGTGTTCTTTTGGCATTAGCCTTATCTCCACTCCCACAGGTTTGCAAGTGGTGAGATGCAGAACCATCAAACAGATGGTAAAAACAGCTGTAATCGATTATCTGTTCGTGTACCAGTGGTGGCTTCCTGTTGACCAACCATCGCAACTGTCCCACCTGGCAGCGTTACACATCCAGCCTGGAGCACAGTGCATGGCCTCTTCACACCTCCACTGTACCGCGCATGTGTCGACTGGACCAGACAAACAATGTGAACAATTGTTTCTCCAGAATCTGAATGATCAAATTGAATGTACAACGTTGTTCTGGTCCACATTTAAATCAGCTGTTTCTGTTTCTCTCACCCCATCTCAGCAGCACCTCTTTAAGGTGACATCCTCCGTCCCACGCATCTCCTTGTCTAAAGCACCTACGGACCAATGGAGAGATTTGGGACCCTTTGTTGCCGCGTGAAACGCTGACTGATTGGCAGCCTCCAGCTGATCTAACCATCATGCACTCTCAATCGACTGGCTTCTTTAAACAACCGTTTGCATTTTACACAAATGCTCTCAGATCTGTTTATGTCATGGATGAAAATAACACATTACCTGACACACACACACACACACACACACACACACACACACTTAGGCGTTTGTGACTGATGTCTCCTCTATTTCTCCTCAGCTCTGTTCAGCAACATTGTGGGCATCGCATAAATATGAGGTGGGACTCACATCAATACCCACTGCACCAAGAGGCCATTGACAGTATTACACCAGTGTTCAACTCCCTCTTACAGGCCGGGGTCATTGTTCCATGTCCGGACTCTCCGGTAAGAACACCTATTTTCCCCGTTAAAAAGATCAGAGATGCAGGCCAACCAACAGAGTGGCGCTTCGTGCAGGACCTCAAAGCAGTTAATGCAGCCGTCCACGCACGAGCCCCAAATGTCCCCAACCCTTCCAACATCATGGCCCAGGTTTTGCCTGACGCTCAGTGGTTTTCTGTGGTTGACCTCTCAAATGCTTTTTTCAGCGTCCCGGTGGACATTGATAGTCAGTACTGGTTTGCTTTTAATTTCAATGGCAAGTCATACTCACTTGTCTATGTCAGGGCTATGACTGTGGCTCAGTGGTTAGCAAGTCTGTCTTTCAATCAGAGGGTTGGTGGTTTGATCCCAGGCTTCGGTAGTCCATGTCGTTGTGTCCTTGAGCAAGACACTTAATCCTAATTGCTCACCGTCTACTGTATAGCATGTAAGTCACTTTGGATAAAAGCGTCAGCGAAATGTAATGTAATGTACACTGAATCATCTACAACGAAGCACTCAGGGAAAGCTTAGAGAGTCTCACTCTGTCTCCAGGGTCTGCTCTTCTGCAATATGTTGATGATTGTCTCATTGCAGCTCCAACACAACAAAGTCAGCAGGACATGCTCAAACTGCTTAAACACCTGGCAGCAGAAGGACATAAAGCCAGCCTATCTAAACTACAGTTTGTTTCACAAAATGTGCATTTTCTCTCCTCAAGCTTCCATGGATCGTGGCTGTCTGGATCCGGTCCTGTTCCCTGCCATGGCGGCCCTGATGATGCCCCTCATCTGATGCCTCCGTCTGCTGGCCTGGATCGTGGTTGTCTGGGTCGTGGTCCATGCCTACTACTCATTACATGAATAATTTCTATGATATTCATTGAATGTGCTGTAACTCTGTTACGTTGATTCTGGTCACATGACATCTATTGCTTCTGTCCATCCGGGGAGAGGGATCCTCCTCTGTTGCTCTCCTGAAGGTTTCTTCACTTTTTCCCCCCTGTAAAAGGGTTTTCACTATTTTTGGGGGAGTTTTTCCTGATCTGATGTGAGGTCCCGGGACAGGAAGTCTATGTGTACAGATTGTAAAGCCCTCAGAGGCAAATTTGTATTTGTGATGTTGGGCTATACAAAACAAAATAAACTGAATTGAATTAACATATATAATGATATGATATGTAATAATATATCATATAAAATAACAATGAACAGACAGCGGTGTGTTGCCGGTCCTTTAGCAGCCAGGAGCAGAATAACACATGAATAACAGGATTAAACAGCAGCAACGTCAGCTGGTTAACACAGCCATAATTATAACTTTATATAATTACAGGAAAGTTTGAACATATTAACGACAAGGCTCCACTGTCTGACTGTCCTCCATCAGTCAGAGCAGACTTACTCAGGGACTGTCAAACACTAATATGAGCACTACATAAGATGTCATACACTCATTTTAACACTACTTAATACGTCTAATAAACAGAAAGTATTGTACATACGTCTCACTGTTCTCGCGTCAGGGGAAGCAGAGAGCTTTCGTAACCTGTGGCTCTATTATAATCCTTTTAACTGGTACTAGCTCACCACACCAGACCAGGTCCATTTCAACCAAGCAGAGTTTGTAGTCCTATCCTACCAGATACACAGAACCCTGACCTACAAAGAGTCACGAGGAACAGTTTAGGTTTAACAACTCAAATGTTGACAGCAGACCTTATAGCGTTTTACAACCAGAAGTACTCACTGCTAGCCGCTAAGCTAGCGGGAGCTAGCTAACGCTAACCGAGCAGTAATCCCTCCCTATTCATTTAGCGCTAGCCGCTAAACTAGCGCATAAACAGCACTGCAGTGGCAGCTGTGGGTTGAAGAAATGTGATTTAGTGTGTGGCCCATCCCATGAATCTCTGTACATTACTGATTCAAGTTACTTGATTATGAATATGCTATGATAATTCTTCATACGTCCATATTTACAAAGCCCTAACTTGATTGGTCATTAATATTACCCAGCGTTCCAGGGAAAGATGCCTCAGATACTTTAAAGCCAATAGCTTTAAAAATATAGCGTTTTAAAATGTAAGAACAGTCTCTGTGAAGTCACCTTGAGCTGTAGAATATATCAGAAATGTTTCTGTTTTTGATTTTCTGGCACGTTTTATGAAAAACAGGCCGAAAGAGAATTAAAAAAAATTGCTGAACTCTGACTGTGAACGCTATTGGAATATGTTCATCTGTTCGGAGATATCCTGGAGCTTTTGATCACGTCACATGGTCACAACTACTATATGTTCATCTGCTATAAATAGCAGATGAACATATCTGCTACGGCGACGGCGACGGCGACGGCGACGAACCACACGGGGGCCCGCGTCACGGAGATACGGCAGGAGCAGGCGGGGGACCGGCGGAGTCGGTCCCCCGCCTGCTCCACCACCTCCGGCCGGCCGGAGGTGGTGGCGGAGGAGACGGTGTTGGCAGCGGGCGCGGGACCAATGGAGGGACGAGGAGGGCCAGCGGAGCCAGCTGGTCGCCCTCGTCCGGCGGGAGCAGGACGCGACGCGGGACAAGCGGCGGTCCTCCTGGATCGACCCGGACCACGGCCGGCGGTCCGATCGGGATCGGCTGCGCCGGGAGAACCAGCGGCTGCGGGCGAGCTCCGCTGGGCCGTCCAGGATCGGCCCCGGGACAAACAGGCCATCACCCAGCTGGGCCGGCGGCTGAAGGCCGAACAGGCGGCTCGGGCCCGCGCGGAGGGCCAGCTGGCCGATGAGCGGCGTGAAAGTTTGTCCACGTCCTGGTTTCCGCCCCCCTAACTCTCTCTCTCTCCCTCTTGTGTTGCAGGTTGCCGCGTCGGACGGAGGGTGGGGGCCGTTTTGTCCGGACCACGTCCCGCTCCACTGACCCACCAGGAGGGATGCCAACGCCCGGGCCACCCGTTGGCATCGGGCAAGGAAGCCGGTTATCCTCATGGTGGTCCATCATGGTGGTGCATCACCTAATGGACGTTTCATTGCTGTCACTTAGGCTAGCTATAGCTAGCTAGCTAGCGACTGTTACTTTGCTAATTTGCTACGTAGGCTATTACTAGCAAACGTAACTTCACTGATAACCTAGCTACATGGATGTACATGTCAAAAGACCAGTATCTGGATAACGTATGCTAGTTATGAAAAGTACAGTTGCTGTCTACATTCATTATAAATGGCATAAGTTCTGTTTAGTGAATTCACAACTAGCAGGTGCATACAAACACAGTAACCATTTTGGGGATAGTGGTGGTGTTCACCCTTCTGTACAGTTTCTCCCCAGGAATATACTAAAATGTATATGTGTTTTGTTTTGTTTTTATTTTTGTTTTAAATTGGCCAGATGCACTCAGGCAATTTTTGCAGAGGCCGGCACCTGCTGGAGAAAGGACGCCTGATTCGCCTCCATCTGAACTTTGTAAGTAGCCTACACAACTAGTACTTTTGTTGCTGTTTTTGTTATTGTTATTATTATTATCAATTATTACTTTCATAATCACATCACATTAATACTACTAATTGTAATCAGTAGCATTATTTAGCCTTGTAGCAGTGGTGGCAGTAATTGTAATTTATCTACTACAAGTTACATGGTCAGATAAAATGTATTTGTACAATGCAACTATGTGGTAGGATGATAGAAATGACCAAATGCAATTGTGTAACGAACAGCATGGATGAACTATGTGTTTAAATACAGCTGCAGAAGGGACATCCAGTAAAACTCAAGGGGCCAGTAACACACAGCCTGCATCAGGTGAGTCTATTTAATAGTATTTATTCAAGCCACATCCATACTTTAAAGTACAATAGAAACATGTTAGCATGTATTAAATACAATAGCTTGTTTTCTTAAGGAAGTTCAACCACATTTATGATTATTTCACTTATTATATTAAACACCGCTTGTCTGGCTATACAATTTGTTTGAATACAGGTGAAGGGACATCCAGGACCACATCAAGCACTCAGGGCACCAGTGAAACTACACTGCCGCCTCAAGTAAAATATCATTTGATGATACCATCAACGAATTTGCCATTAGGAAGTCCAGACGAGTCAAATTTTAATGCTGTGTCAATTTAGAAGGTGAATAGAAATGCCAGAAACAACTGTTCATCTTCTATTATTTGAGATGGGGATATAACGACTAAGAACTTCAATCTTTTAATTTTGTATTGGTACGTACAGTATCCATAAAAGCACTTTTGTTTGTAGAGGGTATAGTTAGGGTATAGAGGGTCATAATTTGCTTAAATGTCTTTACAGGTGCTTAAGAGTGTTTTGCACAGTTTATGGAGTTAATTTAATCTTTGAGTATGTCATAAATTATTTAAAATAATAAAAAAGAAAATGTTCTGAAACTATTCTGGTGTTTGTTGTCCATGCACCATTTATTGTTGAACTGCAATGTAGAATAGTAGAATTATAACACACACACACACACACACACAGCTGCCTGCTATGAAGAAAAGCTTTCTGCACTAACACACACACACACACACACACCAGAGCAACAAGAAGCTCTCATTGACATCATAGAACATTTAGAGAAACAACAAAAGCCTTTGCTTACACACACTTATGAAAAATTCTTTGAAGGTTCATTTAAAGTAACTTGGTTCAAAGAAAACAATTGTTGTTTTTGGTTGACTACACATTCTGTAATCCAACAGAAACATTTTCCAAAACAGAAAATGAGTGGCAGACATGTTTATTCTCAAGGGGCTTCAGGTGTAACAGTTGTTTTACGTCGAGCACACACACAGACTCATCTGAACCTGACATAACCACAAAACATTCATTTTTGCTGTCCTCCTCCTGTCCCATTAATTTAATGGGCATTAGCCTTATCTCCACTCCCACAGGTTTGCAAGTGGTGAGATGCAGAACCATCAAACAGATGGTAAAAACAGCTGTAATCGATTATCTGTTCGTGTACCAGTGGTGGCTTCCTGTTGACCAACCATCGCAACTGTCCCACCTGGCAGCGTTACACATCCAGCCTGGAGCACAGTGCATGGCCTCTTCACACCTCCACTGTACCGCGCATGTGTCGACTGGACCAGACAAACAATGTGAACAATTGTTTCTCCAGAATCTGAATGATCAAATTGAATGTACAACGTTGATCTGGTCCACATTTAAATCATCTGTTTCTGTTTCTCTCACCCCATCTCAGCAGCACCTCTTTAAGGTGACATCCTCCGTCCCACGCATCTCCTTGTCTAAAGCACCTACGGACCAATGGAGAGATTTGGGACCCTTTGTTGCCGCGTGAAACGCTGACTGATTGGCAGCCTCCAGCTGATCTAACCATCATGCACTCTCAATCGACTGGCTTCTTTAAACAACCGTTTGCATTTTACACACCTGCTCTCAGATCTGTTTATGTCATGGATGAAAATAACACATTACCTGACACACACACACACACACACACACACACACACACACACACACACACACACACACACACACACACACACTTAGGCGTTTGTGACTGATGTCTCCTCTATTTCTCCTCAGCTCTGTTCAGCAACATTGTGGGCATCGCATAAATATGAGGTGGGACTCACATCAATACCCACTGCACCAAGAGGCCATTGACAGTATTACACCAGTGTTCAACTCCCTCTTACAGGCCGGGGTCATTGTTCCATGTCCGGACTCTCCGGTAAGAACACCTATTTTCCCCGTTAAAAAGATCAGAGATGCAGGCCAACCAACAGAGTGGCGCTTCGTGCAGGACCTCAAAGCAGTTAATGCAGCCGTCCACGCACGAGCCCCAAATGTCCCCAACCCTTCCAACATCATGGCCCAGGTTTTGCCTGACGCTCAGTGGTTTTCTGTGGTTGACCTCTCAAATGCTTTTTTCAGCGTCCCGGTGGACATTGATAGTCAGTACTGGTTTGCTTTTAATTTCAATGGCAAGTCATACTCACTTGTCTATGTCAGGGCTATGACTGTGGCTCAGTGGTTAGCAAGTCTGTCTTTCAATCAGAGGGTTGGTGGTTTGATCCCAGGCTTCGGTAGTCCATGTCGTTGTGTCCTTGAGCAAGACACTTAATCCTAATTGCTCACCGTCTACTGTATAGCATGTAAGTCACTTTGGATAAAAGCGTCAGCGAAATGTAATGTAATGTACACTGAATCATCTACAACGAAGCACTCAGGGAAAGCTTAGAGAGTCTCACTCTGTCTCCAGGGTCTGCTCTTCTGCAATATGTTGATGATTGTCTCATTGCAGCTCCAACACAACAAAGTCAGCAGGACATGCTCAAACTGCTTAAACACCTGGCAGCAGAAGGACATAAAGCCAGCCTATCTAAACTACAGTTTGTTTCACAAAATGTGCATTTTCTCTCCTCAAGCTTCCATGGATCGTGGCTGTCTGGATCCGGTCCTGTTCCCTGCCATGGCGGCCCTGATGATGCCCCTCATCTGATGCCTCCGTCTGCTGGCCTGTATCGTGGTTGTCTGGGTCGTGGTCCATGCCTACTACTCATTACATGAATAATTTCTATGATATTCATTGAATGTGCTGTAACTCTGTTACGTTGATTCTGGTCACATGACATCTATTGCTTCTGTCCATCCGGGGAGAGGGATCCTCCTCTGTTGCTCTCCTGAAGGTTTCTTCACTTTTTCCCCCCTGTAAAAGGGTTTTCACTATTTTTGGGGGAGTTTTTCCTGATCTGATGTGAGGTCCCGGGACAGGAAGTCTATGTGTACAGATTGTAAAGCCCTCAGAGGCAAATTTGTATTTGTGATGTTGGGCTATACAAAACAAAATAAACTGAATTGAATTAACATATATAATGATATGATATGTAATAATATATCATATAAAATAACAATGAACAGACAGCGGTGTGTTGCCGGTCCTTTAGCAGCCAGGAGCAGAATAACACATGAATAACAGGATTAAACAGCAGCAACGTCAGCTGGTTAACACAGCCATAATTATAACTTTATATAATTACAGGAAAGTTTGAACATATTAACGACAAGGCTCCACTGTCTGACTGTCCTCCATCAGTCAGAGCAGACTTACTCAGGGACTGTCAAACACTAATATGAGCACTACATAAGATGTCATACACTCATTTTAACACTACTTAATACGTCTAATAAACAGAAAGTATTGTACATACGTCTCACTGTTCTCGCGTCAGGGGAAGCAGAGAGCTTTCGTAACCTGTGGCTCTATTATAATCCTTTTAACTGGTACTAGCTCACCACACCAGACCAGGTCCATTTCAACCAAGCAGAGTTTGTAGTCCTATCCTACCAGATACACAGAACCCTGACCTACAAAGAGTCACGAGGAACAGTTTAGGTTTAACAACTCAAATGTTGACAGCAGACCTTATAGCGTTTTACAACCAGAAGTACTCACTGCTAGCCGCTAAGCTAGCGGGAGCTAGCTAACGCTAACCGAGCAGTAATCCCTCCCTATTCATTTAGCGCTAGCCGCTAAACTAGCGCATAAACAGCACTGCAGTGGCAGCTGTGGGTTGAAGAAATGTGATTTAGTGTGTGGCCCATCCCATGAATCTCTGTACATTACTGATTCAAGTTACTTGATTATGAATATGCTATGATAATTCTTCATACGTCCATATTTACAAAGCCCTAACTTGATTGGTCATTAATATTACCCAGCGTTCCAGGGAAAGATGCCTCAGATACTTTAAAGCCAATAGCTTTAAAAATATAGCGTTTTAAAATGTAAGAACAGTCTCTGTGAAGTCACCTTGAGCTGTAGAATATATCAGAAATGTTTCTGTTTTTGATTTTCTGGCACGTTTTATGAAAAACAGGCCGAAAGAGAATTAAAAAAAATTGCTGAACTCTGACTGTGAACGCTATTGGAATATGTTCATCTGTTCGGAGATATCCTGGAGCTTTTGATCACGTCACATGGTCACAACTACTATATGTTCATCTGCTATAAATAGCAGATGAACATATCTGCTACGGCGACGGCGACGGCACCGGCGGGAGCGGCGCTGAACCACACGGGGGCCCGCGTCACGGAGATACGGCAGGAGCAGGCGGGGGACCGGCGGAGTCGGTCCCCCGCCTGCTCCACCACCTCCGACCCCGGGCCGGAGGAGGTGGTGGCGGAGGAGACGGTGTTGGCAGCGGGCGCGGGACCAATGGAGGGACGACGAGGGCCAGCGGAGCCAGCTGGTCGCCCTCGTCCGGCGGGAGCAGGATGCGACGCGGGACAAGCGGCGGTCCTCCTGGATCGACCCGGACCACGGCCGGCGGTCCGATCGGGATCGGCTGCGCCGGGAGAACCAGCGGCTGCGGGGCGAGCTCCGCTGGGCCGTCCAGGATCGGCCCCGGGACAAACAGGCCATCACCCAGCTGGGCCGGCGGCTGAAGGCCGAACAGGCTGCTCGGGCCCGCGCGGAGGGCCAGCTGGCCGATGAGCGGCGTGAAAGTTTGTCCGCGTCCTGGTTTCCGCCCCCCTAACTCTCTCTCTCTCCCTCTTGTGTTGCAGGTTGCCGCGTCGGACGGAGGGTGGGGGCCGTTTTGTCCCGGGAGAGGAGGCGAGACCGAGACCCTACCTCCCGGGGCGCCAGATCGCTTGCCGTCCGGACCACGTCCCGCTCCACTGACCCACCAGGAGGGATGCCAACGCCCGGGCCACCCGTTGACATCGGGCAAGGAAGCCGGTTATCCTCATGGTGGTCCATCATGGTGGTGCATCACCTAATGGACGTTTCATTGCTGTCACTTAGGCTAGCTATAGCTAGCTAGCTAGCGACTGTTACTTTGCTAATTTGCTACGTAGGCTATTACTAGCAAACGTAACTTCACTGATAACCTAGCTACATGGATGTACATGTCAAAAGACCAGTATCTGGATAACGTATGCTAGTTATGAAAAGTACAGTTGCTGTCTACATTCATTATAAATGGCATAAGTTCTGTTTAGTGAATTCACAACTAGCAGGTGCATACAAACACAGTAACCATTTTGGGGATAGTGGTGGTGTTCACCCTTCTGTACAGTTTCTCCCCAGGAATATACTAAAATGTATATGTGTTTTGTTTTGTTTTTATTTTTGTTTTAAATTGGCCAGATGCACTCAGGCAATTTTTGCAGAGGCCGGCACCTGCTGGAGAAAGGACGCCTGATTCGCCTCCAT
Source organism: Cottus gobio (assembly GCA_023566465.1). Lineage (NCBI taxonomy): Eukaryota > Metazoa > Chordata > Actinopteri > Perciformes > Cottidae > Cottus > Cottus gobio. Next base: position 18,093,182 of record CM042230.1, read on the forward strand.
CTGAACTTTGTAAGTAGCCTACACAACTAGTACTTTTGTTGCTGTTTTTGTTATTGTTATTATTATTATCAATTATTACTTTCATAATCACATCACATTAATACTACTAATTGTAATCAGTAGCATTATTTAGCCTTGTAGCAGTGGTGGCAGTAATTGTAATTTATCTACTACAAGTTACATGGTCAGATAAAATGTATTTGTACAATGCAACTATGTGGTAGGATGATAGAAATGACCAAATGCAATTGTGTAACGAACAGCATGGATGAACTATGTGTTTAAATACAGCTGCAGAAGGGACATCCAGTAAAACTCAAGGGGCCAGTAACACACAGCCTGCATCAGGTGAGTCTATTTAATAGTATTTATTCAAGCCACATCCATACTTTAAAGTACAATAGAAACATGTTAGCATGTATTAAATACAATAGCTTGTTTTCTTAAGGAAGTTCAACCACATTTATGATTATTTCACTTATTATATTAAACACCGCTTGTCTGGCTATACAATTTGTTTGAATACAGGTGAAGGGACATCCAGGACCACATCAAGCACTCAGGGCACCAGTGAAACTACACTGCCGCCTCAAGTAAAATATCATTTGATGATACCATCAACAAATTTGCCATTAGGAAGTCCAGACGAGTCAAATTTTAATGCTGTGTCAATTTAGAAGGTGAATAGAAATGCCAGAAACAACTGTTCATCTTCTATTATTTGAGATGGGGATATAACGACTAAGAACTTCAATCTTTTAATTTTGTATTGGTACGTACAGTATCCATAAAAGCACTTTTGTTTGTAGAGGGTATAGTTAGGGTATAGAGGGTCATAATTTGCTTAAATGTCTTTACAGGTGCTTAAGAGTGTTTTGCACAGTTTATGGAGTTAATTTAATCTTTGAGTATGTAATAAATTATTTAAAATAATAAAAAAGAAAATGTTCTGAAACTATTCTGGTGTTTGTTGTCCATGCACCATTTATTGTTGAACTGCAATGTAGAATTATAACACACACACACACAGCTGCCTGCTATAAAGAAAAGCTTTCTGCACTAACACACACACACACACACACACACACACACACACACACACACAGCTGCCTGCTATGAAGAAAAGCTTTCTGCACTAACACACACACACACACACAACAGAGCAACAAGAAGCTCTCATTGACATCATAGAACATTTAGAGAAACAACAAAAGCCTTTGCTTACACACACTTATGCAAAATTCTTTGAAGGTTCATTTAAAGTAACTTGGTTCAAAGAAAACAATTGTTGTTTTTGGTTGACTACACATTCTGTAATCCAACAGAAACATTTTCCAAAACAGAAAATGAGTGGCAGACATGTTTATTCTCAAGGGGCTTCAGGTGTAACAGTTGTTTTACGTCGAGCACACACACAGACTCATCTGAACCTGACATAACCACAAAACATTCATTTTTGCTGTCCTCCTCCTGTCCCATTAATTTAATGGGCAGGGATCTCATGTGTTCTTTTGGCATTAGCCTTATCTCCACTCCCACAGGTTTGCAAGTGGTGAGATGCAGAACCATCAAACAGATGGTAAAAACAGCTGTAATCGATTATCTGTTCGTGTACCAGTGGTGGCTTCCTGTTGACCAACCATCGCAACTGTCCCACCTGGCAGCGTTACACATCCAGCCTGGAGCACAGTGCATGGCCTCTTCACACCTCCACTGTACCGCGCATGTGTCGACTGGACCAGACAAACAATGTGAACAATTGTTTCTCCAGAATCTGAATGATCAAATTGAATGTACAACGTTGTTCTGGTCCACATTTAAATCAGCTGTTTCTGTTTCTCTCACCCCATCTCAGCAGCACCTCTTTAAGGTGACATCCTCCGTCCCACGCATCTCCTTGTCTAAAGCACCTACGGACCAATGGAGAGATTTGGGACCCTTTGTTGCCGCGTGAAACGCTGACTGATTGGCAGCCTCCAGCTGATCTAACCATCATGCACTCTCAATCGACTGGCTTCTTTAAACAACCGTTTGCATTTTACACAAATGCTCTCAGATCTGTTTATGTCATGGATGAAAATAACACATTACCTGACACACACACACACACACACACACACACACACACACACACACACACACACACACACACACACACACACACACTTAGGCGTTTGTGACTGATGTCTCCTCTATTTCTCCTCAGCTCTGTTCAGCAACATTGTGGGCATCGCATAAATATGAGGTGGGACTCACATCAATACCCACTGCACCAAGAGGCCATTGACAGTATTACACCAGTGTTCAACTCCCTCTTACAGGCCGGGGTCATTGTTCCATGTCCGGACTCTCCGGTAAGAACACCTATTTTCCCCGTTAAAAAGATCAGAGATGCAGGCCAACCAACAGAGTGGCGCTTCGTGCAGGACCTCAAAGCAGTTAATGCAGCCGTCCACGCACGAGCCCCAAATGTCCCCAACCCTTCCAACATCATGGCCCAGGTTTTGCCTGACGCTCAGTGGTTTTCTGTGGTTGACCTCTCAAATGCTTTTTTCAGCGTCCCGGTGGACATTGATAGTCAGTACTGGTTTGCTTTTAATTTCAATGGCAAGTCATACTCACTTGTCTATGTCAGGGCTATGACTGTGGCTCAGTGGTTAGCAAGTCTGTCTTTCAATCAGAGGGTTGGTGGTTTGATCCCAGGCTTCGGTAGTCCATGTCGTTGTGTCCTTGAGCAAGACACTTAATCCTAATTGCTCACCGTCTACTGTATAGCATGTAAGTCACTTTGGATAAAAGCGTCAGCGAAATGTAATGTAATGTACACTGAATCATCTACAACGAAGCACTCAGGGAAAGCTTAGAGAGTCTCACTCTGTCTCCAGGGTCTGCTCTTCTGCAATATGTTGATGATTGTCTCATTGCAGCTCCAACACAACAAAGTCAGCAGGACATGCTCAAACTGCTTAAACACCTGGCAGCAGAAGGACATAAAGCCAGCCTATCTAAACTACAGTTTGTTTCACAAAATGTGCATTTTCTCTCCTCAAGCTTCCATGGATCGTGGCTGTCTGGATCCGGTCCTGTTCCCTGCCATGGCGGCCCTGATGATGCCCCTCATCTGATGCCTCCGTCTGCTGGCCTGGATCGTGGTTGTCTGGGTCGTGGTCCATGCCTACTACTCATTACATGAATAATTTCTATGATATTCATTGAATGTGCTGTAACTCTGTTACGTTGATTCTGGTCACATGACATCTATTGCTTCTGTCCATCCGGGGAGAGGGATCCTCCTCTGTTGCTCTCCTGAAGGTTTCTTCACTTTTCCCCCCTGTAAAAGGGTTTTCACTATTTTTGGGGGAGTTTTTCCTGATCTGATGTGAGGTCCCGGGACAGGAAGTCTATGTGTACAGATTGTAAAGCCCTCAGAGGCAAATTTGTATTTGTGATGTTGGGCTATACAAAACAAAATAAACTGAATTGAATTAACATATATAATGATATGATATGTAATAATATATCATATAAAATAACAATGAACAGACAGCGGTGTGTTGCCGGTCCTTTAGCAGCCAGGAGCAGAATAACACATGAATAACAGGATTAAACAGCAGCAACGTCAGCTGGTTAACACAGCCATAATTATAACTTTATATAATTACAGGAAAGTTTGAACATATTAACGACAAGGCTCCACTGTCTGACTGTCCTCCATCAGTCAGAGCAGACTTACTCAGGGACTGTCAAACACTAATATGAGCACTACATACGATGTCATACACTCATTTTAACACTACTTAATACGTCTAATAAACAGAAAGTATTGTACATACGTCTCACTGTTCTCGCGTCAGGGGAAGCAGAGAGCTTTCGTAACCTGTGGCTCTATTATAATCCTTTTAACTGGTACTAGCTCACCACACCAGACCAGGTCCATTTCAACCAAGCAGAGTTTGTAGTCCTATCCTACCAGATACACAGAACCCTGACCTACAAAGAGTCACGAGGAACAGTTTAGGTTTAACAACTCAAATGTTGACAGCAGACCTTATAGCGTTTTACAACCAGAAGTACTCACTGCTAGCCGCTAAGCTAGCGGGAGCTAGCTAACGCTAACCGAGCAGTAATCCCTCCCTATTCATTTAGCGCTAGCCGCTAAACTAGCGCATAAACAGCACTGCAGTGGCAGCTGTGGGTTGAAGAAATGTGATTTAGTGTGTGGCCCATCCCATGAATCTCTGTACATTACTGATTCAAGTTACTTGATTATGAATATGCTATGATAATTCTTCATACGTCCATATTTACAAAGCCCTAACTTGATTGGTCATTAATATTACCCAGCGTTCCAGGGAAAGATGCCTCAGATACTTTAAAGCCAATAGCTTTAAAAATATAGCGTTTTAAAATGTAAGAACAGTCTCTGTGAAGTCACCTTGAGCTGTAGAATATATCAGAAATGTTTCTGTTTTTGATTTTCTGGCACGTTTTATGAAAAACAGGCCGAAAGAGAATTAAAAAAAATTGCTGAACTCTGACTGTGAACGCTATTGGAATATGTTCATCTGTTCGGAGATATCCTGGAGCTTTTGATCACGTCACATGGTCACAACTACTATATGTTCATCTGCTATAAATAGCAGATGAACATATCTGCTACGGCGACGGCGACGGCACCGGCGGGAGCGGCGCTGAACCACACGGGGGCCCGCGTCACGGAGATACGGCAGGAGCAGGCGGGGGACCGGCGGAGTCGGTCCCCCGCCTGCTCCACCACCTCCGGCCCCTCCGACCGCGGGCCGGAGGTGGTGGCGGAGGAGACGGTGTTGGCAGCGGGCGCGGGACCAATGGCGGGACCAATGGAGGGACGAGGAGGGCCAGCGGAGCCAGCTGGTCGCCCTCGTCCGGCGGGAGCAGGACGCGACGCGGGACAAGCGGCGGTCCTCCTGGATCGACCCGGACCACGGCCGGCGGTCCGATCGGGATCGGCTGCGCCGGGAGAACCAGCGGCTGCGGGGCGAGCTCCGCTGGGCCGTCCAGGATCGGCCCCGGGACAAACAGGCCATCACCCAGCTGGGCCGGCGGCTGAAGGCCGAACAGGCGGCTCGGGCCCGCGCGGAGGGCCAGCTGACCGATGAGCGGCGTGAAAGTTTGTCCGCGTCCTGGTTTCCGCCCCCCTAACTCTCTCTCTCTCCCTCTTGTGTTGCAGGTTGCCGCGTCGGACGGAGGGTGGGGGCCGTTTTGTCCCGGGAGAGGAGGCGAGACCGAGACCCTACCTCCCGGGGCGCCAGATCGCCCGCCGTCCGGACCACGTCCCGCTCCACTGACCCACCAGGAGGGATGCCAACGCCCGGGCCACCCGTTGACATCGGGCAAGGAAGCCGGTTATCCTCATGGTGGTCCATCATGGTGGTGCATCACCTAATGGACGTTTCATTGCTGTCACTTAGGCTAGCTATAGCTAGCTAGCTAGCGACTGTTACTTTGCTAATTTGCTACGTAGGCTATTACTAGCAAACGTAACTTCACTGATAACCTAGCTACATGGATGTACATGTCAAAAGACCAGTATCTGGATAACGTATGCTAGTTATGAAAAGTACAGTTGCTGTCTACATTCATTATAAATGGCATAAGTTCTGTTTAGTGAATTCACAACTAGCAGGTGCATACAAACACAGTAACCATTTTGGGGATAGTGGTGGTGTTCACCCTTCTGTACAGTTTCTCCCCAGGAATATACTAAAATGTATATGTGTTTTGTTTTGTTTTTATTTTTGTTTTAAATTGGCCAGATGCACTCAGGCAATTTTTGCAGAGGCCGGCACCTGCTGGAGAAAGGACGCCTGATTCGCCTCCATCTGAACTTTGTAAGTAGCCTACACAACTAGTACTTTTGTTGCTGTTTTTGTTATTGTTATTATTATTATCAATTATTACTTTCATAATCACATCACATTAATACTACTAATTGTAATCAGTAGCATTATTTAGCCTTGTAGCAGTGGTGGCAGTAATTGTAATTTATCTACTACAAGTTACATGGTCAGATAAAATGTATTTGTACAATGCAACTATGTGGTAGGATGATAGAAATGACCAAATGCAATTGTGTAACGAACAGCATGGATGAACTATGTGTTTAAATACAGCTGCAGAAGGGACATCCAGTAAAACTCAAGGGGCCAGTAACACACAGCCTGCATCAGGTGAGTCTATGTAATAGTATTTATTCAAGCCACATCCATACTTTAAAGTACAATAGAAACATGTTAGCATGTATTAAATACAATAGCTTGTTTTCTTAAGGAAGTTCAACCACATTTATGATTATTTCACTTATTATATTAAACACCGCTTGTCTGGCTATACAATTTGTTTGAATACAGGTGAAGGGACATCCAGGACCACATCAAGCACTCAGGGCACCAGTGAAACTACACTGCCGCCTCAAGTAAAATATCATTTGATGATACCATCAACAAATTTGCCATTAGGAAGTCCAGACGAGTCAAATTTTAATGCTGTGTCAATTTAGAAGGTGAATAGAAATGCCAGAAACAACTGTTCATCTTCTATTATTTGAGATGGGGATATAACGACTAAGAACTTCAATCTTTTAATTTTGTATTGGTACGTACAGTATCCATAAAAGCACTTTTGTTTGTAGAGGGTATAGTTAGGGTATAGAGGGTCATAATTTGCTTAAATGTCTTTACAGGTGCTTAAGAGTGTTTTGCACAGTTTATGGAGTTAATTTAATCTTTGAGTATGTAATAAATTATTTAAAATAATAAAAAAGAAAATGTTCTGAAACTATTCTGGTGTTTGTTGTCCATGCACCATTTATTGTTGAACTGCAATGTAGAATAGTAGAATTATAACACACACACACACAGCTGCCTGCTATAAAGAAAAGCTTTCTGCACTAACACACACACACACACACACACACACACACACACACACACACACACACACACACCAGAGCAACAAGAAGCTCTCATTGACATCATAGAACATTTAGAGAAACAACAAAAGCCTTTGCTTACACACACTTATGCAAAATTCTTTGAAGGTTAATTTAAAGTAACTTGGTTCAAAGAAAACAATTGTTGTTTTTGGTTGACTACACATTCTGTAATCCAACAGAAACATTTTCCAAAACAGAAAATGAGTGGCAGACATGTTTATTCTCAAGGGGCTTCAGGTGTAACAGTTGTTTTACGTCGAGCACACACACAGACTCATCTGAACCTGACATAACCACAAAACATTCATTTTTGCTGTCCTCCTCCTGTCCCATTAATTTAATGGGCAGGGATCTCATGTGTTCTTTTGGCATTAGCCTTATCTCCACTCCCACAGGTTTGCAAGTGGTGAGATGCAGAACCATCAAACAGATGGTAAAAACAGCTGTAATCGATTATCTGTTCGTGTACCAGTGGTGGCTTCCTGTTGACCAACCATCGCAACTGTCCCACCTGGCAGCGTTACACATCCAGCCTGGAGCACAGTGCATGGCCTCTTCACACCTCCACTGTACCGCGCATGTGTCGACTGGACCAGACAAACAATGTGAACAATTGTTTCTCCAGAATCTGAATGATCAAATTGAATGTACAACGTTGTTCTGGTCCACATTTAAATCAGCTGTTTCTGTTTCTCTCACCCCATCTCAGCAGCACCTCTTTAAGGTGACATCCTCCGTCCCACGCATCTCCTTGTCTAAAGCACCTACGGACCAATGGAGAGATTTGGGACCCTTTGTTGCCGCGTGAAACGCTGACTGATTGGCAGCCTCCAGCTGATCTAACCATCATGCACTCTCAATCGACTGGCTTCTTTAAACAACCGTTTGCATTTTACACAAATGCTCTCAGATCTGTTTATGTCATGGATGAAAATAACACATTACCTGACACACACACACACACACACACACACACACACACACTTAGGCGTTTGTGACTGATGTCTCCTCTATTTCTCCTCAGCTCTGTTCAGCAACATTGTGGGCATCGCATAAATATGAGGTGGGACTCACATCAATACCCACTGCACCAAGAGGCCATTGACAGTATTACACCAGTGTTCAACTCCCTCTTACAGGCCGGGGTCATTGTTCCATGTCCGGACTCTCCGGTAAGAACACCTATTTTCCCCGTTAAAAAGATCAGAGATGCAGGCCAACCAACAGAGTGGCGCTTCGTGCAGGACCTCAAAGCAGTTAATGCAGCCGTCCACGCACGAGCCCCAAATGTCCCCAACCCTTCCAACATCATGGCCCAGGTTTTGCCTGACGCTCAGTGGTTTTCTGTGGTTGACCTCTCAAATGCTTTTTTCAGCGTCCCGGTGGACATTGATAGTCAGTACTGGTTTGCTTTTAATTTCAATGGCAAGTCATACTCACTTGTCTATGTCAGGGCTATGACTGTGGCTCAGTGGTTAGCAAGTCTGTCTTTCAATCAGAGGGTTGGTGGTTTGATCCCAGGCTTCGGTAGTCCATGTCGTTGTGTCCTTGAGCAAGACACTTAATCCTAATTGCTCACCGTCTACTGTATAGCATGTAAGTCACTTTGGATAAAAGCGTCAGCGAAATGTAATGTAATGTACACTGAATCATCTACAACGAAGCACTCAGGGAAAGCTTACAGAGTCTCACTCTGTCTCCAGGGTCTGCTCTTCTGCAATATGTTGATGATTGTCTCATTGCAGCTCCAACACAACAAAGTCAGCAGGACATGCTCAAACTGCTTAAACACCTGGCAGCAGAAGGACATAAAGCCAGCCTATCTAAACTACAGTTTGTTTCACAAAATGTGCATTTTCTCTCCTCAAGCTTCCATGGATCGTGGCTGTCTGGATCCGGTCCTGTTCCCTGCCATGGCGGCCCTGATGATGCCCCTCATCTGATGCCTCCGTCTGCTGGCCTGGATCGTGGTTGTCTGGGTCGTGGTCCATGCCTACTACTCATTACATGAATAATTTCTATGATATTCATTGAATGTGCTGTAACTCTGTTACGTTGATTCTGGTCACATGACATCTATTGCTTCTGTCCATCCGGGGAGAGGGATCCTCCTCTGTTGCTCTCCTGAAGGTTTCTTCACTTTTTCCCCCCTGTAAAAGGGTTTTCACTATTTTTGGGGGAGTTTTTCCTGATCTGATGTGAGGTCCCGGGACAGGAAGTCTATGTGTACAGATTGTAAAGCCCTCAGAGGCAAATTTGTATTTGTGATGTTGGGCTATACAAAACAAAATAAACTGAATTGAATTAACATATATAATGATATGATATGTAATAATATATCATATAAAATAACAATGAACAGACAGCGGTGTGTTGCCGGTCCTTTAGCAGCCAGGAGCAGAATAACACACGAATAACAGGATTAAACAGCAGCAACGTCAGCTGGTTAACACAGCCATAATTATAACTTTATATAATTACAGGAAAGTTTGAACATATTAACGACAAGGCTCCACTGTCTGACTGTCCTCCATCAGTCAGAGCAGACTTACTCAGGGACTGTCAAACACTAATATGAGCACTACATAAGATGTCATACACTCATTTTAACACTACTTAATACGTCTAATAAACAGAAAGTATTGTACATACGTCTCACTGTTCTCGCGTCAGGGGAAGCAGAGAGCTTTCGTAACCTGTGGCTCTATTATAATCCTTTTAACTGGTACTAGCTCACCACACCAGACCAGGTCCATTTCAACCAAGCAGAGTTTGTAGTCCTATCCTACCAGATACACAGAACCCTGACCTACAAAGAGTCACGAGGAACAGTTTAGGTTTAACAACTCAAATGTTGACAGCAGACCTTATAGCGTTTTACAACCAGAAGTACTCACTGCTAGCCGCTAAGCTAGCGGGAGCTAGCTAACGCTAACCGAGCAGTAATCCCTCCCTATTCATTTAGCGCTAGCCGCTAAACTAGCGCATAAACAGCACTGCAGTGGCAGCTGTGGGTTGAAGAAATGTGATTTAGTGTGTGGCCCATCCCATTAATCTCTGTACATTACTGATTCAAGTTACTTGATTATGAATATGCTATGATAATTCTTCATACGTCCATATTTACAAAGCCCTAACTTGATTGGTCATTAATATTACCCAGCGTTCCAGGGAAAGATGCCTCAGATACTTTAAAGCCAATAGCTTTAAAAATATAGCGTTTTAAAATGTAAGAACAGTCTCTGTGAAGTCACCTTGAGCTGTAGAATATATCAGAAATGTTTCTGTTTTTGATTTTCTGGCACGTTTTATGAAAAACAGGCCGAAAGAGAATTAAAAAAAATTGCTGAACTCTGACTGTGAACGCTATTAGAATATGTTCATCTGTTCGGAGATATCCTGGAGCTTTTGATCACGTCACATGGTCACAACTACTATATGTTCATCTGCTATAAATAGCAGATGAACATATCTGCTACGGCGACGGCGACGGCACCGGCGCTGAACCACACGGGGGCTCGCGTCACGGAGATACCCGGGCCGGAGGTGGTGGCGGAGGAGACGGTGTTGGCAGCGGGCGCGGGACCAATGGAGGGACGATGAGGGCCAGCGGAGCCAGCTGGTCGCCCTCGTCCGGCGGGAGCAGGACGCGACGCGGGACAAGCGGCGGTCCTCCTGGATCGACCCGGACCACGGCCGGCGGTCCGATCGGGATCGGCTGCGCCGGGAGAACCAGCGGCTGCGGGGCGAGCTCCGCTGGGCCGTCCAGGATCGGCCCCGGGACAAACAGGCCATCACCCAGCTGGGCCGGCGGCTGAAGGCCGAACAGGCGGCTCGGGCCCGCGCGGAGGGCCAGCTGGCCGATGAGCGGCGTGAAAGTTTGTCCACGTCCTGGTTTCCGCCCCCCTAACTCTCTCTCTCTCCCTCTTGTGTTGCAGGTTGCCGCGTCGGACGGAGGGTGGGGGCCGTTTTGTCCGGACAACGTCCCGCTCCACTGACCCACCAGGAGGGATGCCAACGCCCGGGCCACCCGTTGGCATCGGGCAAGGAAGCCGGTTATCCTCATGGTGGTCCATCATGGTGGTGCATCACCTAATGGACGTTTCATTGCTGTCACTTAGGCTAGCTATAGCTAGCTAGCTAGCGACTGTTACTTTGCTAATTTGCTACGTAGGCTATTACTAGCAAACGTAACTTCACTGATAACCTAGCTACATGGATGTACATGTCAAAAGACCAGTATCTGGATAACGTATGCTAGTTATGAAAAGTACAGTTGCTGTCTACATTCATTATAAATGGCATAAGTTCTGTTTAGTGAATTCACAACTAGCAGGTGCATACAAACACAGTAACCATTTTGGGGATAGTGGTGGTGTTCACCCTTCTGTACAGTTTCTCCCCAGGAATATACTAAAATGTATATGTGTTTTGTTTTGTTTTTGTTTTAAATTGGCCAGATGCACTCAGGCAATTTTTGCAGAGGCCGGCACCTGCTGGAGAAAGGACGCCTGATTCGCCTCCATCTGAACTTTGTAAGTAGCCTACACAACTAGTACTTTTGTTGCTTTTTTTGTTATTGTTATTATTATTATCAATTATTACTTTCATAATCACATCACATTAATACTACTAATTGTAATCAGTAGCATTATTTAGCCTTGTAGCAGTGGTGGCAGTAATTGTAATTTATCTACTACAAGTTACATGGTCAGATAAAATGTATTTGTACAATGCAACTATGTGGTAGGATGATAGAAATGACCAAATGCAATTGTGTAACGAACAGCATGGATGAACTATGTGTTTAAATACAGCTGCAGAAGGGACATCCAGTAAAACTCAAGGGGCCAGTAACACACAGCCTGCATCAGGTGAGTCTATTTAATAGTATTTATTCAAGCCACATCCATACTTTAAAGTACAATAGAAACATGTTAGCATGTATTAAATACAATAGCTTGTTTTCTTAAGGAAGTTCAACCACATTTATGATTATTTCACTTATTATATTAAACACCGCTTGTCTGGCTATACAATTTGTTTGAATACAGGTGAAGGGACATCCAGGACCACATCAAGCACTCAGGGCACCAGTGAAACTACACTGCCGCCTCAAGTAAAATATCATTTGATGATACCATCAACGAATTTGCCATTAGGAAGTCCAGACGAGTCAAATTTTAATGCTGTGTCAATTTAGAAGGTGAATAGAAATGCCAGAAACAACTGTTCATCTTCTATTATTTGAGATGGGGATATAACGACTAAGAACTTCAATCTTTTAATTTTGTATTGGTACGTACAGTATCCATAAAAGCACTTTTGTTTGTAGAGGGTATAGTTAGGGTATAGAGGGTCATAATTTGCTTAAATGTCTTTACAGGTGCTTAAGAGTGTTTTGCACAGTTTATGGAGTTAATTTAATCTTTGAGTATGTAATAAATTATTTAAAATAATAAAAAAGAAAATGTTCTGAAACTATTCTGGTGTTTGTTGTCCATGCACCATTTATTGTTGAACTGCAATGTAGAATAGTAGAATTATAACACACACACACACACAGCTGCCTGCTATGAAGAAAAGCTTTCTGCACTAACACACACACACACACACACACACACACACACACACACACACACACACACACACACACACACACACACACACACACACACCAGAGCAACAAGAAGCTCTCATTGACATCATAGGACATTTAGAGAAACAACAAAAGCCTTTGCTTACACACACTTATGCAAAATTCTTTGAAGGTTAATTTAAAGTAACTTGGTTCAAAGAAAACAATTGTTGTTTTTGGTTGACTACACATTCTGTAATCCAACAGAAACATTTTCCAAAACAGAAAATGAGTGGCAGACATGTTTATTCTCAAGGGGCTTCAGGTGTAACAGTTGTTTTACGTCGAGCACACACACAGACTCATCTGAACCTGACATAACCACAAAACATTCATTTTTGCTGTCCTCCTCCTGTCCCATTAATTTAATGGGCAGGGATCTCATGTGTTCTTTTGGCATTAGCCTTATCTCCACTCCCACAGGTTTGCAAGTGGTGAGATGCAGAACCATCAAACAGATGGTAAAAACAGCTGTAATCGATTATCTGTTCGTGTACCAGTGGTGGCTTCCTGTTGACCAACCATCGCAACTGTCCCACCTGGCAGCGTTACACATCCAGCCTGGAGCACAGTGCATGGCCTCTTCACACCTCCACTGTACCGCGCATGTGTCGACTGGACCAGACAAACAATGTGAACAATTGTTTCTCCAGAATCTGAATGATCAAATTGAATGTACAACGTTGTTCTGGTCCACATTTAAATCAGCTGTTTCTGTTTCTCTCACCCCATCTCAGCAGCACCTCTTTAAGGTGACATCCTCCGTCCCACGCATCTCCTTGTCTAAAGCACCTACGGACCAATGGAGAGATTTGGGACCCTTTGTTGCCGCGTGAAACGCTGACTGATTGGCAGCCTCCAGCTGATCTAACCATCATGCACTCTCAATCGACTGGCTTCTTTAAACAACCGTTTGCATTTTACACAAATGCTCTCAGATCTGTTTATGTCATGGATGAAAATAACACATTACCTGACACACACACACACACACACACACACACACACACACACACACACACACACACACACACACACACACACACACACTTAGGCGTTTGTGACTGATGTCTCCTCTATTTCTCCTCAGCTCTGTTCAGCAACATTGTGGGCATCGCATAAATATGAGGTGGGACTCACATCAATACCCACTGCACCAAGAGGCCATTGACAGTATTACACCAGTGTTCAACTCCCTCTTACAGGCCGGGGTCATTGTTCCATGTCCGGACTCTCCGGTAAGAACACCTATTTTCCCCGTTAAAAAGATCAGAGATGCAGGCCAACCAACAGAGTGGCGCTTCGTGCAGGACCTCAAAGCAGTTAATGCAGCCGTCCACGCACGAGCCCCAAATGTCCCCAACCCTTCCACCATCATGGCCCAGGTTTTGCCTGACGCTCAGTGGTTTTCTGTGGTTGACCTCTCAAATGCTTTTTTCAGCGTCCCGGTGGACATTGATAGTCAGTACTGGTTTGCTTTTAATTTCAATGGCAAGTCATACTCACTTGTCTATGTCAGGGCTATGACTGTGGCTCAGTGGTTAGCAAGTCTGTCTTTCAATCAGAGGGTTGGTGGTTTGATCCCAGGCTTCGGTAGTCCATGTCGTTGTGTCCTTGAGCAAGACACTTAATCCTAATTGCTCACCGTCTACTGTATAGCATGTAAGTCACTTTGGATAAAAGCGTCAGCGAAATGTAATGTAATGTACACTGAATCATCTACAACGAAGCACTCAGGGAAAGCTTAGAGAGTCTCACTCTGTCTCCAGGGTCTGCTCTTCTGCAATATGTTGATGATTGTCTCATTGCAGCTCCAACACAACAAAGTCAGCAGGACATGCTCAAACTGCTTAAACACCTGGCAGCAGAAGGACATAAAGCCAGCCTATCTAAACTACAGTTTGTTTCACAAAATGTGCATTTTCTCTCCTCAAGCTTCCATGGATCGTGGCTGTCTGGATCCGGTCCTGTTCCCTGCCATGGCGGCCCTGATGATGCCCCTCATCTGATGCCTCCGTCTGCTGGCCTGGATCGTGGTTGTCTGGGTCGTGGTCCATGCCTACTACTCATTACATGAATAATTTCTATGATATTCATTGAATGTGCTGTAACTCTGTTACGTTGATTCTGGTCACATGACATCTATTGCTTCTGTCCATCCGGGGAGAGGGATCCTCCTCTGTTGCTCTCCTGAAGGTTTCTTCACTTTTTCCCCCCTGTAAAAGGGTTTTCACTATTTTTGGGGGAGTTTTTCCTGATCTGATGTGAGGTCCGGGGACAGGAAGTCTATGTGTACAGATTGTAAAGCCCTCAGAGGCAAATTTGGATTTGTGATGTTGGGCTATACAAAACAAAATAAACTGAATTGAATTAACATATATAATGATATGATATGTAATAATATATCATATAAAATAACAATGAACAGACAGCGGTGTGTTGCCGGTCCTTTAGCAGCCAGGAGCAGAATAACACATGAATAACAGGATTAAACAGCAGCAACGTCAGCTGGTTAACACAGCCATAATTATAACTTTATATAATTACAGGAAAGTTTGAACATATTAACGACAAGGCTCCACTGTCTGACTGTCCTCCATCAGTCAGAGCAGACTTACTCAGGGACTGTCAAACACTAATATGAGCACTACATAAGATGTCATACACTCATTTTAACACTACTTAATACGTCTAATAAACAGAAAGTATTGTACATACGTCTCACTGTTCTCGCGTCAGGGGAAGCAGAGAGCTTTCGTAACCTGTGGCTCTATTATAATCCTTTTAACTGGTACTAGCTCACCACACCAGACCAGGTCCATTTCAACCAAGCAGAGTTTGTAGTCCTATCCTACCAGATACACAGAACCCTGACCTACAAAGAGTCACGAGGAACAGTTTAGGTTTAACAACTCAAATGTTGACAGCAGACCTTATAGCGTTTTACAACCAGAAGTACTCACTGCTAGCCGCTAAGCTAGCGGGAGCTAGCTAACGCTAACCGAGCAGTAATCCCTCCCTATTCATTTAGCGCTAGCCGCTAAACTAGCGCATAAACAGCACTGCAGTGGCAGCTGTGGGTTGAAGAAATGTGATTTAGTGTGTGGCCCATCCCATGAATCTCTGTACATTACTGATTCAAGTTACTTGATTATGAATATGCTATGATAATTCTTCATACGTCCATATTTACAAAGCCCTAACTTGATTGGTCATTAATATTACCCAGCGTTCCAGGGAAAGATGCCTCAGATACTTTAAAGCCAATAGCTTTAAAAATATAGCGTTTTAAAATGTAAGAACAGTCTCTGTGAAGTCACCTTGAGCTGTAGAATATATCAGAAATGTTTCTGTTTTTGATTTTCTAGCACGTTTTATGAAAAACAGGCCGAAAGAGAATTAAAAAAAATTGCTGAACTCTGACTGTGAACGCTATTGGAATATGTTCATCTGTTCGGAGATATCCTGGAGCTTTTGATCACGTCACATGGTCACAACTACTATATGTTCATCTGCTATAAATAGCAGATGAACATATCTGCTACGGCGACGGCGACGGCACCGGCGGGAGCGGCGCTGAACCACACGGGGGCCCGCGTCACGGAGATACGGCAGGAGCAGGCGGGGGACCGGCGGAGTCGGTCCCCCGCCTGCTCCACCACCTCCGACCCCGGGCCGGAGGAGGTGGTGGCGGAGGAGACGGTGTTGGCAGCGGGCGCGGGACCAATGGAGGGACGAGGAGGGCCAGCGGAGCCAGCTGGTCGCCCTCGTCCGGCTGGAGCAGGACGCGACGCGGGACAAGCGGCGGTCCTCCTGGATCGACCCGGACCACGGCCGGCGGTCCGATCGGGATCGGCTGCGCCGGGAGAACCAGCGGCTGCGGGCGAGCTCCGCTGGGCCGTCCAGGATCGGCCCCGGGACAAACAGGCCATCACCCAGCTGGGCCGGCGGCTGAAGGCCGAACAGGCGGCTCGGGCCCGCGCGGAGGGCCAGCTGGCCGATGAGCGGCGTGAAAGTTTGTCCGCGTCCTGGTTTCCGCCCCCCTAACTCTCTCTCTCTCCCTCTTGTGTTGCAGGTTGCCGCGTCGGACGGAGGGTGGGGGCCGTTTTGTCCCGGGAGAGGAGGCGAGACCGAGACCCTACCTCCCGGGGCGCCAGATCGCCCGCTGTCCGGACCACGTCCCGCTCCACTGACCCACCAGGAGGGATGCCAACGCCCGGGCCACCCGTTGGCATCTGGCAAGGAAGCCGGTTATCCTCATGGTGGTCCATCATGGTGGTGCATCACCTAATGGACGTTTCATTGCTGTCACTTAGGCTAGCTATAGCTAGCTAGCTAGCGACTGTTACTTTGCTAATTTGCTACGTAGGCTATTACTAGCAAACGTAACTTCACTGATAACCTAGCTACATGGATGTACATGTCAAAAGACCAGTATCTGGATAACGTATGCTAGTTATGAAAAGTACAGTTGCTGTCTACATTCATTATAAATGGCATAAGTTCTGTTTAGTGAATTCACAACTAGCAGGTGCATACAAACACAGTAACCATTTTGGGGATAGTGGTGGTGTTCACCCTTCTGTACAGTTTCTCCCCAGGAATATACTAAAATGTATATGTGTTTTGTTTTGTTTTTATTTTATGTTTTAAATTGGCCAGATGCACTCAGGCAATTTTTGCAGAGGCCGGCACCTGCTGGAGAAAGGACGCCTGATTCGCCTCCATCTGAACTTTGTAAGTAGCCTACACAACTAGTACTTTTGTTGCTGTTTTTGTTATTGTTATTATTATTATCAATTATTACTTTCATAATCACATCACATTAATACTACTAATTGTAATCAGTAGCATTATTTAGCCTTGTAGCAGTGGTGGCAGTAATTGTAATTTATCTACTACAAGTTACATGGTCAGATAAAATGTATTTGTACAATGCAACTATGTGGTAGGATGATAGAAATGACCAAATGCAATTGTGTAACGAACAGCATGGATGAACTATGTGTTTAAATACAGCTGCAGAAGGGACATCCAGTAAAACTCAAGGGGCCAGTAACACACAGCCTGCATCAGGTGAGTCTATTTAATAGTATTTATTCAAGCCACATCCATACTTTAAAGTACAATAGAAACATGTTAGCATGTATTAAATACAATAGCTTGTTTTCTTAAGGAAGTTCAACCACATTTATGATTATTTCACTTATTATATTAAACACCGCTTGTCTGGCTATACAATTTGTTTGAATACAGGTGAAGGGACATCCAGGACCACATCAAGCACTCAGGGCACCAGTGAAACTACACTGCCGCCTCAAGTAAAATATCATTTGATGATACCATCAACGAATTTGCCATTAGGAAGTCCAGACGAGTCAAATTTTAATGCTGTGTCAATTTAGAAGGTGAATAGAAATGCCAGAAACAACTGTTCATCTTCTATTATTTGAGATGGGGATATAACGACTAAGAACTTCAATCTTTTAATTTTGTATTGGTACGTACAGTATCCATAAAAGCACTTTTGTTTGTAGAGGGTATAGTTAGGGTATAGAGGGTCATAATTTGCTTTAATGTCTTTACAGGTGCGTAAGAGTGTTTTGCACAGTTTATGGAGTTAATTTAATCTTTGAGTATGTAATAAATTATTTAAAATAATAAAAAAGAAAATGTTCTGAAACTATTCTGGTGTTTGTTGTCCATGCACCATTTATTGTTGAACTGCAATGTAGAATAGTAGAATTATAAGTGGGTAAAAAACTGCTATGCAAAGTAAAGCAGTTAAGTTAATATACCTGTATGTCTCTTCAGTGATGTAAAGTATTGTGTGGGGGAGGGGGGGCGCAAAACTCAATCTCGCCTAGGGCAACCAAAGGGCTAGTGCCGGCCCTAACTGTAATAGTCCATTGACACATTTAATGGCAACAATACTTTGTCTTTTATTATACAAATATTTTTCATTTTCATTTACCAATTTACAAATGCACTGGGAAAAAATATTCTACATACATTTCAACAGATTATGACAACTCATAATTCAAGAAACTAATCAGACACTCGAGTTGCTAATAATTGCACAGAATTATGTACATGATCTTCAAAAATAAATCACAGTTTTATAACCAGGCCACGATGGTATCTGCTTCCTTTGACAGGGCTTGTGGAGTCTCCGCCGCTCAATGTGATGCTTGTTGGAATTAGAGTTTGCTTTTTGGGTTGAGCAGGTCCTTCAGAGCGTCGAGGTTCTCCCCCTCTGGAGCCTCCGGCCATGCGCTGTGGTCTGGAGAAGAACACACAAAACACTTGAGGATTTAGTAAACTTCACAGTATGCTGCATAGTTCATACAGTATATACTGTAAAGACCAATGTGTGGATGCTCTAGCAGGAAAAACGTACTGGGTATCTCCCACATGGAGTGGTACAGACTCTGTCCAGCATCGACCTTCAGGGTGTCTCCCGAGATGTAGGAGGCAGCAGGAGAGAGCAGGAAACACACTGCTGATGAGATCTGAACATCAAAGCACAATCTTTTGTTTATTTCTTTTAAACAGAAGAAATCACTGCAGTCTGTGACTCTGCAACAAAGCCAGACACACAGCACATGCTCTGTATCGATTGCTCTCAATTAACATACAGTATGTGAACCATTAGTATTTTCTATTTACATTTCTTAATACAGCCTCACACAAGTTATTATTTAGTGTGGGGATTTGATCATTTTCTGAAATAAACAGCTGCTCTGACGTGGAGAATTGAAGATGCTACTTTGGTGTTTTTTCCCCCATATAGCTTGGCCGCATTCCCAACGCAGTAATCAACAAGACGGATGATTGTATGTTTACTTTCGCGAGGTGAAGCCTGGACTTTGAATGCACAACCAGGGACTTAGTTAACCACTTGAAAACATCACAAACGACTGCTATTTTCAAATTGTTCCGCATACGCAATTTTCTTCCAAGGACACTGCAATGCATGCATGTTAACAAAGCGGCTCCGAGCTTCACGAGCGCTCTTTCCTCTGGGTATCGTGGCCGTCACACACCTCTTCTGGTACTCCCAGCCTCTTTGCAGGGCTAAACGGAACCGACATCTTGAAAAGATCTGGTCCAAAATCCTTGTAGTTCTCCATCGCAGTTTTGGAAAAGATTGTGCCCTGCAACCAGATAAAATGTAAAGATTTGACATTGCTGCACAATTGAAGACCTCCCACACAGCGCGGTGACTCATGACCTGTACTTACAGGTGCAACAGAGTTCACTCTGACCCCTGAGGCTGCCCACTCGATGGCCAGACTCTTCGTTAAATTGTCCACTGCTGCTCTCGCTGCCCCTGTGTGGCTGTCAGGGAGAAGAGACAGTGAGCGTGCCAGTTGTGTGTGTGTGTATATGTGTAAATATGTGTGTGTTAGGGTGTGAATTTGGTGGGTGGTGCTGCTTACGCCATGCCTGGGAAGCCCTTCCACATGTCAGCGATGATGTTGACGATCACACCTCCGTGCTGCTTCATCCACGCGGAGTAGACTGTGTGGATGGAACAGCAGCCTCAGTTCCACGGAGAGAGCTTTAACAACAACAACAACAACAACACACACTGAGCCAACGTCGGCCATCACCGTCTCACCCTGCTGGCAGCAGTGGAACGTTCCCGTCAGGTTGGTGTCTATCACCGCTTTCCAGCCTTTGGAGGACATGTGTTCGGCTGGGCTGCTGAACTGACCGCCTCCATTGTTCACCAGAAAGTCTATCCTGCCGTACCGCTTCAGCACCGATGACATGAGCTCCCTCACCTGCAGCAGGGTGGGGATCAAAACCACTGACAACATCAACATGGAGCCGTTCCAGAGGCTGAAGGTGTGTGCGGGCCTCTTTTATATATATGTATGTATGTAGATACAGTCTATGGTGCAGGCCCACCTCATCCTCGTTTCGGATGTTACATGGTAGAGGAGTGACACTCGCCGAGCTGGAGGCGGGGATTGTTTGACTCATCTCCTGAGCTGCCGCCTCCAACCTCTCTGCCTTTCTACTGGAGATCACCACGCTGCAACCTGGAGACAAAGGAGTCAGCCATTGAAAGTCTGTCCACTTCAAGACAGGACTTTTGGCATTATTATTTGGTTATGTGATGTGATTATTTGGAATGAGGTCACCACAAGTCAGTGACGGAGTGTGTGCTTGTTTTTTTGTGTGCATATGGATGACTCCAAAATAAAGATGCATCTTAAAAGCTATCAGGAGTTCCACTGAATGTCATTGTGAGGAAACCTTTGTTACCATTGACTCTTTCTTAATTGTCGTGTCAGGCCAACACATGAACGTTATTATTCTGTATTTATTCAGCCAAAGTATGTGTCCCAGGATATTTCTGCTTACTGCCAACCACTGTAAAAAAAAAATTTTTAAATCATACCTTTAACATACACAGAGAGCTGTTACCAAAACATCGTGTCTCCCCAGTGTTTACACCGTTTTAAGGCCTTTGCTGGGCTGACAGTCAGAGTCTGTGTCGAAGTTCACTCGGCTCTTGCTGTCAGTCACACTCCACACACACACATACACACACACTCCAACCGAGTAACCGACCCTAAACCCCGCATCACTCACCCAGCTCCAGCAGCTCCGCAGAGATAGCTTTGCCGATACCGGTCCCGCCACCCGTTACTATTGCAACTTTGTGGTTGAATAAACCCGGTCTGAAAACACTGGACACCGCCATACTTGTTTCTTAGCTCTACTGAGGAGGAAAGCCCTGTGGGGGGAAAAGGGCCACGCTTGCGCCCCCTGCTGGACATTTCATGGAAGTTGATATCTTTGGTGTTTCGATGCTGCTCTCTTCAGGAATGCAGCGAGAACTGTTTTATTCAGCTTTCTTTATACAGATGGAAACGTTTACGTATGTTGTTAGTGTAATACATCCGGTGAAAAATATTCTAGAATCAGCTGGTGATGTTTCATCAGTTTTCTTGACTTTTTCCAAAACTTCATTAATTATTTGGACACGGTTATTTTGCGTGCTTGAGAAATACTTATTTGAAACTAGATATTTAGTGCTTTAAATGTCTTCAAAAATTACTTCTTTTTTTTTTACTCTGTCAGATGGCAATTGGTCAAGACGCTTTGTTACTTTCAAAGTGACAGTATACAAAATCCGTTATATTTAAGTAATGGAACAATTAATGCTGATCCTGTAAATAACTATTTTTGACGACTGACACTGATTGACCACTGCAGGAAATAAACACACATCATCCATCAGTGAAATGTTCAGCCTCCTGTTTCTAATGATTATAGTTGAGATGTTTCTCTCCTGCTATATTCAGTTGATTGGACATGATTTAGAAAGGCACACAGTGTCTATTACATCACATTACATTTATCTCAAGGACACAACAACACAGACTAGCTGAGCCGGGATTGAACCACAGATCTTCAGATTGAAAGTCAGACCTGCTAACCACTGAGCCACAGTCGTCTACAGTATATCAGGGCCCGCAGTTGACAGTGCATGTCAGAGCACAAACCAAGCCATGAAGTCCAAGGAATTGTCTGTAGACCTCCGAGACAGAATTGAATTGAGGCACAGATCTGGAGAAGGGTCCAGAAACATGTCTGCAGCATTGAAGGTCCCAATGAGCCCAGCAGCCTCCATCATCCGGAAATGGAAGAAGTTTGGGATTCTTCCTAGAGTTGGCTGAGTAATCGGGGGAGAAGGGCCTTAGTCAGGGAGGTGACCAAAAACCCGATGGTCCCTCTGACAGAGCTACAGCGTTGCTCTATGGAGAGAGGAGAACCTTCCAGACGGACAACCATATCTGCAGCGCTTCACACATCAGGCCTGTACGGTAGAGTGAGCAGACAGAAGCCACTCCTCTGTAAAAAGCACATGACAGCCCGTCTGGAGTTTGCCAAAAGGCACCTGAAGGACTCTTAGACCACGAGAAACCAAATTCTCTGGTCTGATGAAACACAGATTGAACTCTTTGGCCTGAATGCCAAGCGTCATGTCTGGAGGAAAGCAGACACTGCTCATCACCTGGCCAACGCCATCCCTACAGTGAAGCATGGTGGTGGCAGCATCATGCTGTGGAGATGTTTTTCAGCTGGAGGAACTGGGAGACTAGTCAGGATTAAGGGGAAGATGAATGCAGCAAAGTACAGAAACATACTGGATGAAAACCTGCTCCAGAGCGCTCTGGACCTCAGACTGGGGCGACGGTTCATCTTCCAACAGGTCAACGACCCGAAGCACACAGCCAACACAACGAAGGAGTGGCTTCAGGACAACTCTGGGAATGTCCATGAGTGGCCCAGCCAGAGCCCTGACTTGAACCCAATTGAACATCTCTGGAGAGATCTGAAAATGTCTGTGCACCGACGCTCCCCATCCATCCTGATGGAACTGGAGAGGTTCTGCACAGAAGAATGGGAGAACCTGCCCAGAAATAGGTGTGCCGAGCTTGTAGCATCGTACTCAAGACTTGAGGCTGTAATTGCTGCCAAAGCTGCTTCAACAAAGTTTGGTGCTAAGGCTGTGAATACTTAGGTACATTATATTTTCATTCTTTATTTTTAATAAATTTGAAAAATGTTAATCAAGCTTTTTTCACTTTGTCATCATAGGGTGTAGTGGCTAGCACTGTCGCTTCACAGCAAGAGGGGCCGGGGTTCGGGTCCCAGTCTGGGCGGGCCTTCTGTGTGGAGTTTGCATGTTCTCCCTGTGTCAGCATGGGTTCTCTCCAGGTTCTCTGGCTTCCTCCCACAGTCCAAAGGTGTGAGTGTGAATGGTTGTCACTATATGTGATAGACTGGTCAGCAGTATTATTTAAAACAGGCAGAGGGCTTTGTGGCAAAACAGTGGATTTAAAAATCAAAAAGGCTTAGTTGTCCACAAGTTATAATGCAGCATTCTTCCAACTATTCTATCAGAGCGAGGTATAAATCTGGGGATTTTACGTCAGAAAAACCACCAAGTGGGACCAATGAAAGCAAATCTGTACCCATGGAAAACGGCACAATCCAAATTCTGCTGCTAGATTTGCTTCCCTCACTACTCAAAAACGGCTGTAATCTATTAAGTGGCTGGTGAAATTTAGAATCCACCAGCTACAGTGGTGCAAAAGAGATTTAACACTGGTTGTTTTAGTGGTGCAACTTTATTGGCACCCTTAACGTTCTCACTCATGCAGGTTTGGTGAAGCCTCTTCTTGCAGTTAACGCCCACAAGTTTCGATTTCCCTGCTACATTGTAAGACAGATGAACAAAGACAAAGAATTCCGCTCCAGACGAGATTTATTTGTGGATGTTGAGGCCATGTCCAGGTGGGTTAAATTATAGAAAAAGTCCCAAATCGACCAGTGATCGTTTCACTGGTTACTGGTCCTTCAACTCCTTCAGTCTCCTGATCGCGGACTTGACTGTGACGGCGGACGTTGTGCTGGAAAAGACAAACAAAAAACACAATTTAATTTGTGAATGCATATTATTGAATATTCCCAACACCCACAGTCAGATTACCAACCCTTGTTGAAATTAAGTATTTCCTTTATTCATGCAGGTGCATGAATATTAAATATAGTAATGTGGGCATACGTTGACATTTCCATTTAGAATCGTGGTATTGGTTTTTCAAATAAACTTGTGTCTCCTTGGTAATGACATTTTAGTTAAAAGCATGCAAAAGTTAAAGGGAAAAAAAGTCTACTTAGGCTTAGATTCAAGGATATAATTATTCAATAATAATTATATAAGTATTCAATATTAATGAAAAATCTACCAAGATGACCTCTAAAACACCAGCAAATAGCTGTCCGCCATCATATTTTATTTCAGAGCACTTAAGAGTTGCTTTTTGGTTCACTGACAGTTTTGAACGGAATAATATTGATTTAAGACATTTTGTAGTAATACTTTTTTAGCGCTTGTCTGGTAAACAAGGATTTTAAGTCACACATTCTAATGGCTTATTTATGAGTCTCTCCATACATCCAAGTGGACAAATATGACATCCCCTGGACGGTCATCGACAAAGTTCCAATTTTAAATTAAAAATAAGAAAAAAGATGTTCCAACAAAATGCGAGGGAAGAAATGTATTTAGTTACCACTGGATCTTGTCTCTTATTTATAAACAGCAGGTGGAATGGTCGAACTGCCTCAAAGCAAAAAGAAACCTACTTGTAAGTCCAGGCGCCTCCAGCCACGGTCTTCCTGCAGGACCCACAATGCCAGATACCAACAGCCCTCCTCTTCATCTTGGTCTGTCAATGCAAATTTAACACATTAAGTCACAAAACAGCATCTTGTAATTATTTTTTCCCTGATATGACATCCAAACATTAGTGTCCTCCAAATATACAAAACCTGTGCTGTAAGCATAGTCATTGTACCTTCACATCAATAGGCACACTGCTTTCTGTATAAGAGTGAATTAGTCAGGGTTGTGCTTACCTTGCCACAGAATGAGCAGGTGTATTTAGCGTGCTGGGAGATTTCAATTTTCTTCACCATCTTCCTCAGCGACGCGCCATAACGCGTGCCATATTTACCCACGATCCCCACCTTCTTGGTACGCTTGGCCTGTAAACACACACAAGTTGCAACATTTCTGATAAACGCGTTTAAAACACATCTGTCATTTAACGATTTGTTGCTAGTGATACGGAGGTAGATGTATAAAGTGTGCCTCTAGTATAATCCAACCCCGAACAGAGACAGTCGGGTTCAATATTGTGCAAGCCGAATGTATTGTGATCACATCACGTCCGTATTCAACACATGTTTAACTCAGTTTAACTATAAAACCAATAGAACCAGGGTGAATGAGATAATGTCACCAGTGGACTAACCTTAACCGGGTTAAGCTAACTTTAGCATCCATGAGCTTCCTCTGACCGAGCAGCCCCTGAACGGGAGCTAACGTGAACGCTTCAACTCTGGTTGACGTTCGGAGACGACGAAACGAGAATGCAACATGAAGCAAGTCATTTTGTTTTACTGTAAAACCGCGGGTCCTCTAAACCTGCACGGAACATATAGACTTTAGCGGCCGACAGCAAGCTAATTTCACTAGCCGCCTAGTCCCCGGGCTCATTGAGTAACTTGTAGCAATGGTGTCAGCCATTTCTTTCACCGGGACATGAAAACATCGTTTTAGCTGTTGAAACAATCACAAAACAGACACAAATAACGGTCGGGTCTGATAAACAAGGATGTCACAGAGCCCCCAAATATGTGATTATATCATTTATACTACAGGAATTGTTAGATTGACACGGATTTGGAAGGGGACATTCTGGGCTCACCATCGTTTCAGTGGAGACGTAGGTCCAAAGAGGGATTGCTTAGCGCGCATGCGCGATTTACCCTGTCGTTTTACGGTGCATTGTGGGACTTTGAGTTTTCACCGTTTTTATAGTACTACATACAAATAAAACTCTTTTACATCGTATCAAATACAAATGACTCCTATAAAAGTAGTAGTAAGTACTGCTGTTAAATATGTTTAACAAAACGTACGAAATAACGAAAACGGAAATGGCTGTAACTAAGGACGCCTCAGTGGTTACGCGCATGCGTATTCAAGTGGTGAAAACGACATCCTGCTGAGTTGAAATGTTTGTCCACTTAGCCTGTAATAATGGGGGCTTTGCTGTTTGTGAACAGATAGTGTATTAAAATATCCGCTCTTGACAGCTATGTTAGTTTACATGCTATGAAGCTAACACGGAAACAGGTTCTCGCGAAGGCTAAGGCCTCCGACTTGGAAAGCGTGAAGAAATTGAACTGCTGGTAAGTGTGGCAATTTTAGCTTCACAGTTACCAGTCACTGTAGTTGATTTTTGGGTAACGTGACATGCTGATGGCTTGTTATGCATACCTCGCATTTGTGATAACGTCGCATGTCTTCTTTTTGCAGGGGATGCAGCCTGACTGATGTGAGTAGTCAATTAACGGACACCATTGTTTGGTTTGACAATTCAGGGTCTAATTAGATTAGATTAGATTAGATTCAACTTTATTGTCATTACACATGTACAAGTACAGAGCAACGAAATGCAGTTTAGCATCCAACCAGAAGTGCAATAGCAGTAAATACCAATATACAGATAATAATAAGTATTTTACAGATAATAAGTTAGTGAGGGTTAGGGTTAGGGTTATTTATCGTAATTTAGGTTGCATTCATGTACTCATGCATACTTTTGCAATAATACAAATGCTCCCCTTACCCTCCATCTTTCTAGATTTCCATCTTCTCTCAAATGGCCAACATTGAGGTGCTGACACTGAGGTTGGTCTATTTAAATTTGCCACATCTCTCTTTGACATGTACACATTTGACACTGGGACATTTGCACCTGACCATCAGAGATGATTGACCAATCCTGGCTGTGGTGTTCTCCCTTTTCTCTCTCTCTGCAGTGTCAACAGCATCTCCTCTCTCTCTCCTCTGACTGGCTGTCTGTATCTATGTGAGCTCTACCTGAGGAGGAACAAGATTCCCTCTCTCGCTGATCTCTCATATCTGCGTCCGTTGACGAGGCTCAGGGTGCTCTGGCTGGCTGAGAACCCCTGTTGTGGAACCAACTCCAGCCAGTATCGCCTCACCGTACTGCGCTGCCTTCCTCGCCTCCAGAAGCTCGACAACCAACGTGAGTGTGCGAGAAATTATTTGCACCCACAATTGGAAGTAAGACACACAAATTATTCTGTTGACTGGATCCAAACTCTGCACAGACTTTGGTGTGACCTCAGAGATTACATCGGCGATGGGATCGTAAATTATTGTAATAAAGAGTTTGTTGTTTTATGTGTGTTTGCAGTAGTGACAGAGGATGAGCTTGCACTTGCTCTCATGGAGGGCGAAGAGGTCACCACCCCCACAGACAGTGTCCAAAATCAGCTCTCCACCAACGGACTGCCAGATGCAGAGACGGAGAATGACCCTCTTAACTACAACATGGAAGAGACCAAGTAAGTCTTGTGGATTACAAGGAAGTAGAACATGCATTGGCTGAAGTTAATCTCTGAAGGTAATTAAATCATATCAAGAACAAAACGTGTCCATCTTGAATTTTGTTTTCAGCAAAATCAGAGAAGAGTTGGGGCTGAAACTCCTCTCCAGAGACAAGTTCCCCTCCCTTTCTTCTCCATCAACCAGAGAAAACAAATCGTCAATGAAAAAGGTACCCTCTTAGATCTGAACATTGCTTCCTAGAACTCAAAACATTGGAATATGCTTTTTAAAAAAAAAAGATGTCAGGTTTCTTATTTTATTAATATCAATAAATGAGAACCTCAATTGTATTTTCAGACGCACACTCTCGATGCAGTTCTGCTGCTGCTGAAGGACTTGGAGGAAGAGGAGCTTCACGTCGTACACACAGCCACCCAAAACAGACTCCAGACTTACACGCTGGACTCCGAAATGCAAACGGATTCACTGCAGACACAGAAAACTGTTGACATCCAACACTGAAGCGCTTCATAGCGTGCACTCAGGGCCCAACAGCTACCCTCCCATCTGATCACAAACAGGATCCCAAACTTCCTTTTTACCCGCTACCTTCCCGTTGCAATATGCATGGCATGTGATGTAGTTTCACTGACCGCTCTCCCCTTCATAGCAGTTTTCACATGTGGAGGAATACTGAATAACTTCTCTGGCTTTCTTCTCTTTTTTCATAGCAGCATGCCTACCTGCCTTGTTCAAACAAAAGAATGTACGTTTTGATGAATGTAAATCTATTTCTTGAAGTAAAGAGATAAAATTGCAATAAGTCATTTACTCTTTAAGTGTTGATTTTAATTACACCGTTGTTAGTTTCTTTTTTTAATGTACACATCAAAACACAAGGCGTGAATGTCACAGAGCTATGATGGGGGATTTTCTGACAAGTGAAAACATTTCACCAATAATTAAGATTCATTCAAAACTGTGCAGAGCCTGTAAGCTGGGCTCACGTCCTAAGTTGGTCACTGAATATTATCCTATATTCAGTGACCGATTCAACCATTAACCTTAATTGGTCAAGTCGGTGGATGAACTACAAGCGATACATGTCAGCCTTTCCTTCTCAGTCGCCTTCTTCGTTCTCCAGGAAGTCCATCAACGTGCTCGTGTCCACAGCAACAATCAAGTGCTCCACCCCGTCTGCACCCTGGAGAATAAACGGGGAATACATGTAAAGTGACAGACACTGCAGTCTGCAGATAGTTACGACACCGAAAGAGGGTTTGGAAATTCTCAAGTGAAACAGGACTCTACCTTGCGCGTCCGTATCAGTTTGTGGTCTCTGAACTCAGTCAGTTGAGTCCTCAGTGTGAGGTCAGAGTTCACCAAGAACGCCTCTCGACAACGCTGGTAGAAATCTTGGAAGGCCAACCCTGCTCACCGAGACGGGGAAAATATAACAATCATAAAGCAATAAATGCACGTTTTATGGAAAGACGTGTACAGCATTTTGACATTCCATGTGCGTATACCTGTGTATGAAGGGTTATCTTGGTTTTCCAGCTGGAAGTTCACCAACAGTTTGAAAATTCCTCTGCAAAAAGAAAGGACACAGAGCCATGAACGACTTCAGTAATTCATGAATTACTGAACAGCTGTGACGGTGAGCCATGTCAAGGTGTACGTGGTACCTTGCATTGGGTGTCAAGCTGCGCAGCACATGTGTAAGGGAGGACAGAGCGAGAGCGCCGGTCTGCTGCACCAGGAGCGAGTTTTCGTACGACGTTTCCTCTGTGTAGTGCTGGAAGGTCACACACTCCCACCACAACCAGTTAAACTGGCTCTGCTTGAACTGGTCCCACACTGGAAACACACAGGAAGGATTCATCACCAAGAATACGTTTCACTATCATCGACATGGCAGTACAGTCGCACGCAAACACCCACCCATTGGAGCGTTTATGTGGTCTAAAGATGCCACCAAGTGCAGGTTGGGCAGGGATGCCAGCTGCCCCAGTGCACTCTGGGTCTTCTCTCCTCGCAGCATTGGTCCATCTATATTATGGATCAGCAAGTACACATGGAGATCTGGGCCTGCAAGGACATGTTTTAAATTATAAAAAAATCAAAATTCACAAGCTTAAGACAGACAATTGACACTCACTGTCTTTAAGGGTCTGAGCGACGTACTGGATCTGGTGCGAGGGGGTCCGGAAACTTCCCTGATGCTCTAGAACCTCGCAAGTCAGAGCATTTAAAATCTGCAATGAAAGCATCGAGTCTTTGAGTCTTTTCAGTTGAACTTGATACAGACTGTGCTAATAAAGCATTTTAATGTGGAAGAAATTATTCAGTGTATACTGACTGATTTAAGAGTGATGGAGGGGAAGAATCCGTTGACCACAAGGTGGATTTCCTGAGACAAGTGAGACACACGGAAGTCCTCCAGCAGAGACTTTTTGCTGCCCAAACCGTAGACCAGCACACTGAATCCCAACCTGCACAAGCAAACACAGAGACTTGTACTGTATTTCAATCACTACAACCAAAAAAGCACGGGTTAAAGAAAGCAAACCACACTCACTGTAACTGTAACATCCATTTGCTAAAGTGCTTTCGGTGCTTGGTGTGGAGCTGCTGGATCTCTTTCGAGCAGCAGGACGGTTTTCCTTCCAAAAGCTGGATCAAAGTCTCCTGCGAAGCAGAAAATAAGGAAGTGCGTCAGTGACACGGGAACACAGTTCATTTAATACATTTAGACTACTGGCGGTCATATACTGACCCGGTCAAGTTTAGGGGTGTGTAACCGCTCCAGGGTGCGGTCTGATGTCAAGACCTTTGAACTGCCATGGGCTTCAAAATACTCCTCAACCATAGTGGGCTGATTGGGGGCTTCCGATGTGGTCTTGCTCTTCTTGGCAGGAGTCTTGTAGAGCGCTGCAGATGAACCTTTACTGGGCGTTCTTTGAGTCTTCAAGTTCTCCTTGTCTTCTTTCTTTACTTTAGTCTCTTCCTCCATCACATTGTCCTCCACCTCTTCCTCTTCCTCCCCTTCAGAGTCGGAGGACGACAGCTCACTATCGCTGTCCGACCGAATGCTGGGAGCTGAGAGCATCAAACAGCTTAGCAAAAGTCTAACTTTTGACGTATTAACGACTGTAACACAAAGAGATTCCACCTCCTTCGTCACACTCACTTGTCATTCTCTTCCTGAGCCTGTGGGGTGTCGTGGAGACAAACTGAACCTTCTTGCTCTGTCATGCAAAAAGCAGAGGCAGCACTGAGAATACAAAATCTCTGACACTGCAGCAAAGCTGCCTGAAAAACAGCTTACAGAAACATGGCAACGTCATCAAGAAATGGTTGTCTCACCCTCTGTGGCGTCCTGCTTCCTCCTCTGTGGTCTAGTCAGAGAGAGACAGAATACACAGTTTTATTCAAATGGACACAGGAAGGATGGACGCAAAACAAATAAGGAGTGTGCTGAACTCACTGCGCCCTGTTCGGGTGGGAGTCGAAGGTTCAATGTTGGGGGTCGCACTGAAGGTCACACTTTTCCCAGGAGTCCGAGCCAATTCACTTGCTTTTTGTAAAAAATTAAAACACCGCAAAAAAAGTGTGTAATATACTGTACAAAAAGGTACTAATCATATTTATGACAGGTCGTATAACAGAAGAGGACGAAGGCTCTCACCTGTCTGGGCCATGCTGTGTCCACGTTTGGCTTTCTGAAAGGTGAAAATGGAGGACCCAGCCACTCTGTACATACCCTCCTCATCTTCTGCAAAACAAAAAAGGAAAATGATGTAACTAACATGTAACCACGTGAAGTGGTCAGGAGCAATTAGCACAACGGCCTTGTGCTGATTACGGCTGCACCAGGAGGAAAAGGGGCTGGGGTGTTGATTGCATTGATCAGTCGGAAAAAATATGATATGTTACAATACTGTATATAAATTCAGTTCACTCTTGTTGATGTAAATATGTGGGGGGTCAAAATACCCTATAGGAAGCACATCCAAGTGTAGTGACGAGGAATATGAAATTAAGGGGTGGACGGGGGCTGAACCTGAAACTGTTATGTATAAAAAATGTGTCAGTTTGTTCGTTCGGGAGTCGGGAAAGACAGATGTCCAAGGAAGAACGTGTCTATATTCCGGACCCAATTCAGTTTTATTTGTAAACTGTGTGTTAAATAAATCTATGTGAAGTTAACTCTGATCCAAACCCTGTGTTTAGCTGAGGGGGGTCGATTACCGTGAGTGAGTTCCCTGCGGTGTCTCACGAGCAGTCAGAAAGGAGATAGATGGAGAAAAAAACACAACATTCTAAAACGGTTTCAACCCAAACAACCACTATAACCTGACCATGAAGACAGGATGTACAGGTGGGTGTACGTAATAAAATGGAAACTGAGTATTGTTTTGCATCATTTAGCAGCAGCAGCTTGAATAACAGTAAAAAAATATATATATTGTTGAAGGTTTGCTCCCTGCAACACAACAAGGACATGCAGCTGTCTCCCTCACCTCCTGCGTTGTCTGCTCCCAGAGCTTGGACATAGTTCTGCTCATCAAGGACTCCAGTTTCGTCCCCATCATGTTCCGCTTCCTCTCTGGCTCGTCGACCTGAGCCCTTAAAAGTCACCATCTTCTGAACAGACCCACTGTTGCTCTGCACACCTGTGGAGTTAGGCACAGAGAAGAGAGCCAGGCAGGCAGCTGGTGAGACGGAGTGGCGAGCGAAAACCTGCTCGGAGCCCCAAACACCCGAGCAGGAGAAGGGAAGAGACGACGTTGTCCACGTACCCTCCTGTTTGTCCACGATGTGCTCCAGAGCATCTCCGTCCCCGATGAACTTCACCTCCAACGCGCTCATGGTGACTACGGGGAGGGAGGACACACGGCGTGACATCAGCGAGCTAAAAGCGAACGAACGCCACTCAGCGGCCTCTTTAAACGCCAGTTGAGTTCGGCTCAGCCCGTCACGGAAACAACGTTAGCGGACAGTGCGGTGTGGGGTAACGCTAAGTTAGTCTTCCGGTGGACAGTCGGCCGCAATGGACAACGGCTGCGCAATGGACGTCTCCGGGAAAAGAACCCAAATGCGGTAAAATACGGTAACTTACCAGATAACGAGTCAGTATCGCACGAGGGAGATGTAAACAAAACTTATTTATGAACTGAAGCAACAGTGTGCTGTGACAACTTCCCGCGCCATCCTACTGAAGCGTTTAAACCACGTGACCGGCGGCCAATTAGAACGTTAGCTTCAATTAAACCACATTTCCCAAGATGCACTTAGAATAACCTTCTCGCTGTTGAGACAGTTTTATGATTGTTGGAAATAAGAACAATACTAGTGATAATAATATAACGTATTATGACATTAAACCTGTTATAATTAATATGTTAATTAAGTTGTAGTCATATTATCATTATGACACCTATTTTAGAAATGTGCAAGACAAAATAAATAGAAGCAACTCTATAGGGATTTATTTAGTCCAAAAAAAGTAAACCACCACCATTATTATTCAAGAGAGGCTGTGGTAGTCACTGTACACGTTGTCCATAAAAGACTGTCATGATGGATAATTTATTATAAACTCACTTCAACAGGCTCATAATCGTTACACTTAATGATCATCAATATGCCCGTCATAGTTACCAGAGCCTGCTGCAGTACACACTTTGAGCAAAACGTTTCTCTTAAGTAATTACATTTAGAGACAATACAAAACTGAAGATTTAAAAAAAAAAAAGGAAAACTTGGATATGGAAAAATAAATCAACACTCCTGAAAGCAGATTGTATTTGTGTTTATTGTTTCAGACTTCCAGTGAGTGCTCACATACTGACTCCTTTCAAAAACACAGCTCATGGCTTTAAAGAAATGGTGAATTTACAACATAGTCCAAAAGATTATATATTTTTTTAATCTTCATATCCAACATTTGGAGAATAGAACTACAAAAGTAGTACGTGTTACATAATCAGTGGTTTTGGAATAAACGTCCGGTGAGATGAGTTGCTCCAAGAATTTCTTCAACACGTGTTCATTGAGCCAGCTGGTTCACCACCCGCGTGTTGGTGTCCACTTCCCCAGCAGACGGCCCTCAGAGTGCACATAGTACACAGGGTGCATCGCCGCACTTGCGCACGACTGTAAAATGAACAGAAACAGGGTCAAACAAGAGTCGAGTGACACGAAGAAGTTGACTCAGCAGGGACCTTTGCTCCACATTGAACTGCACTAACATGGTAGGGGATCAGTGTGAGCAGGGAGCCCAGGGGGTATTTGCCGTAGTCCAGCGGTCCTGAGATGGGCTCCACTCTACCGTGCTCTTGGGTCATAGATAACAACCTGGGGAGGGAGGGAGGGAGGGGGGTGGGGGGGGGGGGGTATGTTTTATCAGAACTCCCGTCACACTTAAGTTAAGTAATACGATTGGAGACAAGAGGAGGTAACTTTACTTGAGGTTCGGGTGTCCTTCAATCACAGCATATCCAGTGGGAAGTTTTCCAGCTCCATCTAGACTGAGAGCAGTGAGCAAAAATGTAAAGGAAATGTGAAAACAATAGATAGCTGCAACAATGGTATAAAAAAAACCCCAGAAATTTAGTGGTGATTAAATGTATCTGCTCCAGATGGGGAGCATCATAAGTCAATTGAGAGGAAATCAATTTAAATAATTAATTTTGCCCCGAGACTTCCCCTGGGGCCATTAAAGTATAACATTAAGGACTATGTCAGCTTCAAACAGTAAGCAGGTAAACGTCCATTCTGCAACCACAGAACAGGGTAAACAATATTGAGGGAGGTACCTGAGTCCGCTCCATCCGCAGTCAATCAGGAGCTGGTTCCTGTGAGGACAGTGTCCGATGACTCTCGTCAAAACCCTCACAGCCACATCCTCCAGACTGCACGAGCCAATCACAGACTGCTGCACATCTGAACGACAGCCACAACAACAAAAGAGAACCGGATTCATCTGCTGAAAAAACATAAACAAACCGGTGCACTGATGCAACTACGGCTACATCCACAAACACACACACACACACACCATAGAAGCCATAGTTTCCAGGATGCACCTCGCTGAGCTTCGCCATGTCTTTCACTGGGTGGCTACATGAAGGGGTGGAGCCAATGCTGGACTTACAGGTGATGCCGCCCGCCTTCAGTCTGCCAGAGGACAAATCCAGAAAGGTTTACAGAATTATTCTATGAAGACGGTACACGTATGTATGCCATTCAAAAGTATTGAATACATTTTTATAGACATTTTGATGGACTAGACTTTTCTAAAAAGAAATATGTACCTGAGAAAACGTTGCTTGTATTTGAATCATTCTCTGTAGCAGGTTAAAAATATATATATTTTTTAAACATACTTTTCCATGAACTGCAGAGTCAAGTCGGTGGTTTCCTGCGCGACAGCCTGTATTTGCTCCACTCCTCTGCAGTTATAGGTGTTCCCACAGTGAGCGTACACTCCTGTGAGCTCCACGCCCTCCGTCACTGCGACAGCAAGAGCCAACTGGAGCGCCTCTGGTTCCGAGTGCAGGACACCAGCTAAGGCAAGGAACAAACGGGAGATCATCAGGCACTTGACTTTCAGTAGCCGCTGCCGACGACCTGTGTCCTGGTTTCCGTGCACGTTTACCTCTCCCGTTGCCACAGTCAAGTTTGAGCCACACGCGCCACAGCCGCCCGTCTTTCAGAGGCCTCTTTTTGAGCTGGTCAAGAGCGTGAGGATGATCCAGTAAAACTTGGAAGAGATCCAGCCTCTCTGACAGTGCCGCACAGCGCTCCACCTATGAGCACACACACACACACACACACACACACACACACACACACACACACACACACACACACACACACACACACACACACACACACACACACACACACACACACACACACACACACACACACACACACACACACACACACACACACACACACACACACACACACACACACACACACACACACACACACACAGTTAGGGTGATTACAAAATATAAAAGTTATCAGAAATTATATCCAATTTATGTTAATTACACTGACCCACATAATAGGCAGAACATCAATCAACCATTAGTGCTTCATGTTCCAGGGCCAAGCTATTGTGCATGCTGGCTCACTGGTGCATTTGCATACATCACAGCTCACATTAATTACATTTAATTAATTTGTTCACTTGTGTTTTTCCTGCTATGACAAGGCGTGTCTGTTGTGAAATTTGCTGCAACATAATACTTGTTAATTAATTATGTACTACATATCTCGATACTAGATATCTTACAGTAGAATACTATGTGTGTAGTTAGTGTTCGAGGAATCAATTAAATCATTTGAACTAATGCGAACTGTGAAAATCTGATTCCCTACATTTGTCATTAAATCTATTTTTTTCCAAGATCTACATGGAGAGGTTTCACAACCACCTGCAAAATATTTTAATAAGATACAATTTTAAATGTTGTCACTTTTCACATCTTCAAAACATAACCTTTCTAAAGCTTTGAAGCGTGTGAGTTGAGAGGACCTTATCGGAGGGAAGAGAGTATGCGTAGAGGATGTCATCAAATCCATGGTCGGCATAGAAACAGGCCTCGGCCAGTGTGGAAACCACAATGCACCTCCGTGATCCACTCGTCAAAATGTCAGCACACTCACTACACATGAACACAAATACACAGACCATGTCAATATCCCTTAATTATACCCAACAAAAATAAGACACCTAGTGAAGGCATTTGTGACTTCCATGATGGACTATTCATGTCCCTATATTATCCGTCAGCTCCTATAACTCTTGTAAGACTCTACAGTTGATCCCCAATTCTGTGGCATGTCTACTGACAAGAGAAAAGAGATATTTATCCCATATCAGCTTCTCTCCACTGGCTCCCTGTAATATCCATGACATCGTTTGAAACCCTTATCCTCACCTACAAAGCCCCAAATGGTCAGCTAATCAAGCACATCTCCTGTGGAACCAGTTACCAGTTTCGTTCCGGAATGCCCAGAGGCTGTAGTCTGAACATTCCGGGAGGCTGCAGAGCTGACTCTGAACATTCCGGGAGGCTGCAGAGCTGACTCTGAACATTCCGGGAGGCTGCAGAGGCTGACTCTGAACATTCCGGGAGGCTGCAGAGTCTGGACCCTGGGTATTCCGAGAGGCTGCAGAGGCTGGACTCTGAACATTCCGGGAGGCTGCAGAGTCTGGACCCTGGGTATTACGAGAGGCTGCAGAGGCTAGACTCTGAAAATACCGGGAGGCTGCAGAGTCTGGACCCTGGGTATTCCGAGAGGCTGCAGAGGCTGGACTCTGGGCATTCTGGGAGGCTGCAAAGGCTGGACTCTGGGCATTCTGGGAGGCTGCAAAGGCTGACTCTGGGCATTCCGGGAGGATGCAGAGGCTGACTCTGGGCATTCCGGGAGGCTGCAGAGGCTGGACTCTGGGCTGCAGAGGCCATCTGCATGCATTCATGTCCCAATAACGCATGTTACTGACTGATTATGATTTTTTTTGTGCATTCTCATCTCAGAAGTTGCATGGCTGCTCTTGTTTCCGTGGTTCTGCTTGATGCCCACTGCTACTTTTATTATCATTAGTCCTATTTCTACCATTTCTGTGGTTGTTTTTGTTATTATCACTGTTGAGCACCTCTGTCTGTGTCACTTTCTTTCTCAACCCAACCTGTTAAGGCAGATGGCTGCCCACGCAGAGCCCAGATTTATTTAAAGTTTCTTAACCATCGAAGGGGAATGTTTCCATGCTGCCATTGCCCAAACCTTTTCTCATGGGGGGAATGTTGGGTCTCCAGAAATTAAAGAGTACAATCTAGACCTGTTTTACATGAAAAGTGCCACAACCTGAATTTCGGTTGTGATTTGTCGCTACATAAATAAATGAACAATAATTCCAATTTGTATCAAGGCGTTGCATGAGTGTGTCTCTGTGTGTCTGTATTCATACAGGGTTTTGTGGGTCTTCATGTGTGGCCGAAGCTGGACCCCCAAACTCTGACAGCGTTCAATCATCCTCTCTGCATTTCTCTTCACTTTGTCCAGATCCACCACCAGAGCAGGGGTACACAGGGTGGAGAGGGCCTCTCCCTCCATACTGGCAGCACTGGAACAACACACACACACACACACACACACACACACACACACACACACACACACACACACACACACACACACACACACACACACACACACACACACACACACACACACACACACACACAAGAAACACACACACACACACACACACACACACACACACACACACACACACACACACACGCACGCTCAAAGTTCACATACATGCAATTAAATTAGTGTGCATGACTACCTTCAATTTAACAACTAGTGACAGTGACACTATTCACATGAAAACAAACACATGTTATATATATATAAAGTATACCAACACAACATCACACATAGTCATGATAGAGACCTTTGGACTTTGAAACCTGGAACCTCAGAGGTTTTTTGCACAACAACAACTTTTACTTTCCACTCCCAACTTATCAACCTTTGACTAATTCTGCAACACATCTAAACGAATATGAATTGTAGACATGGAGCTGGAGGCATTTATCTCTACAGATTACTTACCGTTTGGCAGTATTTCTCGCAGATATACGAGACGGCTCGCCCCAGATGAACTGCGCTTCGCCTGGAAAGCAGACGAGAGTCGGCGGAAGCAGCAGGGAGCGTTAACAGAAAAGTGCGGTCAAGTCAGATCAAGTCTGGATCAAATAAAACACCAATATAACCGGCATGCATTGCGCGCCGATCGCTCATCTCGAACGAACGGTTGTTTGTCAAGTTACTCAGGGCTTCCGGTTTTCCTGGAGTGGTAAAACCTCCTGACCTGATGCGGTGATTATTATCGGGCTTTTTTTTCTTCTTCTTTTGTTTTAAAAACTTCTTAGCTTAACTCAAAAGTAACTATACCAAGTGTAAACGCAGCTGCACGCAGAGTGATAATCATGCAGAATTGCCCGTGTAATTACACTTTTGTGTACATCCCTTAAATGTTGCATCTGGCAAATGTGGGGCTGATTTATACTGTTGAATAGCGTAAACTGTAATAATATATCATAATTTATTAGTTTATTTCACAAAGTGTTTTATATTTTGTATTGTTAACCAAAATATGCAAAGTAACTAATAACTGTGTTGAATAATGTCAAATAAATGTGATGCAGCTTCTCCGTACCCCAGAGGTAGCCAGATGCACAAACAGATACAGAGGTCATTTCTCTTATGTATGGAAGCCCGTTTTTGCCACTGTGATAGAGTCATAATTATGAGATACTATCTCATAATTTCGATTTACAATCTCATAATTATGAGATGCTAAGTTATAATTATGAGATATGCTAAGTAATTCATTATTAATATAATTATTATTAGGGATGCAACGATACCATTTTTTACAAACCGATACGATACCGATATTTTTATTTGTGTACTTGCCGATACCGAGTACCGATACCGATACTTCTTAGATTTGGTCTCCATGAAAGTGCAATTAATTTGGAGGCAGATTTTATTTTATCCTCTGCAGATTATGTCAAGCCTATAGTACAAAATTAACAGAAGGCTATCCCAAGCTTTAAACTTCTTGTGGAAGTCCCTCTAATGTCGGACCATAAAACGCCCCGTGTCCGGGTTCATAATGTAAGCGATAATATTAGGTATGAGCAATTATATAGGAAGCTGTGTTCCAAGTTATGTTTCCGGTGCTTTTATTGTGGAGGGAGAAACGGAAAGGAAAAGAGTGGAATTGTGGGATATACGTGTGTGAAGGAGATAAAAAAGTGGTTCAAGTTACCCTGCAGCGTGTTTTCATTTTATTAGAATTACAAATATAGACACACAACAGACACTCGGCTACAATAATATCATCCGTAGCCGCACAACAGCGTCTGAATGAGGCCGCTGCCAGCGCTACTTCTGGCGGACCAGCAACAGTTTGATTCAAACCGGCAGGACGGCGGTGATGACGCGCAGAGCTTCTCAATTATAGATGTATTAAATACGGAAAATTTCAACTCTCGCGTCTAACGTGCCGCCGGCGTAAATTTGCATCTGTCGCAACCACACGCGTCTGTGCATAGACTTTACATGTAATCTGGTCGCGCGAAACATTTGCGTCGCGTTGGGACGGACTGATTACAAGTAACTCCGGGGCTGTCAGCCACTAACAAGAGCACTAATATGAGCACTAATATGTCATACACACGTATGCAACACCGGTTAATAAGCACAATATCGATAAAGTCTTGTATTGTACTCGCGTCTCACTTTTCTCCTGTCTATTGAAAGAAGTGAGCGCTGCGTAGCGAGGATCCAAGATGGCGGCTCCAGATTCTGCTGTTGAGACAAACTGGCCATCTGATTGGACGGCAAAACAACTTGGATAGCGTGATTGGCTGCTCAGAAGTTGAGACTGTTGAGACAGTTGAGACAGAGAAGAGTGTCTCCGGCTCCGCCACGGGGTTGCTTCTCCACAAAGCGCGACCAGTTTGTTGTAGTGAAATACTGTTGAGTGAGTATCGGTTCTTGGTATCGGTCATTGAAACCGATGCGAGTACGAGTATTTAACGCAGTATCGACTACCGGTATCGGTATCGGTGCATCCCTAATTATTATATATGGTAACTCATAATTATGACTTACCGTATC
This sequence comes from Cottus gobio, assembly GCA_023566465.1. Taxonomy (NCBI): domain Eukaryota; kingdom Metazoa; phylum Chordata; class Actinopteri; order Perciformes; family Cottidae; genus Cottus; species Cottus gobio. Next base: position 18,133,478 of record CM042230.1, read on the forward strand.
TACATTTTTTTTTATCACAGTGACGAAAACGGGCTTCCATACTTATGGGATCATGGAGTGCTGATAAATATTACATTCCAAAACATGACATGTATTATGTCATGTTTTATGTTATGTACGCTCTCTATTCTTTTTTCCTTCGCAGTGTTCCTGCGAAGGTTGGTGATTTAAGGGGAAATTGCACATGGATAAAAAATGCAAAAACACGTGACACATGAATATATCTTGCAAACACAAAAGACATTGTTGGGGTCACCACATATTACGCTTTATTTGGAATTCATGTTTACAGATCGGTTCCTTTATGTATGTCTGTGAATGCACGTGGAGTTACTAGTTGTTTGTGCGATTCTTATTCTTATCTTATGAGTGTGGGTCATTTTTGTGAGATTTCCCCCCTGGAGAAGATAAGTGTACTATTTGTTTAATCCCCTGAACAAACTTAAGTAATTACAGCATAACACAATGTATAAAGGTTATCAGAACCACTCAAATGGCTTTGTCCTTTATTTCTACTTTAGCACCTTTAATGTAAATACTAACTGTGTGAAGAAAGACTGTGTGAGAGAGAGAGAGAGAGAGAGAGAGGGAGAGAGAGAGAGAGAGAGAGAGATGAGTAGAAAGACACACACACACACACACCGCAAACTGAAAAAAACCATATATCATAAAAGCAAATTAAGGTGTACATTTTTTTCGTACACATTCCATAATCCCACACCTCTCCTCTGGGATACTTATGAGTGTCTTTGACTGGAAGTGCTCACCATAGATTTAGAAGGAACAGGACAATCTAGTTACAAATTATATCAAATGCCTATGTGTTTATGTGAGTGTGTCACCTGGTCCTATGGATTGTTTTGGCTTTTGTAAGAGAATCTTCTCTCGGTAACAATCTGGATGTGTAGCGTCCAGTGAGGATATAACGATTACAGAGGTCTGTTGGTGGCTCTGCGTGGATTTACGCGGAAGGAGCTCGTCCACCTGCTCACACCATGGGGTCTAATTCTATGGTGCGGAGCGTGACAGGTCCTCACTAGCATATCCAGCGGATGAAGCGGTCAAAGAACGACGGCTTGTTCAGCGCTGCGTAGTCGGCTCCTCTGAAGATGGCCGACATGTCCCCGAGCGACACCTTCCGCAGCACCTCCTCGTCCGTGTCGGATCCCACGGCGATCACCGTGGGGACGCCTTCGGCTCGCCTCATGGCCGTCACGCCCTCATCCAGCTGCTCGCTGGCCGTGACTCCGTCAGTGACGAACACGAAGGCCAGCTCGGCGTGGCGACGAGCCAAGCGCTCTCCCCGCTGCACAACACAACAGGCAACGTTAAGGTTTACACTTGCCTTGCCGTGAGAGTCAAAGGAGAAGGTCAATGCCGCTCTCTATGGGGCAAAAACAGCTAGTAAAACCACAAGGTGCCCACTTTTATTTCTGTTAGACCAGATGAGAAGATTGATACCACTCATATCAATACGGTAAATATTGATCTACAGGCAGCGGGCGTTTGGCTAGTTTAGCATCTCAGGGAAACAGCTAGCCTGACTTTGTTCAAAGGTAAAACACCCACTAATAGAAAATTGAACAAGTTCTATAACTAATTTGTTTAGTCTTTAATAAAACCAAAGTGTAGAAACAGTGGGACTACTTCTTGGCGGGTGGCAGTGACTTCCTCAGGTTTTGGTCACCACCTTGACGAAGGAATCACTGCAGCAGCCCAAGAAAACCGTCCCAAACATAACCCACCTATAAAACCACAACTTATTTAGTTTTTGCACGTATAGAACAAACGGGATACTACATGTTACTGAGTGAGCAGTAGAGCAGGTGAAAGGGTTCTGTCATATTTGGACAGTGCCAAGCATGCTGTTTTCTCTTGTTTTCAGTCTGTATGCGAGTTAAGCGAATCACCTGCTTCACATTTACAGTACAGACACGTGTATTGTATTGGTCTTGTCATCTAACTTAAGAAAGTACATATAAAAAAATACAAAAAAGTTGAACAAATCTAAGACAAGTGTTTGTTTTTACCTGTGGAATCACCAGATTGTTGACGGCATAGATGATGGCACTGCCCAGAGCGGAGGAGGAGTCCATGTAGGTCACCCCTGCCAGCGAATCAGAGATCACTGTGAGGTTGTGTGTGAGCGCGAACTCCACCCGCTGTTCTGTCGTGCTGCCGTACTGCAGCAGAGCCAAGCGGGCATTCTTCTTGTCTGACTGGCCGCTGGCCAGGGTGAGGCGACGCGCAACGTTCTCGATGAACTCTTTGGCCTTTCGGTGGTCCTCCAGGCCCATCCTCTCAGAGCCATCCAACAGGAACACCACATCCACGGGCCGCTGAACACAGCTAGCCACTGTAGGCTCTGGAACAGACATACACACATATATAAAGCTTTAAATCAAACACGATGTTCAGCGAGCTACAGCTGGAACACAGATGCGCGGGAGTCAAAGTCAGCAAAAGAAATAAAATGATTTAACACACTGTAGTGTTTGCTTCTTTCATCCATGCTAGTTGCAGTCTAGCTGTCTGCATCTAAACCTTCTCATATCAGTAGTGTGGCCTCATCAAGAAAACACTTTTTTAGTTTGCTCTACGATTTTATTCTCTTGAGATGGCAAAATATAAAACATGAATACATGTTATACAAAACAACATAGTTCACATCAGTAAGTTTCCATCACAGAGCTAACATGGTGCCATGACATTTGGTTAAAGCCGGCCTTAGTCGTCCTACATTACAAGCCAAGCCACATGCATAAAAAACATGCAGCAATCAAGGGCATAACATACAATAGTTCCTTCATTGTCTGTTGATTAACCAAACATCCACATACACCAACTTCTGACTCATATACAGTAAACTGTCTCTAAAACCAGATCTTTTCCACATGTCATGGCCTTTTCACCAACATGACTCATTCACGGAGCACAAGAAAAAAAGTATAGGCCGTAACCATGGATGTGTGCAAAACAGCAAGAAAAAAGCCATAAGAGTGATTCAGTGGGCTCGTGATTCACAGTGGAAATGAGGCTTCATCAAAGAGCTACTGTTCACTTTACAGAGTAACATGAACGGCTCTGCAGACCAATCTGCCTCCAACAAATGACATCCGCCTTCCATGTGAGTGGAAAAAGTTCCTCCACAAATTGATATGTATCATATTTCGAACAGACATACTTTTCAGAGAGACATCTCCATGTACATTGATTTAGAAATATTCTATGAAAAGAGGGAGCATCACATTTTGAATGTTGGTCCCTTATATACAGTAACTGTACATAAGGCTGCTCTGACATGTTAAGACAGGGCCAGCATCATATCATTCAAATCCTTTTGCATACAGCCCAGGTGTATATTGCACCACTAGAGTTAGAAAATGCCCACAGTTTTGATCAAACCTATTCTATGTCCAGCAGTAAGCTTATTAGCTATTGGCGACCACAATGACGAGGTAGCATGGTTAGCATAATAGCATTAGCAGAGTCCTAAGGCTTTCGCTGGGTCTCCCATAATGTCTCCATAGACATATTTGAAGGAGTCGATGAACAGCCGGGTCCACTGCTGCCTGTCCGTTCCCTGGGCAAGTTTGGCTCTCTGGGCTGTGTACGCCATGGTTGCAACGCCAACCCCATATTGTTGCTCGCTCAGGCCGTTCAGCAGGCTGGTCACACCCTCCAAAGAGGTGGGGACCAATGAGGGGCTGCCTTCCTCAGCCAGCGGCTTCCAGGGGGGAGGGGCTTCCCCCGGTGTGATGCCCCCTCCTGCAACAAGTGGGCGGAATAACATCGTGGGCGGAGTCCCACAGACACGACGCATCAATAAAACCAACAAAGATGCTGGAGCTACACCAAGTTGCACTAAATTGCAAACGTTTGGTCTTATTTGTTGGCTTTGCAGCGGCATGAAATCATTGCTTCGTGGCAAAGGAGGCAAAATGATGTGTCAAAATAACAAAATGTAAGACACAAATTGTCTGATCCTCTACATAGCTTAAAGGCGTCAGTATGCTTCAAACAAACTAGTTGGTCCCAAGAGGTGTCCGGACACATCTGAAGGCCCAGATGTTTACTTCTGTTCTGAATGGCCACACTTAAAGGCGAAGCATAACGCCTGCTGTCATAGAGAGGCGCAGGACGTGTTGAATCATAATAATGGGGATAACAGTGCACACTTTCAGACAGTCTCTCCTCAAAGGCATTCATGGTGTTGCGCTTGGTTCTACACACACGAAAAGTGACGACAGGCATTGTGTAAAGAATAAAAACAGAAGAGCAGAAGAACAGTTTCGGAGAGATACAACATTTTGACATTTTGACAAGCACTTCATTTCAAGCATGTTGACGTCTTAATAATGCAGGTTACTTTGACCTGAATTCTGAAATTCTTTGAAGAGGAGACACTAAGCAATACATATTATTTTATAGTCTTACCTGATTTACAAGGGAGATCGGGACATATGATGACTGGATCTGAAGCCAAGATAAAGACAGAATATCAGAGAAACAGAACAAAACAGCTTTTATATTCCGCTATGGGAACGTCTTGTACTTAATGTGTACTTCCACAATGATTGTACCTGGGCAGAGCACGGTTTCAATCTTGTCGAGGAACTCCTCTGCCACCAGGTCTACAAAGCGCTTCATGCCCATCACCCTGCCATCCTTCTGGCAGGCGATGCTCTTCAGGCTCTCATTCTCCTCAATCTGGTCGAACATGTCTCCGATACCAATAGCACTCACATCGACGCCGGGATGACTGCTCATACAAACACATTATATGTTATATATATATAATTTTTCATTGACACAAATGTGAATTCTAAATGACCAAATACGGCCTCAGTGCCAGGCACCTGCAGAGGGAGGTGAGAAGCATGTCGTCATCTCTGGGGTCGAAGCGTCCGTCTGTGATGACAACGACGGTGACGTTGGCTTTGGCCCTGCGGCTGTCCTTGATCAGGTTGTCGTAGGCGTACTTGAGAGCGGATGGAGTCCATGTTCCTCCAGCGATCCACTCCAAGCGCTTCACTGCGTTCTGATTAGTGAAGAAGTCAGAATGTGAGAGATGTGTACGTACAGTGATGTGACAACACCACTGGGTGCGGACACAGAGGCAAAGCATCCATCATTTTTACATAGTTACACTACGGCCATTTTGAAGACATGGTTCTGGTTCGACGACGAAAGATCACAGCCATGATTGTGGACTGCTCTTCAGTAAAATCAGCATAAAGTTCAGTACTGTTATGTATCAGGAGCTTTCTTGAAATTGACAGCAAACAATACATATCCCCCTGAAGAATTGGGATTCACCCATTTGCTTTTCATAGCGCTGTCCAGCAGTAATTGCATTTGTCACTGGTATCCATAAAGATAATAAGGTAGAATGGTTAGCATTAGCATAGTTCTAGCTTCACAGCTAAAGCTGTTCATGCTTTCAGGTAGTTTCCCCTTTTGAAGGTTCATAATGGCTGCCTCGTGGTATGAGTCAGGTGAATCAAATTGTCTCAAAATTCTGTGTTAGCAGAAAATGGTAAAATATAGTAAATCTGACTAAATTAAATTAAGATTTTAAGATTTTACTACTCTAAAAAGTGTATTACCTAGTAAGGGGAAAGTATGGTGTTGTACTATGTCCAACAATATGAACAGTGTTTTTCAATACTCTCTACCCTACTACTCAGCCCAAAGCCCACTGGTTCCTAATGAAGATGTTCAATCTTAAAACAGATTACATAGTTTTATTTTTAAAAAGGTGTCAAAATATGTCGAAACAAATATCACCAGTCCTATCCTTTAAGGTAGGTCTACCTTCTATTGCATTCCAGATTAAATGTATTGGTAAATGTGAGAAAAATAGAGAGAGGGAGATCTGTGATGACTCTCATCTGACAGTACATCAGCCCAGATTACTTAAGACGCATCTAGACAAGAAAACCCAAAAGAACCATCTGTACACTCCAAAAATACACTTCGAATGTGTTGCAAATGTGTTTGTGTTTGAGACCTTGAAAGCAGACAGCGAATCGATAGTGGGGTCGTCAAGTCGGATGGCCTGGAAGGTTCCACTGTGACTGTACTGGACAACTCCCACTCTTGTGCCTGGGAACACATGCAACCGTGTTGACACCAAGTTGGCAGCCATCTTATATCGTTTTTGTTGTTGTTTGTTTGTTGTCAATGCACAGACAAATCCTGAAGTCATTTGTAAACCACATGAGCATGAACAAATGCATGTATACCTGTCTCTGATTTGGGGTCTTTGGCAAGGGATCCTAATCTGTTGATGGTGTTGATGACAAAGTTCTTCTCCAGGGTAAAGTTGGTCAGACCCACTGATTCTGAGCTGTCGATCACAAACACAATGTCCAGGGGTCCGCAGCGTTTCTCACAGTCTGCAGACAAAAACGCAAACTGTGATAACCAGTTCATATCACAGTATCACATATCACGAATGGAAACACAGAAGCTAAACTCACCGCAGCAGCCACACGTTTCCCTGATGTAGGTCATAACATCACATTCCTGCAGGAAGAAACATAATTATATCCTGCATGCATTTCTCTTGTTGAGCCAGTGATAAAAAGAGTAGTTTGATGAAATGATCTCACAGTGAGGCCGGGATCTCCCTCAGGGCCTGGATATCCCTGTAGAGAAAGAGAACACATAAAACCCAATTCTGTCTCTCAGTTTTTGTCTGGTTTGGGATTGCTAGCAGATAATGCTGCAACAAGTAAACATGTGAAAACATCCGCCTAGGTTGGCATTTCCTAGCTGGATGCAACTCCCTAGTGAGTAGAAAGCCCATCTAAGTGGTTTACAGTGCATTTTTTGTATACTTACATCACGCCCAGCCTCTCCTCTTGGCCCTCTCGGGCCTGGCTCACCCAGGGATCCTGGCTCACCCTGTTGTGAGCAGAAACATTAGCATTGTGTACCTGCACTTATCACTTCAGCAATGGAATGCATCCAACTACAATGATTACTCACTTCCTCTCCCAGGATTCCTTTATTTCCTGGGTCGCCCTTTTGACCACAGTCTCCTCTGCCTCCGCGAGGTCCACGTTTGCCGTTCTCTCCTCTATCACCCTGTACAGCAGCGGAGGAAGGTTTTGTCAGCCGAGTGTGTCACTCTGGCAAGCAAATGTACTGAGACGAAGTGCATGTGTACGTTACCGATGGTCCTCTTGGCCCAGGGTAGCTGAAGCCAGGTCTTCCATTGTCTCCCTGAATAGAAAAGAAATAGTCAAGACAAACGTCAGAGGAAGACACTGACACACTGGCACATACACGGAGACGCATACCTTTGGTCCAATCTGTCCAGGTTCTCCTCGAGGTCCAGCATCACCAGGGTCACCACTGGTACCCTGTCGTACAAACCGTGTTAATGTAAAGTAGATTTGGTATCTTTTTCACATTATGTCCAATTGAGACCCTGAACCTACATTTTTCCCACCCTCTCCTGATGCCCCCGGTTGTCCCCTGGGGCCTGGCAGGCCATTGTCTCCCTGTTCAGAGAGAAAGTTGATGACAGGTGCAACACTAGTGGGCTGATTAAAGAGTTGTGTACGGTGTTCATATGAACATATACAAATTATACAAATAGCATGGATCTTCTAACCTTTGTTCCTTTGCCTCCTGATTCACCTGGAAATCCTCTCGAGCCCTCTGGACCCATTTCACCCTGAAACAAAAAATCTGCATTGAGCTCCCAAGAGTTGGAGTATTGTATCTCAATGAAATAAATGATTTAAGCCAATGCAAAAAGTTCACACTTGCACAGTTGTGTACATAAACTCTCACCTTGTCGCCCTTCTTGCCATCTATTCCTTGACCACCCTTTGGCCCATAATCTCCTCTTCTCCCCTAGAATGCAAGAACAATGACAAAATCAATGCATGACAATGCAGGCGAACTATGAAAGAGAACATGATGGAGGTGAATTAGCCGTTCTTACACTCTCTCCTCTGATTCCCACAAGTCCAGGTTTTCCCTAAGAAAAACAGCACACAGATGAGCTCCATGATGTTATATGTGTGTGAATACATTTCTGTCTGTGCCGATGAGTCTTACTGGGTTTCCTTTCAGTCCAGGGATGCCAGGTAATCCAGGACTTCCATTCTCTCCCTGAGGAAAAAACACCAGAGTTTAGCAGTTCTTCTCCATCATTCCTAATATCTGCCCCAGCAAAGAGCACCGATCCCTGTCCCTGTGTTCTGATTTTACCTTTGGTCCAGCCTCTCCAGGCGGGCCGGGGGATCCACTTTTTCCAGGGCGACCGGCATCTCCCTGAATACAGGACACAATCACATGATCACAGTCGGGCAGAGTTTATCCACAGGTTGAATGGCTGATGGAATTTGTTTCAAGTGAAGACCATGTACCTTATCTCCTTCAGTTCCACCGAAACCGCGATCACCGACATCACCAGGGTGACCATCAGGACCCTATGATGCGTCAAACACACACCATAAATAGGACATAACGCTATACAACATGGATGTATTGATTATTCAAAATCGTCTTTAGTGTCATACTCTGTCGCCTGGGTCTCCTTTGCAGCCGGGAGCACCGATCCGTCCAATTTTACCCTGGGAAGAAGATAATTACATTGCAAATCTAGAGCTTCACTTCAAAATCATACATCCATCATTTGAAACGTTCAGAATAAAGTAATGATTATAGGTGGCATTGTTTCCCCTAAAGTGGACAACACAACTTGATCCTTAAGTTAAGCAGCAGCTACCTTCTGTCCATCTGTCCCATTACGTCCTGGAATGCCAGCCACGCCCTAACAATGAAGAGAGGAAACAGTTAGAGAAGAAAGACCGTACCTTAACAAAACGTATGATAATGAATAGATTAGTGAGAAAGTAAATCATAAAAGGGGAAAATAAATTCCTACCTTTTTCCCTTGAGTTCCCAATTCTCCCTGTGCGCGGACAGAAAACCAGCGGTCATTTTACATACAATCATTATATGCTTATAAATGAACAGATTATGAACTGTAATTTGCCTGGATTGCATAAGCATTCACCTACAACACCAGTAATTTATTCAAAGACGTATATAATGCATTGATGAACTTGATCCACACAAAAGAGACGTGCATGCCTCACCTTTTCGCCTGTGTTTCCTGGTTCTCCCTACAAAGAAAGGAGGAAGGGGAAAGACAATTACAATAGAGACACAAACAAACTTTGTCAAAGTAAAGCAAATAGTGAACGGCGGGTAGGTGGGTGTTGAACGTCTTACTTTGGAACCGGGCTGACCGATGGGACCTTCGATACCGGGGTCTCCTGGGCGACCTGTTAATCCTTTCAGACCTGGGTCGCCGTTGTCTCCTTTGGCTCCCTGCGATCAAGGAATTCAATGGAGAAAACGTGTGTGAAGAATAAAGTGACTTGTGTGCGAATTCCATAAAGTGTGAGTTTGCGTGGCTGCTCACTTTTTGTCCTCTGTGTCCTTTTGGACCGTCACTCCCTTTTGTCTCCAGACAGGTCACTTTGTAACACTGTGTCACACAGGAAATTAAACCAAACAGTCAGTGTGGATGCAGTCCAAAACACAAATATTTTTGATCATTAGTTGTGTGAGCATTCTTACGTCTGTGAACGCATGATGTTTCTGTGAAGACAAAAGGAACAAGGTGTGAGCAGAAGACAGATGGTTCATGTCTCGTGTTTCTGTGTGTCTCTGTGGGTGTCTTTGTGCGTTACCATTGTCTTGATGATGCTGTCAATGGTCTCTGTATGTATGACGGCTTTGCCTGTGCTCAGATCCACAGCCCTGAAGTCCCTCCTGTAGAGGCTTGCAGGAGAGTTGGCAATCTCCCTCAGTCCCGTCTCTTCAACGTTCTTGGATGCCGCTACGACAAATATCCGGATGTTCTCCTCGCGAGCTCGTTCTGAGGCCACTTTGATGCCCCTGCAGGGTTCACCGGTCACGTGGCCGTCGGTGATGACCACAGCGAATCGGAGGGTGCGGGGGTTTGAGGGTGACTTTAGCATTTTCTGCGTCATGTTGCCGATGGCGCAGTCGATGTAGGTGCCCCTACCCAGGTATTTGATTTCCCTGACTTTCTGTAAACAATGTGAAAGGAGCGAGACTTGTTGAGGCTGGATTACAAATCGGAAGAAGCAGACAACCGTCCAGGGACGCAAGACCCTCAGGGTCTCTGAAGATATCAGGCCACAGCGATTTAATGCCCCATAGCAGATTCAGCAGGCCTCTTCATTGACATAAATAAGTTAAACTATTAAAACAAACTATAGTAACCTATTACAAAAAACAGAAAGCTATAAGAAAAAAACAACTAAAGACTACAACTCTCCACACATTTGGGTCTCCAGTCCCAAATTTTTTCACAAAAGCCCTGAATCCTTTAGATTTTTATAACATTTTCAACTTCAATCTTCGTCTGGGGATCCTTGCTTTGCAATTAGAGCCGTGCAGATTATTATGGCATGGATTCAAATGGAGCAGATTTGTCAGACAAACATTAATTCTTAATTCCAGCGTAGTAAAAAACAAATAGGTTTCAAGATTAGTAATGTTAAGCCACTTTCCTATTATGTATGTTATGTAACATCATCAACATTTATTGTGTTGAGGTTTCAGAATGATGAAGACAGTTAGAGAAAAATGAAATACAAAATGATGTAGACTTGACAATTATATTACCTACAGTCAGGTCCATAAATATTTGGACATTGACACATTTTTCATTATTTTGGCTCTGTACACCACAACAATGGAGTTGTAATGAAAAAATCAAGATGTGCTTTAAGTGCAGACTTTCAGCTTTAATTTGAGGGTATTTACATCCAAATCAGGTGAACGGTGTAGGAATTACAACAAATTCAAATGTGGCCACCCTCTTTTTAAGGGACCAAAAGTAATTGGACAATTGGCTGATCAGCTGTTTCAAGGTCAGGTGTGTGTAATTCCCTCGATATTTCATTTACAAGGAGTAGATAAAAGGGTCTTGGGTTCATTTCAGGTGTGGTATTTGTGTTTGGAGTCTGTTGCGGTCAACTTTCAATATGAAGTCCAAAGAGCTGTCACTATCAGTGAAGCAAGCCATCATTAGGCTGAAAAATCAAAACAAAACCATCAAAGAGATAGCAGACACATTAGGTGTGGCCAAATCAACTGTTTGGTACATTCTTAAGAAGAAAGAACGCACTGGTGAGCTCAGCTACACCAAAAGACCTGGAAGACCACAGAAGACAACTGTGGTGGATGACAGAAGAATCATTTCCCTGGTGAAGAAAAACCCCTTCACAACAGTTGGCCAGATCAAGAACACTCTCCAGGAGGCAGGTGTATCTGTGTCAAAGTCGAAAATCAAGTGAAGACTTCACCAGAGTAAATACAGAGGGTTCACCACAAGATGTAAACCATTGGTGAGCCTCAAAAACAGGAAGACCAGATTAGAGTTTGCCAAAAAACATCTAAAAGAGCCTGTACAGTTCTGGAAGAACATCCTATGGACAGATGAGACGAAGATAAACTTGTACCAGAATGATGGGAAGAGAAGAGTATGGAGAAGGAAAGGAACTGCTCATGATCCAAAGCATACCACCTCATCAGTGAAGCATGGTGGAGGTAGTGTTATGGCGTGGGCATGTATGGCTGCCAATGGAACTGGTTCCCTCGTATTTATTGATGATGTGACTGCTGACAAAAGTAGCAGGATGAATTCGGAAGTGTTTCGGGCAATATTATCTGCTCATATTCAGCCAAATGCTTCAGAACTCATTGGACGGCGCTTCACAGTGCAGATGGACAATGACCCAAAGCATACTGCGAAAGCAACCAAGGAGTTTTTTAAGGCAAAGAAGTGGAATGTTCTGCAATGGCCAAGTCAATCACCTGACCTGAATCCAATTGAGCATGCATTTCACTTGCTGAAGACAAAACTGAAGGGAAAATGCCCCAAGAACCAGCAGGAACTGAAGACGGTTGCAGTAGAGGCATGGCAGAGCATCACCAGGGACGAAACCCAGCGTCTGGTGATGTCTATGGAATCCAGACTTCAGGCTGTCATTGACTGCAAAGGATTTTCAACAAAGTATTAAAAGTGACAATTAGATTTATGATTATATTAATTTGTCCAATTACTTTTGGTCCCTTAAAAAGAGGGTGGCCACATTTTAATTTGTTGTAATTCCTACACCGTTCACCTGATTTGGATGTAAATACCCTCAAATTAAAGCTGAAAGTCTGAGCTTAAAGCACATCTTGATTTTTTCATTTCAACTCCATTGTTGTGGTGTACAGAGCCAAAATAATGAAAAATGTGTCAATGTCCAAATATTTATGGACCTAACTGTATTTAGGTATTCCATTATCTCCAGTGGCTTATAGTAGTGTACATAGTTGCTATAAAAATAAATCTCTCCCATGTTATGGGCTGGGCACCGAATCTTTGCAAGGTTGGGCTCCGCCCCTGTGTGTAGACATATGTGTGTGTCGGCATGTGTGTGTCACTCACAGTGATGAAGTCATTCTTGGATGCGAGGGGACTGAACTCTTGAGACAGCTGGGAGAAGTGCAGTCCACCGATCTTCCAGTTGACCCGCACAACACTATTGAGATCAGCATCATCCAAACGCTGTGCAAACTGCTCAACGAATTTCTACGACAACAAAAGGCACAGCACATTATACAACAGACAGCCCACTTGGTTGACTGTCATTTAGGGAGGACGCCTCAATGAACCAGGGATATCTTTTGTCGAGGCTTGAAAAGTACGTAGATAAACAAGGAACCTTGATGCTTTCCACCAGCGCTCCAGGGGGCGGCTCCTGCAGGGCGATGGTCTCAGATGTGTCTATGGTGAAGTACACTTCTAGGGCGCAATCATTTTTCTCTGGAGGGAACGCAAACAAAAGACGCATAAAACCTCTGTTGAAAATTGCAATGAACTCAAATACGCAAGATGAAATGTTTCATTGCACGTCACTAAAACGTATCAACATGGCATGTTACTTTAGCAGCAAGGCAACAAGGGTTCTGTTTTACGGCACTCACTGTTGCACTCCTGGCCGTGAGTGAGGGCTCCAAAAAGAAGACAGAGCGCGATGACCTCCAACCCCAGCATCTTCCTCTTGTCCTGTCTGACGCACAAGGGCACAAAACAGCACACAGGTGAGCCAACAATCAACGAGCCAACAGTTTGATTTCTCACTCTCAAAAAACATTAAAGTGAAAATAGAAGTTATGGGAAAGACATTAAATGCAAGAAAAACACTGAATCGCAGAAATGAAAAGACACGTATGTAACTAACTTAACACCTAAGTGATTGCGATGCTGGTAATATTTGCTGGCTGTAGTCTAATAATACTGAATTTATTTTACTTTCATTTTTATCATTCCACATGTTGAATGATTTTCATCACATAGTGAGTAGTAGTGGATTGCCAAAATAATTTGCAAAATCTAGATTTGTATCAGTATCAGTTTACTCTAATTGTACAAGGAACAGGTTGCCTGTTCATGGTTGCGCAGGGATCAAAATGGCCGCCACAGAGTTTGAAAGGATCAGGTGTTGAACATGGCTCCTCTCTATTGAGTTAAATGGTGGAAATGGAGATGACAGAAGCTGGAAGAAGTGATTGATCTCACCATAGGCTGACCTTTGCCTCATTATGGATTATTCATGCAGAAACCTGAACAGGACTTAACATGCTGCCAAACTTCAGTAACCGATGGGAGTTCAATCAGATCCACTAAATATACACAGGCCTAAGTACATGAAGACAAACATAGCACATCCTCCTCTCAAGTATAGGAAGATTTGAACAAACAGACTTTGAATGATGACGCAAAATGAACAGACTTGAGATGCATTTGGCCGCAGAGAGCAGGCAGCTGATTGACTGTAGTTTTTTTTTCACAAGGCCTGAGTCTGCTGCCCTCCAGAGGCGTTCCCTTCCCTTACGGAACTCCTCTGTTCACTGGCTGTTTTAGGCGGATTAACTCGCACATTGTTACTTTTTTTCTGATGTGGCTAAACACAAATTTATGTCGGGATATGCATCATGCAAATTCTGACGAGACAGGTCATCCTGCAGGACCTTCTAAAATAAATTATTAATCAGATTACCACAAACAACACACACACACACACACACACACACACACGCGCGCGCGCGCGCACACACACTTGAGGCACGCTTTGCTGTGGCTCCCTCTGGCGAACTGACATTGGTGAGCCGTGGAGGAGTCGCTCCCGCAGCCTTTCACCAACTTGCACAACTGAATGTCATGTAAAATAAAACATGCAGAGATAACAGGACTGAGAGAACCCATGTTGTGTTGTTTTCATGGGAAATTTAGTTTATGGGTTTTGAAATAATTAAAGTTAATTCTCGCAGCAGTTTGGTTTGCTGAGAAAAATCCATAATTTCTGTTGATGAGAGTAAGTTTGAAGACATGCAAAGAGACAGAGAGCGCGAGACAAACAGAGACAGAGGCAAATACAGGCAGAACATCACAAGGGGAATAAAGGAGACAAGAGAAAGGGAGAGAGAGAGAGAGAGAGAAAGATTGGCACATTGCATGCGTAAAAGTGCTGCTTACCCGAACTCTTTCCAACAACTTCAAAACTTAATGAGCAGCTGATCCTCTGTTGATTAACTCCTCATCTCAGCAGGAGGGAAAGACGAGAAAGAAAAAGGGGACACAGGAGGTCGAAAATTGGAAATGAAGCCCTGGATGCGCGTTTACTTCCCGCAGAAGAGCCGTCCGTTCGCTCTCCTGTCCCGGTTCAGCCCCAGAAACAGGCTCTGATCCCTCCTCCTGTACGCGCACGACGCGCCCCAGTGTCCACTGCTGACCGCTTGGAGGCGCCATGGCTCCGCAGGAACCCGTGTGAGCGCGTGCGCGCGTACCCCCAGTATTACCAAGAACCAGTAAAAGAGGATGCCAAAGCGCAGCTGTGGTTTTGGACCGATTCAATCCCATGGAAGAAGCCTCCGACAGCTCAAACATATTTGAATTTGAATGTGGTCATAGATATGACAACATTACGGATGTGGTCCTCAGCAGAACACATGGGGAACCCTGGGACAATGAGCTTTAATGTCGTCGAGATAGAACATTTCAAAAGTTTCTTCGGTTATCTCGGACATGTGGTCCATGAGTCAGTTTGAAATAGAACAGGATAAAGAGTAGACTTACCCCCCCATACTCATAAACACACACACACACACACACACACACACACACACACACACACACACACACACACACACACACACACACACACACACACACACACACACACACACACACACACAAATGGACCTCACTTGTGTCTAGTGGTCTGTTTGCAATTAGAAGGCAGAGTGAGAGGAGTTTATACAGATGTAAACACTAACAGGCTGTCCATGAGTCTGCTCACCATGTTTATACGCATGTATGCTTCAGCCGCCCGTTTTCAGGCCTATTTTGGTGGACATGGTGGGAGGTCTCCCTGTTAGAGCACATGCCATGTATGTACGTAAAGCATGTATTTCTTCATCATTCCATTGTTGCTGATCACATGTTGGCTGCAGAAACACTTGCGTGTATCAGAGAGTTCAATTTGCTTGAACGCTCATGTGGCCTGCTGAGCTGCCAATGCATTATCCAGCAACACCGCCACTAATATGTTATCCAGGCCAGGAGGCGATGTCGGGAACAAGTTTTTACATCCAAGTCCACATCCGTTACATGGGAGGCTATCAGTTTGGAGAGAGAGATGACAGCACTGAGCATGACAGGTGCTGATGTGAATGAACCAGAGACTGGAATCCAGGTCTTTAAGAATATTACATCGAAGGGACATTTGATAAAAGTGTGATCCGTCATGAGAAATTGCTGCACTTGCAGAAACGTGATGTATTTCTACACTAGTTTTGACTTTCTAGTCGCTAATGCTTTTTTAATTGGACTCTGTCTGAAGGTACAGTGGGCTGTGATCAAGAGGTGGTCAGAGATGAGACAGCAGTCAGCATTTTTCCAAGCGGAGGGAAAAGCAGAGGAGGAGACGAGCAGCTGCTGGACAGAGTTGTTACTCTCTGAAGCTGTTCTCTCGTCTTGGCCTGTGAAGGTTTTTTTCTGAAAAAGAGAAGAAGAGAGGAGTGAAACAGTGTGTGTGTTTGTGTGCGTGTGCATGTGATGGAGACTGAGGGGGTTCTGGTCTCTCTTAAAGTGTGACTCATAGAATAGGAATGGCCTCACTCCCAAATAAGAGTAAACCAGTCTCTGCCTCTATCTCTGTTCTTCTCTTCCCCTCTCTCTCTCCCTCTCTCTCTCCCTCTCTCTCTCCCTCTCTCTCTCCCTCTCTCACACACACACACACACACACACACACACACACACACACACACACACACACACACACACACACACACACACACACACACACACACACACACACACACACACACACACACACACACACACACACACACTCTTTTTCTCACTTTTTAATTCCACCCCCCCTTTATTTCTTTCACATGAACTGAAAAAGCATTTCAGTCTGGGGGGATTTCTGTACAATCTGTTCCAGAATCATAAACAGCTCAACTCTCCCGACATCGCTGCAACTTTTCCCTCAACGTTCCACGGAAAACACACCAGGGAGGACTCAGTTCAGGTCACGTGCAAACATGCACAAAGACGAAAGCCGAGACGACAATGAGAAACATGAAAGCAAAGCAAGCATATGTGTGTAATTGCACAAATCCACAGATGTGAGCATGCACAGATATGACTGTTTGCATATGGAAGGGATGCACGTCTATCAGATGCTGCCCAATGCAGCTCCTGAATCTGAAATGCACAATGAATAAACAAACAGGATATTACATAAAAATTACAATAAGCTAACATTTAGTCCTCTGTTCCTTTATTTCTTTTTTGGAATCTATCCCTCTTTTCCTCCAGATGTGCTTTCTGTTCAGACAAGGCAGCTGGGAGCTGTTACCACAGTGCATCATGAGCACACACACAAGGTTGTGCACACATCCAGTCTATGTGGGAAACTTATGTCATTACTCGTAACATTCGATGCAAAATGGTTGCGCTGAGGTCTGAGAGTAAGATGGTAGTGAGAAGTCCAATCACTAGGGCTTCAGAAAACCGGAGGGAGGAAATTAGTTCTCCTGTCCCCCTCACACTCACACACACAGCCACATAGGCTCAGAAATCACACAGATGGCAGATGCACACATGCTGTGAATCGTGCACAGAAATATACATCACCATGCGAGTGGACACACCCGTGCACATGCACACGCATAGACAAACACACGCGCAGCGGCTCTGTGTAGAATGCTCTGATAAGTGCAGTTTTGGCTACGGATCTTCAAAAAATGTCTTCGAGACAGGAAGTGCTTTCTCAAACAGCGCACACACAAAGAGTACGGCGCATGCACGTGCAACACACAAGAACAGACATAGAAAGATCAAAATCCGAGGGAAAAAAGTGTAAAAAAGCTGGAAATAAACTCAAGCTGAAACAATTCCACTGAAATTCAGCTGTAGTCTAAGTGTTAAGATTTAATACAAAACATGTGTTGCAAAAACAGGAAAGAAACTCAAGCGGAGACAGTTCCACTGAAATTCAGCTGTAGTCTAAGTATTAAGATTTAATACAAAACATGTGTTGCAAAAACAGGAAAGAAACTCAAGCGGAGACAGTTCCACTGAAATTCAGCTGTAGTCTAAGTGTTAAGATTTAATACAAAACATGTGTTGCAAAAACAGGAAAGAAACTCAAGCGGAGACAGTTCCACTGAAATTCAGCTGTAGTCTAAGTATTAAGATTTAATACAAAACATGTGTTGCAAAAACAGGAAAGAAACTCAAGCGGAGACAGTTCCACTGAAATTCAGCTGTAGTCTAAGTATTAAGATTTAATACAAAACGTGTGTTGCAAAAACAGGAAAGAAACTCAAGCGGAGACAGTTCCACTGAAATTGCAGTGGGAATGTGAAGGTTTAGTACAAAACGTGCGTCTCAAAAACGTGTCTCATTGAGCCAAAGCTGAGAAGACTTTTTGCGACATTTGCGTGTCCATGCACGGTATATGTTTTTTATTGCACGGAGTAGGATACCACAATATAATGTTTGTAATGATACACTCCTGACCCTTGAATGAGGAATTCTTTCTTCTCTTGCTCCTCTTCAACAGGGAGGTCAGAGGTCAGCACAGCAGCCCTGGTGCTGGTAGAGAGGTGCTCAGGGGAACTTCAGCAGGCAGATCCGTGCTTGTATTCAGGGAGTCTGCCTACTACACTGTCACTCTGCAGTTGTTAAAGAATGAATCCGCTTTTTCTGAACACCTGGGTCTTAGTGATCATTATAATGTTTTACTCATTAAGTTATGTGCTGTGATGATGACATCACTAAAAGATCAACAAGGTAGAAAACAGATGACAGCAGTGAAAAACAGTTGTAAACATACTCCCACTTTTGCCTAGTTTTCTGGATTCGGGAGGCTGTACTTCTGCACAGTCGCTTGAGTATAATACTGTCAGGCCGGGACTCACAACAGGACTCAGATGCAGCGGGGTCAGGAAAACAGTCTTTATTAAGACAAAGTATAAACTCAAAATCACTCCAACGGAGGACACAAAGTATTAAATTAAACTCACTCTTAACGGAGGAAACAAAAACACTCCAACGGAGGACACAAAGTATTAAAGTAAACTCACTCTTAACAGAGGAAACAAAAGGCGCTCCAACGGAGGCAAACCTAACGCTGTAACAGAGAGCGAGGCAAAAACGGAACTGAAAATCACTCTTTGACGAGGACGGCGAGTACATACACACTGTGGCGATGATCAAAACTGTGGGCTTGGCTGTAGTAGTCCTGACCATTGGCGAGAACACTCTGGCACAAGACAAGGGGAAGACACAGACTATAAACACATAAGGATAACAGGGAACAGGTGGAAACAATTGGGATCAGGTGAGACAATCTGACAAGTGCCATACAAGGAAGGGGGCGGGTCCGTCACCACGGTGTGACAGTACCCTCTCCTCAAGGGTCGACTCTGGACGACCCAGCCTGAGTCCTCAAAAAGTCTTCCATAAGCGGCTCGTCCAGAATAAACCGGGATGGGACCCACTGTCGCTCCTCCGGTCCGTACCCCTCCCAGTCCACCAAGAACTGCTTGCCCCGACCCCGGTTGCGTACCGCCAATAATCGTTTGATCTTGTAGACGGGCCCCCCGTCCACCATTTCAGGAGGAGGGGGGGCCGGGGGGGCCGGGACCATGGAGCTCTCCGTGACTGGCTTGACCTGACTGACGTGGAACGTGGGATGGGCCCGAAGGGCCGGGGGCAGGCGAAGGCGAACCGCTGCCGGCCCGATGACTTTAGTAACGGGGAATGGCCCCACGAAGCGTGGTGCCAGCTTTCTCGAAAGGCCCTTGAGGTGAAGATGCTTTGCCGACAGCCACACCCGCTGGCCTGGCCAGTATGCCGGAGCAGGTCTTCTTCGCCGGTCCGCGGCCTTCTTGACCCGATCTCCCTGACGGATGAGGAACTGCCGGGCGGCCGCCCAGATACGTCGGCAACGGCGCACCATGGCGTGGGCGGATGGCACCGCCCCCTCCAGCTCCTGGTCCGTGAAGACCGGTGGGTCATAGCCAAACACACACTTAAAAGGGGAAAGTCCTGTAGCCGAGGTGGGCAGGGAATTGTGTGCATACTCCGCCCATACCAAGTGCTGGCTCCAGGTTGATGGATTCTGGGACACCAGGCACCGGAGACCGGATTCCAGCTGCTGGTTGAGCCGCTCCGTCTGCCCATTCGCCTCCGGATGATATCCGGACGTGAGGCTTGCCGTTGCACCAATGAGCCGACAAAACTCCCTCCAGAAGCTGGACACGAACTGGGGCCCCCGGTCTGACACGATGTCCCTAGGGAAGCCGTGAACTCGAAACACATTGTTCATCATAATGCTAGCAGTTTTCTTGGCTGATGGCAGGGAAGGCAAGGCTATGAATTTTGTCATTTTGGAAAAACGGTCCACAACTGTGAGCACTGTGGTATTACCCTTAGAGACCGGGAGCCCCGTGACGAAGTCTATGGAGATGTCGGCCCATGGTCTGGAGGGAATGGGCAGTGGCTGAAGCAGACCCATCCGTGGCCCGGAGGTCGTCTTGTTCCTGGCGCAGATAGCACACGCCCTGACATACTCCTGGACATCCTTCTCCATGGACCGCCACCAGAACCTCCGAGCGATGGCGAACACCGTCCGCCGAACCCCCGGGTGACAAGTTAGCAGCGAGGCGTGGGCCCAATGGATCACCTGCGGGCGCAACTCAACCGGGACGAACAACCGACCCTCAGGACACCCGCTAGGTGGTGGACCCTCCCCGTTCGCCCGCTTAACCTCCTTTTCTATATGCCAGGATACCGCCCCAACCACACAGGTCCGTGGAAGGATAGGCTCTGGTTCCTTGGCAATAGGCTCGGGATCAAACAGGCGTGACAGGGCGTCGGGCTTGACGTTCCGGGATCCCGGCCTGTAAGAAATAGAGAATGAAAAGCGATTAAAAAATAGCCCCCATCTCGCCTGGCGAGAATTCAATCTCCTGGCACTTCGAATATATTCCAAGTTTTTGTGGTCCGTCCAGACCACAAACGGGTGCTCAGCCCCCTCAAGCCAGTGCCTCCACTCCTCCAAGGCCAGCTTGACTGCCAACAGCTCCCGATTGCCGATATCGTAGTTGCGTTCGGCCTGGGACAGACGCCGCGACAGGAAGGCGCAGGGGTGCATTTTCCCGTCCCGTTCTGCCCGTTGGGACAGGACCGCCCCTACCCCCTCATTGGAGGCGTCCACCTCCACCACGAACTGGCGCCGAGGATCCGGCATCGTGAGAATTGGCGCCGTGGTGAAGCGGGACTTGAGGTGCTGGAAGGCCGCCTCCGCCGTCGGAGACCAGAGGAACCGCGTCTTCGTGGAGGTCAGAGCATGGAGCGGGGCTGCTATGGCGCTGAAGTTTCTGATAAACCGCCTGTAGAAGTTAGCAAACCCAAGGAACTGCTGAACCTTCTTGCGGCTATCAGGCAGAGGCCACTCGGCCACAGCGCTGACTTTAGCCGGATCCATCTGAACCTTTCCAGGGGCTATGATGAAGCCCAGGAAAGAGATGGTATCGGCATGGAATTCGCTCTTTTCAGCCTTAACATAAAGATTGTTCTCCAACAACCGCTGGAGAACCCTGGATACATGGCCCTTGTGCGTAGCTAGGTCTGGGGAATAAATGAGAATATCATCAAGATAGACATATACAAATTGGTCCAAAAATTCCCTTAGCACATCGTTGATTAACGCCTGAAATGTCGCGGGAGCGTTGGTAAGCCCGAACGGCATGACTAAATATTCGTAATGCCCACAGGGAGTGTTAAACCCCGTCTTCCACTCATCCCCCTCCCTAATCCTGACCAAATGGTAGGCGTTGCGCAGATCTAACTTGGAAAACACCCTCGCCTGTTGTAGTTGATCAAAGACTGAGGACATGAGTGGAAGAGGATACCGGTTCTTGATGGTGATGGCATTTAGTGGGCTATAGTCAATACAAGGCCTGAGTGAGCCGTCCTTTTTCCCTACAAAAAAGAACCCGGCCCCTGCTGCCGACGAGGAAGGACGGATAAGCCCCGCCCTCAGTGACGTGTCAATATAGTCCCTCATGGCCACCCTTTCAGGCCCGGAGATGGAATATAGCCGCCCCTTGGGAATGGCGGCGCCCGGGACCAAGTCTATGGCGCAGTCATAGGGTCGGTGTGGAGGGAGAGACATGGCCTTGGTTTTGCTAAAGACCTCCCGGAGGTGGTGGTAACAGGAAGGCACCCCGCTCAGGTCGGAGGTCTCAGGTTCTGTGGCTGAAACAGAGGTACGGTAAGTTAGTTCCCCTCCCTGGACCAAAACCGGCCCGCAGTGGTTCACACAATCCCCCCCCCAACCGATGATTTTCCCAGTGTTCCAATCCATGTGGGGATTATGTTGGCGCAACCAAGGGCTACCAAGCACCAATGCTTGAGCGGTTGAGTCAAACAGGTAAAATCTCATGAGTTCTTTATGGTGAGCGCATCCAGGTCTCCAGGCAGATCCAGGGGCAGCAACAGCTCCTGAACGTAGTTCGCCAAGCCCTTCAAAAAGATGTCGTGCAGAGCGGTGTCATTCCACCCGCTCTCTGCCGCCAAGGTGCGAAAACGGATGGCGTAGTCACAAACTGACTCCTTGCCCTGCGACAGGCCGCTCAGCTCCCTTGCCTTCTCTCGGTCAGTGGATACTGGGTCAAACGTTCTCCGTAGCGCCGTCTTAAATTCTGGAAACGAAGAGCACATCGGAGAATCGCGAGCCCACTCGGCTATGGCCCAAGCTCTGGCCCTTCCGGTCAGGTGGGAAATCATGAACGCCACCTTTGATCTGTCCGTAATAAATATGTTTGGCAACAGTTCGTAATGCATGGCACAGTCCACAAAAAATGCCCGGCATTGTCCTGGTTCCCCCGAGAAACGCTCCGGGGGCGCCAACTTGATGCCCAACCCGCTCATGGCTGCGCCCTGGACTTGGATCGCTGTGGGTTCCGGCGCCGCGGGTTGCGTGGCTGCCTGCCTCAGGTGGTCCGTCAGCTCTTTTACCTGGGACGCGAGCTGACCCAGCTGTGACACCATCGCCGTCTGGTACTTCTCATGACGGGAGAGGCGGGCCTCCTGGGCTTGAATCCGAGCCGTCCACTGGTCAGCCGCTGCTGAGTCCATACTGGCCAGAGTGTACTGTCAGGCCGGGACTCACAAATGGACTCAGATGCAGCGGGGTCAGGAAAACAGTCTTTATTAAGACAAAGTATAAACTCAAAATCACTCCAACGGAGGACACAAAGTATTAAATTAAACTCACTCTTAACGGAGGAAACAAAAACACTCCAACGGAGGACACAAAGTATTAAATTAAACTCACTCTTAACGGAGGAAACAAAAACACTCCAACGGAGGACACAAAGTATTAAAGTAAACTCACTCTTAACAGAGGAAACAAAAGGCGCTCCAACGGAGGCAAACCTAACGCTGTAACAGAGAGCGAGGCAAAAACGGAACTGAAAATCACTCTTTGACGAGGACGGCGAGTACATACACACTGTGGCGATGATCAAAACTGTGGGCTTGGCTGTAGTAGTCCTGACCATTGGCGAGAACACTCTGGCACAAGACAAGGGGAAGACACAGACTATAAACACATAAGGATAACAGGGAACAGGTGGAAACAATTGGGATCAGGTGAGACAATCAGACAAGTGCCATACAAGGAAGGGGGCGGGTCCGTCACCACGGTGTGACAAATACTAACATCGATATGCCAGCATGCTTGTGATGACGATGCTCACATGCTGATGGTTGTTATTGAGTAGCTTAGAAATGTATATAAAACTGGACAAATACATGGCATGAAACTCGATTTATCATTATTCTACAATTGAAGGTCAGTGGCTGGATAGAATAGTTCTAAAGTGTTTTAGCTGTTTGGCTGGAGGGACTGCCATGTGAGGATAGCCCAATGCTCACAATGTCAGCCGAGTGTGGAGGAGTAACCATACACATACCTAAAGCCGTGAGCAATGAAAGCAGATGCCACGCATTTGATGCCAAGTAGGGCTGTTGCCATACTGCAGTTTTTATAGCATTAATTTGATAAAAGATAGTAAATGCAGTCATCAGGAACAATGTTGATTATCTTCGACAGCACAAATGTGAAAAGCAAATCATCAAGTAGTTAGGAAATATGAGTAGATATTTCACTCTCGACAAAAGTGGTGGCAATCGACCAAGCAACATTGCTCTAGAGTCGCATTGCTAGAATAGCTAACAAGTGTGCACACGGCTACAAAAAATATAGTAGGTCAATACTGCTTGAGATTTTACAACAAAAGAAATAACTGAATATGGTAGTTTTAAAATTTTTCCATCATTTTCTCTTCTTGGCTCCGCTGTAAAGTAACTGCAGATCAGCAACGGATTTTGTGAATAAATGTTATTAAGGGTATCAAACAAGCTTCAAAGTCTATCGCAATGCCTGCGGCACTGTGAGGCTGTACTAGTGCAGTAGCGCTTCAAGCTAAATGCTGACATCAGCAGGCTAACATGTTCAGGGGACAATGAAATACACACAAAAAAAATACTAAAATACAGATGTTCAGCAGCTAAACTTTCATCATTAGGGTACTATTTGCTAATTATAGCATCCAACACAAGGTACAGCCATGAACAAAAGCACGGGCAAAATGATCAGCAAAGTCTGAGTGGGTTAGCGTCATGAAATCTCATTATTTTTCTTTGAGCTAAGTCGTGGTTCATCGTCCAATGATTTCATTTTACAGACCCTCTTCTTTAGAGCTCCATGAACATATAAAAATGAGTCTTTGTATATCGGCTTTGGCAGCCACAGAATTGTGTGGTGTGTTTGTGTGTGTGTGTGGACAAAAACGTGACCTAAGACACTTTGGTGTAGCAACTTTTATTGAAGGAGCTCTCACAACATTAATAAGGTTTTGTATCCTCAGGTAAAAATATCTTCTTTAACAACATGGGTAGAGGCGGATACACTGAGACTAATAGCACCACAGATAATAACAACAGTACAGTGACTCTGGACCATTGACGACAACGAAACTGAGAGTGTGAAACAGTTGAGGGGATCATAAAAGTTACACAGTTTTCTGTGTGTATGGGTGTGAGGGCCTCACAGCATAGGTTTCTTTTCCAGCCTTCAACCATGACAGATGTTTTCCTACCTCAATGATGGTGTATGTGTGTGTGTGTGTGTGTGTGTGTGTGTGTGTGTGTGTGAAGCCTCTCTGCTTCACAGACAACAAAGAACAGGTTTCTGTCATTCTGTCATTTGAACTAGTGACCCCAGCACAACTGTTTATAGAACAATCACCAGGGCCTACACATAAAAAAAAACTCCCCTACACACACATATACATGCAATTGATGTACACACAGAGGTGCTCACACACATACAGATACACACACTCAGATAGAATCACACACGCTGAGTCCAGCTGTGGCGCCGTCATTATTACCAGGTGAATTGTGTATTGGATTGTTTGGAAGTGTGTTGGATGTAATTTCCTGTTTTCCCTGTCGGTTTGGTGATCGAACAAAGCTTTCAAGTAATGCAACTTTTCACCAAGTTGGTAATAAGTTATGGCTTTTCAAAATGACCTTTGCAAACTAAAACAAAGTTGACTAGCCTGTCATTCGCCAGCCTTCAGGGTTAACAATTATTTAGGTAAAACGAGCACTTTCCTTCCACAGCTGGTTCCCCTACGTTGTAAAACTGTGACACCACAAATCGGACACCTCTTGAAAAAGTGGTAGGAGCTACAAAACAGAGTCCACATTAAACCCTTAATACAAATCCTTCGAATGGCAGGAGCTCCGAGTCCTGGAGAGACAAGAGAGTGTAGCCACAATGAGCCAATTTCAACCGCCAATAGTTAGTTGAAGTAAGCCAGAGGACGGGTCTTGACTAGCAGAAAATTATGCAGAAAGGGATGCAGTGCACCTCAGTAGAGATCAGCTCAATGCATTTAAAAGTTATACATTTAGTTTAGTTGTGGCCTTTACTATGGCTCTCCAGGGACAAGGCAACCCCTTTCGACATGGGACAATTTTAACCCTGAAACTGACCTTCCGGGCAGCCATCTCTTCCAGTTTTGTCACAACAAGCACTAAAACTGTTTATGCTAGCACCATCATTTGGGTTTTAGTCCAATGACCTCAGCACAGAAGGTGGACATTTCACAGCCTTGGAAACTCAACTCAGGGTAAAAAAAGCTCCAGGTAAACTTCATGAAATCATTTCCTTTTGACCTACACACAATCGTTTGTCCTTTTGTGACAATCATTTTTTATTTATTTTTTAAAAGTATCGAACACAGTGTATGGTAAATGAGTGAGACTGAATATTCATATTGGACTAAAAATCTAAAGGGTGGTGGTGGACACCCGGCGGGAGACTGTTTGGTGGAAGACCCCTTGAAGCAGAGAGCTGTAGTCTGAGACCCGGAACAGGTGGCGCTGGGCGTAGCTGATGTCGTCCCGCCGCCCCTTGCTCACCAGCGTGCGCAGGTGGACCTCATTGACTTGGCTGCCAACGGCGATGACAAAGACCTCCACCCCGGCGTCCGCCACCTCACGAACGCGCTTCTCCAGCAAGGACTCGGTGACGGCCTGAGACCTGCCGTCAGAGAACAGCACCAGCTTCTTCCTGCCCCCCGACGCGTCTCCACGACCACTTAAACTCTTCACGGCAAATTCCATGGCCTCCAACACGTTGGTGCCGTCGTTTTGGAAGGCCGCCTCTTCAGTGCGATAGGTGATCAGGGTTAAGTTGGTGGTCGGCGCCTGCTCCATGCGGGCGCTTCGGCTGTACTGGGCCACACCCATTTTGACGGTGGCACCCCTCTTCCTCTCGGCAGTCAGGAAACGCTCGGCCAAGCTGCTGACGAAGGTCTTGGTAGTGTCGAAGTTCTTCTGGCCCACACTTGCCGAGCTGTCCATCATCACCAAAATATCGACATTTTCAGAGAAAGAGACTGCAACACACAAACAATACATCTGATCTATAGCTGTTTCCAGTGACTCTGTAAATAACAACATTTATACAATAAACTTGTACATTTTACTTAGTTGTTTTGTGTTTTATTTGAGGTTTCATTTACTGTGCGTCTTTGTTGTGTCTGAATATTTGAATGTAGTTTAAACTCATTTAGAACGATTAGGAGAAAGAGAGAAAATGTTACCAACTGGGTCAACAGCAGCAAGATAAGGTAACCATTAAAAACAGTGAACCACGGTATCGGTGAAGAAAAACAGACTTACGGGGACATTTGTAGTCTGGGCACGTCTTATCTGAATGAGAGAACAACACGGGTTAATAAATCAATATATTTGGGATGAGCAAAAGATATTCACTTGATAGAAGTTACATACGTGTGTGTGTGTGTGTGTGTGTGTGTGTGTGTGTGTGTGTGTGTGTGTGTGTGTTTGTTTACTTTGACAGATTTTGGAAGTGAGGTTCTGCAGGAAAGTGTCATCTAGCAGCTCGGCAAAGTTGTCCAGGACTAAGGAAAAGCCTGGTTTGGTGTCACTCTTGCAAACCAATTCCTCGAGCTGCTCTTGGTTGGGTGAACTGCCCGAGTAGTCCTTCACTCCTAAACCACCCACCTGGAGGGGAGGGAAGGCATTTTAAATTCATTAATTACACAACTCATATAACATATTACAATTTGAAATAAAAACTGTGTCAAAGACGTTTACTGTTTTTCATTAGGGCATTCCCGAACGCAGCATTTTAGGAGCCATTGACCATTCCTAAAAAGTTGTCAACTAGTTCTTTGTTTTTTTCCACCCAATAACAATAACAAACAAAAAGGGAGGAGCACCTGGCTAGGCCACCCACCATGATTTCACCCTGTCTAGATTGGTTTTACTGTACTTACCAGGAGATCTTTACCACAGAGTACGTTGAGGGGAACCCGGTCCCTGGAAATATCGGAACGTCCGTCTGTTAGAACAATAACGACTTTGTTCTCATGCGTCATCAGGTTGAGTGTGTTGGTCAGAGCGAAATCCAGGGCCTCGCCTGTGTATGTGGCCTCAGCCAGCCAGTTCATGTTTCTCACTGCCCTGTAAACACACATACACATTTTACGACAAAATAATCTATAGCCTTTTAAGGGAATCAATCAAATAAAAATAAAATGCCTCCAATATATGCAAATATGAGAATGTATCTATTTCACCGTTTATTCATTTATTTATTATTTGTTCATTAGTTACATGTCTAGATTGTGGGAGCAGGGGAAAAGGGTTGGCCTCAGTCATTATTCACATGTATAGCAATCTTGTCACCAACCCATCCCCGAAACAGCAGCATCTCTAAAGCTCTCTCTTAACTAGTTGTAGCTCATTTGTTGTATCCATAAATATACATAAATAGTGAAACCATGTTTCTGCCCCCTAACAGCGAACACCTTTGCTTCATCCTTTCTGCTTGTGTGCAGATTAAACGAGAACATGTAAGCTTGGCGATTTCTGAACTTGATGCATAGAAATGATGTTGTAATTGATCCTCGCTCTTAATAAGACAACACTGCTGAAAATTGCACGTGTGGTGACACTGAATCATTACAAAAGAAGCGCGAGCCAGCGAGGCAGACAGGGCTCTGGTTGCATGCACGTGAACTCACTCTTTAAATGCGATGAGGCCAGTAGGTCCCAGTCTGATTTGTTCTTGGGCTTTCGATCCACTGTACTGGACAACGCTCAAGCCGGATTGATTGCTTGAGAACTGGAAAGAAAATCACTGCATGGTGACCGTGTGTTTTGGTCTGTGTTGTGTTATGTCTGCAAGCATGCGTTTTCCTGTGTCAACATTTCTGCGTTCCACCCATCCTGACTAATTATATCCAAACTGGATGGGGAGAGTCATTGGAGAGACATCAAAGCAAGTTTCAAAACCATTTACACTTTTGCTATTTTGAGGTTTGTTCTCAGGGCAGCATTTTCAAACATCTCTAACAACAGTTTTCACAACGATGGGGGATTATGAAACAATCAAATGTCAAGATAACTGGCTCGGACATTACCTTGAGTTGCTGGTCTTTGGTCAGTCTGTCTATGACTGTGATGATAAAGTCTTTGGCGAGAGCAAAGTTTGTGGCACCGATACTCTCTGAGCTGTCCACAATGAACGCCAGGTCCAGAGCCGCACACTTACACTCTGGGGGCATAAACAAAATCAGAATGGATGGCAACAGCCATGGAGGGCGGAAGACAATAATGATGATGACTTTGTTTAAATTGAGCACAAACTTACCACAACACGCTGTGGCACAATTAGAAAGGGATGAGGGAAACACACACACAAACAAATCAAAGTTAATAAATGCCGCATAACCTAGGGTAAACCCTCACATTCTTCAGGTTTCGATTTCATGTCAGGCAATGAGTTGAAAAGGGCAAAGGTGTTCAGCGTGGAGGACATGTGGCTTCGCTTCTGTTGAGCGTTTTCTACTTACAGCAGAGCTTCATGATGATATCCAGAATTTCACATTCCTGAAGAGAGGTGGAGTTCAATGTTACAGTACAGCAATGCACTGTTAAATCACATTGCATAACTGTATGTAGACAAGACTGTTTCAAGCTACTCCAGAATGAAAAAATAAAACATGACAATGGTGATTTTGTTATATACAGAGGACTGGTCTGTGAAAGGCTACAGGTTTTTGTGTTCAGGAAATTGAATGTGTGGCTTTCCGTATCGGTTTCAGAGTGAAAACTAGAGCAGCCTCAAGGGGGAATCAAGTCTGAGGTGCTTAGCCGACCTTTCATGGGATCGGAAATGAGGGCGAGGGTTCAAATGAAATGGGCCGATTGAATTATTTTTATACTCACATCGGTTCCTGGTGGTCCGGGAGGCCCAATAGGTCCCTGAACAGAAAGGGAGAAAGTGAAAAAAGGAAAAAAGAAGATAGAGAGGACACTATCCGTGATAGATGTTTTTTCTGCATCTATCTGACTTCGAAATAACATAGCAAGTACTGGAATACTTTTTTATTTTATTTTAATTGGAATTTAACTGGAACTCTTTTGACTGCAAACCATAATCCCTCAGTCACCAAGCCCACATACACATACACACATTTGATTGCACTGCTATCTTTCTGCAACAGCGTGTGAATCTTCCAAAAGTTCATAGCCACAGCATTTTTGTTTTTTTTGTTTCTTTTCACTCGGCTGCAGGAAAACCATCTGTTTTGTTTTAACTGACATTAAACTTGGTTTAAGAGCATTCCTTTGTGTGACAAATACGCCAGTATAGCTTGCATGTGTGCACACACATGAGAGAGCGAGACAGAGAGAGAGAGATGATCGTTAATTGTAGATTGTATACCAAAGAGCACATAACGCAAACTGTTCATACAGAACAATGCAGCAGAGACACAAGCCAGAGGAAAGATGAAAGGAGAGAAAAAAGGGAGGAGGAGGAGGAAGAGGAGGAGGAGGGGTAGAGGCAGAAAGTAGGGCATATGTGAAAGTGTAAAGTTGAGGACTTGAGGAACATGTCTTCATGCGTGTTATATTTAGATCCAATCTTTGTTCATCTTTTCTCATGGTCCAATACCACAGGCTTTCACATGCCAATTGGAGAAAGGATAATGGAATTACTGAATACCTTTCCAACATACTCATAACCAAACTAAGGGATGCTTTTTTTGTATGTCTTCGCATGCGGTTTGATGTTTTGTTGAGTGCTGAGATTGGCTAACCGAAGCTCATTTTCTTGGGACCATTAACAACCTCTGACCACAGCTAGGGAAATACACAGTGCTCAGCTTTGCTTCGCTCTTGTTAAAGGTCTTAAAGGTCTGGTTGTATTCTGTAATTCCAATGTAGGCAAATCCCACGAAAAGACCAAATCCAACAATTTATCAAGCTTCAACATAGTTGTCCAAAAACTCTTTAAAACCTATTAGAGCCACACAATTGCAATGGCTGACACATCTCTTCATTAGCATTAACACAGGGACTGTAGTTGTTTTGTTTACTGTTCCGGGGCTGTAAATACTGTATGTGTATTAGTCTGCGGCTGAAAATAGTTCCCGACAAAAACATTGTTTTCTCCTGTTTAAGTGACATCTGCTGAAAACGACAGAGTTCTGCTACTTATGGAAAAGATTTAGTAATTTGTTTTGTTTTTATAAATGCAAGCATATTGTCCTGAAAGTTTTTTTTTTCAGGAGTGAATGAGCTTGAGTGCCACCCTCAGTCTCACAGACAAAAGCATTATATGAAAAAAGCTATATATATATATGCAATTCAAAATGTAACATTCAGTTGAGCTAAGCTAGGCTAATGTAGCACAATGTTCTGCGGTAGGTAATTACAACAGTTTTGAACGTGAGAGTAAATAGTTTACACATGTGGACAAACGTACACACACACACACACACACACACACACACACACACACACACACACAAAGGCAATCAGCTCCATGGTTTTCTTACCGGATTGCCTTCTGGTCCTCGGTGACCTTTGGCCCCTTTGAGTCCTGGAAGTCCTGGTACGTCAATCTGTGAAAGGAGAAAATGAAAGGAGATTGAGAGAGAGGTCCACACCTGTATTGAGTTTCTTAAAAAGAAATATTTGGAAGGAAAACAACACTCGTTCTTCAATGTTGTGTACAGTGTTGACGTTGAATGTGTACCCCTGAAAACATCCGTCACGGTTTGGAATCCTTTTCATTTAATAATGACAGCTTTGTGTCTTATAGGTGTGTTATAAATTAGGAAGCCTTCATATGACTGCAGCCCAGCTAGTGCATGTGCTGTGATGTCTGGATTTGTTTTTGATAAGAATTCTTGCTCTCAGTGTGGAGAAATAATCTGGACCACCTGGTGGAATAGCAATGTAAATCTGGGGGTCATCAGCATAAAATCAAAAAGGGACACACATACACTGAGACAAGTAATGGTCCTAATATGGATCCTTGAGATACCCCCATTGGAGAGAATGTGAATCAAAAGTTTTAGGTTTATGAAAACATTTGGAGAAAAAAAAAGAAAAAACTTTTTGTTGTGTATATTTACATTATGAACAAGGATGACGAAAGACAATGTGCAAATCTGATTCCATGCAAGCAGCTTTTCAAACACATTTTAAAAGGGAAGAGTCTGAGAAAAGCTTCTGAATCCAGATCAAATCTATATGAAAGCCATGCAGATCTGGCCCGGCCCGGCTTGCTATCTGCCACACCAGTGCAGCTGCGAGGGCTTTGGCTGCTCGCTCTCCCTGCAGACT
Organism: Cottus gobio; assembly: GCA_023566465.1. Classification (NCBI taxonomy): domain Eukaryota; kingdom Metazoa; phylum Chordata; class Actinopteri; order Perciformes; family Cottidae; genus Cottus; species Cottus gobio. The sequence goes on from CM042230.1 coordinate 18,165,372, forward strand.
GTATAAATGGGGGGAATAAAGAGCTTAAACGCTGGAAATCGATTGAGGAAAATGATCCCATTTTTAAATTCCCTGTTCCCACAGACGCTCAAAAGAAGCGTCGGCATCTTGGTTTGAGGAGGACATGGACAGCTGCAGAGGATGCGGATGCTATGCCTAATGAAGCAAACAGCTTTCAAAGTGACTGGCTAACACATGTGCAGTTTCAAGTGTGTGGTGGGGTGGGGTGGGGAGGTGGGGGGGTCAATATTTTCTTCATTAAAAAACAGATTCTGAAAGATGTTTTGTCCACACAAAGTTGATATCCTCTCTCAGCGCCTATTGGCTCAATATGTTAGACAGAAATTGATTTGTGACAAGAGGGTCACAAATCATTCCAGTAAATAATTTTTGCTCTTTGATCTTAGTTGGAAGGAGACTCAAACCAGCAGATCTGCACTGCTGCTGTACAACCATCTTCCTAAAGTGGACCGAATATGAAAGAGAGGCAGAGGGAAGGTAACCACCTGGAGTTTAACACACACATGCATAGTTCCTGTCAGCCTTGAATGAGCACACGCACACACGCACACACACACACACACACACACACACACACACACACACACACACACACACACACACACACGGTTTCAATTACTGCAGATTCTCAACTTCAAACCTTCTGATGTAGAAAACATGGGTCCTATCATCCACATACAGACACAACCCCCCCCTTCCCCCTACACACACATTCTGGCCTTGCATCATACTTGAAGGCACACAGCCAGATGTGACTGTTTGACGTACCTTGTCGAATACATGTATGTTATCATTCCAAAGTGTTAGCTAAATGGAGAAAAAGGTCGAGAGGTCAAAAGGTCTGTCTCGACCTTTATCTTCTCTGACACAACCCCCCTGCTCCTTCTGGTCAGAGAAAGTGCAGACAACAAAGTACATGTTTGCACATTGTTAAAATATTTAAACCATTTAAATACCTGTCACTAAAAGGTCACCATGAAGACAGTGGCATTAGACTCTCTGAATATGTTGTTGGCCAGTTTAATACTGGCAAACTGCTTCTTCCGTTGCACTGTTCAAAAAAAGTGAACTGCCGAGTGTAAAACGTGTGGAAACAAACAAGTGACTGTTCAGAGACAAGAATATAATGGACTGTTTAAAGAGAAAAAACAGAGTTGGATGAATGCCTCTGGGAATAAGTGGAATGTATTGGATTTAACATTTTCCAAAGAGACAGTCTTATTGTGTATTTCTATGAAGGACACATGGAACAGTAGCACCGGGGAGATTTGCAGGGGGAAATAGCTCGCTCGCCTGGGCAGGCTCAAGAGGTTACTGCTGCAGGCCAGAAAGAAAGTTGGGCAGATAACCTAACGAAACCACAACTCTTCATTTGAAAACGTTTTGTATGAATTAAACGAGATATAACGTCTTTATTAGTGAGCTGTAGAGGAGCAGCTAGGCTGATTACAGACAGAGCTAAGCTGGGTGGTTTCCTCTTGTTTCCAGTCTTTATGCTATGCTAAGATAAGCTAAGCTAAACTAAACTAAGCTAAGCTAAGCTAACCAGCTGCTGACACATGAGAGTGGTGTCAATATTTTAGATCAGTGGTTCTCATTCTTTTTCCAGTGATGTACCCCCTGCAACGTATTTCTTTAGCCAAGAACCAGCGCAAAATAATTTTTGGTTGAAAAAAATATGTAATAGATTATGTGCCATTCTATTGAATATTTTTTTTTAAACAATTTTTAAAGGATTTTGTAATGGATGCTAATTTTAAATGGATTTAAAATCTCATGTACCCCCTGGAGTGCCTCCATGTACCCCAAAGGGTACACGTACCCCCATTTGAGAACCATTGTTCTAGACTAACTCTTGGCAAGAAAGTGAATAAGTGCATTTCCAAAAAAGAATTCGTTTAGCAAAGGTGGTGGCAACAAATTACATATATTTTACCAAAAGTGCATATCAAGAAAGTGTAAAAGTAGCGCTCGCATGAGAACCATATGGGTGATTTTTTAGGCTTTAGCCGATTTACTTTACATTCTGGTAAACATTTTCCAAAGCACACCTCTAGTTTGTACAGATGGGGCCGTGATGTTGATTTTTTTTATTTCCGTGAGAGAAGCAGTCGAGATGAACTCAACATGGGAAAAACAGAATTGGAAATTGCACTGCACAGTGTGAATTCAAGACAATTATGGGAAATGTTTTGAGTTGATAATGCAGCACTTTGTAATAAAGTTGAGGTTTCTAGTCCTTTAACACAGCTGTAGAATAGGTTACAGAGGTCAAGAGGTGTGTCCTCAATACTGCTGTCACTACTCAAAGACAAGCAAAATATGGAAAAGGTCAACATTGGGGCGACTGAGTGAATTATACTCCAATCCCACTGTGTGCTGCAGTGCCACAAGTAAACTGATCCGACACCGTAAATCCAAAGCTTACAGCGTGTGACTCTACTTTAAGACAAGAGGTCAGGATGCACTGACATACGGACGAGAGAAAGTACAAACATGTGCAGAAGTGTTTACATCTCGGAATACAAACCGTGGAAATGCAATAATTTTAATGCAAACATGACTTACAAACAACTTAAACCTGGAGTTAAAGTGTTTAAACGGGCGATCGCACAGTTGCTATGTATGCACACACACGCACACACAAACGCACGCACGCACGCACACACGCACAAACACACACACACACACAGACACACACAAAGAAAGTGATCATCGTTTCTGCTCATTTCCTGGTATCCTTGACAACGACATATACACAGCTGCATCAGCTCAGAGCCCTCATCCCCAAAGACACACACACACACACACACACACACACACACACACACACACACACACACACACACAAAATGGCTTCACATCTAGAGCATTTCCAGCTGCAGAACAGAAGGAGAGTGTGAGAGCGAGATGGATGGACTAAAGAAAGTATGTGAGGGTCTAATGCAGAAAACCAAAATGAAAAATAGAACTGAGGAGAAAACAAGTATTATAATAATACATGTAAAAAGAGACCAGAAAGAAAGAAATATGTATTTGCGACCATAAAACGAGACTCACATCCTGCCGGAGCTCTCTGCCAAGAAGGGATTGAGGAAAGATAAAATGAGCTCAAGAGCGAGGAGCAACTGCAGAAAGGAGACAAATCAGAGGCAGACTCACATCGGGGCCTGGATCTCCGGCGTCTCCGTCATCTCCTTTGGGGCCAGGGGTTCCCTTGCCACCCTGAAGGTCACAAGGCAAATATTAGAGGTCAAGAGGCGTCACAACCGATTTCACACTGTTGCTGGTGAACTTCGAACATGGACGCTCAAATGTGTAAATGTTAAGTAGTAGGGCAGCCAGTCTAATTCAGCTTAGTTTAAAGCTTTCTATAGATAAAATATATATATATATATATATATATACATATATGTATATATATGTATATATATATATATTGGTTGTGACTCAACATGTGATTTCTAATACAAGTTATATAAAAGTTATATAAAAGAAAATAGAAAGTTGAAAGATAACTTACCGGCTCACCAGGGTCTCCGCGGGACCCAGGATAACCCTGAAAAAGACATAAATGTTCAGAATCAGGTACATGGAGCCCAGTGTGCCACACAGCTCATGCTTTGACTGCCACCAACCCTCACCTGGAAACCAACACAACCCGCAGTTCCGTTTCCTGGTACACCATCTTCTCCCTGAAATTCAGAAAGAGAAACACAGATCCATCCGCATGCTCAGACCTCACGGCAGAGAATATAATGGATGGCGCACATCTGTCTCCCACACTCACCCTCTCCCCTATCTGGCCTCTGTCTCCCGGAGCTCCTTTGATTCCTCTCGGCCCTTTGGGTCCCTTAGTGATGAACGCAGCGATGATTAGAAACATGTGAAATGAGACGTGTAGAAAACGTTTGGATGTACAGTTTACGTAACAATTATTTATAGCAATCTGTTCCAGGTTATTACGATTCCATAACCTAGCCCTAGATCGTGCGATAATGTGTGTAACATACATGATTTATCATAATAACAGCTTTTTGATTGCTGTTGATTATGCACATTATGATGTGTTACAGATGGAGCTGTAAAGTTACTTTCGGCTATACATTTTTATATCACCTGAAAACAAAACTTTATGTAGTTTAGTATTTATGCCTTAATACGCACCAACCACAGTTTAGAAAAACATAATAATGTAAGTAAAAATGCCTTTTTTATACTTCAACTCTTAGTTAATCTTCATGGGAGTGTTTGATCAGATTTAACCAAGAGGGACCAAACAACCCTGTGACCGGGTTCTGATTCTCATGGGAAATAACCAGAACGGCTCTAACTTGTGTTCAAGTAGGATCCTATCACTAAAGGCACGGCGATGATGGAGTATGTTTCCGGGTCCTCTTAGCATGATGTGCGTCTTGTTGGACTCACTTCTGGTCCAGGTGGGCCTTCATCCCCTCTGTAGCCAGGAGACCCGGCCCTGCCAGGCTCGCCCTGGAAAACAACACCACCGTTAATGAGACACCGTTAAAACACTCCAACAAAAACAACCACATGATGAAAACTGAAAAACAAACCTAGCAACGGGCTTTGGAATAATTGAACCAACACAACCTACAACACAGAGACCAAGACCTGCCGCACATTTGTCAAGATTTTTAAATTGATTGTATTCTGTTCATATCCTAAACTAAATGTATGTAACCAATACTTATAACTTTTGAACACCATCTTTTTTTTGTTTTAATAAAGATATGACAATTATCAGCATTTACAGACACTTATGTATGACAAAAGCCTCGAAAAATACACTGTTGTCCCAGTGTAGGAAAGCACATTGCCAATGCCAGCCGAGTCTTTAACACTGGTTCAGATATTATTCGTGAGACTGCTTGAAGTGGAATTTTCCATCATTCTTTATATGTTAAAGTAACAATCCAACATTTTAGGTTCAACAGTTGTTTGGAATCCGGTAAGAGGGTCAATACTAAAGTCATCTCTGTGCTTGAGCCATGCTCAGCCTAGCTTGACTGGACGCTTGAAAAAGTTAAATGTGGAAGTTGGCCGACAAAAGTGAAAAAGTTCCCTTTCGAATTCCCCAAAGCTGTCTGATTCTCACATTGCAGTTGGTATGACACATAATTTATAGAATGGAAAACAAGACGTTGTTGTTAATAGACAGAGTTTGAATTGTTGCCATTTCCTATCAAAAAACAGCTGGTTCCAGCTGGTTCCAGCTGCACCTCAGTCCTGTCCTTATAGTGAGGACACACTGTTGGAATGGAAAGAAAATCACTTTAATGTAATAGTGAGTATGTAAATAACAGTGTTTTAGACTTCCTGCAGGCTACATTAGAAAAGGTGTGTGTAGCGGTTGAGGGAAGCACACACGCATACAACACTTCCTTTGCGGGTTTAAACATGCTTTTATTTCTGCACACACCCCTGTCGCACTCCCAGCATGACACCACCCCGGCTATCTAACCCTGCCGGGCTTAAACAGCCGCACGTCCCCGCACTCAATAGGTTTCAGCTGCAGCTTGATGACAAGCTGCAGCTGATCCCTGAGTGCCTTTCCCTCTCTCTCTGCGTCGCAGGTGCGCTGGCCCCGCCCCTACCCCACATACCCCCACCGCCCGACTTAGGCCGGGGAGCCACCGGTCTAACCAACTCCCCCCCTCCCCCTGCGGGCGGGCGAGGGAGTCGGCCCCGACCTTCTGCATCCCCGACCTATGGACCACCCTGAGGTTGCCTTCATCCAGGCCCGATGCCAACGGGTGGTCCGGGCGTTGACATCCCTCCCGGTGGGTCGGTGGAGCGGGACGTGGTCCGGGCGGCGTGCGACCCGGCGCCCGGGAGGTCTCGTCTCCTTCCCCGGGCCAAAACAGCCCTCGCCCGCCGCCCGCCGCAACACCTGCAACACAAGAGAGAGAGAGAGTTAGGGAAAGAATAGACCGGCGAGCCCCGAATTACAGCCCTGGCCCCCGGTCCGCTCCCCGGTCAGCTGAGCCTCCGCTCGGCTCCGAGCCACCCGCTCCTTCTCCAGCCTCCGGCCCAGCTGCCTTATGGTCCGCCGGTTCCGCCGCCGGTCCTCCCTGGCGTAGCGGAGCCGGCTCCGCCACCTCTCGAGCTCCTGACGCAGCTCCCCCCGGGCGGCGCGCTGGTCTAGGGTCCGGCTGTTCCACGCGACCTGCCATCCTCGTCGCTCCTCCTCCTCCCGTCTTAGGAGTCCGGCCGGTCTGCCCAGCCGGTCCGGCCATCTCGGCCGTGGCTCCTGCGGTCGCGGCGGACCCCGTCTCCTCTTCCACCACCACCTGGGCGGATCCGGAGAGTCGCCGGCCCGCGCCGCCAGGTCCACCTCCATGACGGGACAGTCGAGCTGGACGTGCCCCGGCTGGCCGCACGTCCAGCATACCGGTACCGGGGTCCGCCGCGGCGGCTCCGGCCAGGTGTCGCGGCGCTCCCAGGCGCTCGTCGGCGGCCACATCGGGCCCCAGTCCTCGGGCCCCGGTGTCGGTCGCCGCCTCCTTCGCCGCCGCGTTCGTGGTCCTCCCGGTCCCGCCTTGGGGGTCGTCGGGGCCGGGGTCTCCGCGTCCTCCCGGGTCGACGCCTTCCTGGTCCGCCGCGCTGGCTCCCGCGGGCCCGTCGGCCCCTCGGGTGCGGCGGTCGTCTGGACCGCCGCCTCGCGGCGCGATGTTGGGGTTCCCCGCTCGGGGCTACCGGTGGTCTGCTGCGCCGCCTCGCTCCGCGAAGTGGGGCCCGGCAGTTCGGGTGCGCCGGTGGTCTGTAGCCCCGCCTCCCGTTGCTGGGCTCTGCTGGTCTGTACCGCCGTCTCCCTCCGGGCGGCCTTAGCGGTCTGCACCGCCGTCTCCCTCTGGACTACCCTGGCCGTCTGCGTCTCTTGCCGCGCGGTCGGGGCCGGCCGGCCCAGACCCGTCGGTTCCCCGGGCGGCTCCCCGGGCAGGTCCGTGGCCTGGTAGTCCTCGGCCAGGTTGACGGCGGCCGTCAGCGACGCGGGCTGGCGGCCGCGGATCCAGGCGGCCATCCGGGTCGGCAGTCCCTCCAGGAACTGCTCCGCGGCCACCAGCTCCAACACCTCGTCGACCCCTCCCCCGCCTTCCGGCCGCAGCCACCGTCCCGCCCTGTCCCGCACTTCCTGTGCGAACCCGCGGGGCCGGTCACCGGGCCCCAGCCGAAGCGCGCGGAACTTCCGGCGGAAGTCCTCCGGCGTCCGCGTCCGCGGGTCCCCCGCCGGCTCCTGCCGCCACTCCATGCCCCGGCCCGCCGCGAGATTCCACGTCGCCTCCGCCGGTGCCGTCGCAGGTAGCATCGCCTCCGCCGGCCCCGCTGGTGGTGCCGGTATTTCCGCCACCGCCACGGTGGGTGTCGCCGTCGTCCCGGCGCCCCGTCTCTTCCGGGGTTTCCCCCGTCGTCCCTCCGGGACCTCCTCCGGCCCGAGCGCCCTCACGGCGCCCACCATCTGGCCGGCGTTCCACTCGGCCGCGTGTTTCGCCGCCCGCTGCTCGAAGTATTCGTCCCACTCCTCCGAGGTGCGGTACGGCGCCGGCTTCCCCTCCCCCGCCGCCGGGGTCCTGTCAGGCCCCACGTTGGGCGCCACTGTAGCGGTTGAGGGAAGCACACACGCATACAACACTTCCTTTGCGGGTTTAAACATGCTTTTATTTCTGCACACACCCCTGTCGCACTCCCAGCATGACACCACCCCGGCTATCTAACCCTGCCGGGCTTAAACAGCCGCACGTCCCCGCACTCAATAGGTTTCAGCTGCAGCTTGATGACAAGCTGCAGCTGATCCCTGAGTGCCTTTCCCTCTCTCTCTGCGTCGCAGGTGCGCTGGCCCCGCCCCTACCCCACAGTGTGTTTAAACAGTTTAAAGTGTCTGCTACGCTCCAGCTGAAATAAATGATGCTCTTCACAACTAACTCAATTTAAGGCAGAAGATAAGAACATCTGCATACATGTAAGAGTGCTTCTCTCCTTTCAAGTTAACACTGACCAAAAAGACACCAAAGAAATATGCTAATGTGTGACAAAGTGCTGTATATATAATTGAATGTGTGACATTAGTATATATATTGAATACAGTATATTACGACTCATTTTAAAGATTGCAAATGAAGTGCAGCACATTACTGCATGGGAGTGCATGAGGTAGGTTATTCCATGTTTTCGGTCCTTTACTATTCATTCAGCTCTGATGAGGAGAGGAGGCGCCGCAGAAAGCACAAAAGAGCCATTGAAAGTTCTGACATCACGGAGGTTACCACAACTAATGCATGTAACGTATTATTATTACTACACTGCCTGAAGCCTTATTAAGAAAACCATACTGAGGCTTTGGCTCGAGCGCACGGACAGAAGAAGTGAGTCAGAGGGGAAAGACTGAGAGTCGATGTTCCGAGAAGGACAGAGAACTGAGAAGGAGCGAGCGGCGCTGGAGGAGTGGGCAGCACTCTGGGGCAGCAGCCAGGTTCGCCTCTGTTTAAGCTTCTGCCCAGTGCACTCCCATCAACGCCAAATATGAATGCACACGCACGGGTTCTCACACGTGCACACGCTCTCTCCGACTGGAAAGAAAAGGATGCTGCCAGAGAGAAAAGTGGGTGGTTCCTATTTGGGTTGCTAACGAACAGTGGCGCTGTGGCTCCTGTGTGAGTGTAAATATGTGTGTGATATGAGTGTGTCTTACGGGGTCTCCATTGGGACCAGATGAGCCCTCCCTCCCGGCCTCTCCGCGGGGCCCTGGCTCCCCCTGGCAAGGATAAGAACAAATGTATAAAGCTGAAGGCATTCATGACTGTAACAATAGACAAGTGAAGCAGAAGGAGCCAAGTTTTAAACAAAGTTAGATTAGGAGTTCACGGGGAATTACTTTATGAAAACAATCTTCCATTATGGCCAGTGAGTTTTCAGTTGACTCATACTGCTAAACAATATTTCACATGCTGAGGAGGCGCTAGAATCAGATAGACATTGAGCGACTACTCTTCATCCTTCCTCATCATCATTCTCATTATCTTACCACGCCTCCTCTTGGACCTCTGTTTCCACGGGTACCTTGCTCGCCCTTCTCTCCAACTTTTCCCTACAAGGGATTTAAAAGATGTTAACACATATTTTGGTGGCTATCTCTCACACACTCATACACACACACACACACACACACACACACACACACACACACACACACACACACACACACACACGCTTAAAAGGCTATATCGATCCTACTTACGCCTTCGCCGTTATCTCCATTCTGTCCCGATTCGCCCTGAAACACACATATAAAGCAGGATGTTAGATGGACCGTTAACGACCGCAAAGTTGATGCTTCAGCCGTTGTCGGGAGGTTTATCGCTTACGTCATCTCCGCGCTCTCCTTTGTCCCCGTTGTTTCCAGGAGGGCCTCGCTTACCCTGTCACAACACAGACATTGGCACATGTATCATATCCCCTTCATATTTTGAGGCACTTTGAACAGGTCTGTCGCTTGTCATTGTGATTCTCTTTGCGCTGATCTACCTTAGGTCCCAGTGGGCCATAGTTTCCGGGCCTTCCCGGTTCGCCGTCTTTTCCAGGATCTCCCTGAAACAAGCACACAAAGTCTCATTACAGACCACTGAAAGGCTATCTGAAATCTTCAAGAGCGCATATGTTATTTCATCTGTTACTTTTCCTCCTTTCAGTCCATAAGCACCAGCGTCTCCCTTTGGTCCAGGCTCTCCCTGCAGGCCCTGGAAGCAGAAAAACACAGACACCGTCTCTCAGTACATGATCACAAGCAGCTGAAGCCACAACACTCAATATCTCAGGCCAATCGTGCACGTATGCTCATGTATGCACGCTTATTTATAGTGCGACAGTAAAGGTTAATTTAAACAATCTGACAGCAGAGAATGTAAACGCCGCAGTGATTGAGAGCCAAGGGCCAAGTCCGCCTGCAGCGCGACGCGATGCCGGTCCTGGCCCCGCCGGGGGTGGCATTCCTAAACATGCAACTGTGGCTAATGGCTAATCTGTAAACAATGTGGCTGAGCCTCAGGCAGCTACGGATACGACCCGCCTGTATGTCTGTTTAAGATATAACACAAAAAATAAAAAGATACAGTGTGTGTGTGTGTGTGTGTGTGTGTGTGTGTGTGTGTGTGTGTGTGTCCTAACAAACACATACACATCTATGTATTTTCAGTCATCCAACCGGATGTCATTGTCAGAGCGTTAACGTCTCGTGATTTGTTCCCGTCTGGTTGTGATTCAAATGGCCTTTAATGTGTGACATAAGTATGAATGCAGTTGAGGACCAAATGTCGGACAGCGGCAGCGAGATTTTTCTGGGATTAAGATATACTACTCACGTCTGATCCGGGGGATCCTTTGCAGCCGGGAAGACCAGCAAATCCATCTTCCCCCTAATGAGTGAAACCAGAGAAACGTCTCTTCAAACAAAGTCAGAGAACCAAGAGAACAGCCATATGAACAGAGATGTTTTGTTGGAATGTGGGGGTCTGTCACTCACCTTGCGCCCGTCAATGCCATCATTTCCCCCTTGACCTTTGTCTCCCTGAGATTTAGCGAGAGGTAAAGAACAAGAATTTAACCATTAGCTTTCAGCGATATCACAGATAGGAGATCAACCCTCTGAAGATCAGACAGCTGGCAGGAGGAGCTTACCTTGTAGCCTTTGTGTCCTCTATCACCCTGCAGATAAAACACACAACATCAGTCAGCCGTGTGCTTGAATTACACAGTACGGCAATCCAAGAGCCTACGCTGAATCATGTACTTCTTGTGCTCTGAGATTACCTTTCCTCCAATGCCACCGCGGTCTCCCTACAAACAGAAATACACGCATCAGAATCATTATCATCACACACAGAAAAGAGATCGGTGAGGCGGGTCAAGTCTTTCTTGGAGTCAGGGATCGTCAACGACTGAACAACACGGACAATTAAACACATTCAGGGCCGTCACATGGAAGCAGCTGCAGACAAACTTTCAAACAAAAGAGGACTGGAACGCAAATGAGCTACATGGAGAAACCAACCTTTATGTAAAGACCACAATATGTGCAGGAAGTAACCGGGATGTGTGACTTATATATGTACTGATAAGATGTAACCCATTACGTACACCACTTAAAAACCCTGTATGTGTTCCGGTATTGTTTCCGCCTGTGCCAACTCATTCATTTAGTGCACTCTACCTTCATTCCAGTGTAACCAATAGGACCAGGATCTCCACGGTCGCCCTGTAACATACAGATATAAATATTAGATCATCTGAATGTCATACCCATCAAGCCTGCATGACAAATCCATAAAAGATGTGATGATTGTTTTGTTCTTTTTGAATGCATGTATGTTGGGGTTAGTGGTGGTGGCGGAGAACGAGGGTGGAGTTCACCTACCGGTTTGCCAACATCTCCTTTCTCTCCTGGCATCCCTGGTCTACCTGTTTCTCCCTGTAGAAAGGCAAAAATGTAATAAATGTAAGACAATGTAAAGTTCTGACAACCACATCAAGTGGAACTGACTGCTGTGGGTGCAATGCTTTCATATTGTAACATCACACCTTAAAACCGAGGTCTCCCTTTGGTCCTGCAGCCCCTCCTGGAGCCTACAGACAAAACAACAAAATACAAAAAAGTGAAACAACCGCTCAAAGACAAAAGAACAAAGCTCGAGGAGATTTTATGTTGGGGATATAATAATGAACGGCATACTTACAATGCAGTCGAAAGAGCAACACTGAGGGGGAAAAGAAAAGAAAGATTGTGTATTGTTAAATGTTAATTGTATGCACCTTCCGCCAGGACAGATTCCTTGAATGTGAAAACAAAAATGAATAAATAAATAATGCAATAAATGGTTCTGATTCTGATTATTAACACCTTAAAGAAGTAAAGGTGTCCCTATGTCTCCATATATGTGGAACATTTTGGTGGTAAATCTAATAAGGAGACGTGGGATGACCCTATGCTTTCTGGTCTGATATTTAGTTGATCTGCAATTTGTCCAATATTTAAGACAGAGCTGCAGGGATTTTGTTGGAAATATGAAAGTAAGCAAGATTGTGAAAATCACTGCAATCTCCTTTCAGCTTCCTGTGGTGGTCCTGAGTGACCCCACCCTGTTTCCTGGGTATGAGAGAGTTTACATAGCAGTGGATACCAGATGTAACGAGATGCACATACTGAATAAGAACAAGATGAAGATAGGGACATCAAAAAGACACACACACAAAATTCAGACGCTCTAAACATCTCAACTACATTAAAGGAAGATTTATTGCACTAAATAAACACCTTAGTTAGACACAGATGGATCCACTCTGTTCAGTGGAGATTTGATTTGTAAATATTTTCTAGCCATGATATTCAGCCAACATATTTGACAATAAGTTTGTCTTATTCATGTTGACACGAAAGACTTATCGTAAACACTTCTGCCGTTGGAATATTTGGTTTAAGAAATATAATAATGACTCACCCCTGAGTTAAGTCATTTTTTGACATGTTGCTCAGATCTAAATTAACTAAATTAATTAATTAGTACAGTAATGTATGCACACTTACTGCGTGCCCACTCCTTTAAATGTAGATGTAGTTAGAAACCACAGACAACACTTTTTTTATTGACTTCCATTCAAAAACAGCTTACCACATCCTTTGTCTCGTTTGTCTGAAAAGATGGAAAGAAAACCGAGAGTTAGTTAAAAATCCAAATGTTGAATTCTGTTGATTCAGAGGAGAGGAGAAGAGAGGAGAGGAGGATACATACGATCATATCAATGATGGTTCGAATGGTTCCCATCTTTGTGGATCTGGTGTCGTCTGCAGCAGTGAAGTTCTGTCTGTAGCTCGGGTCTGTGGCAATGAGAGACAGCCTGGTCTCCTGGAGCGACACAAGACGCAAACATCATCAGCGCATTGCTGAAAAGAGCGGCTACGATACGCTTTCTGCTAAACAATATAATGACTGAGCTCGAAAAGATAACTTCTGGAGCATTAGTGCCGTCAATCCAGTCATCACGCAGTGTGTACAAAACGGTGCTTACGTCTTGACAGAAACACGCGATAATGCATGTTTTAAAATACAGAATAACCTTGAAGAATGTGGAAATATACACTCACCTAAAGGATTATTAGGAACACCATACTAATACTGTGTTTGACCCCCTTTCGCCTTCAGAACTGCCTTAATTCTACGTGGCATTGATTCAACAAGGTGCTGAAAGCATTCTTTAGAAATGTTGGCCCATATTGATAGGATAGCATCTTGCAGTTGATGGAGATTTGTGGGATGCACATCCAGGGCACGAAGCTCCCGTTCCACCACATCCCAAAGATGCTCTATTGGGTTGAGATCTGGTGACTGTGGGGGCCATTTTAGTACAGTGAACTCATTGTCATGTTCAAGAAACCAATTTGAAATGATTGGAGCTTTGTGACATGGTGCATTATCCTGCTGGAAGTAGCCATCAGAGGATGGGTACATGGTGGCCATAAAGGGATGGACATGGTCAGAAACAATGCTCAGGTAGGCCGTGGCATTTAAACGATGCCCAATTGGCACTAAGGGGCCTAAAGTGTGCCAAGAAAACATCCCCCACACCATTACACCACCACCAGCAGCCTGCACAGTGGTAACAAGGCATGATGGATCCATGTTCTCATTCTGTTTACGCCAAATTCTGACTCTACCATCTGAATGTCTCAACAGAAATCGAGACTCATCAGACCAGGCAACATTTTTCCAGTCTTCAACTGTCCAATTTTGGTGAGCTCTTGCAAATTGTAGCCTCTTTTTTCCTATTTGTAGTGGAGATGAGTGGTACCCGGTGGGGTCTTCTGCTGTTGTAGCCCATCCGCCTCAAGGTTGTGCGTGTTGTGGCTTCACAAATGCTTTGCTGCATACCTCGGTTGTAACGAGTGGTTATTTCAGTCAAAGTGAAATACTCAGACCGGCCCGTCTGGCACCAACAACCATGCCACGCTCAAAATTGCTTAAATCACCTTTCTTTCCCATTCTGACATTCAGTTTGGAGTTCAGGAGATTGTCTTGACCAGGACCACACCCCTAAATGCATTGAAGCAACTGCCATGTGATTGGTTGATTAGATAATTGCATTAATGAGAAATTGAACAGGTGTTCAACCTTCATGAGTTCAGATCCTAAATGAATATATGTGGTCTGAGTTAATGTTGTGTGTTCTTGTATCCTTTGTCAGAATTATTTTTAAGCTTTAGACCTTGTGAGTATGACATTCAGGAAATGTAGGTCAGTTTACTTGACCCTCAACTCACTTCACTTTAATTTAATTTCACCTTTATTGTCAACACAGACAGTCTGCTCGAGGGTAGAGACTTGGTTTTAGGGTTAAGGTTAGAATTAGTTTAAGTGTAAAGGAGTTCTGTTAAAAAATGTATTTCAAATTTCAGCTGCATGAGACATCGGCAGTCTCAGTTTGCCAGATCAAGTGCTATTAACACTCCCTGTTTGTTTCTAAAGTGCATTTATGAACAGATTCTGGATTTTATCCACCATTGCTTATGATTGGCTATAAACGACCGATCCCAGGGGCGCATGAAGTATACACAAGGAGGATGTGGAGGCGGATTGGTGGCAAGATGCCGTTTCATGGTCCCATTTTAGCTACGTGTTAGCAATTGTCTTTTTTAGGTAAAAGCTTAAAAAGGTATTTATTTAAGTATTGTATATCGTAGAACAAATAAGGCTTGTGTTAACCACAGACTTTATTTCAGTCATCAAACCCTTTAAAAATGCTGTCTCATTTCTGGGTTTTAGGACTTCTTACTGCAGCACTCTATGTATATAATGAATTAGAGATATAATTAAATAAAATGTTAAAGCTTATCTGAAGGTTCATTTTTCATTCGTTCATTTTTTTTAAACCTTCGTTATTTTCTATTCAATTTACAAGAGTAAATAGGATAATAAGTAAACAAAATAAATCTTTATGTATTGTTTATGTATCATTAGGACTGTGTGGATTTGGTTTTCTCAGATTTTATCGACAGTGACCACACAACCTGACAAATTTGATCAGACCTGATTCAAGTTTGCAAAATCCTGATTGGTGCCCCCAAAAAAAAACATGACATCACTTTGTTCAAATTGAACACAGATGCAAATTAAAAACAGGAAAAACAAATATAGAAACTCCTCATGGGAAATAATAAAGTTTGACAGAAAATTATGTTCATTAAGAGACCCACTATATTGAGAAGCTGAAAAACAAATTGGGGTGTTAAGGATTGGGGTTATGTATTTAGTTGGGGTGATTCAAGTTTGGGTTAATGGCTGGGAAATGTATTACGCTAACCAGTATATAACCAGTATAAGTACAACTGTGTGTGCGTATTTTGTACCTCCTGGTCAGGTAAGATGGCCACAGCGAACACTTTGACTCCATGTTGCTTGGCTTCGTTAGCAGCCTCCTGCACGCCTCCACATGGCTCTTTGTAACCAGTAATAGGATGACCGTCAGTCACGACCACGATGTACTTGTTGTCTTTGTGGTGCGAGCCCCTGCAAGCAGACACACAAACAAACACACACACTCAGAAATGCCATCCCTCTTACAACTGCTTCCTCTGCTGAAGTGTACGTGTGTATTGCCATTACGCCTGGAGCATCTGAGAAAGTCCCTCCTTGATGGCACAGTCGGTGTATGTGCCCTTGCCGATGAAGTCGATGCGCGTAATGTCATCCTTCAGGGCCTTGCGATCTGTCCTCATGTCGCTCAGGCCGCGAATGAGTTTGACTTCGTCACTGTAGTGCAGAGCTCCCGAGTTCCACATCAGGGTGCGGTCGCATCGGTGACGACTGTTAAGCAGAGTAACGGTCATCTGAGAGTCAACACTTATGCAACATGGTAAAGACAGGCAGTGGTGCAATGGAACTACGTACATTTACTTATGCTTATACTTATATGAATGCTGCACGTCATTACAGCTTTGAGGTCACTGTAGAGTATTTCCATTGCATTCTTTATACTTCTACTCCACTACATGTCTGAGGCAAATACAGCTTCAGTTACTTTGCAGATTCCAATTCTACATTTAAAACCTGTAATGACCGAATACATTTGTAAAACAGAAGCACTAAGTATTTCTTTCTTATTTGTACTTATTATTTAACCTAAAGAGTAACTTAATGCCAGACTGAAACAGTGTTTCACTGCCCTCTGTGGTTAAAAGTTTCAATCTGTGATGGGCGTGGTTTATTGTGATGTCACGGTGTCCCAGAGTGCACCGAGACATCACTGCAGCACAGTGAGAAGTTAAACCACTGTGTGTGTGTGTGTGTGTGTGTGTGTGTGTAACTTACTATTCCCTGAGTTCATCTATGAAGTTGTTGGTGAAGTTAATGATCTGGTCAATATAAAATTTGGGAGGTTTCTTTCTGAGGGCGACACTCTCAGATGTATCCAGCACAAAGAACAGGTCAACCGGACAATCTGCTCACAGAACAAACAAACAAACAAACAAAGATGTCTGTCAGTGAATCTCATTCATTGAACAAGGTTGCGTTGAGATTGTCAGCCCCTCATTAGTGAAATGCATGCGGGATGGTTGAGGTTAGGCATTGACCTCCATTGACCTCCTTGATTGAGCTCAATCAAGGGTTACCATCTCAACACGCCCATTCAGCAACCATGAAGCTAACAAAGTGGGTATGAACCAGTAGATCCAAAAGGCTTGCATTTACAATCAATCATGCACCCATTAATCAAATTAACGTCTGCGCAGGTATCACTACTGCAGCACTGGAGGCCTACGCTAAGCCAACAGGATGCTTGGAGCACCCTGCGCCCCATTGGCCGTCATTTGGCTGGTCCATCCATCTTTGTACAGGTGGACAGGTGCAGGCCTTGACTGACCCATAACTATTAGCGGGCACACCTGTACAATAACTGTTGCAGGGCACCATGGCAGGGAAGCAGGGCTGCGGGGCCTTCACCTGCTTTGGTTCTTGTCCACATTCATCTCTTTGGCATCCACAGAACTTACCCCAATCTTTACTATTCAAGCCCATTAAGACAAACAAGGGCCTGCTCGCTGTGGGCTATCCTACTGTCATCCTCTGCACTTACATTCAGTTGTTATTGTGTCTATGCTGCTGATTTGTAAGGCTCCCCAGACTTCGGAAAGTACGTAACCCAAAAAACGAACATCTGGACTAGCTTTGGCAGCAAACCTCACATCAGCATATGACATGTCACATGCAAACACAGAAAGACCATCGTACATGCAACATAATGTACAATAAACATCAGATACAGCACGGTCTTGCTACTTCATATTTTCAGCAAACTTACCCGCAAACTTTTCTCTTTGGGTCTGCGTTTGCGCTCCAGCCATTAAGGCGCACAGCAGCGCGAGGAGACCAAGAGTCTCCATGGCTAAACTGCAAAAGGTTCAAGTTTAAAGAAACAAACAAAATACAACAGCACCCAGAAAAACAAACACCGAACCACTCCGGCCCCAAGCCCGGTATCTCTAAACCGATTCGGTAAACTTTTGCCGATCCAGCGCTCCGCCGCAGTTTTTCCGAGGCGAGACACAGAGCGCTCAGAGGAGGACCAGAGCGCACAGTAAGGGGGGAGGAGGAGGTGGAGGAGGAGGAGGATAGAGTTCACGCGCTTTCTCTGGAACACCGTGAGGGGGAATATACTAGAACGCGCACGGGCCAAAAGTGTACACAAATTCCCAGATATGTCTGCTTCCTTAAAAGGTCAATTGGGACATAAGAATAAACAATAAACCTGCTGACTGCGAGGGAGGCTCCAATATGCACAGATTGTGAATTTATTTTCTTTGCTGGAAAGAGAGTGCACGTACAAACCGATCTAGATGATCTTTTAATGGTTTCAAAACATATATAATGAGAAATCAGAAAATACTTAGTTGCCAATTCCTTTTTTTGTATTATTACTTTTTCAATGAGATCGACTAGCGCCATGCAGAACAAGAACTGCACACTGGAGTAACTTCATCAAACTTAATGAAAAGCAGCTGACGCATCTTGGAAGCATTTCGTATTATTTTTCTGTGGAAGTCTCTCTTTGCTGTGGGCGGGGTTTGAGTACATCTGGTTCACTTTGGCGACCAGACCTGACCTGAACATTAAAGCAAGAGGAAGATGAGGAGGATGAAGGGGAGGTGGCGCGAGAGAGAGAGAGAGAGGTGTGTGTGTGTGTGTGTGTGTGTGTAGGTGGAGACACAGCGCCACCTAGCGCTCCTCGTGGGCAAATCTTGGAGAGGGCTTTGGAAAGAGTTTCGGGGTGCAGAGAGGTGGAGGCGTGGATCCCTCATCGGTGGTGGATGTGTGCGCGCGCTCAAGACTGGGACTGCAGGGAAGGTCTGGCCTGGGCTCAGATTTTCCACTGAGATCACTGTTTCAGGGAGAAAAGGCTGTGCGGAGACGCAGAGCGGAGGAAGGGAGTGCGGGGGTGGGGTGGCAAGAGAAGGTGGGTGGGGGGGGGGGACATCTGGTAATGATCTGTGTTTATTAGCAAGCTCTCATAGTAAATCTGCTGGATGCTTGGCAGCTGTTGGGGTGCATATAAAGTGTGATGCATGCTTTTTGGGGCGTCTCAATACCCCTCATCGGGAATACATCAGTATAAAATTTACAAGGAATTCATTAGCCAAGCACTTAGGGAGTGTTTTTTGTTTTTCTAATGGCGACTATGTTCAAGGGAGGACACCTTTTGTGGGCCCTTTTTTAGTCCTAAAACTGGCAGGTGGGATTGAGATCAGTGAATTACCTCAAAAGGGAGTCATCATAGGGTACGAAGTTAGGGCATGTCCTCAAAAAGGTCAGGATAAAGCTCTATTATATGTATATATAATAATAATATAATAATAAAGAGAATACACATACTTTCCTAAGCTGAGAGGTTCTGTACAATGTCTTCTTGTGCTCAGCCTGTTGGCAGACGGGAAGGAGCGGAAGTTTCCACAGAATTCCAAATTCAGTGGAAAAGATTAGGAGTATATCTGAGTCAGGGAGAAAGAGGGATAGTGCTGAGAACAGACAGTGTCTTTGGCCTTTTTTTTTGTGGTTTTTAACAGCGTGTAACGTTTACTACACCAGCAGTCATCTTTGGGGCTTGATCTCCCTGAATGGCAAATCCTTTTGTATGGTTTTAGAGAATGCGGTTTAAAGTGACCACGGATAAGATGAAACACAACACGGACCGAGTGGGAAACTGAAAAAGTAAATACTTCCAGCGAAAACATGAAAGTCAACGAGGCACAGATGGATCAGATTAATCGCAGCATTAGGACATGACGTAAGGCTTCATTTGCTTGAGGTCCAAGTTAACTATAAGGCCCTGGGAACAGCGGTGGTCCAGATCAAACGTTACAGTCGGCTGAAGCGGGCTCAGGTGGCACCATGGAAACGCAACACAACGCCTGGGATTGTCTTTGTTGTGGCTGAAACCACTTATACTGCCAGGCTCCAGGCAAAACAGACAGAAATTGCACAGTAATCAAATGAAGTTAAAGACAGGAAATGGGCCGACCCGACTTCCGCTGCACTATCACACTCTGGTCCCCTGCGACATGTTTTGAATTGTCTCCAGTTGGCAGCAAAGCAGAGTACACTTTTCTTTTTTCCAATACTCAGTATATAAACCACAGGCTGCCGAGGCACCAACAGCAAGGTGGGAAATGGTTAGTGGTCACTTGCTGCCATCTAGTGAAACTTTCTGATAGCAAATGTAACTGCAAACACTTATTTCTGGGAACTGTTAGAGACGGTTCCTCCAAAATGAATTAAATCAACATGCACCATGTATAACCAAGGCCATTTAATGTGACATTTACAAACTTCACAAAAACATAATGGGGGATATAAATAAAAGGCCTACATGAGAAAGAAAAAAGTAGAGTAATGATGAAATAGATGGTGCCATCTTTATATCTTCGCAATTCTCACAATATTTGTTTCTTTCAGCATATTTACACAGAGCCGACATTTTCACTTCCATTATTATTGAGGCCTCTCCAAAAATATATATCTTCATCAATATTACAGCTTCTGAGATTTCAGCATCTCAACCAAATAATATCCAGAATAACATCCAAACATATTCATGCATGAAAAACTGAAGAAAAAAATAAAAATCTCAAGGAATGAGGGAAAAGAACAAGCTTGTGCTGAGAAATGGTTCGATATTTTGTAAAATACACTCTAAATTGGAGAAGATTGACAACTCTTGTATAAGAATCGGCAACAAAGTAAATAAGTTCCCAAAAATGTCAAACTATTGCTTTAAACGTCCAAATAGTCCTCAACGATTGGCTGACGTGACTACATTAACTTTACAGTCTGTTGCTCTCAGTTCATGTTGGAGTGGCTCTTCAGGTGCCTCCTCAGGTGGTTCAGACAGGTGTAGGTCTTGGGACAGATCTGGCAGTGGTACGGTCTCACCCCCGAGTGGTTCAGCATGTGTTGCTTCAACACACTTCCGTCCGAGAAGGCTTTCCCGCACTGGGTGCAAACGTAGGGCCGCTCCCCCGTGTGCACGCGCATGTGAACGGTCACCTTGTGGGCCATCGTGAAACCTTTGCCACACACCGTGCACTTGAAGGGCCTCTCTCCGGTGTGAGTGAGCCTGTGTGTGCGCATCGCCCCCATCTGGGAGAAGGCCTTGCCGCAGTCGGGGCAAACGTGCGGCTTCTCGCCGGTGTGCACCCTGGTGTGGCTCCGCAGGCCCCCCGCCGTGGAGAAACACTGCGAACAGTGGGTGCACTGGTACGGCCGCTCGCCCGTGTGCGTGCGCATGTGCTGCTTCAGGTCGTAGCGGTTTCGGAAGCCTCGGCCGCACACCAGGCAGCTCTCTGGTCTGTCGTCGTTGTGGCGCAGCTCGTGGTTGGCCAGGCATTTTTCCGACAGGAAACACTTGCCGCACTCCTGACACTGGTAGGGTTTCTCGTGGTCGACCCTCTGATGGTACTTCAGCTCGCTGATGCCGGGGAACGTCTCATCACAGTATCGGCACCTAAAGCGGTGGTTGGGGCTGTAGGGAAGCTGGTGTTCGCTCATCTGGTGGTTCCTCAGCAGGTGGGCCATCTTGAAGGTCTTCCCACAGTGAGAGCACTCATACTTTGTCAGCAGCTGGACACACTGATGTCGGACCCGCTCGTGCAGGGACCTGAACTGACACCCGCACTTTGTGCAAATGTGGGATGCATTTTTACACTTCCTCTTCCTGTGCCTGGAGAGGTGAGCCTCCGTGCGGAACGCTTTGCCGCACTGGGAGCATTTGTAAGGCTTCACCGCTGTGTGGAACCGCTGGTGCTCAAGAAACTCAAAGCGGTACTTAAAGCTCCTTCCACACAGTGGACAGTTATGTGTGACCCGTCCTCGCGGGTAGGCTGCTTTTGCAGACGTTTTCCTGGAGGACGAGGACGTCCGATGAGCGGAGCCACTCTTCCGATGTTTGCCTCGGCTCATCAACTTGGCCTGGATGTCTCCGACCTCTTCATGCCGTTGTTGATGCTTGGTCAGACACTTGGAGGAGATAAAGCTCTTCCCACACTGCTTGCACTGATAAGGCTTGTCATGATCTACCTGCTGATGATACTTCAAGTCCCCAATCCCTGAAAAACCGACCCCGCAATGGCTGCACTTGAAGAGGCGGCTTTGGACGTGAGTCAGCAGGTGTTCTTTCAGGCTGCTAGACTTTTGAAAACTTTTCCCGCAATGCCCACAGTTGTAGTTACGCCCACGTTTTGGGCAGTGGTGCCTGAATTTGTCCAGTGAAGTTGGAAAACTGTTCCCACATTTAATGCACAGATACGCAGCATTTTTACACTTCCTCAGCCTGTGGCCGGCCAGCAGAGTGGCTGTTCTGAAAGCCCTGCCGCACTCGGAGCAGTTGTAAGGCTGTAGCCCGCTGTGGACTCTCTGGTGCTCGATGAGGACGGAGTGGTGCTTGAAGCATTTGTTGCACTCGGGGCATTTATGCGTCCCCGACTGCTGCCTCCTGCGGGGAGACAACGAGATATCCGCCTGCTTCGGTGATTCGGGATAGTCCGCCGAGGTGGAAGGGTTCGTGGAGAGTTCCTCGTCGAACATGACAATCTGAGGAACGCCGCTATTTTCGTCGTCGCAACCACTCGGGTGAGACGTGATGGCCACTTCCAGCGATGGAGGGAGAGACAGAGAGGGAATGAGAAGATCATCCGACTGAAACGGAGCTGCAGGGGAAATATGAAGAAAAAAAAAAAAAGAATGTGAATACAACAGTCTCCCCTCTTCTTCAACTAATACACTACATGATAACTTATTTTTTTATAGTGAATATGCACATACCAACACTACACTTAGCCAGCTTCCCGTGGCACTGTTTGCTTTGGAGAAGAAATTTAAGGTCATCTCCATTTGAGACACACTGCATGTACTCCTCTAGGACAGAGGGGGCAGCACTGATCCAGGATGCCGTCTGTATACAAGAGAGGCAGAAAAAAGATAAAGACATTTTGAATTTCAAGTTGAAAGTATGTAATGTATTGACTATTTTATAATCCTTGTTGTACCTGTTTGAAATCTGGTATTGGCAGCAGCTCCTCCAGTCTGGTGAAGAATTCACAAACCAGAGTCTCCAGTGCCGTGTCGAAGTCAGGGCCATACTCCACTGGAAACACATTCTGTCAGAAAAACAATGGCAATATCCTTTATGATCACAATAGCAATACCAACATTTCTCACTTTTAGTTGGGTAAAACTGTGATAAAGAAATGGATTTATAACATTTAAGTTCTGGAAAGGTTATTTTAGCTCACTGTGTAAACGAAATATATCTTTTTACCTTGAGGAAGTGTTCTCTGCCATCAGTGTCTTCGATGAGGCCTTGCACCAGCTTCATAAAGTTCGCCTCTGGTGCTTCAATCACAGGATCGTTGGTCTGGGTTAGAAACCACCACAGTCGGACGATGTGAGCAAAATATAAGACAACCAACTAGGGTGGACATTATCTTTGTTATTGGGTAATCTGTTTAATGTTTTATTGTTTTGTCAAACATGTCAGAAAATAGTGAAAAAGTACATAACAATTCCGATGTCTTTTAATTGATTGTTTTGGAGCATTCTGTCAGAAATCAATCACTTCCATTTGAAGCTCTGTCCTACACGGTAACCTCAGAGTGAGTTGGAATGTGGTTTCATGATCCAGACTTGCCAACCATTGAGGAGGCAGGGGTCCTCAAAGTTGACCCATCTTGTACGACCCCTCCACCAAAAGACTAAAATAAACATGACAGTATGATTTTCTGATCTTCTGGAAGCTAACAAACAAGGTTATCCACAATGTCGATACTTTTGGTCCAATATAACTCAAAGAATCCAAACAATGTATTCATTATTGGCAGCACTTTGGCTCTTTTCTGCACTTGCACTCGGAGCAGGAGAGCTACTTGTCCCATCTTCACTACCGTGGGAGCGTTTCCACGCGACATATTATTTGACGCTCTCTGCCGGCTGATGGGAGTGCTCTCTGCGCACGTGTCTGCGTGCGCGCACGTGTCTGTGTGCATCGCATCGGGGCGGAACTCCGCCGTGCGCGTTACCGAGAGAAAAGTAGAGTTGTAAACGCGCGACCACGTAGAGACAGAAATGACATGCTGTCGGGTAGATACGATCAATAACATAAGAACATTTATTTAGTTTGATAAAAGAACAAGGTGTTGACCTGTTTATATCAAAGGGAGCCTTAAATTACTTCTGTTGTGATCTGACGCTATAGAGAAAATTACAGGGGGGCGCAGGGTTTCTTCAGGGGGGCGCCCCGCCCCCCTATTATAACGGTAGGGGAAACACTGATTCATATGCTGCAACTTCAGAATGCCTGACCCGGGGCACCAGTGCAAGTCCATGTCTTTCAAAGAAAGGTCATACAGTTCTTTGAAAGACAGCAAGGAAAATCCCCCCGCCAGGGGAGGTGTTCTACTTCTCAGTTAGTTGTGCAAGTGCGGTACAAAGTCGGGAAAAAACCCAGATGCCTTCACTGGGAAGAGTTTGGTGCAGAAGCAGAGTGGAACTTCTTTGCAACTGTAAATAAAAAGGTCTGGCAGCGTGAGTTAGTCCTCAACGCCTTATTTACAAAGTGTACACCCTAAACAGACTCCACATTAATTATACCTTTTTGCTAAGCTTCACATGGTACAGGGCAAAACTGCAAACCAGAAAGATTCAGTTAGAAGCACAGAAGTACTGGGACTTTTTAAAACAAAGTACATTTACTCTTGTAACACACTTTTGAGGGACTTGAAATTGTGGATGACCTTGTTTGTTTGGTTACTGATGATCAGAAAACAACACCGTTATGTTTTTTTTAGATATATGTATTTAGATGGGTCAACTTTGAGGGCCCCCCGTTTCCCAAAATGGTTAAATGTATTCTGTTTAATCAAACCACGTTAGAACACTAACATGGGTTTGGATGTGAAAACTAATAATTCACAATCACCATATACAAGACAAAAAAACAGCACATCCTGATCTTTGAGAGGTTGGAACCAGTTGATGTTTGGGCATTTTTGCTTCAACATTTAGTCAAAACGAACAATTACTGCATTAGCTGACTAATCATTTCAGTTTTTCAACCAAACAATGGAAACACTCACCTCCTCAATGCAAGACGTCCGGATTCTGTGGAGGTGGCTCTCGACGGCCTTGAGATCTTCAGGGTGTTCAGAACGCAACAGCTCCAGAGTTGTCTAGAAGGACATTTAAGTCACGATTTGAATGTTGCCATGACAGTTTGTTTGTGCCGTCTATTATTTGATTGTTCTCTTAAATATACATGATGGATCTACACGTTTCCCAACACTCACCCTCGCTCTCAGGCCCAGTGAGAGCAGTCTCCCTTCCCTTTTGCTCATCAGTTCAGGAACCGCATCCGTTACCATGGACACAAACTCCTCCAGCTTCCCATAGTGCTTTATGTTGCGCTGGCGTACCACTTCCCACATCACTGCTGACATCAGCCGAAGCGGTGGGACCAGGAGCGCCAGTGAGGACAGCGGGACACTGAATTCTTCAAACAGAAAATAATTGTGTCAAATTAACGTGAAAGCAAGATGGGTACCGGGTACCTGCTGTCAAATTGGGTCACTTCTTATGATGTTTAAACATTTAATTGGTGTTAAACGCAAATATTCATTCATACTGTTATTATTGGGGTGCTTGTTAGCATTTTAGTGTTTTTTTTTTTTTTTAGCAAGAATGGTAATAGACAAGCAATACATTTTCCTAACCAGTACAGCATCTCACTTTAAAGTCAGCCCCGTTACAGAAATCCGCACGCGCTATTCCCTTTCCTCCTGTATCCATCCCTGTGGTGAAGTAGCTCGTGAGGGGGGCAATACAGCATAGTGGGTTGTGTTCACTAGCACCAGGGTTGTGTTCACTAGCACCAGGGTTGTGTTCACTAGCACCAGGGTTGTGTTCACTAAAGCACCAGGGTTGTGTTCACTAAAGCACCAGGGTTGTGTTCACTAAAGCACCAGGGTTGTGTTCACTAAAGCACCAGGGTTGTGTTCACTAAAGCACCAGGGTTGTGTTCACTAGCACCAGGGTTGTGTTCACTAAAGCACCAGGGTTGTGTTCACTAAAGCACCAGGGTTGTGTTCACTAGCACCAGGGTTGTGTTCACTAAAGCACCAGGGTTGTGTTCACTAGCACCAGGGTTGCGTGCTAAAGTGTACCTCCAAACACTCACTGCACTTGTATAGCTCGCTATGAACGTTATAGTACTAGCTACTTATATAACTACTAAAATGAACCCACTCAGTACTTTTACACCGAGAAAAGACACAGAAGGTAACTTATGACTAACGGTGGCAAAAATATTACCAGTGTAAACACCTGGAGTTCACAGTTGGCTTTATTTCTAAATAAACTGACCATTGCTAACTATCGGTCAAAAACGACCCACCAGTTAGATTACATACATTTAACTAAATAACATATTTGACCGCAGAATAAACGTCCCCGACAGAAAGGCGTTATTCAACACGAGACACAGAGTGGCCGTGAGCTATCGTTAGCAGACCAGGCAAGAGGCCGCTGGTGTTGCCTGGTAAAACCGGCTTATTATTGGGAAAAACAATTCTTGTTCCAGGGATTAGCCGAGGCCTGTTGAGCTACGGCTAATCCTTCGCTTTAGCCATTCAGCTAGCCGCATAAGCGATAAATATGCAGTTTTGCAGAGCATCTCAAGCTAATACATACCCGTGTCGTTCATGTTGGATGTCTTTAATAACGATGGAAAGAGAAATCATTACAGAGGACTATCTTTCATACTTTCGGTTAGCGTGTTAGCTAGCCGCATACGGGGCTTCAGGCGCCAACTTCTTCCTGAAACACGTTGTTCATTCTGGGGGAGCGGCGGCCCATTCATGTGTCAGTTTGTAACAGCGAGGCTCGTTTTGCTTTACGGGGCAGCCCGGATAAGGCGATACCAAGTCACCCTACTTTGAAAATGAGACGCACCGCCCTTCCGGACAAACAAATAACTAAATCTTGAAAGTAATGTTTAAACTTGATAAACTATGTTTTCTTGTATACTCCTTTGTGTTTGTAATGTCGCGTATAATCCTATAAGTAAATAGGGTTTGGATGTATGTTTGAAAAACTAATGAATGATTATGAAATTGACTCCCTTATAAAAAGTAATTTAAAATCTCATTGGGATTATCCTGCATAAATGAAGGTTTAATAAAAATGAAAAAATGTAATAAATCTGCTTGTAATACAGTCTATAACTCATCAGGATTACAGGAGCTACACATTTGTTATTCATTATAATTATGTTTGAGGATCACAAACATGTAATATTAATATTGTACAAGATCACTGCAGGATGTTTCATGTTGGATTGATGTTCAAATGTTGCTGAAGTCAGAGGCAAACACATAGAGCACACCATAGCTTAGTTGCAATGTATTGTTATAGGGTGTCAGAGAACAAAAAGTAATACATTTAATTGTAAGTGTAGAGGGTAGAACGAGAACAGCTCTGACAATACAGTATCAGGTATCATTGACAAACAAGAACTTTTGCAACATAGTCCTTACAAAAGAGGGAAACTATTCCACAGAGCAATAACACACACACAGTGCTATCAGTACAGGCTAGTTGCATTAATACAACATTAATTAGATTTTTTTAATATGGAAATCAATGGAATCAGACGGTCTGGTGTTGCACAACACTGTGAGTTTTCAAGTGTCTCTTCAGGTGATTGAGGCATGTGTAAGTCTTTGCACACAGCTGACAGACGTAGGGTCGCACCCCTGTGTGATTCATGGTGTGCTTTTTCAATTCGCTGCCACGTGAAAAACCTTTCCCACACTCGCAACAGATGTACGGGCGCTCTCCGGTGTGAACGCGCATGTGAAGTGTCACTTTGCTCGCCATGGTGAATCCTCTCCCACACACGGCGCACTTGTATGGCTTTTCCCCCGTGTGAGTGCGTCTGTGTATCTGCAGCTCGCCGGCTGAAACAAAAGCCTTGCCGCAGTCGGAGCACAGGTACGGTTTCTCTCCCGTGTGGATCCTGACGTGGATGTTCAGGTTTCCCGACACGGAGAAACGCTTCCCGCAGTATGTGCACTGAAACGGCCTCTCGCCTGTGTGACTGCGCATGTGGAGGCTCAGGTCGTGCTTGTTCTTGAAAGCTTTGCCACAACGCACGCAAATCTGTGTTCTCTGTTGCCTGTGGCGCAGCTCATGGGCTGACAAGCAGGCGGCGGAGCGAAATAACTTCCCGCACTGTGTGCACTGATTGGATAGCTCAGGAGGATGGATGCTCTGGTGGGATCTCAGCTCGCTCATACTGGGGCAAACCTTCCCACACTGCCTGCACGTGAATATGCGGCCCTTCCCGTGAGTCAGCTCATGCTTACCCAGCAGGGGCATCGTCTTAAAGCTTTTTCCGCACTGAGAACAGTCAAACTTCAGGACACTTCGAACACACTGGTGTCTACATTTGCCCTGCACCGATTGAAAGCTACTCCCACATTTGATGCAAACATAAGCGGCTTTTGTGCACTGTGTTCGCCTGTGCGAGGACAGGTCAGAGGTCCTCCTAAAGGCTTTTCCGCACTGAGAGCACTTGTAAGGGTTTTCTCCGGTGTGCAGCCTCTGATGCTCCAGCAGTTCGTATCGGTAAATGAAGCACTTTCCACAATGAGCGCATTTGTGTGCAACTCTCCGCCGTGGAGGGCCCATCGCGGAGCTGGACAATACAAGACTCTCAGTGGATGTAGAGGGAGCTCGGCAGGTGTCCGGTGCCCCGTCGTCAAACTCCTCCACAACGTAAACATCAGGACTGCATTTCCCTTCCTTTGTTTTTTTTGCATTATCGCTGTACCGAGTGTTTGTCTCCTCCTCCGATGGCCATCTTGCATTCTGTATCCCCATTTCTCCTGCGTCCCGGGGAGGAATCCCATCAGGTTCTCTTTGGTTCTGAAATGTCCGTGTGTTCGATTCAACATCTTTGGTGTTTGTCTCTCGCAGTGAAGGAGGGAAAGATAAGGATGAGAAGAGCCGCTGCTCTGAGGGAGAGGGCACTGTTGGAAAAGAGATATATTAATTTACCTTTGGTACAAATTAAGGATGATATTTTTAAAGTGTCTGTATTATATCTGCAATGGGGTTGCTAACAAAAATCATTGGCATTATCAATTAATCTGTTGATAATTTATTTCAATTAAAGCTACTACAAGGAACTTTCATTTTGTGTTGATTTTAGCAGTCCCTGTAGTTGTGTTTCCGAAAACCTTTAATTTGACTGCAGCAGGGTCGGACAGTCCACTCAGTCCCGGTTTTGTTTTGGGTTCTACCGGGCCACCCTTGCCTCCAGCAGGCCCAGCTACACAGCATGGGCCTCCAGCAGGTGGCGGTGATTTTGGCTCCAAGCGAGACGAAGCTCTGCTGCTGGCCAGAGGAGGGGACGCTGCCAGAGGTGGAGCCCTCCTCCATCCACCGGAGCTTCCAGGTTGGAGCGCCAGCAGGTCAAAGGCGCCAGCGAAGCCGGGTCTGGGTCGTTCCGCGGTGGACTGGTAGCAGCTGGAGGCCCTGCTAGAGTGTGAGCTGAAGAAGTTTCTGCTGAACCTGCCTGATTTCATCGGATTTCGTGCGGAATCGACCCCAGTGGCATCGATGAGAAGCATTAAGAATAACTATTTAGAAAAAGCCAGTCTGCTCGTCGTTTGCTTATGTCGGTCATGTAGAGGTATTAGCATTAAATTCAGACTTTCTGAACTAGTTAAAAGTTCCTCACAGTAAGTTTAAATGTTAAACAATGCCAAAAACAAGATTTACAAATAAATCCTCACATTTCACAAGCTGGAATCAGCATCGGTATTTCTGCTTTAGAAATCACTCTCTAATTAATGGATCGACAGTTAATTGACATTTCAGCACTAATATGCACATTAAACCCCTGGCTGGTATCCCAGGCACACTGACTTACCACCGGTATCCATCTCGGCCATTTTACCACAGTGGGCCTTGCTTCTGAGCAGTACTTTGAGGTCATCTTCTTTGGATACACACTGCATGTACTCTTCTAGCACAGCGGGTGTATCACTCATCCACACTGCGGTCTTTATCAAACAAATGAAGGTATCATTTTGATGGACTGGAAATAATCAATCAATCTCTGGAAATGCTTTGTTAACTGCAAATTACTGGAAGGTTTTACCTGCTTAAAGTCTGGTATGAGCAGCAACTCTTCCAGTCTGGTGAAGAACTCACAAGCCAGTGCCTCCAGAGCTGCATCAAAGTCATGCCCAAACTCCACAGGAAACACATTCTGTGTGCAGCAGAACATTTCAACCCAAACCACATGTTACTCTCATGCGACAAATCAAACAAGTTGCTCCATTCAATGTGCAAAAAAACAATGAAGTGAAAACAGACGCACCTTGAGGAAGTGTTCTCTCTCTTTCGGGTCTTCCAGGAGTCTTTGTACGAGCCTGGCGAAGTTGGCTTCGAAAGTTTCATTTCCTGGATGAACCTGTCAAGGAAAAAATACACACCTAAAAATATAAGTCGAACGCTTCTTAAAACGACAGAAATGTCTGTGATTGAAAAAGTCACACACACCTGTTTTGAGTGAGATGGCAGGAGGCTGCTCAAGAGGGTTTCAACACCTCTGAGATCCTCTGCCTGTTCAGAACTTAACATCTGTAATGTCATCTGGAAAAGCCATCAAGCAGGAGTCACTGACAATTAAGAAAACTCGATAATCTCCCCTTTGTAGCTACAAACAATATATCAGACTGCAATCCGATGTACTAACGACATATTTGAAATGCCATGTAGATGCTCTGTTATCTTTGCTTTGTTTGTAAGTGCAAAAAGTTAAGAAATTCCATGATGCTTTTTTTTTTATCTGATCAGATGCAAATCTGCATTTCAGTGTAATGCTGTTTACTGTGTGCAATGACAATAAAGTTTAATATTTTCCAAAGAACAGTTATATTAGCTAATACAAAAGCTATTACAAATTTTTAAACAACCGTATGTTGGTATATGGATCATCTCTACCTCTTACCTTTGCTCTTAAGCCCACAGTGAACAGCCTCATCTGTCGGTCTGTCATGATGTCAGGGATGGCTTCAGTTACCAAGGACACAAACTCCTCCACTATCCCATAATGCGTGACGCTCCTCAGACGAAGCACCTTCCACATCACCGCCGTCATCACCCTCAGAGGTGGAACCAGGAGCCTCAGTGAGGACAGGGGCAGGGTGTCCTCTGCAAGGCGGAGCAGGGCACTGCGGCATTATTCATTTGAACTAAAGAACATAAAAGTACACGGCCACACCAGAAACACAAAATGGGGGGGAAATCACCGACAGGTCGTACAATCACACCAACAAAGTGGCCTGTGCATCTTTTTGCACACACATACTGTTTGATCAGGCAGCAGTTATATAACCCACACAGGGTACTACAACAGTAGCAGACGTGGCGTTTTCTTAGCCTGTTGATGGGACTTTTACTTGGTAATATAATCTAACTGTGGCTCAGTGGTAGCAAGTCAGTCTTTCAACCAGAGGACTGGGGTTCAAACCCCGCCTCAGCCAGTCCACGTCGTTGTGTCCCTGAGCAAGACACTTAACCCCCAGTTGCTCCCCGGGCGCTTCACGAGGCTGCCCACTGCTCCTTAAAGGATGGGTCAAATGCAGAGGATAAATTTCCCCACTGTGGGACTAAGTGTGGGACTAATAAAGGGGTTTCTTCTTCTTCTTCTTCTTCTTCTAAAGAAGAAACGAAGTTCAATTAATTTAGGTTGATTGGGTTAATTTTCTTTTTTAATTTGGAGTTGTCATTGTTAGCATTTTGAGTATCCCAGTTTGATAATAGCTCAAACACTGGCAGCCCACTTATATATTATAAAGAAGTGTAACATGATGGGCTCAACTCGGGCTACAGGTCTAACAAAAACTGTTTCTCAATAAATTAAACACTTTAAACGACAACTTATGTTAATTCTTCTCTTCGTCACGTTGCATGAATATATGCAAACTGCAATGACATCCCCGCCTCGCGTTGTATCGATCTAAAATACGTGCAGGAACGGGGAGGACTTTATTAGTTCAATAAGTCAAAGCTAGGAAGTTGCTGTTAGCAGGCAAGCTAACAACATCAAAACAAACCCACGTGACCCTAGAAAAAATACAAAACGTTACCCATGTCATTCCCCGAAGAGCTATGAGAGTTGAAATTCAACTGAGGAATGTTTCCAGATTAAAATATTTATGTATATATAAATATCTATATTTCCTTCAGTGAAAAGTAATCCAGATGCTCGTAGCTGCTGAATACCACTTCCTGACTTTACTTCTTCGTGTCCTGTATTTCAGTTGACAACTTGACATCCGGTCGCTCCACCGCCGCCCACCGTCTGCTACTTACCATCAGCTGTAATGCAACATCATTTAAGAATGTATTTCCAAATCTGCCTCAAATGAAGTAATTGTCTTCTTATTACCACGTTCAAGTAACACAATCAGCATATAAAGTAAAACATAGAAATACAAAGCTCTCCAGTTAAACATGTCGTTGGCCTTTTACAGTCTTTCACCTCGCTCCAGATTTGCACACAGCCAGAGTATCACTGGGACTTATGTAGATGCATGAATACCCTGGTGGTGGCAGTGAAGGCTTTCTAAAAGAGAGGGCCCAGTAAACATTTATCACAAAGAGAGGAACCATGGGAGAAGTAATTAGATAGTGCCTCATCAGACCATCTGATCAGCATCAGCCACCATGACACCAAGTAAATCCCTGCAGTGCATGTTGAATGACAGAAGGGCCCTTGTGTACTTAAAAAGGCTATTTCCTCCCCTCCTCTTTTTTTCCGGATTGTCAGCCCTTTTAGTGAGGCCGACAGTCAAACAGCAGCACAGGGCTAATAACTTGCAACTACATATACCAGCAAATACGCAAGCTGTAAGTGTGTAACGCTGAATTGGAATTTCAGTAAAGGTAGCCAATAAACCTTGTTTAGTCTCTAAACCACTGGATTGGCATTTTCAATTTATTGCATTTCCATCACAAGAAGACACAACTTCATGAAAGGTGATCAAATCAGATTTTAAATTAATATTATGAGAAAATAGATCAACGGGTTGACTCAGTTTTTAGGGGCATAAATAGGCTTACATAAAACCCATGATCACAAATGGCAGAAAACTAGTCAAAGATTAATAATTTCAAAACAAACACAATGAGTTCTTCCACTTAAAAAATTGCGAAATGATTTTGCGTAAATCTTCAAAAAATAATAATCCCAATTGTCAGATTTAAAGACAGAGATTATGTTGAAAAAGAAGAATTACATTCCCATTGACCTACATGACTGATGATGACTCAAATGTGATACATGACCTTTGTTTTTACTAAACGTTATTTGAATAAATGGCACACACACACAGAACATGCAATTTATCAAATGTCTTTGTATTAGAGTTTAGCATGTTTACATTATATGTAGACGATTTGTAATGCACTACATTGACATTGCTGCGTTTTCACTGTGCGCTGGTGCATTTTCTAATTAGACATAGTGCCTTTTTAATCTTTTGAAAAATGTTTGCTCTCTCTGATGAAGCTTTAATCTCCGCCACATGTCCAAACGCTTAAAAATCAGATCAATTACCAAGTCACATTCAGTCAAGTAACATTTTTCTGGCACTTCACACACCAACCCAAATTAAATTCAAAGTAAGCATCTGTCTATTATGAGGATGGATGGCAGAAGTATAGTTGTGTGTGTGTGTTTGTGTGTGTGTGTGTAATGGTAGTCGTGTTAATGCATGTATGTCCATGTGTACTGTATGTATGTGTGTGTGTGTGTGTTTGACAGAGAGAGAAAGAGAGAGTGTGTGCATATGTGTGTCTGTGCGTGTGTAATTAAAACAAGTGATTTTTGTTCTACACACAGATTATCCCTCTATCCCAGCTGGTCAGAGTTGGATTTGACCACCCTGACAACCAGAGAGAGGAAATCTCTTTGGAGCTAAATCCAAATTGGCACCCTTGATGATTTTTTTTTTCCAAACTGAAAACGTGGGAGTGCTCGACTATCAACTTGAAATCAGAACACAACAAAACATATTTGTTTGGTAATACAGCGCCCTAATTCAGTCTTTGAAACGGAAAATATGCACAAATGGCAAAAAAGAAAATATCCAGTTTCTATTTCTTGGCTGTGCACTATTTATTATTATTATTTTTTTAGGTAGATTTGTTGGTGGTGAATCATGGAGCAGCACTACTGAGTGATGTGTCTTTGCATGTGAGCCTCGACTCTGTAAGGTCACAGATCGTTTCTGCTCCGTTGATGTGCAGCATTTCTGGAGGCTTTATTGACAAATTCAAGCCTTAAATACACTCATAGAGACACACAGCCATGGAGCTGCAGAGGTTTGTGCACATCTGTCCTGGTTTTCTTTTTTTTATAAACATGGACTCAGAGCGAGAGACTTAACAGTGACTGCCTTGTAATGAGGTCAAATCAGCTAACTGGTTCCTCATGTGAAAAGGAAAAGACACTGCACATTTTATCTGTAAAGTATATTCACAACCATCTACATAAATGTTATGTCAAACACGTGAATGGCAATGTGTCAATGGTACACAAAGCCTTGCTACAATTCTCTCAAAATAATCCAAAACATGAGTCATCCAACTATTTGAACTGTACTGAGAGTTGGAAAACTCACAAATATGGAAAAGATTTTATTACCATTTCATAAAACAATCCATGAAACGATCAACCTAAATGCAATACAGACAATCAGGTCCTCAAGGAAAGTCTTTTATGTAAAAATGAACACAGTATATTTATATAATTTGATCATATCTTGTTATGGCCGTCATGAGAGTCACTGAAATGGTCTTTTGATATAAATACATTACAAAAAAATAGATAAAAATAATTAGCTTTACATATATTTCACAGCCTCAAAGTACTTTACACTGTTGATTACAAAATGAGCTTTCAATGCATCCACGCTCTTCCAATCCACATCCATCAGATCAAATTAAATGGCCTTAAGAGATTCAGTGTGCGGACAACAATCAAAATCAGGCACATAATTCAGGGATTATTAGTACACAGCTCTTCTTTGTAACTGATACGAGTTCAACTGGAAATGTGCTATGTTTGACAAATTAGAAATTGTAGTTGTTCACATAATAACCATTTCAGCATATTAGTAGTAGTAGTACATAATGCACAATACGATAACAAGATATTGTGATTGTTTCCCCCCCTCATGTCATGACCTGAATACACTGGATACTATTGGGGCCATATTTTCATATACTCACATATAGTATTGGTCCTTCAATCAATCAGACGAATCATTTCTTTGATCACACAACTCATTATTACATAAATAATTAGTTCATAATGCTGACTTACAAATAGTTATATGTTTTTATCTTCAATTTTAAAATGTCGGTAAATGTTAGCTTTGGTTAAAATTGTATTAGTAACACCTGAATAAGAGCCTCATAGCAGCTAAAATCATGAATGCGAATCCAAAATAAAAACAACATCGTGGCCTCAAGAGAGATTTTTGGTGGGAACTGTGCGCTGTTCAATATTCTTAATCTGCTTTTAGTGAGCCGGTCTGTTGGTTTATTTTCTGAGTGACGACAATATGCTGGTGAAGCAAAGCGTTTCAAAACCTCGGAGAAAAGAAGCAAACCAACAAACCTTTTGCAGCAAATATGAATTTAATTTAAATTTCCTCTGGTGAACCTGATGTTCATTGTATATTGATATGAAAAAATCTGCAGATCATGTGGTGTTTTGAGTGAATGTAGTTAACACGTGTGAGCTTACTTGTTAAATATAGGTATACATTAAAATAGAGTGCATCTTTTTTTTTCTATCTTGGTGTTTTAAATTGCCAAATGTACATTTTTAAGATTGTGGGAAGATCAACTTCCCTGACTGAAAGGTCCTGACTGTGCAACAAAATTTACTTCTGGGTTGTTCAATTTAAACGGAGGCTGAGTTACTTCAAAATATTGCATATTTCCTCGGCACCTACTAATATATAAAAATGTTTCATCTCTTTGACCGTGAGTTCTTTTGAGCTATATTCTCTGCTGTAAACAAAAAAGACGAAAACCACACAAACACTCTCCATACAGTCGAGTCTCAAAGGAAGGTTTCCTCGTAGTTCTCACCAGGCTCCCCGAATTCAGAGTCTCTGGATAATGATCTGGCGACCTCAGAGAGGTCGCTGGCTGCTCTGGTCACGCTGTCATAGGATGGTGGCGAGGACAGTAGAGAGTCCTCTGTTGTCTGTGCAATCTCCACTCCGACAAGTCCAAAGTGATGCATCATGGAGGCTATCAGCCCCTCGGTTTCTGGAGCGTTCTCCACATCCACCACAGTCTCGTAGTTTATTTGTCTGTAGAGATAGGACGCCTGTTTCAACTGCCGGCGCACCAAATGCCTCCTGTAACACCTCTGGATGACGATCGCGGACACCTCCTCCAGTTTGCGGCGCAGCGTGGACGTGATGGGCTCGTGGGAAATCTTGGACGGGTTGGTCATCATGAACTTCTCCTCCATCTGCTGCTTGAGGGCGTCCATCTCACCCGACTCTCCCAGGACACGCTTTGTGAAGGCAAACAGGATGTCCAGGCAGTGGATCCTATCCCCGCTGACCATGGGAAGGTCCATGGAGATCAGCTTGATCCTGTTGGGCTTGGCAATGCGCAGCGGCTCCGACAAGTTGTCAGCGAAGATTGACAGCATGGAAAACTCAATGAACTGCGTGGCCTCAGAATCAAACTTCTCCCAGACCTCATAAAACATTTCAAAGTCATCCTCGCTCAGCGGCTCTGTGCTCTCCTCTGTGGCGACACTGAAGTTCTCCAGGATGATCGCTATATACATATTCACCACAATGAGGAAAGAAATGATTATGTAACTGACAAAGAAAGCGATGCCCACTGAGGGGCTGCCACAGTTTCCCCGGGTGTTAGTGCCAGTGTTGACAAAGTAGAGGTCGCACTCCTCTGGGGAGCTGGCCATGATTGGACTCAGGAGGTTGTCCCAACCTGCCGAGGTGCTGATCTGAAAAAGGCAGATCATACTATTCCCAAAGGTCTCAAAGTTGAACATGTCGTCAATCCCATCTTGTTTTTTCACGTAGGCAAAGTTCGCCATACCGAAGATCGCATAGATGAACATGACGAGGAAAAGCAGGAGGCCAATGTTGAACAGTGCTGGCATGGACATCATTAAGGCAAACAGTAGAGTCCTTATTCCTTTGGCTGCACGTATAAGTCGAAGTACCCGTCCTATCCTTGCCAGTCTGATGACCCGAAACAGGGTCGGAGATACAAAGTACTTCTCAATGATGTCGGCAAGAACAATTCCTGAAACGAGACAGAAAGACAAGGGGAGATGAGGATTATCACATTGCACAACGATGCACTTCAATATAGTTAAAGCTGCACTAATCCAAATGTTTATACCAACACCGGATCAATTAACTATGTGTGATGTGAAAGCAGAAAACTTTCACCTGACAGTGAATGGAAATGCTCTTGATAAACCTACTGCATGCTACCTGTCCAGCTGGTGAACATAAGGGAGCATTAAAGAGCCAGATATTTCTTTCGGCCGTTGGTGGAGACCAAAACAGAGCTAAAAGTAGAGTGAATACTGGACCTATATTCATCTGCTGGACAGATATACCACAACAAACACATGTTAACGTTGCTCCATGTCTATTGGATGCGTAAATAAGCACCTGTTTGCTAACATAATAATCATTGTACAAGGTGATGATGGGCTTATGTTGTATTTACAGCTCATTCCACTGCTTTGAAGAGGTCCAAAAGAAATCTGTAAATGCAGCTTTAAGACTTTTAAACATATTGTAATTTGTTGAGCAGCGGCCAGAAGTAAATCTTTTGTGATATAATGTCACATTAGAGAACAGCAATTAATATTAAAGGAACGAAGGACGAAAAAATAAAGAGTTAAGTAATAAGCATTTGTCAAGGCTGCACACTCTGTTATTTGGTTCATAAAAATGTTTAGAGATTTTATTCTGCACCTGGATGTGGATACATCTGCCAGAAATCTTTCATTGAAGGATGTACAGTAGTCCAAGAGAAAATAGCAAACATAAAAAGTAAAATTGCACAACGTTAAAGAATATTCTACTAACAAACAATGGATGAACCAATGCGACTGAAGAATACAACGCCCTTGGCAGAGGCAACGGTTAATGGCGTGCTTCTTTTTTGTGTCTCTACTTACCCACAATAGATAGAATTATCACCACAAAATCAAAGATGTTCCATGCAACTGTGAAGAAATAACAGCGGAGGGCAAAGATCTTGATCAGGCATTCGGTGGTGAAGATCACGATGAAGACCAGGTTGATCTTGTTGAGGATGCTTTCCATGCGCTCTGACTGCTCATCGGTTTCCACCATCATGGTCACCATGTTGACGATGATGAGCATCATGATCAGGATGTCAAAGGCTTGCTTGGACACGAGATCGAAGAAGAATGCTTGGAGAATATTCTAGAGATTGGGAATTACAAATGGCTGTTGTTAGTAGAATATTATTAAGAATGAATGAAAAGAATCGGCGACTGTGGCTCAGTGGTTAGCAAGTCGGTCTTTCAATCAGAAGGTCGGTGGTTCGATCCCCGGCTCCGGCAGTCTGCGTCGTTGTGTCCTTGAGCAA
The DNA here is from genome assembly GCA_023566465.1 of Cottus gobio. Taxonomy (NCBI): domain Eukaryota; kingdom Metazoa; phylum Chordata; class Actinopteri; order Perciformes; family Cottidae; genus Cottus; species Cottus gobio. The sequence continues at coordinate 18,203,708 of CM042230.1, forward strand.
GACACTTAACCCTCATTGTTCACCGTTGCTGTGTCTACGGTCTACTGTATATCATGTAAGTCGCTTTGGATAAAAGCGTCAGCTAAATGAAATGTAATGTAATGTAATGTGAGCAGGCCAGACAATAAGAAGGATTGGGGTTTGATAATAAGACATAAAACCTCAATGTCGGATAAAATGCAGAACATTTGACATATAATTTTACCGCAGGCCTTGGTATTGGCTTTTGAGGCTTTTTAGATCCCAACTTCTTCATAGCGTTGTAGTACTTCTTCTGCTCTTCCGTCATGAAGATATCCTGCCCACCTAAGTATTGGCAGAAACACCTGACATTATCTTTACAGAAAAATGGATGGATGTTTGATCATTAACAAAAGTTGGCAAAGGAAGCTGTTTACTTCCACACCGAGCCATTTAGTATTTGCACGCAATTCTTTAAAGTTAGTTTTGCCTGGAGAATTAAATATGCCAAATATTTGAAATCCATGAAAAAAATCTTCTTGTGAAGGTACAGAGTTACATGCAAACACCAAGTGGTCCGGGCCTGACGTCAGTGTTGCCAATACTCATCTTTCTTTTCTGCTGATTAAAGTTGTCAATAATGACACCGATGAAGAGATTGAGGGTAAAAAAGGAGCCGAATATGATGAAGACCACAAAGTAGAGGTACATGTAGAGGTTGATTTCTCTGATGGGTTGTTCCTCCACCTGAAACCAAACAGTTTAATAAGTCTGCTGGTTACTCAAGCATATTTATGATGGAGGCCCTGGAAGTATATAGACATACTTACTCCTCTTGAGTCAACAGCTGCATGCATTATTTCCATCCATCCTTTAAATGTAGCCTATAATACAATATAACGCAGCATTATTGTCAAGGCACTGCATTTTATTTGGGAATCACTGACTTTATCTATTGAAAAAACATACAACATTTCCCCAACTAATGTTGTGATCAGCTAAGTTCTTCAAGAAAAAGGTGCTTTCCTCAACTGAGAGCGTGTTTGATAGATTTGACAAACTTCAGAGCAGCGCAGAAAAACCAACACTCACCACTTGAAGGAGGGAAAGGTAGCCAAGTCCCACGTTGTCAAAGTTGACCTTCACTTTGGTCCAGTAGAACTGGGTGTCGTTCATAGAGAGGCACTCCGACTTGTTGTTGACGACGGAGACGCTGTGGATGAAGCCGGTTCTGTTCACGCACTTCCCAAACTTGCCAGCGAACAGGTTGACCCCCATGATGCTGAAGATGAGCCAGAAGATGAGGCACACGAGCAGCACATTCATGATGGACGGGATGGCTCCGATGAGAGCATTCACGACCACCTGACGGGCAACAGGTCAGATACGTTAGTGTCACAGCAACAAGGTTCTCCGGGAGTTGGGTTACACATCTCTGAGTCACTGCCCACATTCTGTATTAACGGTCCGATAGTTGACCAACTAATTGGAAGGTTTCCCCATACTTGTTCATATGCCTGTTCAGTGCATAGCAACAGAAAATAAAAAGATAATAGCAGGTATTGCAACAATCAAGAAACATATGTAAAATAGGGGGAAAAAAATAATAATTAGAATATGAAAAATATAAAATACATACAATATATCTGCTTTTAAGTGTGTAAACACAAAGCACTGCTGAGTCGAATGTCATTAGTTTAGAAATACTTTGTTTGTAAAATAAAAGCATTTGGATGAGACACTTCACTCAAAATCCTGAATGTGAATCTGGCGGTGCGAGAGGAAAAGTCACCAATGTCATTAGAATGAATCCTCTGGCCACCACGGATGTCTGTACAAAAGTCTATGGCAACCCATTGAATTAGTTTGGACCAGAGCGGTGGACCAACCAACCGACCATCCTGCTACCATGGCTCAAAACGTATTTCAAACAGTTGTAAAACTTGATAATCCACTTGTTAGACAGAATGATGAACAAACTGGGGTAAAAATAAACCCACTTTGTTCACGGTCATATTCCTGAGACATAACGGCAAGCTGCTAGTCGATATAAACTTTATTGATCACATGTGACTTCAGTGTTGTTCAGAAAAGACATTTCTCACCCGCATGCCCTCAAATCTGGACAGAGCTCTGAGAGGTCTCAAAGCCCGCAGAGTCCTCAAGGACTTGATCGCAGCAAAGTCGGAATATCCCAGTGAATTTGCGACCAGGCTTATCAAGGACACCTATAAAGAGTACAGAAAGACGAGCAAACAGTGAAGATCATAAAAAAGGATTCATCTTTTTGGTTTATAATACAAACGGAAAACAAAAACATTGTGGAAAAGCACTGAATAAAGCAAAATCACATACATAGTCTTATCAACATATTAGTTGAGGAACTGTATGTTATACTACTATATATTACAATTATATTACGTTTGAATAAATAATTATCATAAAAGACCATACAAGAGCCAGATTTTAGAGTTTTAAAGTATTTTGGGACATTCCACAGTTAGGAACACTATTAATAATTTTTGAGGTTTAGATTTGGTTTGGTTGTTGGTTAATCGTTTAGCAAATTTAGACTTCCACTCTATTCTACATCCAAAATGAACAGGACTAAATGGTATTCCGCTGTTGAATGACCCGTGGATGACAGCCATGAATGAAAATGGCATGATGTAAATGAAAGAAATTCATGTCATGATTGATGATGACAAAACACAGACAAGTATGCACATATGGACAAATAGTGTCCATGAATGCAAACTCAGCTATATATGCATACAAAATATGTATATATATCAAATAGAGTGAGTTTTATAAAGAATTTAAATCTATCTTGCCAAATTTGTTTCCCAATTTCCATCCAATTGAAGTTCATTAAAAACAATTTAGGACTAATAAGGTCCCAATGGTCTGAATTTCTTTATAAAAGTCTATTTACAGATGTGTTTGTCCAATATATCTAAAGAAGATTCTCAAAATTTATTCTCGTGACAATAGAAGTCTTTGGCTCCAAGAAAGTATAAACGGAAAAATACAAAAACACTGTAAAAGAAAACAAGGTGATAGTTTTAATCGAGAGAAACAAAAGTTTGGTAGTTGGAATTATCAAAAGGATTTGTCTTTTCTTCTAAACAGACATAACAAATAACACTCAGCACATTAATTCGACAAAACAGTTTAGACATAAGCTCCACCGGTGCATTTCTAAATTGACTTAAATGTCTGTTCAGCAACATTTCCATAGGTTTAATATGCTATTGTGTTAGAATATACAATGTAAAGTACATCTTCTGTAGATAAACCTTAAGAGTAAATGACACTGCATTTGTTTTTGATATAAAAGCCAAGGCCCCGAAGTAACTGATTCATAGAATGACAGCTGAGTAACAGCTGCACGTTTTGAGATCATTTCATTCACAAGAAGTGCATTTGTTTGGACAGAAGACGGTGGCTTTTGATATCACAACAGAAAGCACTTACGAGTGAAGAAACACAGAAGCATTTGTGAGGCAGATGCACGTTTCCAATCCCAGAGCCCATACTCACCTGGGACCTGCTAACTACAACTTACCCTAACAATAGAGCGGTCTGTGGCAATCTGTGTAACAGCAGGTGAAATCAGAGGAAGTCAACGCCTCAGGCACTTTGGAGGACCACTACATAGCCACATCCATTTTACCCAACAGTTTTAAATGTAGACCCCGATCACTGGAGCGCTTCTTTTAATTTGTCTGGGATAAAATCCTGGTGTCAAAGCAAATGTGAAATGGTACAATGTTACAACTACTCGGTGTGCACTTTAACTGAATGTTCCTAGTTAATTGATCCCGGTCGTGAAAACAGCTGTGTGGAGAGTTTTTGTAAAGCATACATGGATGGTCGAGTGCTTTCCGGTCCATACCGTAACACTCATCTCACAATCTCGCTGTAAATCTCACAAACATGACAAGCAATGTTTAGCTACAATGGGAGGGGTTAAAGTTCAACCTCAATGCTCAACACGTGATCGCATCCCTTCCATGTGGTGCAATAAAAACGTGTAAAATGTTCGCTTACGTCCACGATAAGAAAGTCGAGCCAGCACCAGTAGTTGGTGAAATACTTCTTGAAGCCATACGCGATCCACTTGAGGAACATCTCCAGCACAAAGATGTAGGAGAACACCTTGTCGGCATACTCCAGCACCACCTTCACGACTTTTCTCTTCTCAATGTAGATGTCTTCAAATGCCTGCGGCAGGAGAGGGACAGCGGTGTGAGGAAACAAAACAACATCGCATCACCCCAATACTGTTGGTTTGACATACAGAACAATTAAATTTCAATTGCACTTCAGTACACTGAAATCAGGCACTAATGCAAACCTGCTGCTGCTCTTTCACAATAAAAGCATTCAAGACAACTGTGGTGTAAAAAACAGCTTGTGCTGTGTGCTGCATGAAATCTGATGCCATGCCAACAAATAAAACAGGACTGAAACTTAGTCATAAAATGTTTACAAAAATGCTTTCAATTTATTAAGAAAAAAAAGAATAGTGTTATAGTAAATAAATTAGCTGTACCAGAGCCCCACTGCTGAGCAGGATCATGAAGATGATGAAAGTCTCAAACCAGCTGTGTTCCACAATCTGATAGCAGGTCTTCCTCAGCCTCCACCAGGCCTGGCCCAGACCTCGGCTCGTATCGATTTCACAGCACTGACAGTGTCTCATGCACACTGAGCGGGAAGCAGACATGAAGGAATTATGCTTTACAAAGAACTGATAATGTATGAAATGATTGCTGTGAAACTTTTGACTCATCGTTTTACATGGTTACAACTCTAAATTCTCACATTCTGGGAAGCATTCCTCCGGCTCCATGCTCTCTTCAGCCAGCTCTGATAAGTTGTCCATCTCTTCTCCAGGCTTCCTCAGATCCACCGTGCTGCCCTCTGATAGGCTGACCATCTCCTGAGCGGCGAGAAGTCTCACTGTTACCAACTGACTTATATTTCTCATCAAACAGTGTGTGAACCATTACTGACTTGTCATTCACACGTATAGCACAGGATAGAGGCGGTGAGTTTTTCATCAGCCATCAATGGCTGAACACCTGCTGTGACATCACTGTTTGGGGGTGTGGCCATGAGTGCAATATGCTTATAAGTTTTGAACCAAACAGAGCAGCGAAGCGGCATTTTTCTGCCCCGTGTTCAGTGTGGATTCATCCCATCAGAGCTAGCTCACCTACATTATATGTACCACCTTGCCTTTTTAATCTCCTCTGAGCCTTAATTCAGTTTTGATGAGATTTCTGTGTGTTGTAACCGTAACATGTTACACACGATTTATAGGACAGAGGTGCAGCTTCAATCCTATAAACTGGTACGAAGTCTAATCCAGCATTAAAGAGCATCCGCAGGACCTGGCGACCAGATTACCAGCATTACTCGTGCTTGTGCTCGAAGACGGAGCAGAGAGAATGTGCACTGATGGCTATTCAAGACAATTAGTGCCACATGTGTTGTATACAGTTGTGATCCATGCACACACAGGCTGATTGCGCTTTGTGATCTACCTAAAAATTTGTGAAGTAAAATTTTATTCATGACTAACTTTTTAAAAAGCACAATCTTGCCATTTTTTTGGGAGTATTCAGAGGTCTATGCATGTGAAATGTATTCTTCTTTTACGGCAAGGCTATTTTGTTTTCATTTCCATTTTCCCTGATGCCTAATTCTGGTGTGGTGCGGAGCGGAGCAGGGCAGGGAAATAAGAAGGGAGAGCGCCAGACTGCAGCCCGCTCAGCTCCACCCGGCCCTGCCTGGCTCTGCTCAGCTGTGTCACTTTAATCTGCTCTGCAGGGCCTGGCTCCACATCTGGCCAGCTGCTGTCTGCCTGCCAGAGAGGACAAGACTGGAGCAACACACTCTCCACCTTCAACAAACACCCCGACCCACAGGACACCGAGAGACAGGGGAATGCAGATAAACAGGAAGGGCGAATGAGGCAAGAGGAAGAAACAGGGAGCGTGATAAAGAAAGGCTGAGAGAGAGAGAGAGAGAGAGAGAGAGAGATGCTCAACTAATACACATGGAAGTTAGCGTTAGCATTTTAATGATAATAAGTAATGCATACTGCAAATTAGTTATTGTAAACTTACTCAAGTAGCCAATACTCATTAATATTTATTTAATTATCCAAGTTGTTTGTGCGCACATCAGCCCATGTTAGACCTCTAACTATTAAAAGAAGATTTCACTCCCAGTGAAACCATGTGTTGATTTTACTCTTCAGTTTGACTAAAGAAACAAGATTTTATGTGTTGATTGGGGAGCTGATGGGCAGATTGCATCTGGCTAGAGTCAGGCTCGATGTTTTACTCCGTTTCCAGTCTTTGTGCTAAGCTAAGCTAACATAGTTTTCAGCGTAGAGACATGGGTACAGAAATAGTTCAGATCTTTACTTCTGGCAAGAAAGCAAACAACCTCTTAAATCTTTAATTATAGCTTGCTCAGGAAACGGTGGTCTGATAGCTTATCGTCTTATAATATAAATAATGCTATATATTATTTAGTAATAGTGACGCTCAATAGCCGTTTCTTGGCATAGTGGTCCCCAAACACTCTTCTGCTAGCCTTCTTACTCTTCTAAGGTCGAGATGAATTAAAATAATTCACTGCATATGGATTTTATCATGGCTTTGCCCACCTCCGATCCGAGTACAGGCCTAATCAATCAGAATAAATGCAAACACCAGTGCAGGTGTGAAGAGCCTTTTAATATTGCTACAGCCCTAAGATTATGGGCCTGTCCCACAGCAGACGTTTTGACTTGTCATAGTAGGACAACCACAGATGTTCCTAATAACACTGACGATGACTCGTAGGCCTTGACATGGGGAGCCAGCCTTCACAGCACCAGGACCGTGAAACTGGAGCAGCTGTTGGAATTCAACCATTGTTCCTTTTCTTCTTTCATTAGTTCATTCATTTTCTTCTTTCATTAGTCATTTTTCACAGCATTTCCTCCTGTGACGTGTCAAAATGTCTCCTGTGAAGTGCAAAGCGAAAAACCTCCCCATGCTTGTCTCACAATCTGATCGAGATCAGGATTCAAGGCAAATAACATTTTATCAGCATGAAAATATACCAAAATATAACACAGCATGATGTTACATTCACACTTATTAACTCATCAGAGTTTACCTTCCAGGGCCTGGAACCAACAAATCAGAATTGGAGGATTGGAAACTGAATTAGATTGTGCTACTTGGTGGATGTTATTGCACCTAAAACAGTCAAAAGCTAAAAGATGAATCCTTTGAAAAAAAATGGTCATGATCCATATCCATAGTGCTTGCTGTAGTATGTCTAACAAAATGAGAGAAGCAGCATAGCTGTGGTTAATTTAGTCTCAATTCTACAGAAATCCACATCAAACACAAAGAGAAGTTACAACACAGTAGTGGGGTTCACTTGGATTCTTCTTACTTTTACAAAGTTGTTTTTAATAGTAATAGTAGTTGCTTTTGGCTTCACCCAAAACAGGTGTTTGCTGATTATTTTTGCACAAAACAATGGTGGATAATACCATCCAAAGGCCACTGTAACAGTAAACCATGAGGGTTCAGGTCTGACGTAAACACAGGAGGTGAAAAAACCCACCGGTTTGTTGTCTTCATCCTCTGACGACTCAGAAACCTCCTCCTCCTCCAGAAACTCCACATCCGACTCTCCGGGTGCGATGGGAACGATGACCGTCAAGTTCGGATTCGTCATGTAGCTGTCCCCCTCTGGTATCATGTACTTTTCCCCGTAGCGTCCAAAAATCCCACCGTTGCTTTTCACGTGATTCCCAACCAGCTTGGTGACCTGATTGGCCTTCTGCTTGCGGCGCTTCAAGCCGCGGTTGAAGAGGTCGATGACGCACGCGGTGAGCCAGGAAACACCGGATTGGATGCGGGCGATGGCGATCTGGATGTTGTTCAAATCGCCGTCCTCTTCCGGCGCAGAGAGGTTGTCGGAGCTGAAGGAGCTGAGCAGCAGGGCCAGAAAAAGATTCAACACCTGTTGACGGATAGATGTTATGTCACATTACATTTGGTTTGGTAGAAAAAACCCAACAATTGTATAATCTTACAGCCGTTTAGCCTGAATGTGGCAGAACATGCTGTATTTACATTGTGCTTGTATCAACATTTATCTTTCTTTACAAATCAGAGCATAGTTTAGCCTGTAAGCTTAAGGATAAGGGTACCTCGTGCATGACATGACCTCTTAGATATTTTGTCAACACTGGCAAATCCTGCATTGTAAATTCAGGAGGATGTTCTACATATAGTCTCAGGCACATATGGCTGCTTTCAGCCACACTGAAAGCAAGTTTCCAAGCATCCAACTCCCAAGTAATCTGTCTAATAGCTTAGAGAGCAGCAGCATAAAGCACATCTCTGCACAGTAGCATGTGTGTGTGTGTGTGTGTGTGTGTACTGCCTGTGTGCATGTGTGATGTGCACAGTAGGTAAGGATCATCTTTAGCCACTGAGCCAGTCAGAGATGGGGAGCATGAGCAGATGATTAGTGATGAATGCCCTCCGGCCTTCTCGCCCCTAAGCATCCTGGATAATCCCTTTGGATAAACAGCTTTCCCACGATTCATGTGCAGGTTCCTGTCCATCAAACTCAATAAGAAGCACCGTCACGATCTTTGCCCTGACAACAGGGTCACAGAAGGTGTCTGAATCCAGCAATTGTAAAACAAGATAAACTGCTGTGTCATTTCACCGCTCATCTTACGTCAGTGCTTCTGGAAGGGCTGAAACCATATTTGAAGCTAAGTTGAGTATTTAAAGAGTATAAAGACGATAAATGTGCTGGAGGTAAAGAAAACATGTCATTTTGCAATCGGCCATTCACTAAGCCACCCATAGCCTTACTGTTGCTACTCCCGTCAATCTTTGCAGCCCAAAGGGCCGTTTACAGAAATATTCAAGGCAGATTTAGCACTCAATTCTTAGTTTTTGTTGGCTGAAAAGACGACTCGTCACAAGATGAATTTATTGGTAAAACTACGAATGTGAGCTGGCTAAAAACTCAATCTCCTGCTGACTTTGTAACGTTTTCTTTGTTTCACAACAAAAGTCTTGTCACTCGTCTTAAATGTGGACATGATGGCTACATAACTAATACTGTGCTTAAAGACTGAGGCTAAAGCTACATGTCTGAATCCCCACAAGCTGATGATCCACGCAGAAGACGTGGGAATAAATGAGCGGTATTGTAAAGGCAGTGCAGCGTAGAGCCAGTATATAGTATAGAATTAACTATGACACAATCACCGCTTGGTGGTTATATAACTCAGTCACACCCATGTCTGTCCGGGATGTCATCCCTTCGTGGCTTTATCTTTTTAGACATTTGTGTGAAATTGTCATAATAAGCACATGGGTCATGGCAAAAAAAACATGTTTTGGGAGGTCAGTAGCCTCTCACCAAATTCTAACCAGTTCATTCTTGAGTCCAGCAGGAAATTTGTGCCAAACTTGAAGAAATGTACTCACAGTGTGGAGGCACACAAAATGTTATTAAATGTTCTTCATTCTTGTATTCTCGATAGACGGCAGACTACCTTTTGTAGCTTGAGTTGAAGCAGCTTAACACACCTTTTTAATCCATTCCTTACTTTCACTCTTTCACTTTGGTTATGGAAAGGTGATACAAATACCAAAAGGGCACTATCCTCCAAACTATTCAGATTTGGACAAATTATCCGGTTGAGTGATATACTGGCAAGTCGGTTGCTCTTCATAAATAACAGTTCTATAGCAAGATTATGTCATGATACGCAACTATGAGTCCCCAAACACTCTTCTATGTATATTCTTCTATATTGTCAGGAAATACACAACTGTGTATTGCACTTCAGTGTATATTTTAGATTAAATAGCAACATCTAAAGATCTGCAAAGAGTAAGAAATATTTTGGAGATTACAAAAAATGTTTTAAATAATTTCTGACAGACTGATACATTTCAGAGCGTGGGATTAAATGTGGAACACGCTAGCATTTAATGACAGAGGGAACAGAGAGCATGCTGGGAACAGGTGTTTGAACCATATCCAACAGGTCCGCCACACTCAAAGCCTTGTTCTGTTTAAAAAAAAGCTTGACAGGGTTTTAAAACAGCTATGCAACAGAACTGAGCTGATTGTAGTGCGGATGAGGTTCATTTTGCAGTTTATAATACTTTGCTAATTTGTGCTTAGCATGAGATGGAATATTCGGTAGCTTGAAGAACATTTCTCTCTTGTTCTGACTTCCATAACACATACAGTATCTCTGTGGTAATGTATGTTAGGCTCAGGCCGCATACCCTCAGTAGAAATAGAATTTTAAGAAATCCTGAAAATGGATCAGGGCAAAACTTTATGAAAAGAAAAATAAAGTTAAATTAGATTCAACTCGCTCAGGCCAAGATAATGCAGAAACTGACTACAACATTACAATGTGTGATTTCAAGTAAAACTATACCCTGTCCAAGAACAAAACGCTGCATCTGCTGGCTGGGATCTTTCTGTTCTCATTAACGTAAGCTTAGATCACAGCTGGACAACAAATCACCATATGGGCAGACCAACACATATTTACATATCCTTGCTATGGCACACAGTAACAGCAGGATGGATAGCAGTTGTGTACAAACAGAGCTGTCGTACAGATTAACTACGTTTTACAGAAACAGACGCATGCTATGATGTACTGTCTTTCCTGTGCTGCATCCTGTGTGGACCTCAGTACCTGCTGCAAAATGCTGGAACGACAGCGAGAACACTCTGTGGCCCTGGCTAATCCTTTGTACAGTACTTAGGTCACAGTTTCTCCCATACGGCTTAGTTCATTAGCGGTGGATAAAACATTCAGCCCCGTTGGACATGAGGCTGCGATAAAGCGGCTCCTCACGTCCAAACCGTTGTGGTGACACAGATGTCTGAGTTGGCAAAATATATAGCGACGAGGCACCAACAACTGTTTGAGGACGTCCCATCCCTATATTATGGAATCGCCAACCCTCATTGGTGCAACAACGCAATCCCTGATTACTCATGACATCATCACTTGGTTTACGGTTGGTTGTATTGACAGTTAATTACATTTTCTCTCTCAGTAGACTTCCTGCAATCATAAAATGTATTGTATATTATGGTATATGTGTATTTGTACTAGGACTGAGTATTCTCTTTTAGTATTGACTCAAGATAAACAACAATGCCCATGTTTGTCCTCATGACGCAACATATCGCCCAGAGCAACAGAGTAGCTCACTGATGTGTATTTAATGGTTTTTAGACACTAATGGAGGACTGAGATACTTTATATAATAATAGTAAATCTTCACAATTCAATGTTGGTTTTGGTCACAGGCCTTTTTGAAAAAGACTTTTAAAACAGGTACAAATGAAATACTCACCACCAGGTTCCCAATAACCATGACCAACATGAACACCAGGATACAGAGGGGCTGCCCGGCCACTTCCATACAATCCCACATGGTCTCTATCCATTCGCCGCACAGCACCCGGAACACGATCAGGAAGGAGTGGAAGAAGTCCTTCATGTGCCAGCGAGGCAGCTGGCAGTTGATGGAGATCTTACACACACAGTCCTGGTAGTTCTTGCCGAACAGTTGCATGCCCACCACAGCGAAGATGAACACGATGATGGCCAACACCAGCGTCAAGTTCCCCAGGGCGCCCACCGAGTTGCCGATGATCTTGATCAGCGTGTTGAGAGTGGGCCAGGATTTTGCCAGCTTGAAGACTCGTAACTGATGAAGAGAAGAGTGGAGAAAACACATGATGCTGCGTTTTCACAAGAAACTGTGTGTTTGATTTGATGTTGAATTATAAGATGCTCTCAATTGAATAATTGAATCCTTTGTCAATCACCTTTGATTTGTTAAATGTACAAAATATACAACAATAAAAAGGCAAACAATGGCAAAAATACTGAGCTATGGATTCGTTTTGAAAAATGAATGAGAGATTTCTGTTACCAGTCTGAAAGATCGCAGGACAGACAGCCCCTCTACATTGGAAAGACCCAACTCCATCAGACTGAGACAAACAATGACACCGTCAAAGATGTTCCAGCCCTGTTGGAAGTAGTAGTAGGGGTCCATGGCGATCAGCTTCAGCACCATCTCAGCTGTAAAGATTCCTGTGAAAACCTAGAACAGATATAGAGGGACATTAAAACTGGTAAAATAAAAAAGGTGTAAAAAGTCCCAAATTGTAATTTTCAAATTAATTTTACTTTTACTTTCTTTACTTAAAGCTGTACTAATTCACATTTGTCTATTAATAATAGATCGAATAGATAGAATGTGAAAGGTCATTCAGTCTTACTGCTCTCATCAACCCTGTTTCCAGCAGCTGGCAGTGATTTTCAGCAAAGGAATGCTTTGAAAAACCCGTACACTACCGGCCAAGCATCAAACAGCAGACAGAGAAAGTGATTGACAAGCTGGTGAGCATGGTGGAGCGTCTATCAGCTTAAGAGCCAGATATTTCCCTGGTGAGTTGGTGGAGACCAAAACAGAGCAAGACGCAGATATTGGACTTATATTTAGGTAAACTTAAACACGACTCCAAATGAATGCTCATGTTGCTCTGTTTTTGCTGAATGTATATATAGGCTTCTGCTTGCTAACATGATCCCCGTAAAACAACTTCAAGGGGTGAAATGTCAATGATGAGCGACTGTGGCTCAGTGGTTAGTAAGTCGGTCTTTCAATCAGAAGGTCGGTGGTTCGATCCCGGGCTCCGGCAGTCCGTGTCGTTGTGTCCTTGAGCAAGACACTTAACCCTCATTGCTCACCGTTGCTGTGTCTACGGTCTACTGTATATCATGTAAGTCGCTTTGGATAAAAGCGTCAGCTAAATGAAATGTAATGTAATGTAATGATGTGGTCACAGTTTGTCTGCTGCATCCAAGTGACTAAAACAGATAAAAAAAACAAGCTTGTTTAAGTCAAGGTTTAGAGATCTGAGGAAAAGATCAAAGTTAAGACTAGAATGGATACTGTGGATAATGTACCAGTTATAGGACCCAGACATTCATGATTTAAGAGAAAATATGAAGAATATTTAAAAATGTCCTTCACTTAATGTATCTAAGACCACGATGTAAGCCCAAATTTCACTGAAATATTGTAAAAAATTTTAGATAATTTGCTAACTAAAAGCCGAGAAAAACAGGACCAAAACATAAGCAGTGAGGGAATAAATATGAAAGTATTACTTTCATTTATCTTTTTTTAAGAATGTTTTTAAACTTGAAGACACAGCAGAGTCTATAATTTACCAGTAGGGGGAGGTAGCAAAATAAAAAGTGCCGATTCAATCCCACTCCCTGCTAAAAATACTCCCTCTTACCAAGGATAATCGCAAAATAGTCTAAAGCAGAAGGCTTGATAAAGAATCAACACGACCGTATTTGATCTCAAGTGCAGCAAAGCACTTGCTATAAAAAACCCAACTGTCTGATAGAGAAAGACATTATCTGAATGCTGTCGTCTTTTCTCTTCACTTTTTTCCCAGTGAAGCTTTCAGTCCTTTCCACACCCAACAGCACTTAGAGTCTCACATGCCGGCAGCCTGCCCACCCCTATCTTTAAAAGGCCCTTACCAGATTGCCCACTGAAAGCATCGTGTTGAACTCCTCAGTCATGGGATAGTGCTCCAGGGCCATGAAGAGGGTGTTCAGAACAATGCATATGGTGATACCCAGATCCAAGAAAGGATCCATCACCATGCACTTCACCCACTCCTTCATCTTCAGCCACCAGGGGCAACAGTCCCATATCAGGTACCTCTTGGCGAATGTGTACCAGCAGGGATGGCACTTCTGCCTCGACACCTCTAGCTCTGCAAAGAGACATCAAGGTGAACTATTTATCTGCAGGCCTTTCCCTAAATCCCCCTCTTAAAAAGGTTAAAAGCTAACAGCTACAGCTAACAGCTACACCTAACAGTAGATTAGCTTAGATGAGCAAAAAGGCTGGAAACTGAAGCAAACAGCTCACGTTGCTCTGTCCAAAGGTAATAAAATCCACCTACCACTGAACGTTCACTACTTAACACAGTACATCTGTTAAATACGTGCTTAAACACAATAGGCTGGTATATGATCCCTGGTCTCAATGTTACACTTTAAACAATTAAATAAACATCTCATTCATTATATTTAGAGGTGGATTTTGTTGCTTTCAGACAGAGTCAGGCTCGTACAGACATAGAGCGTTAATAAGCGTATTTTTCCAAAATGTCAAACTACTCAAAAGGACTCACCCCCCATTGCATCACTGAAGAAGCTGACCGAGCTCAGCCCTCTTTTCCTTTGCACCGGAGGGGGCTCAGTCACTGTCGGGGAGGGCTGGAGGAAAAGTCTGGTAACTGTGTCGTCGCCACTGGTGGGCTTCTGGAGGACAGAAAACACCCCAAAATAAAATACAAGACTTTGTTCTCCTATCAGCTATTAATTAAGATCTTTTTCACTGCAGGATCTGCTAACTACACACAGCCCTCTGTCACTCACTGTGTCTTCCCTGACCCTCTCCATGCTGAAAGCAGGCATGGAGGTGGGAGTGTGCAGGCCCAGGGTGGTGATTCCATTCTGATCAAGGGAGATGTTGAGCCGGCCGTTGATGTTGAGGCTGGGGGTGAGTATTTGGGAGCAGTGGCTCCGCACACTACCCGTCCTCCTCTTCCAGGGCGTCGCTGTTGAACTGGCGCGACTCCTGAAGGCGTCCCCATGCGTGCTGTACTCGTCGTCCCCGAAGTCAGCCTCTGAGTTGTTGCGTGGCCGGAAAGCGCTGAAGACGCTGACCTGGCTTCCTCTCCTCGTGCTGAGGGGGTGAGCGGAGAGCGTGGCCAGCAGAGGGTGGACCGGAAGGGGAGACAGAGACTGCTATGGAAACACAGGCGACACATTGGTTCCTACGGCTTTTCAGGTGAACATCAAGGGCTGGGAGAAATGTTTAGAGTGTGGGTGTTGTGTGATGTACCATTGGGTCATCCAGTGGGTCAAACTTCTCTTCAGCAGCTTCCTCCGCGGTTTCCTCCGACAACGGCCGATGCGATCTTCTTCTCCTGCTGCTGCTCCGACGTATGCTGCCTGTCTTCAGACAGAATGGAGACAACTCTGGGGACATCACCGAGTCTGTATCCTGTGCTTGTTGCCTTTTTGCTGCCAACTTCACACAGAAAGGAGTTACATGAGATTAAAAAGATGTGTATGAATATGAAAATGCTTGCTGGCTGTTGGTATTGAACCTACTCTTTGCTCTCTGCGAAGGTGCTCCATGGCCAGCTGAAACTCCCGCTCCTTCTGCCAAGCCTCAGCGATGGTTGCCTGATTCTGCTCCTCATAGGCCATGGCCACGACAGCCAGGATGAGGTTGACCAGGTAGAAGGAGCCCAGGAAGATTACCAGCACAAAGAAAACCATGTAGGTCTTCCCTGCTGAGCGCAGCGTCTGAGGGAGCAGACCTGAAGTCAGTACAATCAAATTTGCATGCGACAGGAAGATTCTGGTCTTTTTAAAACCTGAGTCGGGTTTTCGTAGTTTTGGCATAATGTTTGCTTGCGGACAACATTTCACTCAATAATTGAATTGCTGACATTGGAGGACTCACTCACTCTTATATGTATAACAATACATTCACTACACCAGAGAGTGTTTTTTAATCATCATTATTTGACATTTGATTGAGCAAAGCGTATTCTACTATGTGTATGTGGATCAAAACATATTTAAAATTCACCGCAAACCAACACCGAATATCGGTCGATTAAAAAATGGCACCTGGTGGAAAAGTTTTTCCCAGTAGTCTTGTGTCATGAGCCGGAAGAGGGCCAAGAAAGCCCAACCGAACGTATCAAAACTGGTGTAGCCATAGTTTGGATTCCTCCCGATTTTCAGGCAGTCAAATCCATCTGGACACTTCCTGTAATGCACAAACAGTTGAAAGGCAGAAAGACAGATGATTATGGGACAACACAAACAAACAAAGGCGGTGCAGCTGGGGGCAGACCCAGCTGTGGTCGCGTGCAGGCTGCTTTCCCAGAGTTAAAATCATCTCCAGTATCTACGTTCATGTCGCCCGGTGGCCTTCGACTCCACAGAGGAGAGAAGCGGATGAGTCACTAAGTACACACATAGCTATCAACACCATTATTTCAACTGAAGAGGGCACTTGAAATTCGTTCCAGGCAGGAGCACTAAAATGCACCGCAGCAAAAGGGATTACGCTGAGCCAGATGGATATCAAATTGCAGTTCAAATTTTTTTTCCCATGCATTCATCTCTGATCTTCATTGTCGGGCAGCATAATGGCATTACAGCAAATATTTAAGTCCAGCAGCTGAAAACAAGCTGGACTGCCATGGCAATCTGAGTGCAGAATAATTTCGTAATGGTTGGGAAACAGCTGGGCGGCCGAGTGCTGCTGTGAGAACAGCTGTAGGTCTCACCGACCGGCCGGCTAAGTACGAATGCTCAGTAATATCCAGCAGGGAGGACAGAGCAGGCTGCGTGAGGCCAGCGACATCTTCCTGTCGGGTCGTTCCTTCCCCTCTGCTGCACTTCTCAGCCAATCTGCTCGCCTCTTTTACTCAATATGGTTTTGCATATTCCAGCCTATTAACTTTGTCCTGTTGTTTTGTGAACACGTTACGTTCCTGTTCACTGTTTTTCAAAGCATATTGTTTTTTATTTGTAGATTTATGTCCTACCTTGGAGGAATACTTGTTGTATTTTGATTTTTGATTTTCCTGATTTGATTAATTAAATAATATTAATAAACATCTATTCTCATAAACGATAATTCATTTCAGTAATTTTTCAAGCAAAAGGTTCGAACAGTTTGCTGCTTCCTTTTTCTGCAAATTGGAAATGCAATGAAATGCAATGTTGTCTATCAGCCTTTTCTGGCATTTTATAGATACACTTTACATATTTAATCTGGAAAATAATCTGCAGATTAATCGTTAATGAAAATAACCATGGAACTCTATTTAATCTAATGTACTCAATTGAAGACAATGGCTGCATGGAAAGTATGTCTTGTTGGATTTAGATTTGTCAATAAAAACTAGCATTTATTTTGCTTATCTTATTAACCTAGTGCTAGTGCTGCCGCTGAAACAATTGCAAGAATGTGAGATTTCTCTTGCAATGAGATGAGGCCTCTATCAGGCGGGTGTCCCTGAGGTTTATATAGCAACTGCCCTGGAGACTGACTCCTGCATGGTTTATGCAGAGCTAGCTCCTCGAGGAGAGCTGCTGCGCTACATGAACTCGCTGAGGGATCAGTTCTGCCTCCACACACTGGGAATAGAACATCATACCACTGTTCTTCCTTTTCTGTGTAGAACCTATATTACTTTGTATTAGTAATACTCTGGACGTCAGTGTGTTACTCAGGAGCGATACATATTCATTTATCTTTTAGATTTGTGGATGTATTTATCCTGCAACCATTGTTTTTAATTCCTATTTGTTTGATATGAAAGTCCGTCAGCAGACTCTTGATACTTGTTTTTACATTGAGGTCTTTGAGCCATAATGCAAAGTGATTGAAGAACTTCTGTCTGCATTACATCGTAACTATAATGTAACATTGAAAATGCAGAATCAATGTTCACTGTGGTGGATTACACAATTGAGGCAAGTTTCTGAGAAATTAATGAAATAGAAATTAGAAATAGAAAACAATCTCTGACTCCGTAGTTTTCTCTGGCCCTCTCCCAAATGCGGTCACTGATGAGATGTATAGCCGCATGTCATCACTCCACCGTTGGTTGTCAAGGTGGTGCCCGGCAAACGATGTGGGCTTCGTGGATAACTGGCAGACATTCTGGGAGAACCCTGGTCTGATCAGGAGAGACGGCATTCATCCCACTCTGGATGGAGCACGTCTCCTTTCGGCAAATATGGCCAAGTTTATTGGTCAACTTTGTCCATGACTATTTAGAATTCAGACAAGGATGCAGAGTTGTAGTCTTACACCCTTCTCTGCATTTCCTTTAGGGCAGTTGCCCACCTTAAACTCTATAGAGACTGTGTCTGTTCCACGACCACTTTTTAATGTAAAAGTAACTAATAGGGGTGTTATAGAACATAACCTTATAAAGGTTAACACCACCATTGCAACAGTGCAACATGGTAGGAGGATTAAATGTGGACTCCTGAATGTTAGGTCTCTGTCTTCAAAAGCTGTTTTAGTAAATGAGTTAATATCAGACGGTCACATTGACGTATTCTGTCTGACTGAGACCTGGCTGAGACCTGGGGAATATGTTAGCCTGAATGAATCAACTCCTCAAGGTCATTTAAATACTCACATTCCTCGAGGCACCGGTCGAGGTGGTGGAGTAGCTGCCATATTTGACTCGGGCCTGTTAATAGGCCCTAAGCCTGGTTTGAACTGCAGCTCGTTTGAGAGCCTTGTTTTGAGCCTTTCACATCCGAGCTGTAAAACGGCGCAGCCAACTCTGTTTGCTGTAGTATACCGGGCACCTGGTCCGTATTCACAGTTTCTATCTGACTTTTCTGAGTTTTTGACAAGTTTGGTCCTTAAGACTGACAAAGTTATTATTGTAGGTGACTTTAATATTCATGTGGATGTTAGCAATGATAGCCTTAGTATTGTATTTATGTCACTGTTGGATTCGATTGGCTTCTGTCAAAGAGTACATAGGCCGACTCACTGCTTTAGCCACACCCTCGACCTTGTTCTTACATATGGTGTTGATGTAGAGCATTTGGTGGTTTTTCAGCAGAACCCTGTTTTGTCGGACCATTGTCTTATAACTTTTGAGTTTGTGCTGCCGGTGTGTGTGCTCTCTGACAGAAGTTTTTACACCAGAGGTATAACTGATGTTGTTATTGATGAATATAAGAAAGTGATTCCTTTTGTATTTAATTCATTACCATGCCTCAATATAATAAATAACTATGTTGCTAACTGCAGTCCATCCCAGATTGATCATTTAGTTGATAGTGCTACAAGCTCACTGAAAACGACACTGGACTCGATAGCCCCTCTAAAGAAGAGGATCATCAAACAAAGAAGGCTCGCTCCATGGTATAGCCCTCAGACCCGCATACTGAAGCAAGCATCACGGAAGCTGGAAGGTTTATGGCGTTCCAACAAGCTAGAGGAATCCTGGTTAGTCTGGCGGGACAGTCTGACCACCTACAAGAAGGCCCTCCGTAATGCCAGAGGAGCCTACTATTCATCAGTAATAGAGAGGAACAAGAACAACCCCAGGTTTCTGTTCAGTACTGTGGCCAGGCTAACGGAGAGTCACAGCTCTGTGAAGCCGTGTATTCCTACGGACCTCAGCAGTGATGACTTCATGACCTTCTTCAATGACAAGATTCTGGCCATCAGAGGCAGGATTGGCGATCTCCTGCCCCCAGCTACTGGCTGTTTATCCTCAAGTGGACTGGCCTCGGCGGCGGCGGCTGTGGGCCCTGATGTGTGTTTGGATGGCTTTCTCCCCATAAGCCTGGACCAACTGTCTTCAACCGTTTCGGCTTCCAAATCGTCTACCTGTCTCCTGGACCCCATCCCAACGACATTGCTGAAGGAGGTGTTGCCCTTGGTTGGCACCTCTTTGCTGGATATTATTAACGGTTCTTTACTAACTGGTTATGTGCCACAGTCGTTCAAAATGGCTGTAATTAAACCTCTACTCAAGAAGCCAACTCTCGATCCAGAAGTGTTGGCTAACTATAGACCTATCTCTAACCTGCCCTTCCTGTCTAAAATTCTGGAGAAAGTAGTTACAAATCAGTTATGTGACTTTTTAGATAGCAATAGTTTATTTGAGGACTTTCAGTCCGGATTTAGAAAGCACCATAGCACAGAGACAGCTTTAGTGACAATTACGAACGACCTTTTAGTTGCATCAGATAGGGGACTTGTAACCGTTTTAGTTCTGTTAGACCTTAGTGCTGCATTCGACACCATTGACCATGACATTTTATTAGAAAGGCTAGAACAGTTGATTGGTATTAGGGGTACAGCACTAAGCTGGTTTGGATCGTATCTATCAGATCGATCTCAGTTTGTATATGTAAATGATGTGGCCTCGGTGAGCACGGGTGTTAAAAATGGGGTACCACAGGGCTCCGTCCTTGGTCCAATTTTGTTCACCCTTTATATGCTTCCGTTAGGCAATATTATCAGGAAACACTCAATAAAATTTCATTTCTACGCCGATGATACCCAGCTATATATATCGATCAAGCCAGATGAAACCAGCCAGGTGGCTAAACTTCAAGCATGTCTTAAAGACATACAAACCTGGATGACCTGCAACTTCCTGATGCTGAACTCGGACAAGACTGAGGTTATTTTGCTTGGCCCAGAGCCACTGAGAAATCAATTATCTAATGATATTGTTTCTCTTGATGGCATTGCACTGGCGTCAACCACCACCGTGAGGAACCTGGGAGTTGTCTTTGACCAAGACTTGTCCTTCGGTTCCCACGTGAAACAGATCTCAAGGACTGCCTTTTTCCACCTACGCAACATCGCAAAGATCCGGCACATCCTGTCTCGAAGGGATGCAGAAACATTGATCCACGCATTTGTTACCTCAAGACTGGACTACTGTAACTCTGTATTATCGGGCTGCTCTGCTGGGTCTCTCAGGTCTCTACAGTTGATACAGAATGCTGCAGCCCGTGTGCTAGCGAGAGTTAAGAGGAGAGATCACATTACTCCTGTATTGGTTGATCTCCACTGGCTTCCTGTAAGACAGAGAATTGCATTTAAAGTCCTTCTTCTTACATATAAAGCCTTAATTGGTAATGCACCATCATATCTTAGGGAGCTTATAGCACCATATTGTCCCACCAGAGAGCTGCGCTCAATGAATGCGGGGCTACTTGTGGTTCCTAGAGTCTTAAAAAGTAGGATGGGGGCCAGAGCCTTCAGTTATCAAGCTCCCTTTCTGTGGAACCAGCTTCCGCTTTCGGTTCGGGGAGCAGACACAGTCAACTCATTTAAGAGAAGACTTAAGACTTTTCTCTTTGACAGTACGTATGGTTAGGGCTGGCTCAGCGGACCTAGGGTCCAGCCCCTAGATATGCTGCCATAGGCTTAGACTGCTGGGGAACATTTTAGGATACAATGAGCTCCTCTCTCCTGGCCTCTCTCTCTCCTCCTCTTCCCTTCCTCAGGTGCTCCTGGGGTGCTCCTATGGACTTGTGTTTCCGGGGAGCGCCTTGGGGAAACACCGAGGGATTTATATCTTCTTCTCGCTCTCATTTTTCTCCTCTCTATACTTCTAGATAAATTAATGAATGTCTCTTTAATGCTCATTACTAACTCTACTTCCTCTCGGGAGCCTCTGTGCTTCCTCTCCTCAAGCTTCCATGGATCGTGGCTGTCTGAAGCGGGTCCTGTTCCCTTCCATGGCGGCCCTGCTGATGCCCTTCATCTTTACCTTCGTCTGCTGTCATGGATCACAGTCATCTGGGTCGTGGCCATGCCTACTACTCATGAATAATTTCTGTGACATCCATTGAATGTGCTGTAACTCTGTTATGCTGATTCTGTACACATGACATCTATTGCATCTGTCCATCCGGGGAGAGGGATCCTCCTCTGTTGCTCTCCTGAAGGTTTCTTCCCCTTGTTTTCTAGAGGGAGTTTTTCCTGATCCGATGTGAGGTTCCGGGACAGGGATGTCGTATGTGTACAGATTGTGAAGCCCTTAGAGGCAAATTTGTATTTGTGATTTTGGGCTATACAAAATAAACTGAATTGAATTGAATAGAAATTAATGGAAATTAATGGCTTACAGGAACACCAGAGAAATCACATCCTAATAATCATTCAACATACATTTAGAAATAATCAGGATACAATTTTGAGCAAATATTGTATGGCCTCTAAACTTTCATAAAGTCTTGTTTCACCAAAACAACCGACTCCCTGGTGTGTGAGAGCTCTTTGGAAAGTCTCTGCTGACATGTTTACAGTATTTATAACTAGTACTCTTGAGAGAGAACCATCAATTCCCTACAGTTTGTGTAACAGCACAGGAACATCTGTCTATCGGAGCAAAGTGTTTTCCCTCTGTGGTGGTAGGTTTCTCTGCCCAAATTCATAATCCTTGATGCATAGTGGCTTTAAGATGTGAGGAGATAAGCGTTTGCCTGAACTCTTCAGTAGGCGTGATGAGAAACAGCTTGGAACTATGAAGCAAATCATTTATCACAAACTTGTTAACCATCTAGGCTGAAAATATCATTTAAATGGGTTAGGGTTAGGGTGTGTGTGTGTGTGTGTGTGCGCGCATGCCTGCTCACTTGTGTATGTGTGTGTCATCATAACGTATCCAAAGCTTCAATTTGGAAAACTACTCAGGGATTACTTGTTGGAATACACTCAAAAGATTAAGCATCCTCTATGTTTTACGTCCTCCGTCCTGACCTGCTTAATTTCTTGACCGTCTCCACGGCCAGCTTCAGAAAGTTCCATCTGAAATGTCACAGGAGTCAAAAGGCTGGCAATCCTTCATTCCGACAAATACACAAGCTACTCCATGGTGACTCTAACCTATAACGTGGTTAGTGTTTCTTTCTGTCTTTGATTTAACATCAAACCAATACATTTTTTTTATAAATATCACATTTGTGGTGATGACAAAGCCCAGTTAATATTAAATCCCCCCGTTTCTCATATTGTCCACACCCGCTAGACATAGAAAAACAGAATGATACTGTATTTGTCAACAGCAAGCTTATTTTTAGGTAAACTGTGGGACAGCTGGAAAAGTCATATTGGTGCTATTCTGATCTTACTGAACTACGATTTATGGAAGTTTAGTGACGTCATTTCCTACTGAATGCCCTCAAAAGTATCCTCTTTTCGCTCGGACAAATTACTGAATCAGATTTTACTTCTTGGGAGATTAAGCTCCTGTGTTTTTTGGAGAAGAGGTTACAGAGTGAGATTAAATAAAACATATCTATCCATGATAAATGCATGAATTCATTATCGTAATATAAAACGTATGAACTTGAAAAAGTACTATAAATAATAATTTAACTAAAAAGCTAAGCATGTTTAAATTTGTAAATTTAATGAATGTATTAATATGCTTTATCTGTGTGTTGACCATGATTTTGGTTTACTTGTATTTTTTCTTGTCAAGCAAATGGAGCCGTTATTGTTATTTGAGCAAATGGAGAGAAAAAAGATTTGGTGCCTGTTGTTAGAAAATAATGATTTTTAGGGCTCCTAGTGAGAGCTAGAGAGTTTACATTGGAGGGTCAAGACAAATAAATAACTCTGTATGGATTATCAAATATTGAATGGATGACACTGTATGTACTACACAAATGTATTAATTAGAATTATGAAATGTATTGAGTGATTGTGGAAGGAATCCTGAAAACATCAGGAGCCCACAAACAGTTACGCAGCCTGAAGATTGGAGCAGATAGATAAGGAGGACATGCTCAGGAATGTGAGGGGGTTGATTGAAGTCCTGAGTACTGTTGTTTAAGCGAGAGGGGGTTTGGGTTGACCAACACCTAAAGGACGAGGTCTTGTCCAATCAATGGACTGGAAGAGAGGCTAGCC
The DNA here is from genome assembly GCA_023566465.1 of Cottus gobio. NCBI lineage: Eukaryota > Metazoa > Chordata > Actinopteri > Perciformes > Cottidae > Cottus > Cottus gobio. Next base: position 18,227,317 of record CM042230.1, read on the forward strand.
AGAGGAAGGGGGGCTGACCCCAAACCTGGCAAAGCTGAGACATTGTGAGAACATCAGCAGATCTCTGGGTGCCTTCTGCCGGGCAGGTATGTATGGATCTGCTGCCCGGGGGGGGGGGGGGGGGGGGGGGGGGGCACTGGATCTCTGTCTCATGGGATATATTTTGTATATATTGTGTAGTTATTAGTGTGATTCATTTTGAAATGCTGTTCATCATCTTTTTATTAAATCAATTTTTATTATAACTTTCTGCATCTGGGACTTCTCTTCACACAACCGCCCAAAGATTTTTTAACTTAACACTGTACACATTTGTGGAAGCTGCAGGATTTCAGATTCACACAGATGGGTATTTAGTTCACTATAACCCTTGAACTGGGCCTGGCATGGGCAAAATCTGAGTCATCCTGTTGTGCTTGTTTCAAAAGCATTTGGATTTACAGGATTATTCAGTGCGTAGGCTGAGTAGCGATATTTGGAAGGTTTCACACTGTGCCTTTGATTGGGAACGAAGTCCACAGATAAAATGTATTATATGCATGTCAACCATCACTCTGATGTTACAAACTGTGTGGAAAATGTCTCAGCTCCATCACAAGGGCACAAACGAAGGCGCTGCTTGAAGACTTCAGACCAGTGTCTCCTCATAAACAAAAACTAAATATCAATCCGGCCCGACCCGGTTGACCTAATCATGTCATAGAGCTTTTGACATGATGAAATCTCCAAAGACCCCCCCGGTCCGCCCCCCCTCTCCAGCTGGCAACTCCATGTTTCTCTGTAAAGGGTTCCAGTGGAGCCGGGGTGATTATCCACACCACATGTCATCTTGTGCACAGCCTCTCTCCCGCTACACCCCTCCCTCTGATGGGATCATTCCTCCATACAGTACATCCAGAGGTCACAGGTTGAAACGTGAAGCACATTGTCGTTTCTGTCTTATCTAGTTCAGCGAAAACTGTTTGCGCCAAGTTTGATGCTCAAGGCACTGTATCGAATTCTACACATGACATGCACGGGATCAAAAGCCATTAGAAGCTAAATATTCTGATGTTATGTAATAGCCAGCAGTAAGCAGGACCAACACTCACTTACCCTGCATCACTCCCATATCCGCATATTAAGGCATCCTTTGCTCCTTCCACTTTGTAAAAATTATCTAAGGAAAAGGGGAAAAATACATTGAAGAAGTTTGTTGTCTAACTTCACTGAAGGCTGATGACAAGGGACACAATTCACTTCATGTACATATTTCTTTTGGGGCTGACCTTCGCTGGTGAGGAAGTCCGCCCTGGTGCTCCAAGTTCTGTTGTTGCAGATGAAAGATGCGTTGGGGCTGAAGGAGGAGTTGGTGCAGTGCGCCAAGCTGCGGATGCACTTTTGCCGCAGCAGGCCCATGAAGAGCTGCAGGCCGATGAGGGCGAACACGCTGAGGCAGAAGACGGTCAGGATCATCACGTCGGCCAGCTTCCTCACAGACTGGATCAAAGCGCCGACGATGGTCTTGAGACCTCGACGGAGGAGAGGAGACAGCATGTCAATTGTTTGGGAACACGAGGACGCGTCCGGTTGCCTGTAGACGCGTCGCGGCCACCTTACCTGGGATGACTGAGATGGTTTTCAGCGCTCGTAGTACTCTGAAGGTTCTCAACGCAGAGACGTTTCCGAGGTCCACAAATTCTGTCACGTATCTGGAATTTGATATGAGGGGATTTATGAACAATCTGGAGATCTGTAGGATCACCGGGATAACAATTCATTTTCAGACACACTTAACTGTTTGTATATCATGTCTTTATGGTTACATTTCAATCAATAACACAATGAGGTTGTTTCATCTCTACTTGGTTTCATTCACTCATTCTTTAAATTCATAGATTTAGAGTGAACCACTGTAAACAATTACAAAAGTAGCTAGCATGTTACCAAACAGTTGTCATACAACAGATACGGCGCAACGATAGCATTCACTTGGAGTTTCTGTCCAACTAATTAATCCAACATTGAGTCTTCTTTATGCTCCGTTTGGGTCTCCACCAACTCACCGGAAAACAACATGAGAGCCGTGAGAGTTGAAGGACTCTACAAGGCTCCTTAGAGCCGAGTGGAGCTGCCGACGAGTAATACTAAGTAGTGATCTATTGTTAATATGAAAACAAAGCTTATTGCCCCCTTAAGAATGTAAAACAACAAGAACAACATGGGTCAAGCACTGGGAGAGGAAATGACAGATTACTGAACCGTAATTAATCAGAAACAAAATAATCGCTGATGGTGATCAGCGATTATAGCTTTCAGTGTGTTTATGCGCCGTAAAAGGGATTTTGTCTCGCTGTTTTCAAACAAAGCAAATGTCCTATCAGGATGATTGGACAAACGCTGCACCAATTCATCGAGGTCACCTGTCTAATCTGCCACCTGCATCCCACAATAGGCTTATTGTCAAGGTGATTCAAGATATTATTATTGTCATATGCACAGATAACAGACAGTTACTCCATACAATTAAAAGCTTATTTTGTTATTTCACTATTTAGGATGACTGATGAATTACTGAAAATACATGGGCATAAAAAAGTGAAAAATATAATATATATAAATAAATGTTTTTTGTTTTTGTTTTCACATTGCTACAGTGAGCACAACAACCGCCCCACGAGACAGAATGTGAACTATGAATTAAGGTGGACCTTTTCAATTAGATGTTCGAGCACAATGTAGGCCTCGACACCGCTAATGCAAAGTGAAATAATTGAATGATGAATACATACAGATATATAAAATACATAAATATAAATGAAGGAAACGTGAATGGCACGGTTACTCACGCCATGACGATGACGCTAAAGTCCAGCCAGTTCCATGGATCTCTCAAGAAGGTGAACGGCATTATACAGAATCCTCTTGCAAATATCTTTATCGCCGACTCGAAGGTGTAAATGCCAGTGAAAGTATACCTGGAAAAAAGTCATGGAGGGGAAAGTTAATGCATTTAGCGTTGAATCAAGTGTTGCTCAAGAGTTACAGTTTAAAACGCATTTGAGCATTAAAATAAACCACAATTGGCATCAACAAGGACTGAAAGGCAAAGCATGGAAAATAAATAAATGAGTGTGTTAGATGATTTAATGTTATAGTAACTTTAAATATAGAGGAGTGACGTCACTGACAGATTGTGTGAAGATCAGACATAGCCTGGCTAAACACATAGTATTGCAGTCTACATTAATACCTGTACAATATTTACAGAGACAAACATTGTGCAAAATAATGTAAGTCTACAGACACAGTGAAGACTTTCCAGTCGTCGGCTCATTCATATTCCAATTTGTTCCGTACTTGTAAAAACTGTTTTACTTCAGGTCTGCCACAGTCAGGCAGCAACTAGAAGCTTAGATTAGCACAAAGACTGGAAGGGGCTGCTAGCTTGACAGAGTCCGAACAAAGTCTTCATACCAAAAGGTCTAAAGCTCACACATGCTATATCTTTAAATTAAATTAAAAAAATGGGTGTAAAGTGAATAAATAGCAAGCCAAGGTTTTAATGCCAAGATGTCTTAGCTGGGTAACAGTAAATTCCTGAAGTTATTTGCGTACCTTTTGAAGGTTAGCTAACAACTATAGTATAGTTGATATTCTCATCTAACTCCCAGCAACAAAACAAACTGCTATTAAAAAGGAATATCTAAAGTTGCAACAGTAGATGAACAAATTAAATCAATGAAGATAACGTTAGCATGCTGTGTGCTAAAAAATGCCTGTGACGCACCGATGACGACAGCTCTGCCACATCTTACACATCATGCACATCACAATATTTGTCCTGAATTTGAAGTGACATTTAAGTTTAATTCGACACCACATGCTTGTTTTTCTTACATGCTTTGGAGCGTCCGGACTGCAGTATATATATATACCACTTGCATCATATACTTACATTTGCATGATTCCTCAATCATCACTGACAAAACAACAAATCCCAACAAAGCTCCACATTAGAAAACATAAAGCACGGTTTTAAATATGCACAACGTTTTATCTTAAGTGCTACATGTGTACTTACTCCAGGTACTTTGTCCATGGTGCCGGATCAGACATTGCCATGAAGAAACAGTTGGTCAGGATGGTGAACATAATGAACAAGCTGAACAATGTGGAATAGAGGTTAAGGAAAGTGTACTGTGAAATAGTATTACAGTCAAATACGCTTTTTGTGCACACAATGTATCACACAATGTTTCTTCAAATCCTATGAAATATACCCAGCACTGTGTGTGACAACGGTATTAGAACTACAGTGAATGCAGATTATTGAAAATGTAAGTAAATTCCGTTTAGCATGAAATCAGCAGAGCTGTATCATCAGTCAGCTGCTAAAATTAAAATAAAGGCATAAGAATAATCGTCTGAGGAGTAACCAGTTTCTTTTAATAATCTAAATGATCTAAAATACATTTTTATTACATACTGAAAATATGAAAAAACGTTTCTTTCTGCCCCAATAGGGCTTTAAATGCTGTAAGGTAGACTTGTGATTTAACAATCAATAACTAAATAATTAAAAGATGTTATTTAAAATTTGATTTGATCAATAGATGATTTGCCGTCAATAACACAGAGGAGATCTGGAGGAAAATGTGAAGTACAAATCGGCCATCTGAGAACTAATAGGCAGCCGTCACATGATGTGAAATCTCCTTGCTCTTATTTCATTTCAGAGATTAAAAGAGGGATATGAGGGGGTTTGTTTCGCAGTGCCAGAGAGGACCATTACAAAGCTGTTTCAAAAATGGACTATGAAAAAATCCAATAGAAACCTTCGGGGGGAATCAGTAAATATTAGAAATTGGCTTATGTGCCCATATGAGATGCAAGTATGATCTCTTTACAGCATTGAATGATCATTTTGCTGGAAACTTTTGACAGTGGTTTGTTCTCAGCAGTCTGATCTTCATGTTATGAGTGGAGAGGGTGACATTGACACTTTTACTTTGAAGTGAAGCCCATTTTGGAGTGAAAAAGCAATGCCTGAAAACCAATTTGTCACCTATCACCTAATCCTGATTACTAACTATTAATATCTCCTCATATCACTTCTATTACCGTTATCTTTTTTTAAAGCCAATTAGGGTGTTCGCCCACCAGTACATTATCACAAATGTCACTAATATCAAACTAATTCAAGTGACGGGTAACATGGTCTGACAGAAAAGGACTTAGCTCGCTCCATCAAACAGTTTCATGATTATTTTACATGTCCGTGTCAGGAAGAGACCGAAAAAAGGATATGAATGGACTAAGATTTTGATGGCTATTGATCTGATGAAGTGTAATGGAGTGAATATGTAAATTGCAGATGTGGCACTGAATCTGAAGATGGCCTTCCCTTTGTTAAGTACTATAAAAGTCTGAAAAGGAAACAGAAAGAAAACAGAAATCAGCAGTGAAAATGATGTAATTTCCCAAATATCATTGTTTAATTAAATTGTGTGAACAAAACAAATTGTAACAAGTCATCAGGATGTAAATGCATTTCCCAAACAAGTTTCCCCATCATGTACAGGCTCCTTTCTCTCCAGTTCTGCAGAGAAACACAGCTCTGCTGTTTTCTATACCCTGCAGTGACGATCCTATAAGCTGCTGTGTTGAGTCCACCAGCGGTGTTAACTTTCCCCACAAACACTTCTGCCTCCAAGAAAGCTGCAAGTGCACACACACACACACGCAGCCTGCAGGGCCAGTTGAGATAATGGCGCCAACTCCAAAGCGGGGCAGAACCTTTCACCAACAGATGCAGCTTTTATTTAAATATTTTCTCCGTCTTTGGATAATCCTTCCAGCCAGCAGCGCATGCCAAAACAAAGAGACCCTGAGAATGGCTGCCACGTCCTTTTTCATCTCGCCATAAGCGGCCCATTACCGGGCAGCAGCCTGATCTACTCACTCTGCGCATCAAAACTTGCTCATCTCAATTCTGCGTCCACAAAAGACGCAGTCGCTCCCGTCTCATGAGGATCGACCAGGAGGATCGATCAGGAGGATCGATCAGGAGGATCGATCATGATGATCGCTAACATAACAGAGTCCAGATGAGAGCTTTGTTGACAATTCAACGTGTATCAGAAGAAAAAAAGCATCACTGACTCAAATGCCAATGATTAATCATCAGTAACACGTTTTTGCCCACCCTTTAACCAATTTTCTGAGATGCAGTCATGGCAGTGCACATTCAAAGATTCTATACATTAGAAATGTTGGATGTGTTTAGAGCAAGCTGTTTGCAGGAAATTCATTTGCTGACTCTTTCCTCTTGTTCATACCTTAAGAGATCCATTTGTAGTGCCCCGAAGTGATGGGAGACAAAATCTATAGTCCTCACTCCGCCTGAAAATGTATTCCAAAGTGTAGCTTTATATCGAACAACTGGATATCATCAATGGGATTGGATATCATCCCCAATCCCATTCAGATGGAAGCATGTTAGGAAGGGATCTTAGCCAGTAGATGTTCTTTTGCCCACACAACACATTGAAATGACTTTGAACTGTTTGGCTGATGTTCGATATCTGTTGAAATGGTGAAAAACGTGACTGATCTCCTCACAAAGTCCAATAAATTGGCTACATTTTGTCATATACTATATAATATTTTTAGGACCTTTTTCACTATTTTCTGAAATGTTCTAGACCAGTTGTATTGTAGACAACAAAAACACGGTCCCCACTGTTTTGCCCCATCTAACAAACACGCACGCGCGCACACACACACACACACACACACACACACACACACACAGAAGCTCTCACCCTCTGGTTCTTGTAGTAAAACGGATCAATGTCTTCCAGTGGCACCCCGATAAGTTCTGTAGGGATGTCGCCGAAGATGCGCGGCAGCTGCTTGCCGGCCTCCAGGTCGATCCTGGGTTTGGGTGGCTCTGCGTTCCTGTGAGCCTCGTGGCAATCCTTGGCGTTCTTGGCCTGCTCCTGCGCAATCCGCTGCTCCAGCGCAGCCAAGGATTCGCGAGTGAACCGCCGCAAGCCATCAGGACCCGTTGGTAACAGCATGGTTGCCATCTTTTCATCCTGATTCTGCTGTACTAGAATTTACTTACAGCTACGGGAGGGGGGGGGGGGGGGGGGGGGGGGGGGGGAATGGGGGTTGGACACAAAGGGGAAGGGGAGATGGAGGAAGGTGGGTGAGAGTCGTCTAATACATGAGAGAAGTTCATGAACAACATGGCTTCTTGGATGTGGCACTTTATTCAATACAAGCATACATCTAGCAAACATGTGCATGTAGAGCTCCTCACATATGGACTCATTCAGTCAAGGAGCTGCTGACAGAGCTGGGTCATGACATCACCCAGGTGAGCAAGCCCTTTGGTTGAGGTGGGAACCTCTTTCCTCTTCTCCACTGGGACTGGCGTATGTGAGGGACTGGGACTACTGGTTCCAGTCTTCTTAATGAGCTGTTAAGCGGCTCAGCAAACGAGGCAGGATCAGAGCGTTTGATCACCTCTGGTCTCTGCCCGCCGTGGAGTTGAGGCCTTGCCATGCCTCCCTTGCATTTCCAAAGGTGAACGTTTTCCTCCACTTTGCTCTTATAGTGGATTTTTACTTTATACACATTATAAGATGTGGTTGCTCGTATGACGACAGATAATTACCACCCGACTGCATTTCCCTCAGCCCTACGGAGCGTTTAGCGTAGTGCAGCTCATTGTTCTGGTTTTGTTTGTGGTGAAAATCATTTCTAGCCACAACAGGTATTAATATACAGCGAAAAAGCTCTAAAACCCCACTCCACACTGCCTGCTTAGCATCAAACAGCAGACAGGCAAAATTAGCAGCTAGTTTGTGAACATAGATGAATAAATATGTTCCTTAGGAGTAGGTGGAGACCAAAATGGAGGTAAAAGGAGAGTACATAGAGATTGTCTTGTTTTTCTACAAACAGAAACAGTATTAGTAATATAAAAGTCATTCTGTAGAAACTTCTCTGAATCAGATCTCGCAAAATAATCGTAACTTTCTGAGTCACCGAAAACACTATAACTCATTAGCACACCAGTTAAACAGCAGGAAATACATAAATGCACAGCTGTGTCTCCGTCACTGACGCCCTTCTCTTTTATGTGTAATTGCAATATATAAAAGCTTTGATTACTGCATTGCCTCTGATTTTCTGATCGGTAGATGGTACTCAGGGACATGATAGAAACGTTTCAACCTTTCAACTGACCAACACCAGCTTCCTGTTATCCAACTGCCTCTGTCAAACTAGGGCATCCATAGTCAGAGGGATTAAGACCACGGTCTGCAGCTCTGACCAAAGGTTTTCACCAGCACTGATTTAGGATGACGGTCGCTTGCTGTTTGCCTGCCTGGGCCTGGACATCGACCTGCCAGCAACCTCAAAGACGTACTTTGACAATTCTAACACCACAATTAAGCGCACCCCTAAAAGCCCAAATGTCTCCCGATGTTTCCAGACTAAAGTGCGTGCTGTGACAAGTTAGCCGCAACTCATGCACTGCCTTCCTGCTGCGGTTACAGCTGATGATAACGCTGTCACGGAAGCTTAGCACCCCCACCTCCAGCCCCTCCTCCGGTTCTCCCACAGGTGAACTCCGTTGAATCTGTCAGCACTTAGTTTGCACTGTTGGCGCTGATAGCACCTTCAGCTATGAGCATATTACTGTATGAGGCGTCGGCTCGCCGTTGACATGTTGAGAGCTGTGTGGGGGGGAAATGGAATACTCCCAATCTCGGATATTGCACCTTTAAAGTGCAGGCTGTTTATTCAGAGTTGTTATATTCATATCTCACAAGATAAGTTGCTATTAGTGAATATCTATTCACACATTCAGCAGACTCGGAGCCTCGTCTCATCTGGAGTTTTGTTTCAGGCAAGCAGACAAATGTCATGAAAAAATGCATTTATCTTTATCTCTGTTTTGGTCTCAACCAACACCTGGGAGAAACATCTGGCTCCTCCTTAGCTACCATGTCCCTGTGTGTTTGGCAGCTAGTTGCTAGATGTCTGCTGTGTGGTGTTAGTCAGCTGCATACAGTTGTTTTTTTCTGAGTTCAGTATAGCTGTTGGTTCCAATAAACTTCTGTTGCACAAAGATTATGATTCATTCATATAAGACAGTTCTCCTGAAATGTGAAAAAAAAGTGGAACCCTGACTTCACAAACTGGTGTGATGCATTTTCATCAGAACAAAAAAGCTTTATAGTGCTTTTCCAGTTTACTGCAGTGTTAATAACATCACCCTTTGGCTGTCGCCAATATGAAGTGTTTGAATTAATTCAGAAAACGAATGAATGAGCAGAGGCTTTACTAAATATCATTTAAATATTTTGAAATGCTTGGTGTGGATGTCTAAAATATTAATTTCCTTTGTTTTCCTATTGGCAAACTTAGTTCCTCTGAACTTAAATGAAGAATGGGTACAGTTGGCAGATAATGTGATCAGAAATCCAAAGCCACGGTCTGAATACAGACAATACAAGAGGCCTTTCCACTGAAAAAGCCTCCCCTCATTTCAGCCTGTCAGAGGCTGATATTTTAATAACTGGAAAAGCTTTCCAAAGAGAGGATTACATTTCTCTGTTGCCCTTTTGACAGAGAAATACTATTGTATCATTTTTCATATTGACTAAGCTCTGCTAGTTCTCCATCTCCTCCCACCCTGAAATGCATTGATCCCTTCACACGTCCAGCCAGACGCTAGTTATCTGCTTTCCCTTGATCTGCTTATTTGGCCCAGGTAAATCTCAGATCAGCTCTTCTCATACACTGCATCCGGCGCTTTCCCATTCGCCATCAGAATAAATAGGTTAAGGTTGCAACCTCAGAGAGCAGATAAAGCATATTTCTGTCAGGACGTGAACCGTCCAGAGAAACACAGTCACAGCATGTCTTCTTTGAAAGGTAACAAACACGATGACCTCGACCCTTTGGATATGAATAATATTAATCAAAAGTCAAACCTGCCTCTGTGCACTTGTTAGATTTACGCGGCAGGAAAAAAATGAAGTATTTTAGTTGAATGAAATTTAATTCCAATAAAATACGTTGGTTACGGAAGGTATAGACCTATAACGAGACAGCGTTGAAATCATTACAATGAGGGTGATGAATTGGGGACAATTACTTTAATGAGCTCTGCTGCTTGAGATGCTTCTAGGTCAGCTGAGTCCGACTCTAAAAACATCTTGAAACTAATCAGGAGTTACACCAGTTGGACAAGAAGATGAAGGTGACAGGTGTCACCGAAAGAGGAAAATAGAACTCAAATGTGCAGCATTATGTAATGTGTCACAGAAGTGAGAGATCATGAAAGTAAGTGTAAGCCTTTAATGCTCACATGAAAACATTACATTATTATTTTTGCCTTATGCACTTTTAATATATGATATATATAACATAGATGGTATTGTTTTTGATTTTAGATAAATCCTAAAAAACTGATTTTAAAAGAATGAATATAATTATTATTTTTGTGTGTAGAAATTCTCCATTCACCCATTTCAACTCGGTGGAAAGACAGAAAAGACCAAATTATTGACCAATGATTTACTTCCTTAGAAGAAATTGACCTTTCTCTCTGTGGCCACACAATGAACGCATGCTCAATATTCATTTTTGAATAAAATAATAAAACTTACAGGGCTACTTACATATGAAACTCTGAGATTTACAGCGTCATTTCTAGAGTTGAGTGCTTCGGGTTTTAGACGAAGGAAAAGCCAAACTTTCCGCGCAAAATCCATGTCTTGCCGTCAAGGTTTGTTCTTCATGACGGACCAAAACTCCTCTCCAACAGAACAGAACAAAGTGCGTCTTATCACCACAATTCCAAAGTTTGGCGCACAAAGCTGACACTAGACCGACGCCAGACGTCCGATCAACTTATGTTGGACATTTTTGAAACGTGCCACAGGTGCGAAGTGCTGGTTGTCCTCTGTCGGTCTCATCCGAGAGGCTCTTCAGCATTCATCCCACAGAGGAAAGGTCCCGAGCCGCGGAGGGTGCAGGATGCGCAGTGGCGGGAGATGAGCACCTCGATTTGCCCTTGAGCAAGAGCACGAGGGAGGGAGGATGCTGCCCGGACCACGGGGGGATTACCGCTACATGTCCCACTCAAATAGGACAGCGCTATAGAGCCGGCACTTCTTCCACATCGCCAAATCACCCAAAAAATACAACAACATACAGTAGCCTGTAAGGGACAAGTGAAGAAGCGTCATGTGCAGTCATGAGTTATTGTTGTTTTTATTCTATATCTTCATGGTAAACTTTAAGGTGTCTTTGAGGACATGGATGACATATGGTTTTCTAAAAACCATATGTCTGGCTGGTTTTGACTTAGATAACAGAATAGGCTATCCAATGTTGCATTTACGCCACATTTGACGAATTGTAGTTCAGAGTTGGGCAGCCATTCACTTTAGGCAAGACTTACAGCAAGGGATTTCACTGCCAACCACAGAGTTGAATGAGAAAACAAAACACACAAAAACTGGATTTGGAATCAAAACCTGTTGTCCCTGAATGAATATTGTTGAACACAAGCTGTCAGCATTTATACTGTGTTTGCAATTGGCTGATTGCTGATGGTTTTGGATGATGTCGGGTGTGGCCCACGCCTACAGTTTTGGTCTCTTACTGCGCCCTCTAGTGGCCAAATAGTGGCGCTTCAATTAATCAACATTTTCAGAGTCATGGAGATTTGTTCTATGCCTTTCAAAGCCTTTCAACCTTTCAAAGACTATAATGGCCAATTTGTTGGACCAGCAATGCTATTTTTCCACTGGTACTCTGTCCTTCTTTAACAACATATATATTTTTTATTTCTTGCAGTGTCAACAGACTTAAAAACACATTTATACTTGTTTTGTGTAGGGAATAAATTGGCAGCACTTGATTTTGACTCATGACTCATGATGTAATAGTTCCGAGCTGACAGGGAAGGCTACAGCGAGGCACACTGATAATCAGGTTGAACACTGGGTCAACATTCATGTTGCAATCCATGTATTGCGGTGGGCTATAAAGGGAGAGCATAGTAATTATCCTCTGATATATTCTAAGCCGTCCTTTAAAGGATTAAGGGCGTGCCTGCCTGCGCGTGTCTAACTGGCAGATCTCGCACTGGTGGTGAGACAATAAGGACATTAAGGACATTTTGTATTGGATAAATGTATGTTAGAATACAATATTTTTTATATATATATATATATAATCAGTCTATAACTACAGCCATTAGAAGCTCGTTTATTAGAATACCAAAGGTAGATATCTACCTCGCCTAATGCCGTGTAATTTAAATGTTCATAATAAACTTATCAGAAATATTTCTTTGGCATACCAGGCCCTTCCCGCAGTAAAACGAGGAGACCGCGTAAAAAAACACATTACCCACAAAGCTCAGGTGCGTGTGTTTTCTTTTTTTCCGGATGTAGCATCACACGAATTGACTGTCAACATGCAAGATGGCCACGCATCACAGGCAAAATGCTGCTGGGCGGAGAAAAGTACAGGTGAATTTTAATAGTTGCATTATTGCTGAGTGCATGGCAGCAGCGACATTATGGTCTTCATCTTTAAAACGTGCTTCACGGGCACTTGACGCACCGCAAAACCCGCCCGCTAACGGCGGCGCCGCCGCTCTGAGTCACGACCCGAGCCGGCTAACCGAGCTAGCTTAGCTTAGTCTTTAGCGTCTTCTGCTAACGGCCGAGTGACAACGTGCCTTTCTTCTCAGCTGTTATCACAGATAATGCGCGTCAACACGTTTTAACATCACTGTCAAGCTCGTTGATCAACTCAAACGATTGATGCGACGTCTGAGCTGCTTGTGATGCGGCGACTGCAGCTTAGCGACCCTGTATCCGGGCTCGGTCTAATTGCTGGAAAACGTACGTGTCTTGTGGTTCTATCGTGCACCAAGCACGGCACTTGTTTATTGGTAATGTTACTTCTCGGCGAACAATTCTCAAATATATGTAATTTATTGTGTCTGTATGTTTCCTTCGCTAATGTCCTCCAAACGAAGCGCTTTGAACTGAGCCGTCAGCGGGTTGAAGCCTCGGCATGTGCACGAGGTGTGTGTGTGTTGTGGGAAAACACAGAAATGGTCGAGATGGGAGCCTGACCTCTGCGCGCACGCGCCTCTGTGTTTCAGGTGTCCTATGTCATTAGAGACGAGGTGGAGAAGTACAATCGCAATGGGGTGAACGCTCTCCAGCTTGACCCTGCGTTGAACCGGCTCTTCACTGCAGGAAGAGACTCCATCATCCGGATATGGAGTGTCTACCAGCATAAAGTAGGGCTTCTTATATTCTTAATCCATATTGAAATACACACTCAGGATGTGACCAGGCAGCTGTGTCATCACATGCATAATCTTTTTTTTCTTCCTTCTCAGTATTTATAGTGGAAGTGTCTTAATGTCTCTTCTCCTTCATTGCAGCAGGACCCATACATTGCCTCGATGGAGCATCATACAGACTGGGTTAATGACATAGTTCTCTGTTGCAATGGCAAAACATGTGAGTGTGATTACTAACCGTTGTGGTATTTAGTGTTATGGCATTGTTCAGCATCTGACACTGCCGGTTTCTTTCTGGTCTGACATATCTGATACACTTTCGCTGTCTTCTTTTTTTCAGTGATATCGGCCTCATCGGATACAACAGTCAAAGTGTGGAACGCACATAAAGGCTTCTGTATGTCGACGTTACGGACACACAAGGACTATGTGAAAGCTCTGGCATACGCTAAGGACAAGGAGCTAGTGGCATCCGCAGGTCTCGACCGGCAGATCTTTCTTTGGGATGTGAACACACTAACGGCACTCACTGCTTCCAACAACACTGTAACCAGTAAGTCTTGCTTATAGGGACATTGGGTATTGGTGCGATACTGTCTCGAATAGCTGTATCGGATATCCATGACAAGCTATTCAATTCTAGTTTTATATACGATATGCATTTTATAGTCAAAATTCCTGTTTACATTTTGACTAACTTTCACACAGTGAGGAACGCAGCTTATTAATTAAACAGTGGTGTCGGTACTCTGAATCGGCCGATACCCAAAGCCCAATCATGGTATCTTGAGTGAAAAAGTCGGAGAGTTGCTGCCCATTTGTTTGTTTTCCGTGTGACAAGTGGTCCAATTTCTGACCTGTACAAACTGTTGTTTTGATTATTGTGCATTTGCATTGTCCTGTTACGTCTGATGTGTGTTTCTGAGAGACATTCGGTGCACGTGGACTCACTATAATGTGTCTCTCAACAGCCTCGTCACTCAGTGGGAACAAGGACTCGATCTACAGTCTGGCTATGAACCAGATGGGCACAGTCATCGTTTCTGGATCAACAGAAAAGGTTTGGTTTTCCATCCGTGTGATGACGCACATGTACTATGTCGAAACAATGAAAGTAGATGAAAAACAACACTTATCATTTATCATGTTGACATTTCATCGAGGATTTTTGTTAGATTGAGAATGCACAACACATGCCATTTTCCCTTCCTTTCTGTTGAGATGTTCATAAGATGTTTCCTGTAGGCGGCCACACATCTCCGTGGTAATTCATTAGTTTACTAACTGGGGTTACAGAAAGGGCTGTGTTACTTTGAAACTATAGTCATGCTTTAATTGAACCGTTATCTTACTATGGTTAGTCTAACTGTGCATGTTGATTTAATACAGAGGTGCCCATCTTCACTCCCTACTTTTTCCCCTTTCTCTCTTCAGGTCCTGAGAGTGTGGGATCCTCGAACATGTGCTAAACTGATGAAGCTAAAAGGTCACACGGACAACGTAAAGTCGTTGCTGCTGAACAGAGATGGCACTCAAGTGAGTCAAGACGTCTAAAATATCCCGTGATGGCAGCTGTCAAACAGGCGTTTTAAAATCTGAACCTGCTGTCCTTCGCCACAGTGCCTGTCCGGCAGTTCAGACGGGACCATCCGCCTGTGGTCACTCGGCCAGCAGAGGTGCATCGCCACGTACCGGGTGCACGACGAGGGGGTCTGGGCCCTGCAGGTCAACGAGGCCTTTACACACGTCTACTCGGGAGGCAGAGACAAAAAGATCTACTGCACCGACCTGCGTAACCCAGACATCCGTGTGCTGATCTGCGAGGAGAAGGCCCCGGTGCTCAAAGTAAGGAGCAACATTTTCTGTTGTGCAGTAATGGGGTAAATCTGTGACACCCTAAAGTATTTATGAGACACGTTTTAAAAAGTTGACATAGTTCAGTTGGGATTTCTTGCATTATGTTTTATTTTAATTTTATTTTTTTATGAATGCTAACCGCTTCTTTAACCTGGTGTCTTTTTGCAGTGTAGATGCAAAAACTGTGTGTAGTACTTCGGTTTGTCTTTTTTGTTGCAAGCATATTACGGTGCACGTTACTTTGCTCAGTGTTGTAACCTTAAAACCAGATGCTTTGCTTTGTTAGCAGTGACGGAGCTTATTTTAAGAAACGTTTTACTGATCTGAATAATTGTCATTCCTGTGCTCATAGCCAACTATTTGGCCCCATTCAACCTTTTGCTGTCTCTCTCTTTTGCTCAGATGGAACTGGACAGGTCTGCTGACCCACCTCCAGCAATCTGGGTCTCCACCACCAAGTCATCCGTTAATAAATGGGTAAGCATGCGTGCACCCTCTGAGATCACTGGTCGGCTTGTCAGTATAAAGACTATGGAATACATGTGGCCACGCCTAATGCTATTCAGTAATAATCACCCTGTAATTTGTGTAAGAATTTAAGCCAGCTTGTTGGTGATACAAAAGCTGCGATTAATGTAATGCAATTATCTTTGTAGCACCATATTAATTGATTTTGCTAGGAAGCCTTTATTACAATCCGGGCCAAATCTCTTTTTTAATTACTTTTTTTCTCGTGTGTGTATGTGCAGTCTCTGAAGGGAATGCACAACTTCCGGTCATCAGGGGAGTACGACAACGACTGCACTACCCCTCTGACGCCACTGTGCACTCAGCCGGAACAAGTCATCAAGGGTAAACATGTTTATTTTTACACAGCCCTTTCTGCGTCAGTCCCTTGGACATCCTATGAAGTAAATCCTGTGTTGTGTTTGCAGGAGGCGCCAGTATCATACAGTGCCACATTCTGAATGACAAGAGACACATACTCACCAAAGATACCAACAACAATGTGGCTTTCTGGGATGTCCTGAAGGTAAACGCCATGCTGAAGTTACGTTATTTCTAAATGTGTTAAAGCGAGACTGCGTCTGCCGCTCCTTCGTCTAAGCAAAATGCCTCATTTCCACCACATGGTTCACTTTTGGCACCAGGTGCTTTTCTCCATTTCCCTCTCAGTGTAGGGAGGGGGGATTCACAGATGATTGCCATAGCAACGCCGTGTCGCAACATCATCTTCAGCGAGACACCTGCTGAATCCTTTCGTTGGCAACCGAACAGATGAAGATCTGCACTTCATCAATTGTAAAGAGAAGTTTCGCAAGCTGCCATTTTCACAAATCTGGCCCAAATTAATGTAAAAACCTCGGTTACATATCGACAGCAGTTTGCGCAGGATGTCATGTGACGGTCCTTTCTGACCAATCGGCGGTCTGCAGTGTTCAACACCACCGTATCGGCTCAGCTCGCTGGGACGCAAAAACATTACCAGGTACTATCGAAGACTTTTGCAAATGGTAAACCCAATAAGTGTGTCTGGTTGATGAGGGCCGGCCCGGCCCATGCAGAGAGGATTCAGCAGAAGTAAATCTATTGGTTCAATGTCTGTTCTAACGAATCAAACCACCGCCCCCTTAGAAGAAGACGGTCGTGTGTATTAAGTGCTGCCCTGATGAGCGACTACCATGAAATAACTCGCTCCACATTAAGATTAAAGACGACTTCCCTTTTCTAGTCTAGTCTGGTGAGCCTGACGTGAGCTACCAGGCGTTTCTGTGGTTTGGATTGACCTCATGTGTATTCTTTACTTCAGGCTTGCAAAGGTGAAGACTTGGGGAAAGTGGAGTTCGATGAAGAGATTAAAAAGCGCTTCAAGATGGTCTATGTGCCAAACTGGTTCTCTGTTGATCTTAAAACTGGGGTGAGTCACAAACCTGGTAGTAAAAGAGCTTTTCATCTCTCAGCAGCTTTTACTTTCTCAAACTCCGAAGTACTTCCTCAGCCTGGTTACTGGTCTTATAGTTTTGGTTCATCTGTCTTTCATTTTAATCATCAGATGCTCACTATCACTTTGGACGAGAGCGACTGCTTCGCTGCCTGGGTGTCTGCAAAGGACGCTGGCTTTTCAAGCTCTGATGGGTCCGACCCAAAGCGTGAGATATCTGACCTAATCACATTTTATATACACAATAAATGATGCTGAACTGAAGCTAACATAATAGTGTGCCGCTGCTAACATGCTAACTGAATTTGGCCCCGTCATCTCCTCAGTGAACCTGGGAGGTCTGCTGCTTCAGGCTCTGCTGGAGTTCTGGCCCAGAACCCGCATCAACCCCATGGACGAGGAGGAGAACGAGGTGAACCACGGTAAGGAGGCGAAATCCTTATGCAACCGATATGCGTGTATTCATTGTTCCAGTTAATTGTCTGCTGCTGTGGTGGGCGTCTAAAGCCTCCTTCAGTCCGTCTTACAGTAGGATCGTGTCCTTGTGCCCGCAGTGAACGGAGAGCAGGAGAACAGGGTCCAGAAAGGAAATGGATATTTCCAAGTGCCACCACACACGCCAGTCATCTTCGGGGAAGCAGGAGGAAGAACTTTATTTAGGTAATGTTTCACGCACATCCTTATCAACTTATTAAATGTTAACTCGGAGAACGGCAGTGTGCTTTGTAATGTCTGCGCGTGTCATCAGGTTATACTTTCTGAAACAAATGTTGACGCTATTTATTGCTCCTGTTGTGTTGCAGGTTGCTATGTAGAGATTCAGGTGGAGAGACTGAATCGATGCTGCTGAACGAGACCGTTCCACAGTGGGTTATTGATATAACTGTAGATGTGAGTACACTTCTATTTCCGTCTTCATTTAAGTTTACATAAAACATCAAAGTCAAAATTATTACAGGACTGAATACAAATACAAATTTGGAGGCTCAAGTGTTACTTTTTGTGTGGGTCCACTTAGAGCACATTGCTGTGTGTTTCTAAAGCTTGTTCATTTGAAGTCAACAACATCCATTCAGTTGAAGTGACACCGGTGGTTCCAGACCCACTCTCGCTTTGTGTTTGCCAAACCATCAGTTTGGTGGCTCGTAGTCCTAATTATTTGATGCGTCTTCTATTCCAGAAAAACATGCCCAAGTTCAACAAAATCCCGTTCTACCTCCAGCCCCATTCTTCCTCCGGTGCAAAAACCCTGAAGAAGTGAGTCTCTCGTCTCCTCTGGGGATTGCGTTGGTAAACCAGTACATGTGACCGAGCCCACTTAACCTGCTGTGTTCCGCAGGGATCGTCTCTCGGCCAGCGACATGCTCCAGGTGAGGAAGGTGATGGAGCACGTTTACGAGAAGATCATCAACCTGGACAACGAGTCGCAGACCACCAGCTCCTCGGCCAACGATAAGCCGGGGGAGCAGGAGAAGGAGGAGGACATGGCCATGCTCGCCGAGGAGAAGATCGAACTAATGTGTCAAGACCAGGTGGGCCCCGGCGTCTTTGCGTCCACATTTGTTTTTTTAGTCAACCCCAATCCTTGTACATTGTATTAACAGTTTATTTATGTTGTGTCCTTCAACCAGGTTCTGGATCCCAACATGGACCTGCGAACAGTTAAACATTTTATCTGGAAGAGTGGAGGGGACTTGACGCTTCACTATAGACAGAAGTCCACGTGAAAATCCAAATTTTTAAAACAGGAACTCTTCGTCATTTGCCAATCACCACCCACCTCTGACATGTAGTACCCTAAAACCCATTGTGTGGTCAAGAGTTGCAGCATCAGTGAGAATCCAGTATAAATTGTGAGGACTAACTGACCAGAACAGGCCGGAGCAGCCAAGACACACCTGGGAGAGAAGTGGTCCGTAGCTTTTCTTTTTCACAGATTGAAGAAAGGACTCTTTTCTCCAGCGCTCACTTCTTTTTTTTTTTTTTTTCTTTTCTTCTGATTGATGTTTAAGTTTGAAGCAACAGAAGTTACAGTACATGTTTGTGTCTGAGAGCGTGTGTGTGTGTGTGTGTACACACACGGATGTAGTAGACTGTTTGTTTGTTCTAGTACATTCCAGAAACTGTCAGTGCTCTACCTACCGACACCCGTCTCAGCGCAGCAGCGTCACCGGCTTCGGGTGATTTTGGTCTGTGGGCAGCGTCACCGCCCCGCTGAAGCAAACCCTCTGTTCTGCTGTCACCTTAACTTGAACTTAACTTAGACATCTAATTATCGCAGAGCTTGAACCTCATTGACAGAAACACTTGTCTTTGTCATTAATTTTTAGCTGTGCAGTCGTCAATGGGTCCGAATGTTCTTTTGTTTTGTAAATATATGTACAACATTTCTTGATTTAAGTGGCTTTGTTTTTCTTTTGGTTATGCGGCAGTTTTATTTCGTTGTTGTACAGTTTACTTCAAAACCAACACTTGTTTTCTTTATCCCCAAATCCATTGAGCACATTCATGGTCATGAAGGTAATTTGACTTGGATGTTAAAAATTGCATTTGTTGTATTCACTACAACCCAGAAGTTGCATTTTACTCTTTAAGAATGTTAGTAGTTGTCCAAGTCATTTTAGCAATTGGAAAATTATAAAGGCATATATCTTTAATAATAAATCATGCTTACCCGCTCTGTGCTTCGGTCATGACCGGTGACGTTGACAGTGGGGGCTGTTCCTAATGTATATTTCATTTAGATTTAATAGTTCAATAAAACGAAAGAGGAATATCATCAGAGATACATTCTCAACATTCACTTAAGTCAAATAAACAGGAACACTCATTTCTCTCTTGGTGTCACCAAGCTGAACAACAGATCTTTTCATTGTACATTTTCCGCAGTTAATTTTGCCATGAAGAGTAACGCCATAGTGGGGACGCATTGAGTGAGCTCAAATTGGCCAAATATATGATGGGTACCATAATTAGGCCATAACACTGCAATATCCCTTGTTGTAATAATTTGTGAAATATGTATATTTTAGGCATTCAAAGAAATAAATTGGAATGATTTAACAATGATAGATTTATGGGAATTGTACATTGATGTTTGAGTTGTAATGTGTTCGGCTGATGAGTGTGAAATAAGAAAAACAAGGGGCAATTTATTTTCTCTTTTTCTTTCTTTTTTTTAAAGTCAAGTGATATGATTGTTTACCATCAAAGATTCACCCATTTCACATTCATGAAAAGACTCTACACTCATTCCTAATAAAACATACAATTAATTGATAAAATATCTGCAAAAAATACTTTTCCTTATTTTACACCTAGCACCTACTTTGACAGTGAAAACCTTAAAGAAGCCCCCTAGAAAGACGGAAAACAATTACCCAACAGCAGCATCACTGTCACCAGACTTATGACATACTGTTTGTGAAAGGTCATCAATCGGGTTTACACATTACCTGCCAACTCACAGGCAGTATGTTGTCTGATATTGCATAGATCACAAAAATTACAAAGTATGAATAGTGTTGAACGAGACATAATTGTAGTGATAAACTGTAGAAATAGTTGTCAAACTATGGCTGAATAAATCAAATTAAAAGACATTGTTTAAAAAATACTGATCTCATCCAATCTAGAATAAAAACATGTACCGACTGGTTTCACGCAGTACAAGTGAACAAATGTTTCCCTCATACCAACACTTAAAAACCCAATACTTGGCCAATAAACGACACAAAACTAGAAAGCTAATTTTAACAGCTCTATTTCGGGGGAATCGTCAAGACCAGCTCATCTTAACTGCCTTCAGTCTGGTAGCTTCAAAAACTTGGATAGTGTTACGGATGTCAAGGTGCCGCTGTGCCGTGCTGTACTAAACGTATGCCTTTGTGTTTGGAAGCTTTCAAGTATTCAACACATTAGTGTACCAGAAACAAAAGTCTTGGCACCAGCGTAATCTAATTTTGCACCAAGCATGGGAAAAATGTTTTGACATTATAACCATCTTGGTGATAAAATAAGCAGTAACTTTAAATTCCCACCCATGTAAAAGAAATAGGATATTCCTACAGTGCCTCTAAGTATTCTTCCAACTCATATGCTAATGTATTAGCTGGTGTCCGTAGTGTAACAAACCTGATGGGGCCACACGCTCACTGTGAAACTATCATGAAATCAGAAAGCGCTTCCCTCCGTCTGCTCTGTATGTCCTATAGTGTTTCTTTAAAAAGCCCCAGTGATTGTCAACTTCACTCTTCACAATCTCTGTACTGCCTGAGGCAAGCTTACTCGAGAGGTGGCTCTTCTTCTGGTTCCTCCTCCTCCTCCTCCTCCTCCTCCTCCTCGCTCTCAGGGCTGCATTGGTGAGCAGCAGCCACATCTAGAGGCTCTGCAGGCTCCTCCACCGGCCATGTCGCATCCTCGACGGCCTGGCCAGGGTACTCGGCTGCCAGGGGATCATCCACAGCAAAGGATTGTGGGAGATTGACAGGAGACGGGCAGGGAGGGTCTTCAGCCGGGACAGAGGGCTCAGCAGCGGGAGGCTCTGGGGGGGACTCTGCAGGGAGAGACAAGTCCAGCGTAGGTGGACTTGGGCTATCGCTAGATTCACACAGAGAGCCGGGTGGGTCTGTGGACTCTGTGACCAGGTGAGATAGTTCAGCTGGCGGGACGCCCGAATCAGACAA
This sequence comes from Cottus gobio, assembly GCA_023566465.1. Taxonomy (NCBI): domain Eukaryota; kingdom Metazoa; phylum Chordata; class Actinopteri; order Perciformes; family Cottidae; genus Cottus; species Cottus gobio. The sequence goes on from CM042230.1 coordinate 18,249,143, forward strand.
AGTGTCAGTGGAAGTGGAAGCGAGAGCAGAGCTGAGCTCCTGTGGCTCAAACTGGCTGTCTGCTGACGATGAAAGCAGCACACTGTCCTCCAGCTCCTCTGTACAACGAGAAGTACAAAACATTCAGTCTGTGTTCCTTTTGCCAAATCTATACGTACAAAAGCTACGGGGCATTTGAATGAATTGCCGCTGTCCTAACTCACCGACGCCAGAGATTTCCCCGTCCTTCTCCTCATGCATAGTCAGTGAAGTGTTGGTCATGTCGATGGACGACATGGACAGATCCAGTCTGTCTGCCAAATCTGCAGGTTCGGGGTTCATCACTGCCACTTCAGAGTCTAAGAAACCTGGCAAAAAAACAAATGCACGAGAAGACGTTATGAACCCAATTAAAGGCCAAGCAGACAACACTTGCATGACATATCTTCATCATCCTCTAAAACCACTGCATGACTGAACTGACCAGGGTCCATGACCCTCTGGACGGGTGGAGGTAGAGGAGCTTCCTGGAGGGTGACCTGCTCCAGGTCTAACACATCTACACTTTGACTTGAAGGTGCCACCAAAGGTGCCTGAAAAACAGGTAACAGACATGAGCTCTACCGCTCCTACCAATAGCTTGATCCCATGTAATATCAGAAAATGAATGGGGTTGTTGGGGGGAAATGAAATACACCGATCTCTGACTGCTTCTGTGCATTTGAACACGTTATCCATAGTCATTTGAGCTAACATGCTAAACGTGTTGATTTCAGCCTCTCAAATGGGACTTTTTAACCATTTTTATTGACAATTCATAGACTAAATCACATAATTTAAAATAAAAGAGGCAAAATGTGGTAAATGTGGATTCAGATTTACCTCCGTGAACCCGTGAGTGGGCAGCTCCAGAGGGGGTTCCTCCTCAAGAACAGGGGTGGTAGGCTTTGCCGTCGAAACATCAGAAAGTGCTGGGATTCGGTGCAAGTAGCCATAACCAATGCCACAGCCCAAACTGAGAGCGAACATTTAATGCCAGTGATTTGTGAGTGTTACCAAGATAAAACATGCCTACGGTAAAAATACAATCTTCAATAAGTCACCCTGAATGACTTGTATCTGTGTGTTCCCACTTACCTGCCCTCTCCGCCCCACGCCCCATTGGGTGTGACCACCACCTCTCTGCAGGCATCCGTTTGTGTGTTGTACACCAGCAGCTTCAGGGGCTTCCCTTCATGGGCCTCGATCAGCGAGAAGAAGTCTTCTGACTGCAAATCAGCAACTCTGGATTAACTACGACTCTCAACCTCTCAAAGATCTTAACTCTCACAAATGTTCAAATGTTTTCGCTAAATATATATCAGAGCCGAATTTCAGCAATGAAGCATACATGAGCGCAAATGAGTCTTACATCTTGCAACACTTGATCCGCTCCGACGATGTAGTCGCTGTGCGGCTGAAGCTCAGCCAATGCAGCAGGGGAACTGGCTTCCACGTCCTGCAGGACAGCAACACAAGTTAGCAAACTAAAGACGGAGCAATAATGGGGTAATGGGTGTCGAAGTTCAAATCAGAGTTAGGTCAGCTGGTTTGGTTCTCCCAGTTCATGAGGAAGACGCTCACCAGAATATGCCAGACATTCTCGTTGGCTCCATGGTAGCTGCAGAAGCGGACGCTGGCACCGAGCAGGCCCTGTCCTCCCCACATGTTACTGGGCATCACCTCCAGCTCACGGAGCCTCGTGGTTTTAGTGCTGTACACCTGCATCCTCACCGCTCTCTCCATGTTGGCTTTCAGAAGCTCCTTCAGCAGGTCATTTTCCTCATTCTGGGGAACAGGAAGGGGGAGGTGTCAAAGGAGCAGGATTAAAGGGTAACTGTATGTTAATGTCCTCTTGAGCACTCTCTCGTCTATGACTACTGACTTAACTGCTTACGATACAACAATCAACAAATTCTTACAAGTCTTTTGTTGTCCAGAGACAGAATGAAGTCAAAGAACGGCTGCAGTCCGGCCATTTGTGCAGGGGAGTTCGGCTGCACCTGTCAAAACAGACACAAGCATTGTGATACACCCAGGCGCTACACCAAATTTACGCTGATAGAATATTATATTATTATTACTAATTAATAAAAATATATATCTAAAGCAGAGTTGTTTTGTCTTTTTGTTGTGTTATTTTGGAGGTTACATTGCGGACCAACTTTAACTAAAACATATGCAATTTTACAGTACTGAACAAAGAAGCAGCGAAGTTTCGACCAGTAACGATTGGCCTTTTGGATTAATCAGTTAACCGAATCTATCCAGCAGCCATTTCATGTAATGTACAATTATTCTATTGTTTTGCATAAGACATGACCGGTTTAAGTTAGGAGATGCATCGCAGGCCAGTAAAATAAGAAACCCTCTTCTTCATTTCCCATCCCCTTGAAGCCCATCGGCTGACTTTACATTAGTCGCCGCGGTTAGCTCGCGCATAGCTGACGTTACGATGCTACGAGACTCTTAACACTATGCAGCTCACTTTGCAATACTTCCTGAAACAAGTCACACGCCTGAATTCAATTATTCTATAACTACACACGTTAATAGACGTCTCCGTGGCATTGATCAACGTGTAATAACACGTAGACGGTTCCCGGCTCCTCGGCTAGCCGTGTTAGCGTACAGTTACACGTTAACGTGATAAGCTGCTGAAGCGCCGCTGCAGTCACAGGTCGCTACATAATGGTGGTCTTACGCCGTGCACGTGGTAGCCATACGTCCCTCCTTCGGTCACTTCTGAACTCTGTGATAGCCCCATTTCTGTGAGGAACCGTCAAATGTGAGTTTATATCATCGGAAAATAACGAGAGTGGGATAACTATTACGGTTGACAGTCCGCGGCCATCTTGTTTGCAGTCCAAAACAGTCGAACGTCGCTTGAGTAGATGCGCACACAGCGCACGCGCACCCGGCATACTTTTTTTATTTAGATTTTTTTTATTGTCATTATAAGTAGGAGAGCTGCTTCGTGTCAGGCGGTGATGATATACATTGCAATTGTGCTAATGAGGCTATACTATAAATACTACATCCATAAACTCTATGGTAAAACACTTTATAGAGTATAATGACGTAATGGTGATGCAGAGCCCATATTTATAACAGTGGCAGTACAATCACATTAAGGCCTTTTGAGGCCTTTTGCAGCAATTTACAAACCATGTGACTGAGTTGGGTAGTAATATTAATATTTTTGTGGGTATAATAACGGAAGTCAAATGAAAACAGTTTTTCCCGCTTTGCACTGGAAGAATCGTGAACCACAGTCATTACGTCAAGCTATTATTGTCATTATTGCTCCTATAACGTCTTGGTTTCTTCTCCAGAACTCTATGACTAGATAGGTACCACTCAGTAAATACATTTCAAATCAGTGTACATTTTTTAAAAATGGTTTATTATATTATTCCAATACAGAAATCTTTCAAACATGTTAAGCATATACAGGATAATCCACAATCAGATGCAGTAGAAAACAAATTCACAACTCTGGTGTTGATTAATTACATTTTTCATTCTTGTTCAGGGATTATACTGCTCATACCATGGGCAGCTACCTTCGAAATATGCATATTTTTGTTGACACCTGGGGCAATACTTTTTTTAAATAGGAACTTTTTATTGCCTCTATCTTTGTGACCTTTGGAATAAATATGACTTTAACAACTTAACTTGCGCAGTGATGAGGCTAAAGCATCTTGGACAAATTCAAATATCCCTAGTGGCCATAGTATAATAAATTAAATAGCATATTACATATGATTATATAGATTCAGGAAATAAAAAGAAAATACATATATTAATTATTAAGTGTGGTTTCTCTGAAATAAAAGCAACAATATTTTTATGAAATAGGAAAAGAAATTGTCCAGCGAGGGTACAAATATTTCATCATTCATTCTTTGTACATTAAAATGTTCTCGCAGTGCTTTTATTAAATTCTCTGACACAGTTTCTTGTCTCGTCACTAGAACGCCTTGAATCAGCTATGAAAGGGTGCTGCTGAGCGCGTAACCCTGCTCTGGGCTGGGCTCAGTCAGGCCAATCAGAGACTCCAGGAGGTAGGCGCCCGACTCGTACTGTGGCAGATCAACAGAGCTAAACAGCTGGAGGTGGCAAAAACTGTCTGGGTTTCTGTGTACTTTGAAGGAGCTGTGCAGAGGCCCGGAGGCGTAGTCACTGTCGAAGAACTCGATGTCGGAGTCGGAGGACAGACTCAGGTCCATGTACCTGCCTGAAAAATAGTCCACGGTGGGGGAGGGAGTGTTGGGGAAGCCCTCAAGAGACTCATTGTCAAAGAAGTCTCTGGCTTGGTTAGCGTTCTCATCGAGGTAATCTGACAGCGAGGTCCTGCTCACATTGTCTGTGAATGCGTTGGCTGTAAGTGGTCCCGTACTTTCAGCAGGGCTGTGCTGCGTCCGTGGTTCTCCTGTGTGCCTCGGTTGTCTGTGCGTGGAGTGGTTATTGTTTTCAGAGTCGCAGATGTTGAGGGCACGCGACAACCCTCCATCCACGTCGGAGAGATTCTGACTCCCATTGAGGCATCGTCCTGTGTCGGAGTCGGAGTCGGAGCAGGAGGAGTCGGTCATGTCGCTGCTGCAGCTGTTCTCCTCCACCACCAACCGCTCCGGGGTGAAATGAAATGAAGGCGTGGCGGGCATGGTGAGCGGAAGACCGTCTTCCTCCATTGGGAACCCAAAGGGGCAGCTCTTGTCCTGGGCGCTCTGCGCTGGACGGGCCTCGTCCTGGTCCTGATCCTGGTCCACATACTCTTCAAGGTCCTCTGGAAGTCCTGTCTGGTCCTCTTGGCTCGGTGTTTCATCTTGCAGTCGCCTCTCCAGTTCCAGTTTCATGATGGTGTGGATGTAATGAGTCTGCACACGTCTGGAGTTGAACTCGATGCGCCCCTGAGTGTTTCCACAGCCGTCCTCGGTGCAGCCACATGGGAAGTTAAAGCGGTCCACCTGTGTGTAATAGACAGCAGAAAGGAGAAACCGGTGCTGTGAGTACTCCAATACAGCAAGTATTGACACTTAAATTGTATTTGTTTAAAATTCATGATAGTGCAAATACAAATAAAATCAGGCTCATGGTCGGCCCTTGTGGGGTTCACGTATATGTCAGTTTGTTTGTGTGTAAGTGTCGTACCTGGCACTTGATTCCTGCCAGACTGCATGCGCAGGTCTCTGGCTCACAAAAGCCTTGGCAGTCACACCCGCAGGCCTCCCTGGAGACACGCAGGGCATGGAGCTGCCTCTTCTCTTCCCGGTCTATGCGCTTCACCCCTGCAGCCTGGAGGAGAGCCTGCCGCTGTTTGGAGGAGTACGGCTGAAGGAAGCCCCCATCCTCCAGGTCGGCGTCACCGATGTGGACGTCCGTGTCTTCATCTGAGATCTGATCCACAGTGAGCCCGTCAGCCTCTCTCTGGTCAACGGCCCCGCTGGCGATCAACTGGAATCAGCGCAACAGATAACAGTAAGGAGACTGCCGCGTGGAAGGGTCCACGCAGACTTACGTGGGGGAACGACGTGCACTCACTTTGTGTTTCAGTGCCTCGAGCCTCTCTCTCCTCCGCCTCTCTCGGAGCCTCTCTCGGTGCTCGTGCCGCCGCTCCAGCGCATGCTCCGCCAGCGTGTATCTCTGAAGGGCGCTGTGCCTCCGGGCCATGCCCAGGGTGGCGCCTCCATGACCGGGCACGCTGGTGAAGCCCTGGCAGCGCGGGAAACTGAACACAGTGACCTGGTCAAAGCGCACGCTGCTCTGTGCACCAGCGAGCCTGGGCCTCTTCAAGATGGGCCGAACTGTTTGTTAGAAGGAGACAACAAAACATTGGAAAAAGTGAGGCACTGTAGGGTCTGTGTTTAAAGAAAATGTTGTGTGCTTTAACAAGTAGGCCCATAACAACCTGCTGTGAAACATCAGCATGTCTGTCCCTCCTTTTCCCCCCGGCCAGTGCACTACAACAGGTGAAATCTACTAGGTTCTAGTATTTTACTCTATTTTCAAATTAATACGGGACTAAAACAAAAGATATTTTCATGATGTTGTTATTTATAAAGAGCCGGTGATCTACTCTCTACTCTCTAAGTCAGCGTAGGTTTTATAAATAACTCTCAAGTCCTACTCTGAGACCCTTAGGGAGTGTTTTTAGACTTGATTTTAACTTTCAGTCCAATTCCTAGAAAAGATTCCTGGACCCTTGATAAATACCGGCCCTGAACATGGACACTGGCATCTGTAGGTCTCTGAGTGGCCACCAGGTGACACTCTACAGGTGCTTCACTCCAGTGGCTTGGGTCACTGGTTTAACATAAATGTGGAGAGGAAATACCAAGCAAAGTGTCTGTAGCAGCAGCAGTGGACAGAGAGATGAAGCATACCGGGGTCTGTCGGTTTACCAGAACATAGTTACAACCTCTCTTGACAGTTTAGTCTTATATATAATATTTATATAACAAATATATATAATAGTTATATATATTTCCATCAAGTCCCTGTTTGGTTTAACAGTTTGGCTTCAGAAAATTGTCTAACCTTCACACATAACTGAGGCTGAACTCAAGCTCCAGAAGTCAGTAAACATGAGACCAGCTGACCAAGCTGCTCTCAGCTGCTCTTTCTGTCTAAGAAGCTCCACACTGGGGCACTGTTTCCACTGAGACAACATAACAAACCAGGAACCTGCTTACTACGTACCATCTGAGACTGCAGGTTAGACCCAGCTTTGTGATATTATTTTATTATGGAATATATTAAAAGGGCCCTGCTATTCAAATTGATTGTACAATATCCTATTGCTCAGGCAAATGATCTTCTCCCCAACCAAGTGAGTTATTCACACTGTGCATTATCTAGAGCGGCCCGAAGGTTAGCGTTTTCATATCGGTGCTGCTGCAGGCTGATAAGAGACACTCCTATAAAACACGGGGAGGGGGATACGTAGGAGGTTTGCATTATTTGAATGTGTGTGGGGGGGGGAAGGGGGAGACTTACTGGGTGAACCGGTGGGTGAAGAAGGACTGTGAGGCGTGAAATCCTGGTTAGAGGGGCCGCTCTCCCCATCGGACTCCCACTCGGAGGAAGAGGCGGGGGAGGAGAGGGAGGACGAAGGAGAGGAGGAGGAGTAGAAGGGATGGTCATCTACCGCGGCAAACTTTCTCTTTAGGATGCCTCTCATTGTTTGGCTGTTGTTGTTGTTGTTGTTGTTGTTGAGGCACACTCTGCGTGAACACAAAGAGGAAGAGGCACACTGGTTTGTTAAGCATCACACAGGAGCTGTGGGAGCAAATGCAGGGATCCAAAAACTAATGGTGCATTGCGTTGCTCCGTCCAAAAAGCGGCACTCCTTTCAGCATCCCTTAACATAAGACCAGACGTTATGTAAATCCATGAATTAATAATGGGATAACAAACACTGCCACTAACAGCCATGTGTTTCCTCTCCCAAATGTACACAGTCAAATGCTGCGTCTTTTGAAGATGACAGCGGGAGGATTGAGAGGTCTTTCCTGTTGAGCGCTGCTGGTCGAGCCGGTTTCAGGGCCCAAGGTTGTTTAGGCTAATTACATCTCAATAGTAATCATCTAACAAACTAATGTTACATGTAGATGCACAAATATGAACCACAGTCCTACTTTCGCTTGCAAACCAGCTGGGCAGTCGAAAGACCAAAAAAAAAAAAGAAGCTCTTTTTTTCTTCTTCTCCCTGCAGAGTAATTAACATTCCAATGATTCCTCAAGTTTTTTTTGTGAAGAATACGTGGAAACGGACTGTCCAATGGCTGCATGTTGAGGACTGGTGGGGGGTTGTAATGTTCAAGTGGCTGCTATTTTTGGATGTGAACATGGAAAATAAAGTCAAAACACAAGTAATTTCAGGGTTAAAGCGGGGCTGCTCAAAGCGTCAGAGTAACAGAGAAGATCTAAGCAGAGGGGTGTTAAAAATGAAGTAAAGAAAGAATCTGTCATTAGTCTTGTCCAACAGAGTCCATAAGAAAGCTATCACGTCAGTTTGGGAAGCAAACGGCTATTGTTTGGTTTTGGGCTGCATCAAGCAATTATTTCTATACAGATTCATCATCTTGGTCCATACAATGTGTACAATATCCATAAAGACGTACTCAAAGGTCTTGTTGCAGCCTGAGCAACAATCCAAAAACCCAACAGTATTTTGTTTAATATCATGGAAGTCGAAAGAAAACCAGCAAACACATTTTGCAAACGGATTACTTGCTCACATAAAACGTGCACTCATCTTTTCAACTGTAAATAAAAACTTTTTCACCTAAGGTGCTATAAACGCCATCGGGGTCCGATAAGTGACAGTAATACAAGCAGCTGACCAGTATTTAGACTGACCTCCCCTTAAGTCCTGAGAGAGAAAGGGAAGGTGAGCCACGAAAAACAGAACAGCACAGACACTTTCCAAAAGAGCGAAGTATAGTTTCTGGAAGATGAAAAAAACGCAGCGTTAACACTGACAGGATGGACTCTGCCACTGCCCTGCTCCAACACACACTCACTCTGAGTCCACAAGAAAAGAGGTTTCTGATTGTCTGTAGTAAGTAAATAGATAAAGCAGCGAGTGAGGCGCTCTGTGTGTGTTTGTGTGTGTGTGTGTGTGTGTGCTCTCAGAGTGAGCACAACTTCCTGGATCCATCAGCAAATAAAAGGTGAAACAAGAGACAACTTCTTGTGGCCATACACTGTTTGCACTGAGCTGCAAAAAGCAGTTATTGGAGTAAAGGGATTTGGCTCTGCTCCAAAACATCTGCATGTCTGTTTACTCCTAAAAAAATGTTGTTTCCAATCACAGCATTGACAATTAATGCTGCGTTGTAGTATTATTATAGCTTCCTCTTGTAACAAATTGTATCACATCCCTTACATTTGATATGTGACAGAGCGGAGAGACTGTATACTGTACATGTGGGTGTCCACTGAAACCACATCAATAATTTAAAAGGTCCAAAGCAGCAGAAGCACATAGTGCACGTGCGCGTTAGTGTAAAACAGGCGGGGGGTACTATCCTGTATAATGTACTGAAGTAGTTAATAGGCTGCAGGGCATTTTATAGTTAAGGTATTCGGGGGTTCACAAAAATGTAATCATTACGTTCAGACGCACTTTAAATCCACACTGGAAAGTTGCGCAGATGTCATGAGTTTTCATTGGAGGGGTGCAAAGAGTCGTTTCCTGTCTGGCACAATAACAGTCATTAGACAGCTGACCTCTTCACCCCTCGCGGAGACACACGGCGATCATGTCAGCTACAAAGACAACACTGTTCCCCCTGTCTTTGCAGCGGACAAACAGCAGCAGCAGCAGCAGCAGCAGCACGATCCCATTCAAACCGGAGCAAACTTCCCCCGCTGCCTTTAACGCAGCAGGGCAGCCCGGAGCGGAGCGCGCGCCGCTGCGATAGGAAGTTTTTTGAAATATTTGTAGGTCTATTTAAAAGCCAAATGTGCCGAGATTGTATAGAAATTGCACACATGTCACAGAGGTATAAACTACGTTATTCTAGATGAACATCAGACTGACGTGATAACAGTAAATACGATCCGGTCCCCATGTAACCCCACAATAATAACTGACCCTAAAGCGGGTACGGCGGTGTTATTTTTGGCAGGCACTCACCAGGAAGTAAAACGCAGCATAATGACAACAAACATCTTAAACTGACACAAAGTTACGGGTCTCGTTACAGGTCCAGCCAGCTGAGCACTGTGCGTCCCTGTGTGAAGCTGCACTAGTACCAGTGTGAACGCCAGAGGACTGGCTGGCAGCAACCAAACTGACAGCAAGATAGTACCCTCCCCAGACCAAGCGCTATCGTAGCTCTCTCTGGCAAGTCCTGTTGGGAAAAGTCAGACATAAGGGAGTAACTAACTAAAACAACCAAAAGACCCTCTTAAAAACGGAGTAACTTTCAACGCTATACATACATTTAAACTATAGCTTGAATTTTGCAAAATTGGAAAATCACACATTTAGCCGGCTATCAGTTTTTCTGCCGAAACCAAACCGGAAGTGGTTGTGGAGCCGAAGTCATCTTGCTTCATACAAATCTCTGTGGCTCTCCCGACTGTCTTGACGCAGACGGTGACACACATGCAGAGGCGGGAGACGCACTCGTCACTGCTGCCCACATTACCCACAGACTCGCTGTCTGTCGTGTTCACACTGAACTGTTACAACCAGTGATGTGGTGATAAATACATAACTAATAAAGCTGCAGCGCAGAGGGAGATCAGCCAACACCATACACGAGTTAGAACACGTTTGGACAGTAGGAGCAATTTAATTGGACCATTGCCCAATTTTAGCCAATAAAACAGAAGAAACTTCGGGATATTTTGAGGGTGGACAACATAATAAGTACACCCGACAGCACAATAGGTGAAGCTCATTCTTGTTAGCTTTTGTTCGGTCTGTTAGAGTTGTTGATTCAACTTAATTTCGGTATTATTTCTACCCTACAGTTGGCTTTTTTTTTTAAAGATGCTTCTCTCCTTTCATTCTCCTCGCTGTATGTCGTGATTTGCATTGTGTGCATTCATTTGTGGCAATTACATCAGCAATTCAGGGCCACTCGTTGCCTCATTGGACTGCCTGGTCTTTTGCGTCCATGTAACTTGTCTTCAGACCTCTAATAAAAAATGGCGATCAGACTTCTATTAAAGGTGGCACATGCTGCCAGTATTCATCTTACATTACTGTAACATGACTCACAGGCATTCCTCTGAGATGGTGGTTTAAGTCGACACTCATAAACTACAGAAACCTCCCTGTAGGGCGTAGAAGAAGTATGACAGGATCATGAATTTGGGTGTAAAATCCTCCGCCCTGTATTTCTGTTACATTCTATAGCTTGTTAGTAGATGTAAGCATGAGTCAGAACTTGAAGTTTACCGTTGTGAAAACTTTTCATGTACGTATTTTCAAATATTCTAAATGTGAGTGAATCAGTGTTTATTTGGGGGGGGGGGGAGGTACTGAGTGAGAATAATTAACATTCCAGTATCTCTGCTTTTTAAAGATAATCAGTGTTGCCCGACTGGTAGAGAAATGAAGCTGCAGCGCTCAGAGAGTGAGACAAACAGAGCCACGGACTAACAGATGGAAAGACAGACACATGGAAAGACAGACAAGTCCAAAATACTCTTGAGCTTTGACCCCATGTTGATACACATTAGTGCTTCAGTATGAAGACAAAAAAAAAAAAACTGCACTAAAATACCTGTTGGTCCAAATACTCTGGCCAGAGGAAGAAGGGCTGCTCGGCTGGTCCTGTCCTCAGCACTCAGTGGAGTGTGACCCACTTTGGCTGGGATCACTCCAGTTCATGTATGTGTGGGGAGTGAACACCAGGGAGACAGAAGGGAGAGGAGGGAATTACTAGTATAGTGAAACAGCACATACACAACCAATTGTTCGTGAAAGAGTGTATAACTTGAATGCATTTGATACACAGTAGGTGTTTTCAACCTAAAGGAACATCATCCAGTCAGAGTATCCTCCCTGAGATCTGTGACATACTCGCAACACATGCTCCAAGTGCTACGCCATGGCTAACATGGCTATTTATAGAGCAATCACGCAGCCCGTCCAAAAATACATTTGTGCAAAACAGTTGGAGTTTCCTGTTCCTTTTGAGACTCTTTTGTGCGCTGCACTGTGCCACAGTGTAGCGCAGCACTAATGATGAGTCATGGAGGAAAATGGATAGTTCACTCACCGGCACTGCGATGGTTATTCCTACAAATCATTTTCACAATTTACTGTATATTCACTTTATGCAGCAATCCCAGATAAACCAACCCAGATACCGATCCTGATTTATTTACCCTTTCTCCCCCCAGGTTTAGTTTCATTGGCTCGTCATGTCAATGCAGTGCCATATTGTGCAATGGTACAGATTCATCCTTCCCTCCTCAACATTGTCTTCTCCTCATGATTCTGTGTCTACCAGATGATCCAATCTCATATCTGCTCGCACTGAGTACAGGCAGAGTAAACTATCGGCGTGCTCTCTGTCCAGAGTCCACGTTACATAACTTATAGCTAGCCTACATTCTCGCAGCCCTTCAGGTCGCTGCCACTGGCTCTTGTGGCCCCGTTTGCTCAGCCAAGCTGTGCCGGCGATGGCCCACATACAGCAATATATTGACAGAGTGTGACAAAGCTTCATTCAGCCGGTTCCTCCTTCCTGCCCCTGGATACCAACTCAGGGATTTACCCCTCTCCTACTGTAAAGATCACTTCTTTGTTGTCCTGGGCCCAGCAGGAAGTGTCAGGTGGCGTTGAACTGTGTGCTATTGCTTTCCAGTCAAGTAGGAAGAAAATGTGCCAAATGGAGCCCCGTGCCTCACAGAGATGGTTTTGTTTTTCTAAAAGAAACCTACTTAACAACATAACTTTATAGACAGACAGACAGACAGACAGGAAGAGACTCAATGAAATAAGTTCAGCTCAGGCAATAAAAGAAACTGAACATGATTCACTCCCTCATGATTTTGAGAAATGGAGAATATACTCCTACGTTCTCTCCCTCTCTCTCTCCCTCCCTCCCTCTCTCTCTGAATCTCTGACTCTCTTACTCCTATACTTTCCTCTCGTGGAAATGTCACGAGTACACATGAGTCGGCTGCTTTTTACATAGCCACTGATGTCATGTTTAGCAGTCGTCACCATGGTCGCAAGGGCAAATATAGTCCACCCGTTTCTATTTTAGAGGGCGGTGGAGCAGTGATTCATTGTTCTCGTCTTCCTCATCACGATCATCAGCAGCAGCGGCATGACTGCTCCTCAACATTGTCAACATCTTTGCAGTCGTTATTGCCATAGTTTTTATTTAATGATAATTTTTATAGGGTTTTTATTACCTTTATCAGAGCAGCTGGAGCATGAGGAGGGGAGGGGGAGGGGGAGGGGGTGGTGGCAAAGGGTCACTTAGGCCACAGCAAAGAATGAAACTCAGCCCATATGGGGTGCACGCTCTACCGGGTGAGATAGAGGTTGCCTTGATTCTTTCATTCTGGTTTCAGGTTTAAACGACAACGAGCCCCTGAATGTCTGGTTTCATATTTTAAACTTTTCTCTGTTTAATTAAGTACAATTAAGTGGAAGTAGCATTCGCTCCGAACATCGTTATCGCTGGCCTCGTGCTCCTACATAGTAACTCCTCTGTCCGTGCAGATTTCACGGGAAACCAACCCAAACTGTTCCAACAGAATACCTTGCGTTCCTGTTGGGCCACATTGCCTTCACGAAGAGGCTGATTGCAAAAATGACTTTTCAGCCCCTTTAAACTCAACTTTGTGCCAAACATCCGTCCGAGAGATTCCAGCCGCACTTTCTCCAACCAGGAAAATGCCATCAGATAAACACTTTGGGTAAAATTTCACAACAGTGACACCGTAAGTGACGCGTCAACTGCCATCCTTTTGTCTGTGTGGTGGTATCAGTTTAGGGGGTGACACCAGAGAACTTCCTGGAACACCCTAATGGCAGACGAGGGCCTTGTGCCAAGTGCACGTCTGCTCAGCCCTGGGGCCGGTCCAGCGGCGATATCGTATCTCCGTGGCATAGACACTCGGGCTACAGCAACATCCTGGAGCCCAAGGGTGCTCCCTGCAACATGTAGGTTGAGTGTGAGAGAGATCTGGGCTCTGAACAACTCAAATGCCCTCGTACGAACAGCGGTGTCCGTGTTACAATATGTTAAGGCAATGTACAGTAAGTTTCTCCCCAACTGATATGAATCAAATCATTTGCATTGACAGTGTATCATAGCTCACCCTATATCCCCACATGACATTATCCATGCACTTCTGCAGCACTGTTGCAAAAAGCAAGTCAAGCTGCAGCCCCGAGTGCAAAGTAGGTTACACAACTACAGCGTTCAACAGCGGTGATCTTATCTCGCTGCATGTGAGCAGCACAAGCCGTAACAGCCAAGCAGCTGTGTGATTGGGTTTGACATTACCCCCGTCAACAATGAGCCTCTTGTCAACGTCAGCCGGAGAGCTGTGGTGACCTTTCTTACCGAACTTACAAACCGGCCTGTGTGACGCAATGGGGACCCAAAAGGCGTCTTCTCTGGAGGCATGCAATAGCATTTCTCTCCACGTCTCCACTGTCTCATTGTGCGTTCATTAATTTACAGACCAACGGAGCTGTGAGCACCCGTGTGTGTTTGTTTTTGTGTGTGTGTGTGTGTGTGTGTGTGTGTGTGTGTGTTTGTGTGTGTGTGTGTGTGTGTGTGCGGAAGAAGTGTTCCCGGTCTCATCCAGCCCTTTATTGCATCTGGCGGCCGGCCCTGCAGTGGGAGCTCCTGTGCTCTCCCAGATCCTGCAGTGTGCTCTGCTGTTGGTGTTGGCTGTCACATGTGGCTCCATGTGAGGCCTTTGCAGGAGTGCACAGCGGCAGGAGGAGGAGGAAGGAGACCTGCTCTGTTCTCAGCTGTTTGAGCCAGTACTGAGCTGTGTGGGTGAGGCGGTCTGACTCCCCCCTCCCTCCCCTCCCTCCCCTACATGCTCAATCACCCACTGATTGCCTCTCTTTTCTTCCAATACAGGCTGACAACACAACTGTTAGACACTGGGTGGGCTTCTCACTTCTCGCGCTGATGTCTGATGACTCCAATGTTAATTGACATGTATTCATGTGTTTGTGCACATTTCTTTTTACCATTATGTTGTTATTTCACCATCACCTCACCTTTAAACACTTTTATTTACTGTTGTGCAACCTGAGAACATCTCTTTACTTTATATATTTAGTACTTTTCATAATGCATACATTTACTACACTCCTGTTTACATTCAGTGTATTCATTTTGCAATGACTGTACACCTGTCTACCACAAACATATATTACATTACTTATATTTACACTATTTATTGTCCTTGATTCTAATTATTTCACTTGAATGATTTATTTGTATGCATATTCAACAAGCATTGTTGGAGGGAGCCTGAGATGCCATCGACTGCTTCTCTGTAAATGTTGCATATGACAATAAATAACTTGAAACCTGAACGCATTACGTTGCATCATGATACTTTATATGTGCATTAGATGTCTGTGAACAAAAGAGGTCCAACAACCTAGTAGTATCGCAAATAGCTGCCATGAAAACACTCACCTCACTGTTTGGTATCACAACAGCGTTCTGTTCAGCAGGTCTGATGCCCTTTAACCACCCCTTTGTAGATGGAGGCAGGCGTGGGGCTCTGGCGCCATCTGGTGGCTGTTAAATGATACTGAGACCTGAGAACCGTCAGTGGTGTGTTTTTTTCTCCAGTGAACCTTTTTCTCCACTGGGGGTCGACATGGTAAAGGCTCATGAGATGATATGCGGTCAGATGAAAGAAATATTTTATTTGATAATATTATATTTGATACTTGTATGACAAGAACTTCAACTTTGATATGAAATGCCACCACAGAAAAGAAAAGTCTTAGATGTCTACAGGCCTCGTAAGAATGCAAAATATGAAGCGTGCAGCTAAGCTAAGCTAAATAAATAAATAAAACAAAAAAACTGTTTATAGCTTGAAACACCCTCCATGTCAGCAGCAAAAAGAATGGGCTGCCACCTGCATTAACTGATTAGGCCGCTCGGGGCCAGCGGAACCAACTTTTAAGAACAACATGGCCGATATGTCAGCAAACTGTTATTATTTACACATACAGCAACATTAACTCACTTGGAGTCGTGTTTTTGTCCACCTGGCAAAGCTAAGTCTAATATCCACTCTCTTCTGACATGGAGATCTTCTAAACGTGAAAACAAGGCGTCACATATTAACAGAAGCAGCAACTCTGGGTGACAGCAGGTGAGTTTTACAGTGCCCTAAAAATGACACAAACAAAAGATTAAGAACAACAACCAAAACGTAATACTTTTTTTTTATCGTAGTTTGAAGGATTCAGAGCAATGTTTGTAATCTGTTGTACACTAGTGAGCCTTAATGACAGTTAATGATTACCTCATGTAACTCGTGTCAAAGAAAAGGTCAACCCTATACCATGTTCTCTCTGACTTATTGCTGTGTGTAACACTCACGTGCCAACAGTTTGGCAGAGTTTGTAACTCCACTCACGCTCAGCAGCAGCCTGTAATCATTGTGCAGCGTCAGCTCTTCCAGGGAACTGCATGGATGTGTCCTGCACTGGCAGAACGGCAGCAGCCACATAACACCTCTGTTAAAGCACGTCAGAGCACAATAAGGAATAGCAGTGTGAGGTGAATGAGTGGCACACCTGCTGCTCTTAAAGTGGCCGTGGTCCTGTGAGGTGCAGATTAAATGCTGCTCTGACGTTTTGGCTTGAGATGCAGTAACTGAGCGGCTATGCCAGGCATTTCAACACTGGCATCTGACTGGAGCAGCTGTCTTAGAACAAACAGGTCTGCTCTCTGGTTTCACAGTTTTTTAATGCATCACACTGTCATTAGCAAAAAGAGGATTTTTTTATTTTTATGATTTTATTTGCATAATCATAAAACATTGGGTTCTTGATAGTTTTATGGTATCGTTCCCCGCATCCGGACGTTTTGAATCACAAGGTGCTAAAGGGACTTTGGCCACTAGAAATTGCTGTGTCTTGTGAGAGATGCTCCTCAACCACAAGTGACAGAGATGCACAGGTGACTTCAGCGTCTTCTCTTCAGGTATGGTGTTAAATATTCTTTGGATTTTGCAGACAGAACAGCAGCATAGTCTTATTCCCAATGGCAATATTGTAGCTATATTTTGCTTTGTAGCTTTTTTTGTTTGTTTTTACCATACTTGAGTTTATAGAGTATATATTTGAACATAAATTCAAATTGTTGATTGTGTAACCTTTGTTTCTTATTTTGAGTGTATGGCATTTGAGCTACAATATAATCATGATGAATGTACAAAGGGACACATTACATTACATTTAGCTGACGCTTTTATCCAAAGCGACTTACATGCTATACATTAGACCGTAGACACAGCAACGGTGAGCAATTAGGGTTACGTGTCTTGCTCAAGGACACGACGTGGACTAGCTGAGCCGGGGATCGAACCACCGATCCTCCGATTGAAAGTCAGACACAGTCACAGGACACAGTCATACAGTGAAGCAAATTTGTGTTTGCTGTCCGAGTTCATAAACATTAACAGGGTCATATGACTGTCAGTGTGACAATCTGTTATAGAGTAACTCAAAGGAAGTTAACCCTCAGCTGTGCTGTCATAATGCTTTTCTTTTCTTTTTTTCCCTCTGTGACAATAAGCTCATGTGATTTAGCATTTACAAGTCATATACTTTCTGTCAATGAACACACAATAGTGAAGCGATTCAAGGTTGCTAATATTACTATAACATTTGCTTATTTTAGCTGCTTTAAGAGGGACTGTGATGGAGACATTTGCCCTGAGGAGGACCCAGTCCCTGAGGAGTCTTTCTGGGGTTCAGGAGAGGTCATGGGTCATGCCAGCTCCCACCCGCTGGGACAGGAAGTCTGTCTCTCAGCTGGTACAACAGTAAGTTCTACACAATGTTTGTGTACATACAGCATTAAATTACACACATTGGGAGGGAATAATAATAATCACAGGTTAAAAGCAGATTTAAATAAATTAAGTTTTGGGGTCTGAGGTTGGGAGCGTCAGAGAGGTCAGAGAGGTAAGAAGGGGTTCAGGTTTGTGAAGGGCTTTTTAGGTGATGAGAATAATCTGGATTATTTGCTTTATGGGGAGCCGGTGGAGGTTTTGGAGGACTGGGGTCATGTGATCTCTGGTGCGGGACTGGGAGAGGAGACGGGCAGCTGAGTTATGGACGTATTGTAGTTTGTTGATGGTTTTAGTGGACGGGCCGTACAGGATGCTGCTGCAGTGGTCCAGTTGAGAGGTGATGAAGGCGAGGATGAGTAGTTCAGCGTCTGAAGAGGAGAGGGAGGGGCGTAGACAGGCAATGTTTTTAAGATGACGAAGAGCTGTGAGCTGTCAGGTTAGTGGTGGAAATGGTAGCCCACAAGAAAATAAAAGCTGAGCATGAGTGCATTGCTCGAAGGCACAAAGACAGTTTCATTCACTTTGGTTGCTCAAATATGTCCAGCTGGATACAAATAAAAAGAGTTGTTTATAAATGTGTCAATTATTTTTTGCCAAACAGTTACCAAAGCTGTGCTGACCTGAGGGGTATTAAAAAACAGGAGCATACACTTCAGGTAATACATCTTTTTATTTTCTTACTTTCATCATAAGTAATAATATATTACAACAACAACACTGCCCAAAATCACGCAATAAAATTATATTTGCTGTTTTCAGGTGTCAGAAAGCTGTGTGGACGGTCGATGGAGGCAGCTGGAGGGCGGCGACAACGTGGCCCTCTGGGGAGCTGGAAGAAGCTCTAATTTGTCCAGGAGTCGCTCCATGGACACCCTCCCTCAGAAGGAGTCGTCGGTCACCAAAGCTCTGTGTGCCCTGTTTGAGTCCAAGGCCACCCTGCAGCAAGGCTTCAACAACAGCCCTCGGCTCAACTCTGCCTCTGCAGTGAGAGACTGCCCTCTGCGGGACGGGAGAGGCCACAAGGAGACAAGCATTCAGGTGTGAACATGTGTTATTATTTTTATGGCAGATTTCACAACATCGACTGTGCTCAGTGATGCCGACCTTGATTCTTTATACCCTAGAGTCCAGTTCACAGTTAATTTGGCACATAGATGCAGACATTGTAAGTAAACAACCAAACATCGAACACAACACCTTCCCCTCGGGACAGAAACACATGCTCCCATGGAAGCTGCGGCCAATCTGGTGTTGCACAAGTTTTTAAAGGAATCGTTCAACATTTTGGGAAATTCACTTTTTCCCAGGGAAATGGGAGAACAGATATCTCTCTGTTCACTAAACATGAAGCTAGAGCCAGCAGGCGGTTAGCTTAGCTTAGCATAAGGCAGGGAGAAACAGCTAGCCTGGCTCTGTCCAAATGTAACACAGCCCACCTTCTAGCACCTGTAAAGCTCACTAAATAATATGAGCTACCTCATTAATTTAACCTGTATAATGAAATGTATAATGTGCTTAGTTTAATGGGTACTGGCCGGCAGATTCTTTATCCCTAGAACACTAACGTTAAAAATAGTCACACTAACACTAACGTCGGGTTATTTTCACCCGATATAAAGTACCTGATAAAAAATACTTCTCATCAAAATAGGTTAAAATACAACTACACAAGGCCAATTTAAGTCCTCTTCTATTATTTTAACCTATAGGATTTCTCATAAAATGAAAAACAGGTATCATGGGGGGACCCTGAAAAAAGGCTCAAAATCGGGTGAAAAATGAGGAAATCGTCAATAAAACACAATTAAAAACATGAATAATGGAGCTATGAACTTGTTCTTTGGTCCACATGTTCCTGGGACATGTGAGCCTTGTCCTGTGAAGGAAAAGTCACAAGTCAGTGTAAAAACCCATCCGAAATTCTTTTACCCTCTAATACTAACGTCGGGTGAAAATCACCCGAACACATCCCTGTTAGAAAAACCAGAGATCGGAGCAGAGAGACACGCCCATCTTCAATAAAGACACGCCCACCTTTAATAGAGACACGCCCACCTTCAAAATGTTAGTGAGCAGCATGAAGCTACACAAGGACCCATGCAACTCAGAAAAAAGCAACACAATGAAAATAATGTAAACACAATTGCTCGGGTGAAAATCACCCGACGTTAGCGTTCTAGGGTTAAAACCGTAGAGATATTTAATGGGCAGACATGACAGAGGTATTGATGTTCTCATCCAACACTCAAAAAGTAATCGTAGTAGCCTGCATTCCCAAACAGTGTATATACCAAAAAGAGACATAGTCTGCCGTGACACTATAGAAACACCAAAAACAGTGTGTTGTAACCATTTTCACCACACCATATGTTGTTTATCCACAGAGAGCCGACCAGGTGGAAGGCAGAAAGGACATGAATGGACTCCCAGAGTCTTCAGCCAGAGCACCCAGATACTCACAAGGTGGGCTGTGATGCTTGTTTTCATGTTTATAGGCACTGACATCTGATAAGGCAGATGGGGTTGGTGCCCGAGCCCCCCCAAAGGCATTAGATCACTGTTTTATTTTGGTACCATGGATCACAATCTACTCTGTAGGTCTATTGAAACCTTTTGAACACCTAAGACCACCAGCATTGACCCTTGAGGAAGTCTGTGTTCTTGTTGGGTCTGTGAAATATGTATGTGGACTGAGGCATTTATCCGTCTGTAACAAAAACAGCGCTTGAGCGTCCCCATACATCGAGTATCTGAAATTAATCTAGATTAAGTTACCCGAGTAAGAATGCCTCAGGTATTTAAAGTGTCACCATGCACATCCTGACATGGGTAAACACTGACCTCTGTGTTCTGTGGCCCTGAGCTGCAGGGAAACAGCTAAATAAAGATGAGGATCTTGCGGTGTGAATGCATAACTATGCGTTTGGCTTACATGCTTAAGATAGGAGTGAGGCTGTTGCGATGGCTCCGACCATGACGCAGACCGTGGCCCTCTGAGCCATGCCCCTCTGTGTCCTGGAACTGATACGCCGCCGTGCGTATATCGTGCTTGACAATTTGACCCTGAGAAGTGTCCGGTGTGGATAGAGAATGACTGACAATAATCATTGTGTATTTTTCTTAACACCAATGTAAATATGAAAAAACATCAGCTATGAATTGTCCAACCACTAGACAATCCTCCTATGTTCAACCAGCATTATATAGCACAGTGGTTCTCAACCTTTTTTCAGTGATGTACTTTTTTTAGCCAAGTACCCCCTAACCAGCGCAAAGCATTTTTGGTTGAAAAAACAATGTAATACACAGCGCTGTGCCATCAGTGTCTGATTTAATATCAAATATATACAATTCAGTTGAAGAACTTACACTTATATTATTGAATATTTCTTAAATAACTATTTGGAATATTATTTATATATATTTATATATATATATATAAAATCTTAATTCCCCCTGGGGTGCTTTTAAGTACCCTAGTCCCCCCATTTAAGAACCACTGATCGAGCGGAACATATGTGACAATACTAATATGAAATAGTCTCTTTTGCAGCATTATCCGTGTGCCACTTTACTAAAATACCATCAGAATGTCTCTCTTTGTAATCATGTTGCCCACCAAACACCCACCGTCACACATGCTGCAGGTCCGACCCAGTGCCCGTTATAGTGGGTGACAATGTAGCTCTGGGAATGGGAGGTGGAGGGGTGCCTCAGTCTCTCAGTGACTAACCGAGGTGATTGACTCAGCTGAGTAGCAGCAGCCGCCAGCCCACCCTCCCAAAATAGCCAGAGTCTTCCACTGGGGCAGTGGGATCTGATAAAAATCAGCTGTCACCGAGGCCACAGGACTAGAAAGAGTTCAGTCCCAGTGAACCGAGAGGCACGGAGAGAGCAGACAGGCTGTATTGCACATCACAGGGGCCTTAAGTTATCCAGCACAGCGGAGATACACAGGGAAGTGACAGAGAACGACACTGGATGGTGTTTTAGTGAGTATCATGAGTTTTGACTGAGGCGAATGACTAGCCAATGTAAAGAATACTGTGTGATGATGACTGAGGAAGCTACTTTATTATGTTTCGGTAATTTGTCCGACGTGATTGATCTGTAGGATAAGTAAATTAGCATGTTGTAACATGAGTTTAGTGGATGCTCCTTGCTTTATTTTTAGTATATCAATATTCCAAATATTAAGTTTCATTTTGTGCAAGTGTTTGTCAATGACAAGATTCATTAAAAGTTTGGAATAAATTATTCAATTTCTCTTTGAATAAAGAGAAGAAAAACAACTATAATGATCTAAATGCTTTCCATTTTCCTCATGGCTATTTCTTTATGAGTGCTATCATAACTAAACAATCTCACAAATTGCAGTGTGACTATATTGCTGGCATCTTCATTCGTCTTAAGTGGCTATCAGTTTTCATCCCGTTATTCATAGAAATGTCTGGAATGGGAGGTCAGACAACAGGACCACTCAATCAGTGGCTTTCTGTGTTTCTATTATTACAAGAGTCATCGCAGCATGAGAAGCAGCGTGTCTGCCATCTAAGCAATAAGGACAATCAGACCTAACTTTTATTGACCGGAGTCCAACACAGTGGTGTGATGTGCTCTTCGGGGCCCTCCAGCGTGAGCAGCCTTTTGGCATGCTGGTTTTCATTACAGTCTGTGAATGTGGCGGCAATCGCCAACAGCTGATGGCGGTGAAGGTGGTGGTAGTGAAGAACAAATACCAACTGCATTTCAGCATCATTTGTACAGCTGCCGGCGGCCCAAAACGCCTCCCCATTACTGTGCCGCTAATAGCTCCTCTTCATTCCTGGAGAACAAACCTCAGATCAAAGAGTTGTCAGCAGTGCTTTCAAAGGGTGGGAATCACAGAGGAGGATAGCAAAGTTCAATGAAGCTTGTAGTCACTTTGATTTGGTAACCACTGGTTTTTACACATCAGTTTTTTCAACCTGCTATTGATTTGTGTGTATGGTGATAAGTGATGAAGTTAACCCCTCGGTTGAGTGGGTGAGCACTTCAACAGCACACGCATGGCACTCGTAGGCCTCATTCAGTCTGCTCACCCATCTATGAAAATAGTTTAAGTCCGGCCTCGTGAGAGGCGCCAGCCTGCTGGTCCATCCTTTTGTCCTGCGAGGGCTTAGTGTGTGAAAAGGGGAGGTGTGTTGAAATCTGTCCAGCCGGATGGCCTGTGCAGTACTCTGGGCTGTCGACCTCTGGTCATATTGTTCGTAGGGCGGTTGTTGTTGTGGAAATACGTTCTGAATTCGACACATCTACCATGTACTTTACTCAAAACGATCAACTGTTTTCAGGCGTATTGAGGACATTGGCTTTTTCCAATCAAAAAAATGTATTATTGCAGAGTAAACCAAACCAGGAAACCAGGAGATCGGACGCACACCAAGCTGAGATCACCTCTATACTTTTTAAAGGGTCAGGCAGGATCATTCCTTTTGGTCAGGTGTTGATGGTTTGATGGCAGAGAGCTCCCACATACAATGTGCAAACAATCTGTGTCACTCCAGCTGAGCTAGCAGTTGCTGTTTTTTCCTATTTTTCCTCAGGCATCATGGTCAGTCTATGGCATGCAGTTTGGTGATGGTCCCAAAGCAGCAGGCAGGCTGTGTGGGCCTGTTTGTCCTGTCAGCTACTGGGATCAGAGCCTTTGTAAACTCACTTGTTTGTTACAAGGTTTGCCTTAAGCACAATAAATCATATGTTGGTTCATTTGAATAATTAAGTCCTTCGAGTTACTCAGAATCCCTGTTAGGATGCCACACACCATAGGCCTTGTTGCAAATGGAATAGTTTCCACAAGTTAAGAGGGTGCTGCAACAGTGATAAGATAGATTCCTACTAAAAATAAACACACAGTGTTATCATTAACTTGTTGCTCGCAATGGTCACACGCTACACTTATTTCTGGACACTGAAAAGGAGTTCTATATATGTGTGTGTTAACAAATCTAAACTGAGTGATGGTGCCAGTAGATGGCTGCCTTGGTGTGTTGGTGTGCATTGTTTTGTGTTGTTTTTTGTCTTAAATATTGTTAAATGTTAAATGTTATGCACCTCGCGCCAGGACAAATTCCTTGTATGTGGAAACATACAACCTTAACCTTAAATGGGTTAAGGTTAGAGCCTCCATTAAATGGTTATTTTCCTTAAGTTATTCTTATGACATTATATGTGTGTATATATATATTAGTATTATTATTATGAGCAAATTATAAAAAATATATAGATATCTGAGGTTTATTTATTGGATTTATTTTGTATTTTCTATTGCAGATAACAAATATAGTTCATCACTGGCTAAGGGGAGTGTGCAAACAAGACAAAGCAGCAACAAGATATCTACTTCCTCCTCGGTGAGAGACAGATCGGCCGTCTATCTGTCGAGAGCAGCAGCTATCGACACCACAGGAGGCTCAACACAGCCAGTGAGTTCCTGAAATGCCTCTCATTCCTCTCCACACACTGAGGTCAAGGGCTTCAATAGGGAATAACCCCAATGCCCTTTCTCAATGGAAGCAACTCAACATTTTACAGAAAATCTATTGCATACTTGTATAGCGCATGTGAAGCACAGTGATAATATATACTTTTAAAGAAAATTATGTAACTTACTCATGATACAAACTGATCTAAATCACACTTTATTTTTCTGTTCGACAGGAATCCGTCAGTACTCCAGGAACGAGATCTAAAAACAGTAAGGTACTGTATAGTTCATTTAGCATCCTTTAGTGTGTGGGTTCTGTTATTAGTATGTGTGCTTTGTAACTGACTCTTATTGTGCTTGTTTGACCAAAGACATACATTCAAGAAACCAAGAAGCAAAATACAGCACAAAATAAATCCAATAAATTAAATTCCATTTATTTTGTACAGCCCAAAATCACAAATTACAAATTTGCCTCAAAGGGCTTTACTGTCTGTACACATACAACATCCTCTGTCCCAGCACCTCACATCGGTTCTCTCCCAAAAAAACCTTTAACGGGGAGAAAAAGGGAAGAAACCTTTGGGAGAGCAACAGAGGAGGATCCTCTCCCTGGATGGACAGAAGTACAATAGATGTCATGTGACCAGAATGAACAACATAACAGAGTTACAGCACATTCAATGCGGACAGAAATTATTCATATAATGAGAGTAGTAGGCTAAGGAAGAAGTTACAACTACCAAAAATAACAGCAATAGTAGAAATAGTAGAATAATGATGATAATAGAAGCAGTTGTCGTATTGGCAATATAAATTGCAATGCAACTAATAATAATAATAATAAAGATAATAGCAGTAGGTGTCCGGCAGGACCACGGTGCAGATAAAACCACAATTTAATGACATTTACAGTGAGATAAAAAACATTAACATCAACGTAACTGTTCTATGTTTACCATGTTATTTTCCATTGGCCTTGGCATTACAATTTACAGACAATGACTAATGACTAATGTATTTCACTGTAATGTATATATTTCCCAGAGCTAACCACCATTAGTATTGTAGATTTCCTTAAAAATAGAACATTTTACCAAAATATTATAACACAACTATCTACCAGATACTTGCATATTTAAAATGTGACACATTTTGTATGGCTTTGACTTTCCATTTCACAGAACGTAAAATAAACCAGCTTTTACATGCTGAGGGTGGTCACATTTATTTTGGATCAAAGGCCTTTTTGAACAGTACAGTAGACAATTACAGAGCTACAATTCTTACACTATTCACACAATTTAAACTACTATTAAATGATTATATCATGAAATCACAAAATGTATTCTGTTTTATCTTGTAAGATAAAGTTCACTCAGTTCATCTCACTTAAATCATTTTTATTGCAGCAATATAGGGTTAGCGTTGACCAACACAGTAGTAAATGTTGCATCATGTACCTGACAAACTGAACCGTTTGTATTACAGTCCACACATAGTTCAATCCCAATGACTTAACCAGAGAAAACTCAGCACCATCTAGTGGACTGAAATATATAGCTTGTATAATGAAAGATTGATACTTGGCGTCCATGTATCGACACAATATCGTAATGAGAAATATCGCGATACTATGCCGTATCAAATTAGATTGAATGACTAAATGTATTTGAAAGGTGCTGTTCATGGTGACACACCTTTAAATATCAGCCAGCTATAATGTTCCAATCAGATAAATGGAGCGTTTCAGCATCTTTTAACTCATTGTTGTGGTTTTGCGACCACAATTTTACTACTTTGGTTCGGTCACGCTGCCCTTATCAGTTTTTGTCTACACTAGGTATCTGATTCCAGAAAAAACAAACACTGTACCGTACCCTACCAGCCCAGCACCAAATAGACAAAATTAACAAGCAACTGGAGAACATAGTGGAGCATAGACTGGTTAAATATGCAGATATTTCCCTCAGGAGTTGGTTGAGACCAAAAACAGAGATAAAACAAGAATAAATATTCGACTTGCATTTGTCAGATTACTATACTTCAAATGAGTGATACTTTTGCTCCGTCTCAGCTGGATGTACAACTGTTTGCCTACAATATTCCCATTAAAAATGTGACACTACATTATGTCATTGTTGTGTATGCAGCTTGTTTCCACTGCCCTAATGTAGCCAAAAGCATTAAATTAATGCAGATTTAATGCAATTCAATTTAATTTATTTGTAGTCCAATATCAGAAATCACAAATTTGCCTCAGAGGGATGTATAGCATACGATATCCTCTGCCTTGGACCCTCGCAGTGAAAAGAAAAAACACCCCAAAAACAATTTGCATTTCCAACGGAAGACATTTAAAAATTAATGTAACTTGGTGCATTTGGTGTAAAGGCTAGGTGTCTGTTTGATGTCTGCTTACTAACAGCTATAGTGTTTTGTTAACTCTGGTGTGACAGAGGATGGTTTGCTGTGAATAACATCAAGCGAGCATAAACAAAGGTAAAGTATGACTTAATTTGCAAACATGCATGCCATTCTAATATTTGCACCTTAACTAATGCTGTTTTTGATGATTGAAATCTAACAATGTTACTCCCATCTGTCTTTCATTTAAAGATGGCTGAAGCAGGCAGGAAAATCACAGTTTTACAATCATCTCATGATGAAGATGACCTGCCTCTCCCCCCACCTCCTCCCGTACCACCCAGACCCCTTGACTATGAGGGGCCCTCAGCAATAGGTGGTCTCCCTCTGCCTCCACCTAAAGAAACCTTTTCCATGTTTTACCAGCAACGGAATAAGAGTGAGCTAAAGAGGCTATTTAAACACATCCACCCATACCTAAGGGCAAGTCTCGATGATGCAGTGGACGATGAGATAATGAAGGCAGTGCAGCCAGAAAATACTCAAGCCGCGGATGCAGCTTATCAAGGTGAAGTGCAGTCCATGAGGTGGATCTTTGAGAACTGGACTCTGGACAATATTGGGGATCCTCATTCAACCAAGAAGCTACTGGATGATGAAGAGTTAAAAGGTGGAAACGTCAGAGGTACCTCCTCTATGTTTGAGCAAGTTGACAGCACCCAACACATGTCTGCTGAAAGACAGACTTCTGTCAGAGGGGATGTGAGAACATCAACATGGCTGTTTGAGACCCAGCCCTTGGATTCTCTAAATAAATCAGAAAGAGAAGAGGGGGAACTGGTTGAAGCAGTGCTGAAAGAACCTATCCAGCCAGGAGATGTGACAGGTGCTCGGCTGCTTTTTGAGTCTAAACCATTGAGTGACTTCAGACGCTGCAACTCAAAAGAAGACCACAGCTTCCTCAAACTGAGATCTGAGCTTCAGGAGCAGAAAGGAGATGTCGAGAAGACTTTAAAACTCTTCCAGGCAGACCCTTGCTGTGCCATCAGAGACAACAGTGGCAATATCCATGAGATTAAATCCATCTGCAGGGAGGAGATCAACAGCAGTAACATCAGCACTGCCCGTTGGCTTTTTGAAACCCAGCCTTTGGACCTGATTAATAAGGGAACTGATGGGGTAAGAATTATTCGGGGTATATCTCTGGAAGAGGGGCACAGAGGAGGAGTTGACCAAAAGAGGTGGATGTTTGAAACTCAGTCATTTGACACAATAAAAGAGGTCGTCGGAATGGACAAGTTTGAAGGAACGGTGGCTGATTGCACTGGAGAGGCCGATGTTGTGAACAAGAGGAAGCTCTTTGAGATGCAACCCTTGGCAGCACTAAAAGGAGACTCCGCAGAGCAGTCTTTGGAAAAGGAAGACATTATTGCGGGAGATGTCAAGACTTCTCTGTGGCTGTTTGAAACTCAACCCATGGAGACCCTGAATGACAGCTATGAAGTTGGGCGCTTAAAGAAAGTTACCCTTTCAGCAGACGAACAAGGAGAAGTAAAAGGCAAAAAACAAATATTTGAGAGCTGCAGCATTCAAAAGAACACCTCATTCAAAGAACAAGAGATTGAAAAGGGCGATGTTAAAGGATTCAAACATCTTTTTGAAACAATTCCACTGGGCAAAATCGCTCAGTCTGATGAAGAGTTTATTGAGGGGGAAAAAGCTATTGCAGCAGGAAACGTAAAAGGTGCCAAAGCAAAGTTTGAGACAACTCCCTTATACGCAATAAAGGACGGCTCTGGAAACCTCCATACAGTCACAACAGTCAGCCGAGAAGAATTAATCAAAGGAAAGGTCCAAAACTATAAATGGATGTTTGAGACAAAGCCTTTAGACGAGCTTGCAGAAAGACAAGACAATGTTGAGGTGATCAAAGGCATCACCAGACAGGAGGATACAATGGGCGATGTCAAGATGGCAAAGTGGCTTTTTGAAACCCAGACAATAGATGGGATCCACTCCAAGTTCAACCAGACAGAGCAGAATGCTTCTGTAGAAGAAGAGCATCGTAAAGGTGATGTCAAGAACTGTAAATGGTTATTTGAGACACAACCAATGAACATTTTGGATGAAAAATCTGAAAAAGTTAATGATAAAGAAGCCATTGACAATACCAATGTCAAGTCCATTACTTGGCTTTTCGAATCACAGCCTCTAGACATTATCAAAGATGGCGAAGAGTACAATCTGAAGCTATGCAACACCATTCAGGATTCTGTCAAATCAGAGGTTGGTGTTCAAACAGTCAAACATGTTTTTGAAACTGAAACCTTGAATAGAATTGGAAAGGATGCAAACTCTGAACACGATGTGAGATGTGTCAGCCAGATCAACTTTCAGTCTGGAGATGTCTCACGAGTCAAAGAACTTTTTGAATCCCACTCCCTCGATGAAATAGGATCAGAAATGGTGACATCTGAAGAACAGAAACAAGACGAACACCTTGTAAAAGGTTCCGTACATAAATTTACCTGGATGTTTGAGAACTGTCCCATGAACCAGTTGAATAAGGACATTGAAGGTTCAAACATTCAGAGAGTCAGTGGTGAAGAAGGTGGCGATGTACAGAACAAAAGGTTTGTATTCGAAACCTCCTCGCTGGACAAAATCCAGGACCAGCCCCTTGAACAGATGTCCGACTCTGTGGAACAGCCTGTGAGCAGTGTTGACGTAAAGTCGAGCACAATGATGTTTGAATCCCTGCCACTGTATGCCATCAAAGATAAAGAGGGACAGTTTCATGAAGTTACAACTGTGAAAAAAGAGGAGGTAATGAGTGGTGATGTAAGAGGAGCAAGGTGGATGTTTGAGACAAAACCCCTTGACGCCATCAAGGCAGACAAGGATGTTTACGTCATCCGAGCTGTAACCCAGGAAGATGTCCAGAAAGGAGATGTGAAATCAGCCAGATGGAAGTTTGAGACACAACCTTTGGACTCCCTGACCAGCCAAGATGAGCCCTCTGTTAGGGTCATTGAAGAATTAGGAAGCAGTAATGTGCAACTCAATACACAGATATTTGAATCTGAGCAGTCATGCCAGAAGTTCATGCGAATGGTCAGTGTCACTGACATCCAGCAGGGCGATGTCAGGACCTCCACCTGGCTCTTTGAGAATCAAACCATTGAAAGTCTGAAAGGGGAACCTCAAGATCAAGGTCCGGTAAAAACGGTCCACAGAGAAGACAGCCAGAAAGGAGATGTGAAACGCTGCACTTGGCTGTTTGAATCACAGCCACTTGACAAAATCAAGGAGCCTGAAGATACCTCAGTGCAAAGTTCTGAGGAGAAAATACCAAAAGCTGATGTGAAGTGCACTACCTGGCTCTTTGAAACCACTCCACTAGACAAAATCACTGCCGACAGTGTTGCTGACACCCTGTCCTATCTGTACCAAAGGGCTTTTGTTCACTCAAGCGGCATCATTATAGAAGCAAATGGGAGTAGAAATGTTATGATGGCAAAATATCTGCTGGAAAGTAATGAAGGTGTACAAATCCAGAAAGAAGAGGTTGTCGGGGGTAACATCAGGAACATCATGTTACAACTCTTACTCAAACCAACCCTAAAGCCCCAAGTTAGTCTTCTTAGAGAAGTGGAGATGGGCAAAGTGAATACCACAGTAGTAGAACTTCCAGTCTACGAGTCATCCACAATCATCAACCTTGAGAGGGATCAAAGAATACAAAACATTGTCCAGAGGATCGAAGAATTGCTTGTCCAAGATAAGGATTTCAAAAAAGGAATCATAATGCAAGAGACTGCGGGGGGGCAAGCAGAGATGTCAGTATATTCACTCATCTACAATTCGGAAACCAAAACCGAGGGTCACGTTATAGAGAGAGGAGACATAAAGTCTACAATTGGAAATCTGTTAGCAACTGCTAATAGTCAGAGGACTGCGGCATCATGTAGAGTGGATGAAAATGAAAAGGGAAACGTGAATCTTTACAAAAGTTGCATTGAGAAAGGAGACTTACACTATCTGAAAAGTCTTCACACAGACGCTACAGCGGATGAAGTTGATCACAGCCTTCTGACTGAGGACTGCATTGAAATTGTTCATGGCGATGTGAAGGAAGCAAAGAGAAGTCTCTGTTTGCAAAAAGAGCAGGTAGAGCGAACCATTTCTGATGTTTTGCCTGGAGATGTAAAGAACACCAAAAAAGTGTTTTCGTCCGAGTGCTCTCTCTGTGTGGACACCTGCGCTCCGAAGGAAGAAATAATCCCTGGGGATATCCTAACAGCAAAGCAGCAACTTGCAGTGCTGCAACCTGTTTTGTTGGAAAAAGAGGAAATTGTGGCCGGGGACATCAAGGCAACAATGCAGTCATTAGAACGCGCAAAGCAACAGAGCATGAGTGTGGAGCGGGAGATCATTAAGCCTGGGACTATCTATGACATGAACTTGTCGGGCCCTGAAATAGAAGGAAGCCATGCACAAAAAGAGCAAATTATTTCTGGAGATGTGAAAGCAGCTAAAAAGTCCCTTGAAATGGCGAAGCAGCAAAGCATGCATGTGGAGCGCGAAGTCGTTGTTCCTGGAAAAATATACAACCTGAATGTCACAGCACAAGAGGAAAGCTCCTCCGAAGTGATGCAATCTACATGTTCGTCTTCCTCCAGATGCCAGCAAATCAAGACTTATCCAAAGGTCAGTGATGCAGAGAAAGATCAGGGAAGCCATGTTTCCTCTGAGGCTTGTCAACAAAGTGCAGTGATAGTCAATAATTGTGCCCCAGAATCCCTGCCACCTTTTGTAAGTTGTGAGTGTAATGATCAGACAACAGAATATGAGACTGAAGAAGTTATAAGAGGAGATGTGAAAGCATCTATTAGGTCTCTGCAGAGTGCAGCAACGGAGCAGAAGCTCCTAGATAAAGAAGATATTGTAAGAGGTAATGTCCAATTGGCTTTGCAATCTCTTGAGAAGTCTAGTGTAAATGTATCCAAAGGAGACTATAAAGCTGCAATGATATACAGGAATTCAGGGAAGGCTTGTTCAGGGAGGAGCAAGACTAATCAGAAGCAGTGTGTTGTGGTATCTATGCCTCCGTCTGACACAGTGTTGTCTCCTTCAATTTCAGTAACCTTTGAAGGACAACCATCCATTACAACACAGAATTCAACACCCAACCCTGTAGAAAATGGAATTTCTAAATCATCCAGCTCTGTGAGTGTCACTCCACCTCCACTCCCTCAAAAGAAAAGTGAGAAACCTCAGGAGCAGAAGCCAGCTTTACCTCCAAAGCCACAATGGACAAAATCAGTAGTTGTAGAAGAACCAAACATTTTAGCTTCTCCCGAAGTCACTTGCCACATGAAAGACAAAATGAAAAGCGCAGTGATTCCTCCAAAACAAAGCAAACCGTTCCCTGAGCCCTCTCCAGATAAACTACAAAGAACTATATCACATGGCAAAATCAGTAAAGAGACCCTACATGAGACATCTCACCAAAACTTTATTGAAGCATTGCAAGTCTTAAATCAAACAAACGAACGTCTGCCAATAGACTCAAAGGCTCAGGAAACTAAGAAGAAAAAGAAAACACACACAGGGAGTAAATCAGACTGCCAAGTAATGATGTCAAATAGCAATGTGGAGCAAGTGGAAATGGAGAGAAATGTAATACAGAAAATCAATGCAGCTGATGAGATACAAATGTGCATGAAGAACTATGGCGAAGACGGTAAATGTGAAATGAACATCACCTTGCAGGCTGCTCTTCAGAACTTTGAAAGAAAGGAAAGTGAGACGCAAGAAAGAAGAACCCCTTTGTTGTCCAAGAAAGTAAGTGTAAATACCCATAAACAAACCAACAAATCCGCTGCTCAACAACACAAATCACCTCCCAAGAAAGAACTCAACACCGATGACGCACTGCAAACATCAAAGACCAAGAGATGCCATGAACAGCAAAATGACCTCAAGGAAAAGCAACCCAAACTCGAGGATAAAGTGGTTTTAAGAGAGAAGAAATTAAAGGAGACAGATGATGAAAGACGACAAAGGCTTTCTGTCCACAAAGAGGAGATCATGAAGGGAAATGTGACAGCAGCTATGGAAATCTTTGAAAATCTGAGGAAACGAGAGGAACTCCAAGGAATCCTGTCTCAAGTGCAAGACATAGAAGGAGATGACAGCAGTGTAGATGTTTGCTCCTTCAATACGTTATATGAGACTGTTCCTGCTTGGATGGTTAAACCAAGTGGAAATGCAAAGCAAAGTAAATCGGAGGAAAAGAAAGTTGAAGTAGAGACACAGGACGATGATCTAGAGAGCATCTCGTCAGTTGAAACTGCATTTGAAGATCTGGAGAAGGCAAGCAAGGAAATAATGAATCTGAAGAAAGAAACATTAGCAAAACTTCTTGATATTGAGGAGGCCATTAAAAAGGCTTTGTATTCCGTCTCCAATCTGAAATCTGAGGCTGACATTGTAGGTTTGTCAGGACTATTTGATGAATCTCTGAAATCTGAGCAAAACCTCCAACCTGCCAACAACATCAGGAAAATAAGTATTGGGTCAAGCAAGGCCAAATCGGGTCAAACCACAGAGGCAGTTTTAGATTCAAGTCCTTCTAAACAAGACGTGCACAGAAAAGTCCACAACAAGCCACTCATCAGACAGTCCTCTTCCCAGTCTTCTCCATCATTCATCTCCATTCACTCGGCTGCCAGAAGATCTGTTGAACCAAAGGCACCCATGTCAACATTTAAACCAAAAACAGAGGGTCATTCTAAAAATTGCCATGATGCAAATGGTGATCTCAGACAGAAGTCTGCTGCTGATGAACAGTCAAAGAATGGTCACAGTCCTGCACATCGCAAGGTGAGTGTGATCGAAGTGAAAACGACCCCAGAGGAAGCCGCTGGAATAGTTGGCACAAAGACTGTCAGTGAAACCTACGAAGAGACTGATGGCTTTGGCAATGTGTTCGTTTCATCTGTGACTTCCACATTTGTCACCAAACAGTCAGACAGTAAAACATCAGCACTGTTTGAAGTAGTCGGTAGTCCAGCCAGATACGAAGTCATGACATCGCCAATAATTAGAAGATCTGGTCGCCCTTTTGAAGATAAAGTGTTGAACCACACCAATGAGGAAGGGACGGTGTTTGTAACATTCAGCCAACCGAAGGAAAAGCACTAAGTAAGACATGCAGTGCGTTTACTTGCCCTTTAGGAAATCAGTTATTCCATTTGTGTATTTATTACAATATGTTTTTATGAGGTTTTGTTAGTCATAACATTGATCTTATTTAATCACTAAAATGTTGCATTTTAATAAAAAAAAATTGTCTTATGGATTTTATACTGTAACCACATGTTAAACTGTTAAGTTCTTGTATTAAACATATGCAGTTGATACTTTATGTTCTGTTGTGTACACTGTCAAATAAACAACAGTTTAAAAGTGACTTATATTCTTCATGCTAGTCTCTCATTATTATTCCACAACTTTAAAACCTAAAGTGATATGGAAAATTATTATTTTAATATCAACAATGATGTTTTGCTACAGACAAGTTAGCTTGCAGTCGTGGAATTTACAAAATGGTCATCCCTTATGCATATCCTCAAAATTATTCTAGCAATAGAAATTCAATCTGGAGAGACCAGTCAAATACAGAAAGGATAATTGTTTATTGTTAACAGATGATATGTGATGATAAAGTCTTGACAGAATCTTTGGCACTTGGGCTCTACAGGAAGATTTGTAATTGAGCGCCGTCTACCCCGATCAGCAACAAGATCAATCCCCCCCAAGTCCAGACCTGGTGGTGGTGGTGGCTGATTAGGCTGCTAGAATGATGAGTTGTTGAAGACGGGGAGGCCTACTTCTGGTTGTTATGCCGCTTTGTCAGCTGTAATGACAAAAACATATACTGTATTCTGCTCACTTTCAGCCGTCACTGCCTGCCGTTGTGAACCAAATAATATGTTCTGGTTCATATTTCCTCGCACACCTTTTTGTTTTTGAAACCAGTTAATTTTGGGTCACTGCATCCGAGGGAACATTCACTGGCTAATTGTGGAAAAATATGTTTGTTTGTACCTGATGATGTGTTGATATTGGTGTGGTGATATTCAGACAGAACTGGTCATTGAAATTATTCTTTGTTTGACTTACTATGTTTAAAAAAATATATATAATCTGAATTATTTTGTAAATAAAAATAACATGTGGGCCCAGGCCAAGTGGTTGAGAGTAACTGCATCAAATCTGGGTTTTGTTGAGTTACAACAGTTTGCAAAGCTTGACATATAACTAAAATATATACATTTTTTAAACCATAATACATAAATAACGTTGGACAACTTAAATGATGACAGAAAGGCCAAATTAATTGTTTTCCATAAAATACCTTTAACTGAATTTGTTTTATCACCATAGTTTGATTCACCTGCCAAGGACATGTGTTCCGCCTGTTTGACACCTGTCTATCCAATGGAAAAAATGGTGGCCAATAAACTTATCCTGCACAGCAACTGTTTCTGCTGTAAACATTGTCAGAAGAAGCTCAGGTGAGATATTTTCCACAGAATAATAAAGTTACTCAGATCAATTGTTGTAAAAAAACAACATTCACCCTAATTCATATTTCACATGAATTGAATGAACATTCTAACAATAATGAGCTAAAACATTCTCCAATGCATTGCAATCATCTGCAGCTGATCTAGCATCTGATTTTAACTATAGTTTTATATTATAAAAGACTTTGTTTTACTTTATTGCAGCATCCACAACTATTCATCTCTTTATGGAGAGTTCTACTGCATTTCTCACTACCAGCAGCTTTTTAAAAGAACAGGAAATTATGACGAAGGATTTGGGCACATGCAACATAAAGACCGCTGGCTTCAGAAACATAAAGCCATAGATGAGCCAGCCGTTGAGTCCACTCCCAAAATGACAAAAAGCAACTCAAACACATCTGATGGATCCAGAGAGTCCTCTGCTGGTGTTCATGTACAAAATATGCCTGCAAAAGAAATGGTATACAACAGTGGTACTGAAGTTAAGGGCAAACTAAAAATGAGCTGGCCACCAGAGAAGAAGAGTCCTGGGTTTAATCCAGCACAGCCAACATATGTGAAGAAAACAATATGTGACATTCGCAGAGCATCGACTTCAGAGCATCACAAAAGTGACAACAACCAAATAAAGATCAGCCATGATGGAGAAGTGAAAGATAAAGGGGGGACATTTTCAAGCTCCTTTATTTCAGGTGTCAACAAGCAATCTAAGACAACAGGCTATACCTTAGGTGAGAAGTTGCCATCGGAGCAAACGAAATTCAGGAGCGATCCAATCAAAGACAGTGTCTCCTTCACAGGACATAACCTTTCTCTGCCCTACTTAGAAAAGGGCAATGCTGTCACAAAAACAAATGTGGCACCCACTTCAAAAACAAACAATCAAACATTTAACAGGCCGGACACCTATCCGAATAAAGCTAGGAAGCATGTACGATTTGCTCCAAAGGTTGATGTTGCTCAGTATGACCCGTCCTCTCAACTGACCACAGAAGCCAGAGGTGAAGAGCACAGTGCGCAGCTTCCAGACCAAAACACAGTGAATCAATCCAGGGACACAGAAGAGGGCAGAGACAAAAAGAACCTAGATCAATTGTCATTTGAGTCCAGCAGAGAACAGCACGGAAGAGGGGTGCATCTTGAAATCCCTGAAAATAAACGCCATGGCGAAACAAGCAGTTCTTTGAAAGAAAGAGTACCTGTTGTTGAAGTGGAGAACAGTCAAGAGGTCCCACAGACTGATATAATGGTTCTGAATGAACCTATGAGCAAGGGTGAGGAATCACTTGATACTCAGAGTTTCACTGACACTTTAAATTCAACTCAAGATGATGTGAAACACCAAGAGCCATGTGAGGTATTGCATGTCATTCCCAGAAACTCCATCAACCCTTGTGAATCAGAAAGTTTAAACACTCCGCACAGTTTGGTAGAACATATGCATGGAAAGGAGGCTGGTCTCGTGAGCAATACAAATCAGTTTGAAAAGACTGAGTCAGCCAATGACAATGAAAGTCAGAAGAAACCTGTCGTGAGAACAAATTCTCTGAGGGGCTCTGCAAAACAGGCTGAGAAGACAAAAGTCAAACTGGGATCCTGGTCCAAAGGAAAGAGTCCTTTGTCCAAGCTCTTCACATCAGGTGGAAACAACAAGACAGGCAAGGTTGACCCAAAAGATGTCAAACCTGGTGGTGGCCTCTTGGGAAGACTGTTTCAGTCATCCTCGGAGAAGGCTGAGGACGTCACAAAATCGGTTGCGCAAGATGAAAGAAATGACAAAATACCTGATGATGACAAACAGTCAGAGGAGGTAAAGGAGGCCGTTACAAAAGAGATACAAAAGCAGGGTTACATGTCTCAAGTACCACCTCAGGAACAAAAGGCTGGAGAGGATATAAAGGGACAGTCTTATTTTGCCGAGCCCAACACAATGGAGACCAACATAGGGGCTTTCAGCAAATCCACAGAGCCATCCAACCTGCACAAGCCTTCAACAAGTGAAACAGGAGATGACAAAACAGCTCCAGAACAAACGAATGAGCATGAATCAGATTTGCTAAGCAGTGAGTCTATAGGCCTGTCTGGAACTGATCCTGGAAAAGCAGAAGAGTCAAAAGATCTCCCCAGTACAGTGAGTCAAGCATCAGAGGAGTCAATCAATCAGTTAATAGCTGAGACAAGTGGTGATGACATTTTGAGCACTCCATTTAATATAAATATTTTGGTGAACACTGTTAGTTCAGCCCCAGATGACCTGTTGGCCATTCAGATAAACACTGATGTATCTGCTCAAAAGCCAAATGAAGTGCTTGATGCATCCGACGAAGGACAAAGAGACCTGTTTGATGGCACGCTTCTTGATCTCAACCATGAACTTCCTCAAGATTCCTCTAATCCAGTCAGCCCTACCGATACATTTTTATCTTCAGTCATGGACGCAGCTTGGCCCGAAGCTGCTTCCACTGATCCTTTCAGACAGCTTGACGCTCACATGATACCAGCTGAGAATGACGTGATGCTTGATCAGCTTATTGTCCCTGCTTCAGCAACCGTGAACCAAGAGGAGGCTCCAACCTCAAGTCCTTCTGGTACAAACATCCAGACAAGGGAGCAGGGTGCATACTTTGACATTTTTGGCTCAGATGACACTCTGTTCAGCCAGCCAACTGCTGTGGAAGTGCCTCATCAAGTGCAAGCTTTTGCTTCTTCAAACCAACCGTCCGACTTTCCGGATGACATCTTTGGAGTTAGTGATGTCTTTACGGTGCTGCCATCCAGCCCAGCCACCTCTAGCTCCCTGAATGATTTGCTTGGTTCAGAAACATCTTCTTCAGCTCACACAGATCCTTTTGCTGATGACATCGTTGCATCAGAACCGCAGTTGCTGCCCGTTGTTGAGCCAAGTGGTGTAAATGTATTGGTGGACAGTCTTCTACTGTCTGGTAACAGCAGCACTGGGCAAACATCTGAAAGCACTGTCACAAACAGTAGCTGGATGGATGATTTGCTTGGTTAAAAGCAAGAGTTTATATGATGTTATACACATCGTTGGAAAGTATACCAAAAAAAAGCAATTAAAAAAATAGCATTTTTTTTAAAAACTACGGATATGATAACCACTTCACATTAAATTTGTTTTAAAAAAGCATAGTGAATATTGATTTAATATACTTTGACCTTTTATTAAGAAATCTATATCAAACACAGTCTGTAACATATATGTTATATCAATTTTGTGTGGTAATTACAGAACGTGTCTTTACATTACAGATGGAAAATAAATCCAATTCATGACATAGATGTGCTTTTTTTCCAAAGTTAATACAAAAAGAAGTAAAGGATGTAACATTTTCAGAATAACTTTGTTTTAAAGTGATTCCACATGTTTGAGAAGGCCCTGTCACCCCAGGTCCAGCGCTTGGTCCTGATGGTCTTAAATCACAGAGGGAGTTTTGATTGATGATCTCTTTAGGTTAAACTAAATTGAAATGCCATCATCTCATATATTTTACTGCAGGGCAACATTTATCTTATTAAAGGGTCTCTGTTAATTATATATTACGGTCTGGACCTGCTCTAGATTGAAAGTGTCTTGAGAAAACTATTGTTATGATGTGATGCAATATAAATCAAATTAGTTAAATTAAACTGCTGCTGTTGTGAAGAGCAGGTCTGGAGGCAGGAGCAGGAAGTGCTTCCACTTCCAGGTGTGAGCCTGTTTCTTTTTTCTATGTACATTGATTGCAGTACTTTTAGTTATTTGTTAAGTTAAAACTGATAAACATTGAACAGATATTGCTTCCTTTGAATTAAATGTGTGCATGGTATATCTTGTGTAGTGCCCCCGTTGTCTATTCAAGCCTAAGGCACTACTTGGTTGCTCCTCTGCTATTGGTCCAACTCATTTAATTGATGATAATGTCCAGGTGTTTGATCAATGTCCATTGATCCATTTGCGTGTATTTATACAAAACAAAATCTTAATCAATGTCTGCACAACATAAACGTAAATCATAAAATAAACTATAAACATTTCAATCTCTGTGTTACCGTATTGTCACCAGTTGTATCACGGTCTAAAAACAGTTTGCTACCGCAAAACGAGCAACACCTGGCCCCAACGCCTCTCCGATTTTGTAGGCCTCAACATCAATTATAAGTCGGCCTTATGTCACCTAGTGGAGGTCCAAAGTGACAAAACTCCATAAAATGGCTCTACACCACATATGTCAAACTCAAGGCCCACGGGCCAGATCCGGCCCGCCACGTCATTTTATGTGGCCCGCGACGGCTTGAAAGGCATGATCACCACCACGGACCCGTTTTCAGTCGGTCGCGGATCCGTTTCCGGTTCGTCGCGGACCCGTTTTCAGTGGGTTGCGGACCTTTGCATGGGCAATATAAAAATATTGTGCTTTTATTTTGAAGGGAATTTTGAATGCAGTAGAGTGCTATTCACACTCCTCAGTGCTGCGTTCACAACACACTTTGCTTGCATGAGTTTACACACGCACTATTTGTGATAGTTCACTTCATTCCCGACCTTTTTATTATGTTTGTGCATGAAAGCACTGCTGAGTCTGTTAAAAAAGGCTGAAGTTATAAAATGATTATGTGTGTTGTATTACTTTGTGTCCTTAAGATGCACTTTGGGGTTTTTAATTGAGTGTAAAAGTGAATATTTCTAACTAGTTTTTTTGTGTTGGCATGTGAGATTCTGTACCATTTCAGGCTCAAACTGCACCATCTTTTCATGAAATCCATTTGAGAAGTTGAGCATGTTTCTTGCTTTGGATCTCGGTTCATTCAGGGGTGATGGTGCAGCCAGACCAGTAGAACCACTGCCCCAGACCACATGCATGTTCTTATTGGCTAGTTATGTCCTTCTCAACTGTGACAAAAAAAAGCTTTGAACAAAGTTAATATAACAACGATTGTTTGATCTTTGTCTTTGTTATTTTCTTCTGTTTTAAGTTTGATCTTTGATAGAGTAATGTGGGTTTTTATATATATACTGTATATATATAAATACACAGTATATATATATAAATGCATGTACAATATTGTTACACTTGAATAAACAATACAAAGACAGTTATTTAACAATATGTTCGGTAGTAGTTAAATTTATACAGTGTTACAGTTACAACCGGCCCTTTGAGGGCGACCATGATGCTGATGTGGCCCGCGGTGAAAATGAGTTTGACACCCCTGCTCTACACCTTGTGTATATATTTATGTTCAGATGAAAACCAGCACAGCTTGTGCCAGGCTCATCTGCCCTGCACCTGTTGACAATAAATCAGATGATGTGGATGTTCCTGGTGTGTCATTGTGCCTTGTGTTTGTCGAATAACCTGGTGATCTGCCCACCGTCATGCAGTCCGGAATAGGTAATATTCTACAGCTGCATATAAATACATCTGCAGCTGGTGGTAGTTTCATATTCACCATACGAACATTAGTATCAATTTTCTCATCTAACTCTTAGCAAGAACAAGTATAAACAATATCTTTCACTTCCTATTAATTTCTTGTCAATATTCCAAAGAACTTTCCATGTATATTGTTAATCACCTTGAAAAGGCAGTTTGACAGTTTGCTTTATTTTTAGAAACGTTATTCACATATAAAGAGACATTCTTAATGCTTAAATTAGGAACACATGATTTTCATCATGTGTGTAAAGTGTTAAAATCACAAACAGCAATGCATGTCATTATTAACAACTTCATTAAAACTCAGCTATGGACACATTAAGCTCAGTAATGAAAACAAAAGAGACCTTTGTGCATACAACACCTTATAACTTCTACAGCTGCTTTTGGTCTGTTCTATATGATGTGATGACTTATGTGCAGTTTGAAGTGAATACATTCTGGATTTTAAACATGTTTACAGCTTGGTTGATTTGGGATTTGAACAACTAGTTTTGCTTGTGGAGGTCCCGTCTCTGAAAGTCAAAGGACAGATGAGAGATATCAGGAAGCAAATGATAAGACATAAGAGATGAACTTGTCTAATGACATGTCATGATGGCGATAGATTTGCGATAGTTACCTGTTGTTCTCGGCCTCATCGGCTGACTCAGGAAGATCTTTGCTCTTGGTTTCAGGAAGCAGGAGGCAGAGTGCTCCACTGAGCAGTGTTAAGCTGCTGAAGACTGTGGTGGGTGTGACCCAGTGGTACACAGCCAAGATGTTAAGAAGTGGTGCCAGTAATCCACCGATTCTTCCTGACATGGCTCCTAAAGCTGTGGCTGTTTGTCTGAAAGGGGAAGGAAGAAAATTTGAAAATATTTCCACGTTTGGATCAAAATTCAAGAAACTTTCTTTATAGCTTTCTTTATAGCACGCTTAAAAATAGTCCCCAAAGTGCTTTGACTGAAAAAGCAAAGTAGAAGCAGGATGCTCTTGTAGTGCTGCACTGTGTGTACTGGTCACCACTGGTTAGTGGTTAGCCAAACATACTGTCCCAAAAAAAAGTGCACTGCAGAGCAATGACTGAAAGGTAGTATGAAAAAGTGTGTACTGATGGTTCTATGATGGCTATCAATCAGAGGGCAGTATAACAAAGGCTATGAGAAATTGTAAATCACTGCAACCACAAGAGGTCCTTCAGCATCAAGGCCATAACCGGGTACCCAAAATATGAATACGTTTTCCGCAGTAGAATGCGAGATTAGGCATGGACAGACACAGAGGTGCACACTTAATCACAGACTCACTCAAGGACACATGCACACACGTGACTTATTGCATGAATAACTAGAAAATTTCGCAAGAAATTTTGAAAGTGTGGCGCCTACTGCCGTAATAGCTGAAAATAATTGAATATTGCAGAATAAAGCTCAATATAGCTCAATAAAACTGAAAATAGCATAATATAGCTTAATATAGCTCATTTTAGCTGTAAATTGCTGAATATAGCTCAATATAGCTCATTATAGCTGTAAATTAATGAATAAAGCTGAATATGGATAAATATAGCTGAATATAGCTAATAACTGAAAATAGTTGAATATTGCTGAATAAAGCTGAATATAGCTCAATAAAGCAGAAAATAGCTTAATATAGCTCATTTTAGGTGTAAACTGCTGAATATAGCTGAATATAGCTGAATATAGCTGAATATAGCTAATAGCTGAAAATAGTTGAATATTGCTGAATAAAGCTCAATATAGCTCAATAAAGATGAAAATAGCATAATATAGCTCAATATAGCTCATTATAGCTATAAATTAATGAACGAAGCAGAATATGGCTAAATATAGCTGAATATAGCTAATAGCTGAAAATAGTTGAATATTGCTGAATAAAGCTCAAAATAGCATAATATAGCTTAATATAGCTCATTTTAGAGAGAGAGAGAGAAAGAGAGAGAGAGACAGACAGACAGAGGGGAGGGGTGGGAGAGACACAGAGAGAGAGATACAGGGGGAGAGCCAGACATTCAGAAGTCAGTTGCCCTATGTGTGTGCGTGTATCTGTCAATCAAAGGTTTCCACGGTGATAAGAGCAGTTGGTCCTGTCCTGACAAGCTGCTGATTCGAAACACATGTGTCAGTTAGTGACTGAGAGGGAGACTGGACTGTAGATTTAACCAAAACAACCTGTCAAACAAATGAATGTGATAGGAAAACCGTAACTCCGTTTAAAAAAATGAAGGCATCGTGAGAAGCACAAGACTTTTGTGAACGTTGCCGTGTACTCAAATGTTTGGGGGGTTTAGAAATGAGAGCGCAAAGGCAGTTCAGAAAATGCCTCCGTTTGCTTCATGAGAGAAGATTTTGCTCCGATTTAACATGGGGCTGAATGGAGCGGTTGGCTGACTTCATGTCGCTTTCTTGCTTTTTGACAAAAAAGTAAATGTTTTTGGGACTCCACGACACATTTGTACAAGCAAGCACAAGATTTCCTACGTTTTGTACTATAAATTATGCCTGTAGAGTGAAAATTGTGGCAGTAATGGCAATTTACAAATATTTATTTCTGATGAATCTGAAGCTTTCTCGTGCTCTAGCGATGACATCACGTGCTCTGAGCGTGCACTTCACGTGCACTTCACCCCACACACACCCATTGTAAATTTTTTCGCCGTTTTTTGCGTTTTTCAGGAAAACCGCCGGTCGAATCTCTTAGCAGGGTCATAGCACACGATTCCCGATCAGGCCGCTCGTTTTGATGTATTTTGTACGCATGTGCTGGCAACGCTCCGGGATCCTTAGTGGTCCAAAGTTTAGGCGGAAGAGGAATAATAAATAAACTAGAAAATTTCGCAAGAAATTTTGAAAGTGTGGCGCCTACTGCCGTAATAGCTGAAAATAATTGAATATTGCTGAATAAAGCTCAATATAGCTCAATAAAACTGAAAATAGCATAATATAGCTTAATATAGCTCATTTTAGCTGTAAATTGCTGAATATAGCTCAATATAGCTCATTATAGCTGTAAATTAATGAATAAAGCTGAATATGGATAAATATAGCTGAATATAGCTAATAACTGAAAATAGTTGAATATTGCTGAATAAAGCTGAATATAGCTCAATAAAGCAGAAAATAGCTTAATATAGCTCATTTTAGGTGTAAACTGCTGAATATAGCTGAATATAGCTGAATATAGCTAATAGCTGAAAATAGTTGAATATTGCTGAATAAAGCTCAATATAGCTCAATAAAGATGAAAATAGCATAATATAGCTCAATATAGCTCATTATAGCTATAAATTAATGAACGAAGCAGAATATGGCAAAATATAGCTGAATATAGCTAATAGCTGAAAATAGTTGAATATTGCTGAATAAAGCTCAAAATAGCATAATATAGCTTAATATAGCTCATTTTAGAGAGAGAGAGAGAGAAAGAGAGAGAGAGAGACAGACAGACAGAGGGGAGGGGTGGGAGAGACACAGAGAGAGAGAGAAACAGAAGGAGAGAGAGATACAGGGGGAGAGGCAGACATTCAGAAGTCAGTTGCCCTATGTGTGTGCGTGTATCTGTCAATCAAAGGTTTCCACGGTGATAAGAGCAGTTGGTCCTGTCCTGATGAGCTGGTGATTCGAAACACCTGTGTCAGTTAGTGACTGAGAGGGAGACTGGACTGTAGATTTAACCAAAACAACCTGTCAAACAAATGAATGTGATAGGAAAACCGTAACTCCGTTTAA
Organism: Cottus gobio; assembly: GCA_023566465.1. Classification (NCBI taxonomy): domain Eukaryota; kingdom Metazoa; phylum Chordata; class Actinopteri; order Perciformes; family Cottidae; genus Cottus; species Cottus gobio. The sequence continues at coordinate 18,293,328 of CM042230.1, forward strand.
AAAAATGAAGGCATCGTGAGAAGCACAAGACTTTTGTGAACGTTGCCGTGTACTCAAATGTTTGGGGGGTTTAGAAATGAGAGCGCAAAGGCAGTTCAGAAAATGCCTCCGTTTGCTTCATGAGAGAAGATTTTGCTCCGATTTAACATGGGTCTTAATGGAGCAGTTGGTTGACTTCATGTCGCTTTCAGGCTTGCTGACAAAAAAGTAAATGTTTGTGGGATTCCACGACACATTTGTACAAGCAAGCACAAGATTTCCTACGTTTTGTGCTATAAATTATGCCTGTAGAGTGAATATTGGGGCAGTAATGGCAATTTACAAATATTTATTTCTGATGAATCTGAAGCTTTCTCGTGCTCTAGCGATGACATCACGTGCTCTGAGCGTGCACTTCACGTGCACTTCACCCCACACACACCCATTGTAAATTTTTTCGCCGTTTTTTGCGTTTTTCAGGAAAACCGCCGGTCGAATCTCTTAGCAGGGTCATAGCACACGATTCCCGATCAGGCCGCTCGTTTTGATGTATTTTGTACGCATGTGCTGGCAACGCTCCGGGATCCTTAGTGGTCCAAAGTTTAGGCAGAACGGGAATAAATAAATAACTAGAAATGGCATTTCCTGCAGAAAATGCGTTGGAGTGCTAAAAGCTGAAGCTTAAACTTAAATATTTGAAAAAGATAAGTGAAAATAGCTAAATTAAGCTGAAAATAGCTCAATATAGATCAATATTGCTGAATAAAGCTCAATATAGCTCAATAAGGCTCATTATAGCTGTGTATTGTTGAATAAAGCTGAATATAGCTGAATATAGCTAATAGCTATAAATAGTTGAATATTGCTGAATGAAGCTCAAAATAGCTCAATAAAGCTCAAAATAGCTCAATAAAGCTCAAAATAGCAGAATATAGCTGAATATAGCTAATAGCTGAAGATAGTTGAATATTGCTGAATATAGCTCAAAATAGCAGAATATAGCTCATTATAGCTGTAAATTGCTGAATAAAGCTGAATATAGCTGGATATAGCTAATAGCTGAAAATAGTTGAATATTGCTGAATATAGCTCAAAATAGCAGAATATAGCTCAATATAGCTCATAGCTGTAAATTGCTGAATAAAGCTGAATATAGCTGAATATAGCTAATAGCTGAAAATAGTTGAATATTGCTGAATAAAACTCAAAATAGCTCAAAATAGCAGAATATAGCTCAATATAGCTCATTATAGCTGTAAATTGCTGAATATAGCTAATAGCTGAAAATAGTTGAATATTGCTGAATAAAGCTCAAAATAGCTGAATATAGCTCATTATAGCTGTGAATTGCTGAATAAAGCTGAATATAGTTCAATTTAGCAGATAGCTGAATATAGCTAAATATAGGTTAAAATAGCTTAAAATACAGAAAAGAGAAACTACCTGCTCAAAAGGGGAGGGGTGGGAGAGACAGAGAGAGTGAGAGAGACAGAAGGAGAGAGAGATAGAGAGAGAGAGCCAGACATTCAGAAGTCAGTTGCCGTATGTGTGTGCGTGTACCTGTGTCTGTCAAACTGCATTAAGCTGTGTGCTGGTAACATCAAAGGTTTCCATAGTGACACTGCTCCTGTGTCAAACTGTCCTGAAGAGCTAATTAAAAACACCTGTGTCAGTGAGTGACTGAGAGGGAGACTGCACTGTAGATTTAACAAAAACAACCTGTCAAACTAATGAATGTGATAGGAAAACCGTAACTCCGTTTAAAAAAATGAAGGCATCGTGAGAAGCACAAGACTTTTGTGAACGTTTACGTGTACTCACATTTTTGGGGGGTTTAGAAATGAGAGCTTAGAGGCAGTTCAAAAAGGGCCCCGGTTTGCTCCATGAGAGAAAGATTGTGCTCCGATTTAACATTGGGCTTAATGGAGCAGTTGGCGGACTTCATGTCGCTTTCTTGCTTTTTGATAAAAAAGTAAATGTTTGTGGGATTCCACCACACATTTGTACAAGGAAGCACAATATTTCCTACGTTTATATGTAAAAATTATGCCTGAAGAGTGAGAATTGTGGAGTCAATGGCAATTTACAATTTTATTTTTCTCGAGATCCTGACGCTTCTCTGCACTCTAGCGATGACATCACGCACTCTGAGCTGCGCCATACACACTCATGTTAAAGGCAGAAGAGGATCTTAAGATTTATTAAATTAAAAAATTCATAGTTTAAAATTCTTAAAAGATAGAAAATATCTAAAAATATGCAGTCATAGTTGAAAAATATGTCTACATTTTAAAGTTGAAATGGTATCTTTAGCTGAAAGTATGCTGAACCTATAAGCTGTTAAAGTTGAGGATTTTCTCCATAGGAATCCCATGTTAAGAAAAAGCATAAAAAGATTAATATTAAGAAAAGTTGAAAAGTTAAAAATATGAAAGGTCATAGCCCCCCTCTCCTGAAGAAGCTGAATTTTTTAATATTTGAAAAGTTTAAGTAGCTGAAAAGCTGAAGGAGTTTAAGCAGTTCAAAATACGTACGGAAGAAATAGAATAATAATAATAATAACTAGAAAGAGCATTTCCTGCTGAAAATGCGTTGGAGTGCTAAAAGCTGAAGCTTAAAGCTTAAATATTTGAAAGAAATAAGTGAAAATAGCTAAATTAAGCTGAATATATCTGATAGTTGAAAATAGCTGAATAAATCTCAACATGGCTCAATAAACCTGTAAATAGCAGAATATAGCTCATTATAGCTGAGAATTGCTGAATAAAGCTGAATATAGCTGATAGCTGAATATTGCTGAATAAAGCTCAATATAGCTCAATAAACCTGAAAATAGCAGAATATAGCTCATTATAGCTGAAAATTGCTGAATAAAGCTGAATATAGCTGATAGCTGAATATTGCTGAATAAAGCTCAATATAGCTGAATAAAGGTGAATCAAGTAGAATATAGCTGAAAATTGCTGAATAAAGCTGAATATAGCTGATAGCTGAATATTGCTGAATAAAGCTCAATATAGCTGAATAAAGCTGAATAAAGTAGAATATAGCTGAAAATTGCTGAATAAAGCTGAATATAGCTGATAGCTGAATATTGCTGAATAAAGCTCAATATAGCTCAATAAAGCTGAAAATAGCATAATATAGCTTAATATAGCTCATTTAAGGTGTAAACTGCTGAATATAGCTGAATATAGCTGAATATAGCTGAATATAGCTAATAGCTGAAAATAGTTGAATATTGCTGAATAAAGCTCAATATAGCTCAATAAAGCTGAAAATAGCATAATATAGCTTAATATAGCTCATTTTAGGTGTAAACTGCTGAATATAGCTGAATATAGCTAATAGCTGAAAATAGTTGAATATTGCTGAATAAAGCTCAATATAGCTCAATAAACCTGAAAATAGCATAATATAGCTTAATATAGCTCATTTTAGGTGTAAACTGCTGAATATAGCTCAATATAGATAATAGCTGAAAATATTTGAATATTGCTGAATAAAGCTCAATTAGCTCAATAAAACTGAAAATAGCATAATATAGCTTAATATAGCTCATTTTAGCTGTAAATTGCTGAATATAGCTCAATATAGCTCATTATAGCTGTAAATTAATGAATAAAGCTGAATATGGCTAAATATAGCTGAATATAGCTAATAACTGAAAATAGTTGAATATTGCTGAATAAAGCTGAATATAGCTCAATAAAGCTGAAAATAGCTTAATATAGCTCATTTTAGGTGTAAACAGCTGAATATAGCTCAATATAGCTAATAGCTGAAAATAGTTGAATATAGCTCAATAAAGCTGAAAATAGCTGTAAATTAATGAATAAAGCTGAATATGGCTGAATATAGCTAATAGCTGAAAATAGTTGAATATTGCTGAATAAAGCTCAACATAGCAGAATATAGCTGAATATAGCTCATTATAGCTGTGAATTGCTGAATAAAGCTGAATATAGTTCAATTTAGCAGATAGCTGAATATAGCTAAATATAGGTTAAAATAGCTTAAAATACAGAAAAGAGAAACTACCTGCTCAAAAGGGGAGGGGTGGGAGAGACAGAGAGAGTGAGAGAGACAGAAGGAGAGAGAGATAGAGGGGGAGAGCCAGACATTCAGAAGTCAGTTGCCGTATGTGTGTGTGTGTGTATCTGTGTCTGTCAAACTGCATTAAGCTGTGTGCTGGTAACATCAAAGGTTTCCATAGTGACACTTCTCCTGTGTCAAACTGTCCTGAAGAGCTAATTAAAAACACCTGTGTCAGTGAGTGACAGAGGGAGACTGCACTGTAGATTTAACAAAAACAACCTGTCAAACTAATGAATGTGATAGGAAAACCGTAACTCCGTTTAAAAAAATGAAGGCATCGTGAGAAGCACAAGACTTTTGTGAACGTTTACATGTACTCAAATTTTTGGGGGGTTTAGAAATGAGAGCTTAGAGGCAGTTCAAAAAGGGCCCCCGTTTGCTCCATGAGAGAAAGATTGTGCTCCGATTTAACATGGGTCTTAATGGAGCAGTTGGCGGACTTCATGTCGCTTTCTTGCTTTTTGATAAAAAAGTAAATGTTTGTGGGATTCCACGACACATTTGTACAAGCAAGCACAAGATTTCCTACGTTTATATGAAAAAAGTATGCCTGAAGAGTGAGAATTGTGGAGTCAATGGCAATTTACAATTTTTTTTTTCTCGAGATCCTGACGCTTCTCTGCACTCTAGCGATGACATCACGCACTCTGAGCTCCGCCATACACACTCATGTTAAAAGAAGAAAAGGAGCTTAAGATTTATTAAATTCAAAAATTCATAGTTTAAAATTCTTAAAAGATAGAAAATATCTAAAAATATGCAGTCATAGTTGAAAAATATGTCTACATTTTAAAGTTGAAATGGTATCTTTAGCTGAAAGTATGCTGAACCTATAAGCTGTTAAAGTTGAGGATTTTCTCCATAGGAATCCCATGTTAAAAAAAAAGCATAAAAAGATTAATATTAAGAAAAGTTGAAAAGTTAAAAATATGAAAGGTCATAGCCCCCCTCTCCTGAAGAAGCTGAATTTTTTAATATTTGAAAAGTTTAAGTAGCTGAAAAGCTGAAGGAGTTTAAGCAGTTCAAAATACGTACGGAAGAAATAGAATAATAATAATAACTAGAAATGGCATTTCCTGCAGAAAATGCGTTGGAGTGCTAAAAGCTGAAGCTTAAACTTAAATATTTGAAAAAGATAAGTGAAAATAGCTAAATTAAGCTGAAAATAGCTCAATATAGATCAATATTGCTGAATAAAGCTCAATATAGCTCAATAAGGCTCATTATAGCTGTAAATTGTTGAATAAAGCTGAATATAGCTGAATATAGCTAATAGCTACAAATAGTTGAATATTGCTGAATAAAGCTCAAAATAGCTCAATAAAGCTCAAAATAGCAGAATATAGCTGAATATAGCTAATAGCTGAAGATAGTTGAATATTGCTGAATAAAACTCAATATAGCTCAAAATAGCAGAATATAGCTCAATATAGCTCATTATAGCTGTAAATTGCTGAATAAAGCTGAATATAGCTGGATATAGCTAATAGCTGAAAATAGTTGAATATTGCTGAATAAAGCTCAAAATAGCAGAATATAGCTGAATATAGCTCATTATAGCTGTGAATTGCTGAATAAAGCTGAATATAGTTCAATTTAGCAGATAGCTGAAAATAGTTGAATATTGCTGAATAAAACTCAAAATAGCAGAATATAGCTCAATATAGCTCATTATAGCTGTAAATTGCTGAATAAAGCTGAATATAGCTGAATATAGCTAATAGCTGAAAATAGTTGAATATTGCTGAATAAAGCTCAAAATAGCAGAATATAGCTGAATATAGCTCATTATAGCTGTGAATTGCTGAATAAAGCTGAATATAGTTCAATTTAGCAGATAGCTGAATATAGCTAAATATAGGTTAAAATAGCTTAAAATACAGAAAAGAGAAACTACCTGCTCAAAAGGGGAGGGGTGGGAGAGACAGAGAGAGTGAGAGAGACAGAAGGAGAGAGAGATAGAGAGAGAGAGCCAGACATTCAGAAGTCAGTTGCCGTATGTGTGTGCGTGTGTATCTGTGTCTGTGTGTCTGTCAAACTGCATTAAGCTGTGTGCTGGTAACATCAAAGGTTTCCATAGTGACACTGCTCCTGTGTCAAACTGTCCTGAAGAGCTAATTAAAAACACCTGTGTCAGTGAGTGACAGAGGGAGACTGCACTGTAGATTTAACAAAAACAACCTGTCAAACTAATGAATGTGATAGGAAAACCGTAACTCCGTTTAAAAAAATGAAGGCATCGTGAGAAGCACAAGACTTTTGTGAACGTTTACGTGTACTCAAATTTTTGGGGGGTTTAGAAATGAGAGCTTAGAGGCAGTTCAAAAAGGGCCCCCGTTTGCTCCATGAGAGAAAGATTGTGCTCCGATTTAACATTGGGCTTAATGGAGCAGTTGGCGGACTTCATGTCGCTTTCTTGCTTTTTGATAAAAAAGTAAATGTTTGTGGGATTCCACCACACATTTGTACAAGCAAGCACAATATTTCCTACGTTTATATGTAAAAATTATGCCTGAAGAGTGAGAATTGTGGAGTCAATGGCAATTTACAATTCTTTTTTTCTCGAGATCCTGACGCTTCTCTGCACTCTAGCGATGACATCACGCACTCTGAGCTGCGCCATACACACTCATGTTAAAGGCAGAAGAGGATCTTAAGATTTATTAAATTCAAAAATTCATAGTTTAAAATTCTTAAAAGATAGAAAATATCTAAAAATATGCAGTCATAGTTGAAAAATATGTCTACATTTTAAAGTTGAAATGGTATCATTAGCTGAAAGTATGCTGAACCTATAAGCTGTTAAAGTTGAGGATTTTCTCCATAGGAATCCCATGTTAAAAAAAAGCATAAAAAGATTAATATTAAGAAAAGTTGAAAAGTTAAAAATATGAAAGGTCATAGCACCCCTCTCCTGAAGAAGCTGAATTTTTTAATATTTGAAAAGTTTAAGTAGCTGAAAAGCTGAAGGAGTTTAAGCAGTTCAAAATACGTACGGAAGAAATAGAATAATAACTAGAAAGAGCATTTCCTGCTGAAAATGCGTTGGAGTGCTAAAAGCTGAAGCTTAAAGCTTAAATATTTGAAAGAAATAAGTGAAAATAGCTAAATTAAGCTGAATATATCTGATAGTTGAAAATAGCTGAATAAATCTCAACATGGCTCAATAAACCTGTAAATAGCAGAATATAGCTCAATATAGCTGAGAATTGCTGAATAAAGCTGAATATAGCTGATAGCTGAATATTGCTGAATAAAGCTCAATATAGCTCAATAAACCTGAAAATAGCAGAATATAGCTCATTATAGCTGAAAATTGCTGAATAAAGCTGAATATAGCTGATAGCTGAATATTGCTGAATAAAGCTCAATATAGGTGAATAAAGTAGAATATAGCTGAAAATTGCTGAATAAAGCTGAATATAGCTGATATCTGAATATTGCTGAATAAAGCTCAATATAGCTCAATAAACCTGAAAATTGCAGAATACAGCTCATTATATCTGAATATTGCTGAATAAACCTCAATATAGCTCAATAAACCTGAAAATAGCAGAATACAGCTCAATATAGCTCAATAAACCTGAAAATAGCAGAATACAGCTCATTATAGCTGAATATTGCTGAATAAAGCTCAATAGAGCTAAAAATAGCAGAATATAGCTCATTATAGCTGAAAATTGCGGAATAAAGTTGAATATAGCTCAATATAGCTGATAGCTGAAAATTGCTGAATAAAGCTCAATTTAGCTCAATAGAGCTAAAAATAGCAGAATATTGCTCATTATAGCTGAACATTGCTGAATAAAGCTGAATATAGCTGATAGGTGAATATTGCTGAATAAAGCTCAATATACCTCAATAAAGCTGAGCATTGCAGAATATAGCTCATTATAACTGTAAATTGATGAATAAAGCTGAATATAGCTAATAGCTGAAAATAGTTGATTATTGCTGATTAAAGCTCAATATAGCTGTAAATTAATGAATAAAGCTGAATATGGCTAAATATAGCTGAATATAGCTAATAGCTGAAAATAGTTGAATATTGCTGAATAAAGCTCAAAATAGCAGAATATAGCTGAATATAGCTCATTATAGCTGTGAATTGCTGAATAAAGCTGAATATAGTTCAATTTAGCAGATAGCTGAATATAGCTAATTATAGGTTAAAATAGCTTAAAATACAGAAAAGAGAAACTACCTGCTCAAAAGGGGAGGGGTGGGAGAGACAGAGAGAGTGAGAGAGACAGAAGGAGAGAGAGATAGAGAGAGAGAGCCAGACATTCAGAAGTCATTGGCGTATGTGTGTGCGTGTGTATCTGTGTCTGTGTGTCTGTCAAACTGCACTAAGCAGAGCACCTGTGTGCTGGTAACATCAAAGGTTTCCATAGTGACACTGCTCCTGTGTCAAACTGTCCTGAAGAGCTAATTAAAAACACCTGTGTCAGTGAGTGACAGAGGGAGACTGCACTGTAGATTTAACAAAAACAACCTGTCAAACTAATGAATGTGATAGGAAAACCGTAACTCCGTTTAAAAAAATGAAGGCATCGTGAGAAGCACAAGACTTTTGTGAACGTTTACGTGTACTCAAATTTTTGGGGGGTTTAGAAATGAGAGCTTAGAGGCAGTTCAAAAAGGGCCCCCGTTTGCTCCATGAGAGAAAGATTGTGCTCCGATTTAACATTGGGCTTAATGGAGCAGTTGGCGGACTTCATGTCGCTTTCTTGCTTTTTGATAAAAAAGTAAATGTTTGTGGGATTCCACCACACATTTGTACAAGCAAGCACAATATTTCCTACGTTTATATGTAAAAATTATGCCTGAAGAGTGAGAATTGTGGAGTCAATGGCAATTTACAATTCTTTTTTTCTCGAGATCCTGACGCTTCTCTGCACTCTAGCGATGACATCACGCACTCTGAGCTGCGCCATACACACTCATGTTAAAGGCAGAAGAGGATCTTAAGATTTATTAAATTCAAAAATTCATAGTTTAAAATTCTTAAAAGATAGAAAATATCTAAAAATATGCAGTCATAGTTGAAAAATATGTCTACATTTTAAAGTTGAAATGGTATCTTTAGCTGAAAGTATGCTGAACCTATAAGCTGTTAAAGTTGAGGATTTTCTCCATAGGAATCCCATGTTAAAAAAAAGCATAAAAAGATTAATATTAAGAAAAGTTGAAAAGTTAAAAATATGAAAGGTCATAGCCCCCCTCTCCTGAAGAAGCTGAATTTTTTAATATTTGAAAAGTTTAAGTAGCTGAAAAGCTGAAGGAGTTTAAGCAGTTCAAAATACGTACGGAAGAAATAGAATAATAATAATAATAATAAAGATTCGAAGAACAATAGTTGGGTGCTGAAGCACTCCAACTAATAATAATAAAGATTCGAAGAACAATAGTTGGGTGCTGAAGCACTCCAACTAATAATAAAGATTCGAAGAACAATAGTTGGGTGCTGAAGCACTCCAACTAATAATAAGTATGCAGGAGAATATAAAGTTGGGCTGCTGCAGGGCTCTATGAGCCCTTGCTGGCAGCGCCACACTTAACTAGAAAATTTCGCAAGAAATTTTGAAAGTGTGGCGCCTACTGCCGTAATATCTGAAAATAATTGAATATTGCTGAATAAAGCTCAATATAGCTCAATAAAGCTGAAAATAGCATAATATAGCTTAATATAGCTCATTTTAGGTGTAAACTGCTGAATATAGCTCAATATAGCTCATTATAGCTGTAAATGAATGAATAAAGCTGAATATGGCTAAATATAGCTGAATATAGCTAATAACTGAAAATAGTTGAATATTGCTGAATAAAGCTGAATATAGCTCAATAAAGCTGAAAATAGCTTAATATAGCTCATTTTAGGTGTAAACTGCTGAATATAGCTGAATATAGCTGAATATAGCTAATAGCTGAAAATAGTTGAATATTGCTGAATAAAGCTCAATATAGCTCAATAAAGATGAAAATAGCATAATATAGCTCAATATAGCTCATTATAGCTATAAATTAATGAACGAAGCAGAATATGGCTAAATATAGCTGAATATAGCTAATAGCTGAAAATAGTTGAATATTGCTGAATAAAGCTCAATATAGCTCAATAAAACTGAAAATAGCATAATATAGCTTAATATAGCTCATTTTAGCTGTAAATTGCTGAATATAGCTCAATATAGCTCATTATAGCTGTAAATTAATGAATAAAGCTGAATATGGCTAAATATAGCTGAATATAGCTAATAACTGAAAATAGTTGAATATTGCTGAATAAAGCAGAATATAGCTCAATAAAGCTGAAAATAGCTTAATATAGCTCATTTTAGGTGTAAACTGCTGAATATAGCTCAATATAGCTAATAGCTGAAAATAGTTGAATATAGCTCAATAAAGCTGAAAATAGCATAATATAGCTTAATATAGCTCATTTTAGGTGTAAACTGCTGAATATAGCTGAATATAGCTAATAGCTGAAAATAGTTGAATATAGCTCAATAAAGCTGAAAATAATATAATATAGCTCATTTTAGGTGTAAATTGCTGAATAAAGCTGAATATAATTATAGAATATAGAAACAGACAGACAGACAGACAGTATGTGTGTGAAACAGCCCTGATTAGCTCATTTGAAGCACCTGTGTCACCAGGGTGAAGAGCAGACGAGATCTTAAGACTCGTACGTCTCTCTATGTATCCATAACAAGTATATGTGCATGTATATGTCTGTTAATGTAGGTTAAATAACTACGTGTGTGTGAAACTGCCCTGATGACCTCATTTGAAGCACCTGTGTCACTCAGCAGTTAGTGTTTCCCACACGCGCGCGCCACGGTTACCATGGCGATTGGGGAAGCACAGCTCTGTCCCTTAGTGAGAGATATTTAATGAAAACAACCTGTCAAACTAATGAATTTGATAGGAAAACCGTAACTGCGTATGAAAAAACGAAGACATCGTGAGAAGCACAAGACTTTTGTGAACGTTTACGTGTACTTAAATGTTTGGTGGGTTTAGAAATGAGCGCTTAGAGGCAGTTCAGAAAGAGCCCCCGTTTGCTCATTTAGAGAAAACTCTGCTCCGATTTAACATGGGGCTGAATGGAGCGGTTGGCTGACTTCATGTCGCTTTCTTGCTTTTTGACAAAAAAGTAAATGTTTTTGGGACTCCACGACACATTTGTACAAGCAAGCACAAGATTTCCTACGTTTTGTACTATAAATTATGCCTGTAGAGTGAAAATTGTGGCAGTAATGGCAATTTACAAATATTTATTTCTGATGAGTCTGAAGCTGGTTCGTGCTCTAGCGATGACATCACGTGCTCTGAGCTGCCACATACACACCCATTGTAAAGTCAGAAATGGTCTGAATATTTTCCTAAACTTGAACAAATATTCGAGGAAAACTGTGCTAGCTATCAAAAAATGTCCAATTAGGAAAATAAAGTCCATCCTTTTGTTAACGTTTCAAAGGTTTAATCATTTCTCTACGTTAAAGTATGGCGAGTCAATATGGCCACAAAGATGAGTGTTTCTTTTGCTCTCTTTTTGCCGAAACCCCATGTAAGCGGATGGGACAATTTCTCGCCGTTTTTTGCATTTTTCGGGAAAACCGCCGGTCGAATCTCTTAGCAGGGTCATAGCACACGATTCCCGATCAGGCCGCTCGTTTTGATGTATTTTGTACGCATGTGCTGGCAACGCTCCGGGACGAGATACGGTCCAAAGTTTAGGCAGAACGGGAATAATAACTAGAAAATTTCGCAAGAAATTTTGAAAGTGTGGCGCCTACTGCCGTAATAGCTGACAATAATTGAATATTGCTGAATAAAGCTCAATATAGCTCAATAAAGCTGAAAATAGCATAATATAGCTTAATATAGCTCATTTTAGGTGTAAACTGCTGAATATAGCTCAATATAGATAATAGCTGAAAATAGTTGAATATTGCTGAATAAAGCTCAATATAGCTCAATAAAACTGAAAATAGCATATTATAGCTTAATATAGCTAATTTTAGCTGTAAATTGCTGAATATAGCTCAATATAGCTCATTATAGCTGTAAATTAATGAATAAAGCTGAATATGGCTAAATATAGCTGAATATAGCTAATAACTGAAAATAGTTGAATATTGCTGAATAAAGCTGAATATAGCTCAATAAAGCAGAAAATAGCTTAATATAGCTCATTTTAGGTGTAAACTGCTGAATATAGCTGAATATAGCTGAATATAGCTAATAGCTGAAAATAGTTGAATATTGCTGAATAAAGCTCAATATAGCTCAATAAAGCTAAAAATAGCATAATATAGCTTGATATAGCTCATTTTAGAGAGAGAGAGAGAGACAGACAGACAGACAGAGGGGAGGGGTGGGAGAGACACAGAGAGAGAGATACAGGGGGAGAGGCAGACATTCAGAAGTCAGTTGCCCTATGTGTGTGCGTGTATCTGTCAATCAAAGGTTTCCACGGTGATAAGAGCAGTTGGTCCTGTCCTGACGAGCTGGTGATTCGAAACACCTGTGTCAGTTAGTGACTGAGAGGGAGACTGGACTGTAGATTTAACCAAAACAACCTGTCAAACAAATGAATGTGATAGGAAAACCGTAACTCCGTTTAAAAAAATGAAGGCATCGTGAGAAGCACAAGACTTTTGTGAACGTTGCCGTGTACTCAAATGTTTGGGGGGTTTAGAAATGAGAGCGCAAAGGCAGTTCAGAAAATGCCTCCGTTTGCTTCATGAGAGAAGATTTTGCTCCGATTTAACATGGGTCTTAATGGAGCAGTTGGTTGACTTCATGTCGCTTTCAGGCTTGCTGACAAAAAAGTAAATGTTTGTGGGATTCCACGACACATTTGTACAAGCAAGCACAAGATTTCCTACGTTTTGTGCTATAAATTATGCCTGTAGAGTGAATATTGGGGCAGTAATGGCAATTTACAAATATTTATTTCTGATGAATCTGAAGCTTTCTCGTGCTCTAGCGATGACATCACGTGCTCTGAGCGTGCACTTCACGTGCACTTCACCCCACACACACCCATTGTAAATTTTTTCGCCGTTTTTTGCGTTTTTCAGGAAAACCGCCGGTCGAATCTCTTAGCAGGGTCATAGCACACGATTCCCGATCAGGCCGCTCGTTTTGATGTATTTTGTACGCATGTGCTGGCAACGCTCCGGGATCCTTAGTGGTCCAAAGTTTAGGCGGAAGAGGAATAAATAAATAACTAGAAAATTTCGCAAGAAATTTTGAAAGTGTGGCGCCTACTGCCGTAATAGCTGAAAATAATTGAATATTGCTGAATAAAGCTCAATATAGCTCAATAAAGATGAAAATAGCATAATATAGCTTAATATAGCTCATTTTAGGTGTAAACTGCTGAATGTAGCTCAATATAGATAATAACTGAAAATAGTTGAATATTGCTGAATAAAGCTGAATATAGCTCAATAAAGCTGAAAATAGCTTAATATAGCTCATTTTAGGTGTAAACTGCTGAATATAGCTGAATATAGCTGAATATAGCTAATAGCTGAAAATAGTTGAATATTGCTGAATTAAGCTCAATATAGCTCAATAAAGCTAAAAATAGCATAATATAGCTTAATATAGCTCATTTTAGAGAGAGAGAGAGAGAGACAGACAGACAGACAGAGGGGAGGGGTGGGAGAGACACAGAGAGAGAGAGACACAGAGAGAGAGATACAGGGGGAGAGGCAGACATTCAGAAGTCAGTTGCCCTATGTGTGTGCGTGTATCTGTCAATCAAAGGTTTCCACGGTGATAAGAGCAGTTGGTCCTGTCCTGACGAGCTGCTGATTCGAAACACCTGTGTCAGTTAGTGACTGAGAGGCAGACTGGACTGTAGATTTAACCAAAACAACCTGTCAAACTAATGAATGTGATAGGAAAACCGTAACTCCGTTTAAAAAAATGAAGGCATCGTGAGAAGCACAAGACTTTTGTGAACGTTGTCGTGTACTCAAATGTTTGGGGGGTTTAGAAATGAGAGCGCAAAGGCAGTTCAAAAAGGGCCTCCGTTTGCTTCATGAGAGAAGATTTTGCTCCGATTTAACATGGAGTGTAATGGAGCAGTTGGTTGACTTCATGTCGCTTTCAGGCTTGCTGACAAAAAAGTAAATGTTTGTGGGATTCCACGACACATTTGTACAAGCAAGCACAAGATTTCCTACGTTTTGTGCTATAAATTATGCCTTTAGAGTGAAAATTGTGGCAGTAATGGCAATTTACAATTATTTATTTCTGATGAGTCTGAAGCTGGTTCGTGCTCTAGCGATGACATCACGTGCTCTGAGCTGCCACATACACACCCATTGTAAAGTCAGAAACGGTCTGAATATTTTCCTAAACTTGAACAAATATTCGAGGAAAACTGTGCTAGCTATCAAAAAATGTCCAATTAGGAAAATAAAGTCCATCCTTTTGTTAACGTTTCAAAGGTTTAATCATTTCTCTACGTTAAAGTATGGCGAGTCAATATGGCCACAAAGATGAGTGTTTCTTTTGCTCTCTTCTCGCCGAAACCCCATGTAAGCGGATGGGACAATTTCTCGCCGTTTTTTGCATTTTTCGGGAAAACCGCCGGTCGAATCTCTTAGCAGGGTCATAGCACACGATTCCCGATCAGGCCGCTCGTTTTGATGTATTTTGTACGCATGTGCTGGCAACGCTCCGGGATCCTTAGTGGTCCAAAGTTTAGGCGGAAGAGGAATAAATAATAAGTATGCAGGAGAATATAAAGTTGGGCTGCTGCAGGGCTCTATGAGCCCTTGCTGGCAGCGCCACACTTAATAAGCCCGCAGGAGAATATAAAGTTGGGCTGCTGCAAGGGCTATGAGCCCTTGCTGGCAGCGCCACACTTAACTAGAAAATTTCGCAAGAAATTTTGAAAGTGTGGCGCCTACTGCCGTAATAGCTGAAAATAATTGAATATTGCTGAATAAAGCTCAATATAGCTCAATAAAGCTGAAAATAGCATAATATATGTTAATATAGCTCATTTTAGGTGTAAACTGCTGAATATAGCTGAATATAGCTGAATATAGCTAATAGCTGAAAATAGTAGAATATTGCTGAATAAAGCTCAATATAGCTCAATAAAGATGAAAATAGCATAATATAGCTTAATATAGCTAATTTTAGGTGTATATAGCTGAATATAGCTGAATATAGCTGAATATAGCTAATAGCTGAAAATAGTAGAATATTGCTGAATAAAGCTCAATATAGCTCAATAAAGCTGAAAATAGCATAATATAGCTTAATATAGCTCATTTTAGGTGTAAACTGCTGAATATAGCTGAATATAGCTGAATATAGCTAATAGCTGAAAATAGTTGAATATTGCTGAATAAAGCTCAATATAGCTCAATAAAGCTAAAAATAGCATAATATAGCTTAATATAGCTCATTTTAGAGAGAGAGAGAGAGAGACAGACAGAGGGGAGGGGTGGGAGAGACACAGAGAGAGAGAGACAGAAGGAGAGAGAGATACAGGGGGAGAGCCAGACATTCAGAAGTCAGTTGGCCTATGTGTGTGCGTGTATCTGTCAATCAAAGGTTTCCACGGTGATAAGAGCAGTTGGTCCTGTGTGAAACAGCCCTGATTAGCTCATTTGAAGCACCTGTGTCACCAGGGTGAAGAGCAGACGAGATCTTAAGAGTCGTACGTCTCTCTATGTATCTATAACAAGTATATGTGCATGTATATGTCTGTTAATGTAGGTTAAATAACTACGTGTGTGTGAAACTGCCCTGATGACCTCATTTGAAGCACCTGTGTCACTCAGCAGTTAGTGTTTCCCACACGCGCGCGCCACGGTTACCATGGCGATTGGAGAGGCACAGCTCTGTCCCTTAGGGAGAGATATTTAATGAAAACAACCTGTCAAACTAATGAATTTGATAGGAAAACCGTAACTCCGTATGAAAAAACGAAGACATCGTGAGAAGCACAAGACTTTTGTGAACGTTTACGTGTACTTAAATGTTTGGTGGGTTTAGAAATGAGCGCTTAGAGGCAGTTCAGAAAGAGCCCCCGTTTGCTCATTTAGAGAAAACTCTGCTCCGATTTAACATGGGGCTGAATGGAGCGGTTGGCTGACTTCATGTCGCTTTCTTGCTTTTTGACAAAAAAGTAAATGTTTGTGGGATTCCACGACACATTTGTACAAGCAAGCACAAGATTTCCTACGTTTTGTGCTATAAATTATGCCTGTAGAGGGAATATTGGGGCAGTAATGGCAATTTACAAATATTTATTTCTGATGAATCTGAAGCTTTCTCGTGCTCTAGCGATGACATCACGTGCTCTGAGCGTGCACTTCACGTGCACTTCACCCCACACACACCCATTGTAAATTTTTTCGCCGTTTTTTGCGTTTTTCAGGAAAACCGCCGGTCGAATCTCTTAGCAGGGTCATAGCACACGATTCCCGATCAGGCCGCTCGTTTTGATGTATTTTGTACGCATGTGCTGGCAACGCTCCGGGATCCTTAGTGGTCCAAAGTTTAGGCGGAAGAGGAATAAATAAATAATAAGCCCGCAGGAGAATATAAAGTTGGGCTGCTGCAAGGGCTATGAGCCCTTGCTGGCAGCGCCACACTTAACTAGAAAATTTCGCAAGAAATTTTGAAAGTGTGGCGCCTACTGCCGTAATAGCTGAAAATAATTGAATATTGCTGAATAAAGCTCAATCTAGCTCAATAAAGCTGAAAATAGCTTAATATAGCTCATTTTAGGTGTAAACTGCTGAATATAGCTCAATATAGATAATAGCTGAAAATAGTTGAATATAGCACAATAAAGCTGAAAATAGCATAATATAGCTTAATATAGCTCATTTTAGGTGTAAACTGCTGAATATAGCTCAATATCGCTAATAGCTGAAAATAGTTGAATATAGCTCAATAAAGCTGAAAATAATATAATATAGCTTAATATAGCTCATTTTAGGTGTAAATTGCTGAATAAAGCTGAATATAATTATAGAATATAGAAACAGACAGACAGACAGACAGTATGTGTGTGAAACAGCCCTGATTAGCTCATTTGAAGCACCTGTGTCACCAGGGTGAAGAGCAGACGAGATCTTAAGACTCGTACGTCTCTCTATGTATCTATAACAAGTATATGTGCATGTATATGTCTGTTAATGTAGGTTAAATAACTACGTGTGTGTGAAACTGCCCTGATGACCTCATTTGAAGCACCTGTGTCACTCAGCAGTTAGTGTTTCCCACACGCGCGCGCCATGGTTACCATGGCGATTGTAGAGGCACAGCTCTGTCCCTTACTGAGAGATATTTAATGAAAACAACCTGTCAAACTAATGAATTTGATAGGAAAACCGTAACTCCGTATGAAAAAACGAAGACATCGTGAGAAGCACAAGACTTTTGTGAACGTTTACGTGTACTTAAATGTTTGGTGGGTTTAGAAATGAGCGCTTAGAGGCAGTTCAGAAAGAGCCCCCGTTTGCTCATTTAGAGAAAACTCTGCTCCGATTTAACATGGGGCTGAATGGAGCGGTTGGCTGACTTCATGTCGCTTTCTTGCTTTTTGACAAAAAAGTAAATGTTTTTGGGACTCCACGACACATTTGTACAAGCAAGCACAAGATTTTCTACGTTTTGTACTATAAATTATGCCTGTGGAGTGAAAATTGTGGCAGTAATGGCAATTTACAAATATTTATTTCTGATGAATCTGAAGGTGGTTCGTGCTCTAGCGATGACATCACGTGCTCTGAGCTGCCACATACACACCCATTGTAAAGTCAGAAATGGTCTGAATATTTTCCAAAACTTGAACAAATATTGGAGGAAAACTGTGCTAGCTATCCAAAAATGTCCAATTAGGAAAATAAAGTCCATCCTTTTGTTAACGTTTCAAAGGTTTAATCATTTCTCTACGTTAAAGTATGGCGAGTCAATATGGCCACAAAGATGAGTGTTTCTTTTGCTCTCTTTTCGCCGAAACCCCATGTAAGCGGATGGGACAATTTCTCGCCGTTTTTTGCATTTTTCGGGAAAACCGCCGGTCGAATCTCTTAGCAGGGTCATAGCACACGATTCCCGATCAGGCCGCTCGTTTTGATGTATTTTGTGCGCATGTGCTGGCAACGCTCCGGGATCCTTAGTGGTCCAAAGTTTAGGCAGAACGGGAATAATAACTAGAAAATTTCGCAAGAAATTTTGAAAGTGTGGCGCCTACTGCCGTAATAGCTGACAATAATTGAATATTGCTGAATAAAGCTCAATATAGCTCAATAAAGCAGAAAATAGCATAATATAGCTTAATATAGCTCATTTTTGGTGTAAACTGCTGAATATAGCTCAATATAGCTCATTATAGCTGTAAATTAATGAATAAAGCTGAATATGGATAAATATAGCTGAATATAGCTAATAACTGAAAATAGTTGAATATTGCTGAATAAAGCTGAATATAGCTCAATAAAGCAGAAAATAGCTTAATATAGCTCATTTTAGGTGTAAACTGCTGAATATAGCTGAATATAGCTGAATATAGCTGAATATAGCTGAATATAGCTAATAGCTGAAAATAGTTGAATATTGCTGAATAAAGCTCAATATAGCTCAATAAAGATGAAAATAGCATAATATAGCTCAATATAGCTAATTTTAGGTGTAAACTGCTGAATATAGCTGAATATAGCTGAATATAGCTGAATATAGCTGAATATAGCTAATAGCTGAAAATAGTTGAATATTGCTGAATAAAGCTCAATATAGCTCAATAAAGATGAAAATAGCATAATATAGCTCAATATAGCTCATTATAGCTATAAATTAATGAACGAAGCAGAATATGGCTAAATATAGCTGAATATAGCTAATAGCTGAAAATAGTTGAATATTGCTGAATAAAGCTCAAAATAGCATAATATAGCTTAATATAGCTCATTTTAGAGAGAGAGAGAGAGAAAGAGAGAGAGAGAGACAGACAGACAGAGGGGAGGGGTGGGAGAGACACAGAGAGAGAGAGAAACAGAAGGAGAGAGAGATACAGGGGGAGAGGCAGACATTCAGAAGTCAGTTGCCCTATGTGTGTGCGTGTATCTGTCAATCAAAGGTTTCCACGGTGATAAGAGCAGTTGGTCCTGTCCTGATGAGCTGGTGATTCGAAACACCTGTGTCAGTTAGTGACTGAGAGGGAGACTGGACTGTAGATTTAACCAAAACAACCTGTCAAACAAATGAATGTGATAGGAAAACCGTAACTCCGTTTAAAAAAATGAAGGCATCGTGAGAAGCACAAGACTTTTGTGAACGTTGCCGTGTACTCAAATGTTTGGGGGGTTTAGAAATGAGAGCGCAAAGGCAGTTCAGAAAATGCCTCCGTTTGCTTCATGAGAGAAGATTTTGCTCCGATTTAACATGGGTCTTAATGGAGCAGTTGGTTGACTTCATGTCGCTTTCAGGCTTGCTGACAAAAAAGTAAATGTTTGTGGGATTCCACGACACATTTGTACAAGCAAGCACAAGATTTCCTACGTTTTGTGCTATAAATTATGCCTGTAGAGTGAATATTGGGGCAGTAATGGCAATTTACAAATATTTATTTCTGATGAATCTGAAGCTTTCTCGTGCTCTAGCGATGACATCACGTGCTCTGAGCGTGCACTTCACGTGCACTTCACCCCACACACACCCATTGTACATTTTTTCGCCGTTTTTTGCGTTTTTCAGGAAAACCGCCGGTCGAATCTCTTAGCAGGGTCATAGCACACGATTCCCGATCAGGCCGCTCGTTTTGATGTATTTTGTACGCATGTGCTGGCAACGCTCCGGGATCCTTAGTGGTCCAAAGTTTAGGCAGATGAGGAATAAATAATAAAGAAGTATGCAGGAGAATATAAAGTTGGGCTGCTGCAAGGGCTATGAGCCCTTGCTGGCAGCGCCACACTTAATAACTAGAAAGAGCATTTCCTGCTGAAAATGCGTTGGAGTGCTAAAAGCTGAAGCTTAAAGCTTAAATATTTGAAAGAAATAAGTGAAAATAGCTAAATTAAGCTGAATATATCTGATAGTTGAAAATAGCTGAATAAATCTCAACATGGCTCAATAAACCTGTAAATAGCAGAATATAGCTCAATATAGCTGAGAATTGCTGAATAAAGCTGAATATAGCTGATAGCTGAATATTGCTGAATAAAGCTCAATATAGCTCAATAAACCTGAAAATAGCAGAATATAGCTCATTATAGCTGAAAATTGCTGAATAAAGCTGAATATAGCTGATAGCTGAATATTGCTGAATAAAGCTCAATATAGCTGAATAAAGGTGAATAAAGTAGAATATAGCTGAAAATTGCTGAATAAAGCTGAATATAGCTGATATCTGAATATTGCTGAATAAAGCTCAATATAGCTCAATAAACCTGAAAATTGCAGAATACAGCTCATTATATCTGAATATTGCTGAATAAACCTCAATATAGCTCAATAAACCTGAAAATAGCAGAATACAGCTCAATAAACCTGAAAATAGCAGAATACAGCTCAATATAGCTCAATAAACCTGAAAATAGCAGAATACAGCTCATTATAGCTGAAGATTGCTGAATAAAGCTGAATATAGCTGATATCTGAATATTGCTGAATAAAGCTCAATATAGCTCAATAGAGCTAAAAATAGCAGAATATAGCTCATTATAGCTGAAAATTGCGGAATAAAGTTGAATATAGCTCAATATAGCTGATAGCTGAAAATTGCTGAATAAAGCTCAATTTAGCTCAATAGAGCTAAAAATAGCAGAATATTGCTCATTATAGCTGAACATTGCTGAATAAAGCTGAATATAGCTGATAGGTGAATATTGCTGAATAAAGCTCAATATACCTCAATAAAGCTGAGCATTGCAGAATATAGCTCATTATAACTGTAAATTGATGAATAAAGCTGAATATAGCTGAATATAGCTAATAGCTGAAAATAGTTGATTATTGCTGATTAAAGCTCAATATAGCTGTAAATTAATGAATAAAGCTGAATATGGCTAAATATAGCTGAATATAGCTAATAGCTGAAAATAGTTGAATATTGCTGAATAAAGCTCAAAATAGCAGAATATAGCTGAATATAGCTCATTATAGCTGTGAATTGCTGAATAAAGCTGAATATAGTTCAATTTAGCAGATAGCTGAATATAGCTAAATATAGGTTAAAATAGCTTAAAATACAGAAAAGAGAAACTACCTGCTCAAAAGGGGAGGGGTGGGAGAGACAGAAGGAGAGAGAGATAGAGAGAGAGAGCCAGACATTCAGAAGTCATTGGCGTATGTGTGTGCGTGTGTATCTGTGTCTGTGTGTCTGTCAAACTGCACACTAAGCAGAGCACCTGTGTGCTGGTAACATCAAAGGTTTCCATAGTGACACTGCTCCTGTGTCAAACTGTCCTGAAGAGCTAATTAAAAACACCTGTGTCAGTGAGTGACTGAGAGGGAGACTGCACTGTAGATTTAACAAAAACAACCTGTCAAACTAATGAATGTGATAGGAAAACCGTCACTCCGTTTAAAAAAATGAAGGCATCGTGAGAAGCACAAGACTTTTGTGAACGTTTACGTGTACTCAAATTTTTGGGGGGGTTTAGAAATGAGAGCTTAGAGGCAGTTCAAAAAGGGCCCCCGTTTGCTCCATGAGAGAAAGATTGTGCTCCGATTTAACATTGGGCTTAATGGAGCAGTTGGCGGACTTCATGTCGCTTTCTTGCTTTTTGATAAAAAAGTAAATGTTTGTGGGATTCCACCACACATTTGTACAAGCAAGCACAATATTTCCTACGTTTATATGTAAAAATTATGCCTGAAGAGTGAGAATTGTGGAGTCAATGGCAATTTACAATTCTTTTTTTCTCGAGATCCTGACGCTTCTCTGCACTCTAGCGATGACATCACGCACTCTGAGCTGTGCCATACACACTCATGTTAAAGGCAGAAGAGGATCTTAAGATTTATTAAATTCAAAAATTCATAGTTTAAAATTCTTAAAAGATAGAAAATATCTAAAAATATGCAGTCATAGTTGGAAAATATGTCTACATTTTAAAGTTGAAATGGTATCTTTAGCTGAAAGTATGCTGAACCTATAAGCTGTTAAAGTTGAGGATTTTCTCCATAGGAATCCCATGTTAAAAAAAAGCATAAAAAGATTAATATTAAGAAAAGTTGAAAAGTTAAAAATATGAAAGGTCATAGCCCCCCTCTCCTGAAGAAGCTGAATTTTTTAATATTTGAAAAGTTTAAGTAGCTGAAAAGCTGAAGGAGTTTAAGCAGTTCAAAATACGTACGGAAGAAATAGAATAATAATAATAATAATAATAATAATAATAAAGATTCGAAGAACAATAGTTGGGTGCTGAAGCACTCCAACTAATAATAAGTATGCAGGAGAATATAAAGTTGGGCTGCTGCAAGGGCTATGAGCCCTTGCTGGCAGCGCCACACTTAATAAGAAGCCCGCAGGAGAATATAAAGTTGGGCTGCTGCAAGGGCTATGAGCCCTTGCTGGCAGCGCCACACTTAACTAGAAAATTTCGCAAGAAATTTTGAAAGTGTGGCACCTACTGCCGTAATAGCTGAAAATAATTGAATATTGCTGAATAAAGCTCAATATAGCTCAATAAAACTGAAAATAGCATAATATAGCTTAATATAGCTCATTTTAGCTGTAAATTGCTGAATATAGCTCAATATAGCTCATTATAGCTGTAAATTAATGAATAAAGCTGAATATGGATAAATATAGCTGAATATAGCTAATAACTGAAAATAGTTGAATATTGCTGAATAAAGCTGAATATAGCTCAATAAAGCTGAAAATAGCTTAATATAGCTAATTTTAGGTGTAAACTGCTGAATATAGCTGAATATAGCTGAATATAGCTAATAGCTGAAAATAGTTGAATATTGCTGAATAAAGCTCAAAATAGCATAATATAGCTTAATATAGCTCATTTTAGAGAGAGAGAGAGAGAAAGAGAGAGAGAGAGACAGACAGACAGAGGGGAGGGGTGGGAGAGACACAGAGAGAGAGATACAGGGGGAGAGGCAGACATTCAGAAGTCAGTTGCCCTATGTGTGTGCGTGTATCTGTCAATCAAAGGTTTCCACGGTGATAAGAGCAGTTGGTCCTGTCCTGACGAGCTGGTGATTCGAAACACCTGTGTCAGTTAGTGACTGAGAGGGAGACTGGACTGTAGA
This sequence comes from Cottus gobio, assembly GCA_023566465.1. Taxonomy (NCBI): domain Eukaryota; kingdom Metazoa; phylum Chordata; class Actinopteri; order Perciformes; family Cottidae; genus Cottus; species Cottus gobio. The sequence continues at coordinate 18,316,674 of CM042230.1, forward strand.
TTTAACCAAAACAAGCTGTCAAACAAATGAATGTGATAGGAAAACCGTAACTCCGTTTAAAAAAATGAAGGCATCGTGAGAAGCACAAGACTTTTGTGAACGTTGCCGTGTACTCAAATGTTTGGGGGGTTTAGAAATGAGAGCGCAAAGGCAGTTCATAAAATGCCTCCGTTTGCTTCATGAGAGAAGATTTTGCTCCGATTTAACATGGGTCTTAATGGAGCAGTTGGTTGACTTCATGTCGCTTTCAGGCTTGCTGACAAAAAAGTAAATGTTTGTGGGATTCCACGACACATTTGTACAAGCAAGCACAAGATTTCCTACGTTTTGTACTATAAATTATGCCTGTAGAGTGAAAATTGTGGCAGTAATGGCAATTTACAAATATTTATTTCTGATGAGTCTGAAGCTGGTTCGTGCTCTAGCGATGACATCACGTGCTCTGAGCTGCCACATACACACCCATTGTAAAGTCAGAAATGGTCTGAATATTTTCCTAAACTTGAACAAATATTCGAGGAAAACTGTGCTAGCTATCAAAAAATGTCCAATTAGGAAAATAAAGTCCATCCTTTTGTTAACGTTTCAAAGGTTTAATCATTTCTCTACGTTAAAGTATGGCGAGTCAATATGGCCACAAAGATGAGTGTTTCTTTTGCTCTCTTTTCGCCGAAACCCCATGTAAGCGGATGGGACAATTTCTCGCCGTTTTTTGCATTTTTCGGGAAAACCGCCGGTCGAATCTCTTAGCAGGGTCATAGCACACGATTCCCGATCAGGCCGCTCGTTTTGATGTATTTTGTACGCATGTGCTGGCAACGCTCCGGGATCCTTAGTGGTCCAAAGTTTAGGCGGAAGAGGAATAATAATAACTAGAAATGGCATTTCCTGCAGAAAATGCGTTGGAGTGCTAATAGCTGAAGCTTAAACTTAAATATTTGAAAAAATACGTGAAAATTGCTAAATTAAGCTGAATATAGCTGATAGTTGAAAATAGCTGAATAAAGCTCAATATTGCTCAATAAATCTGAAATTAGCAGAATATAGCTCAATATAGCTCATTATAGCTCTAAATTGCTGAATATAGCTGAATATAGCTAATAGCTGAAAATAGTTGAATATTGCTGAATTAAACTAAATATAGCTCAATAAAGCTCAAAATAGAAGAATATACCTCAATATAGCTCATTATAGCTGTACATTGTTGAATAAAGCTGAATATAGCTGAATATAGCTAATAGCTATAAATAGTTGAATATAGCTCATTATAGCTGTAAATTGCTGAATAAAGCTGAATATAGCTGATAGCTATAAATAGTTGAATATTGCTGAATAAAGCTCAATATAGCTCAATAAAGCTCAAAATAGCAGAATATAGCTCAATATAGCTCATTATAGCTGTAAATTGCTGAATAAAGCTGAATATAGCTAATAGCTGAAAATAGTTGAATATTGCTGAATAAAACTCAATATAGCTCAAAATAGCATAATATAGCTGAATAAAGCAGAATATAGCTGTAAATTGCTGAATAAAGCTGAATATAGCTGAATATAGCTAATAGCTGAAAATAGTTGAATATTGCTGAATAAAACTCAATATAGCTCAATAAAGCTCAATATAGCTCAATAAGGCTCATTATAGCTGTAAATTGCTGAATAAAGCTGAATATAGCTAATAGCTGAAAATAGTTGAATATTGCTGAATAAAACTCAATATAGCTCAAAATAGCAGAATTTAGCTGAATATAGCTCATTATAGCTGTAAATTGCTGAATAAAGCTGAATATAGCTGAATATAGCTAATAGCTGAAAATAGTTGAATATTGCTGAATAAAACTCAATATAGCTCAAAATAGCAGAATATAGCTGAATATAGCTCATTATAGCTGTAAATTGCTGAATAAAGCTTATTTTGCTGAATATAGCTAATAGCTGAAAATAGTTGAATATTGCTGAATAAAACTCAATATAGCTCAAAATAGCTCATTATAGCAGTAAATTGCTGAATAAAGCTGAATATAGCTCAATAAAATTTAATTTAGCAGATAGCTGATAATAGCTAAATATAGGTTAAAATAGCTTAAAATACAGAAAAGAGTATCTACCTGCTAAAAACTGTTGAAGCCCAAAAGCGTTGACAGATAGAGATGGAGAGTAGTTTTAATAAGGGTAGTATGAGTAAAGGTAGTAGTTGAAATAATAGTATGAGTAGAAGTATTAGTATTCGTAGTATTAGCTGTAGTAGTATGTTAGTTATAGTAGTAGTAATAGTAGTAGCAGTAGTGGTAATAGTTGAAATATTAACAGCAGTAGTCAAAGTAGTAGCATGAGCATTAAGTATTGAAAAAAATAATCCTCATTTCAGCTTTGTTAAGATACAGTTAATTCATGGGGCTTTTATTTTGAAAGGGAAGACAGAAAGACAGACAGGTAGACAGACAGGAGACCCAGAGAGGGGGAGACAGATATATCAGGAGAGACAGAAGAGAAAGAAAGAGACAGACAGACAGACAGACAGACAGACAGACAGACAGACAGACAGACAGACAGACAGACAGACAGACAGACAGACAGACAGACAGACAGACAGAGGGGAGGGGTGGGAGAGATAGAGAGGGACAGAAGGAGAGAGAATAGAGTGGGAGAGCCAGACATTCAGAAGTCAATTGCATATGTGTGTGCCTGTATCTGTGTCTGTCAAACTGCACACTAAGCAGAGCACCTGTGTGCTGGTAACATCAAAGGTTTCCATAGTGACACTTCTCCTGTGTGAAACTGCCCTGAAGAGCTAATTAAAAACACCTGTGTCAGTGAGTGACTGAGAGGGAGACTGCACTGTAGATTTAACAAAAACAACCTGTCAAACTAATGAATGTGATAAGAAAACCGTAACTCCGTTTAAAAAAATGAAGGCATCGTGAGAAGCACAAGACTTTTGTGAACGTTTACGTGTACTCAAATTTTTGGGGCGTTTAGAAATGAGAGCTTAGAGGCAGTTCAAAAAGGGCCCCCGTTTGCTCCATGAGAGAAAGATTGTGCTCCGATTTAACATTGGGCTTAATGGAGCAGTTGGCGGACTTCATGTCGCTTTCTTGCTTTTTGATAAAAAAGTAAATGTTTGTGGGATTCCACGACACATTTGTACAAGCAAGCACAATATTTCTTACGTTTATATGTAAAAATTATGCCTCAAGAGTGAGAATTGTGGAGGCAATGGCAATTTACAATTTTATTTTTCTCGAGATCCTGACGCTTCTCTGCACTCTAGCGATGACATCACGCACTCTGAGCTGCGCCATACACACTCATGTTAAAGGCAGAAGAGGATCTTAAGATTTATTAAATTCAAAAATTCATAGTTTAAAATTCTTAAAAGATAGAAAATATTTAAAAATATGCAGTCATAGATGAAAAATATGTCTACATTTTAAAGTTGGAATGGTATCTTTAGCTGAAGGTATGCTGAACCTATAAGCTGTTAAAGTTGAGGATTTTCTCCATAGGAATCCCATGTTAAAAAAAAGCATAAAAAGATTAATATTAAGAAAATTTGAAAAGGTAGAAATATGTAGAGATATAGCCATCGTGTCCTGAAGTAGCTGAATTTTTTAATATTTGAATGGTTTCTGTAGCTGAACATATGAAGGAGTTTAAGAGGTCCAAAATACGTACGGAATAAAAATAATAATAATAATAATAATAATAATAATAATAAGTTGAATAAAGATTCGAAGAACAATAGTTGGGTGCTTCATGCTGAAGCACTCCAACTAACTAGAAAGAGCATTTCCTGCTGAAAATGCGTTGGAGTGCTAAAAGCTGAAGCTTAAAGCTTAAATATTTGAAAGAAATAAGTGAAAATAGCTAAATTAAGCTGAATATATCTGATAGTTGAAAATAGCTGAATAAATCTCAACATGGCTCAATAAACCTGTAAATAGCAGAATATAGCTCAATATAGCTGAGAATTGCTGAATAAAGCTGAATATAGCTGATATCTGAATATTGCTGAATAAAGCTCAATATAGCTCAATAGAGCTAAAAAAAGCAGAATATAGCTCATTATAGCTGAAAATTGTGGAATAAAGTTGAATATAGCTCAATATAGCTGATAGCTGAAAATTGCTGAATAAAGCTCAATTTAGCTCAATAGAGCTAAAAATAGAAGAATATTGCTCATTATAGCTGAACATTGCTGAATAAAGCTGAATATAGCTGATAGCTGAATATTGCTGAATAAAGCTCAATATACCTCAATAAAGCTGAGCATAGCAGAATATAGCTCATTATAACTGTAAATTGATGAATAAAGCTGAATATAGCTGAATATAGCTAATAGCTGAAAATAGTTGATTATTGCTGAATAAAGCTCAATATAGCTGTAAATTAATGAATAAAGCTGAATATGGCTAAATATAGCTGAATATAGCTAATAGCTGAAAATAGTTGAATATTGCTGAATAAAGCTCAAAATAGCAGAATATAGCTGAATATAGCTCATTATAGCTGTGAATTGCTGAATAAAGCTGAATATAGTTCAATTTAGCAGATAGCTGAATATAGCTAAATATAGGTTAAAATAGCTTAAAATACAGAAAAGAGAAACTACCTGCTCAAAAGGGGAGGGGTGGGAGAGACAGAGAGAGTGAGAGAGACAGAAGGAGAGAGAGATAGAGAGAGAGAGCCAGACATTCAGAAGTCAGTTGCCGTATGTGTGTGCGTGTGTATCTGTGTCTGTGTGTCTGTCAAACTGCATTAAGCTGTGTGCTGGTAACATCAAAGGTTTCCATAGTGACACTGCTCCTGTGTCAAACTGTCCTGAAGAGCTAATTAAAAACAGCTGTGTCAGTGAGTGACAGAGGGAGACTGCACTGTAGATTTAACAAAAACAACCTGTCAAACTAATGAATGTGATAGGAAAACCGTAACTCCGTTTAAAAAAATGAAGGCATCGTGAGAAGCACAAGACTTTTGTGAACGTTTACGTGTACTCAAATTTTTGGGGGGTTTAGAAATGAGAGCTTAGAGGCAGTTCAAAAAGGGCCCCCGTTTGCTCCATGAGAGAAAGATTGTGCTCCGATTTAACATTGGGCTTAATGGAGCAGTTGGCGGACTTCATGTCGCTTTCTTGCTTTTTGATAAAAAAGTAAATGTTTGTGGGATTCCACCACACATTTGTACAAGCAAGCACAATATTTCCTACGTTTATATGTAAAAATTATGCCTGAAGAGTGAGAATTGTGGAGTCAATGGCAATTTACAATTCTTTTTTTATCGAGATCCTGACGCTTCTCTGCACTCTAGCGATGACATCACGCACTCTGAGCTGCGCCATACACACTCATGTTAAAGGCAGAAGAGGATCTTAAGATTTATTAAATTCAAAAATTCATAGTTTAAAATTCTTAAAAGATAGAAAATATCTAAAAATATGCAGTCATAGTTGAAAAATATGTCTACATTTTAAAGTTGAAATGGTATCTTTAGCTGAAAGTATGCTGAACCTATAAGCTGTTAAAGTTGAGGATTTTCTCCATAGGAATCCCATGTTAAAAAAAAGCATAAAAAGATTAATATTAAGAAAAGTTGAAAAGTTAAAAATATGAAAGGTCATAGCACCCCTCTCCTGAAGAAGCTGAATTTTTTAATATTTGAAAAGTTTAAGTAGCTGAAAAGCTGAAGGAGTTTAAGCAGTTCAAAATACGTACGGAAGAAATAGAATAATAACTAGAAAGGGCATTTCCTGCTGAAAATGCGTTGGAGTGCTAAAAGCTGAAGCTTAAAGCTTAAATATTTGAAAGAAATAAGTGAAAATAGCTAAATTAAGCTGAATATATCTGATAGTTGAAAATAGCTGAATAAATCTCAACATGGCTCAATAAACCTGTAAATAGCAGAATATAGCTCAATATAGCTGAGAATTGCTGAATAAAGCTGAATATAGCTGATAGCTGAATATTGCTGAATAAAGCTCAATATAGCTCAATAAACCTGAAAATAGCAGAATATAGCTCATTATAGCTGAAAATTGCTGAATAAAGCTGAATATAGCTGATAGCTGAATATTGCTGAATAAAGCTCAATATAGGTGAATAAAGTAGAATATAGCTGAAAATTGCTGAATAAAGCTGAATATAGCTGATATCTGAATATTGCTGAATAAAGCTCAATATAGCTCAATAAACCTGAAAATAGCAGAATACAGCTCATTATAGCTGAAGATTGCTGAATAAAGCTGAATATAGCTGATATCTGAATATTGCTGAATAAAGCTCAATAGAGCTAAAAATAGCAGAATATAGCTCATTATAGCTGAAAATTGCGGAATAAAGTTGAATATAGCTCAATATAGCTGATAGCTGAAAATTGCTGAATAAAGCTCAATTTAGCTCAATAGAGCTAAAAATAGCAGAATATTGCTCATTATAGCTGAACATTGCTGAATAAAGCTGAATATAGCTGATAGGTGAATATTGCTGAATAAAGCTCAATATACCTCAATAAAGCTGAGCATTGCAGAATATAGCTCATTATAACTGTAAATTGATGAATAAAGCTGAATATAGCTAATAGCTGAAAATAGTTGAATATTGCTGAATAAAGCTCAAAATAGCAGAATATAGCTGAATATAGCTCATTATAGCTGTGAATTGCTGAATAAAGCTGAATATAGTTCAATTTAGCAGATAGCTGAATATAGCTAAATATAGGTTAAAATAGCTTAAAATACAGAAAAGAGAAACTACCTGCTCAAAAGGGGAGGGGTGGGAGAGACAGAAGGAGAGAGAGAGACAGAAGGAGAGAGAGATAGAGAGAGAGAGCCAGACATTCAGAAGTCAGTTGCTGTATGTGTGTGCGTGTGTATCTGTGTCTGTGTGTCTGTCAAACTGCATTAAGCTGTGTGCTGGTAACATCAAAGGTTTCCATAGTGACACTGCTCCTGTGTCAAACTGTCCTGAAGAGCTAATTAAAAACACCTGTGTCAGTGAGTGACAGAGGGAGACTGCACTGTAGATTTAACAAAAACAACCTGTCAAACTAATGAATGTGATAGGGAAACCGTAACTCCGTTTAAAAAAATGAAGGCATCGTGAGAAGCACAAGACTTTTGTGAACGTTTACGTGTACTCAAATTTTTGGGGGGTTTAGAAATGAGAGCTTAGAGGCAGTTCAAAAAGGGCCCCCGTTTGCTCCATGAGAGAAAGATTGTGCTCCGATTTAACATTGGGCTTAATGGAGCAGTTGGCTGACTTCATGTCGCTTTCTTGCTTTTTGATAAAAAAGTAAATGTTTGTGGGATTCCACCACACATTTGTACAAGCAAGCACAATATTTCCTACGTTTATATGTAAAAATTATCCCTGAAGAGTGAGAATTGTGGAGTCAATGGCAATTTACAATTCTTTTTTTCTCGAGATCCTGACGCTTCTCTGCACTCTAGCGATGACATCACGCACTCTGAGCTGCGCCATACACACTCATGTTAAAAGAAGAAGAGGATCTTAAGATTTATTAAATTCAAAAATTCATAGTTTAAAATTCTTAAAAGATAGAAAATATCTAAAAATATGCAGTCATAGTTGAAAAATATGTCTACATTTTAAAGTTGAAATGGTATCTTTAGCTGAAAGTATGCTGAACCTATAAGCTGTTAAAGTTGAGGATTTTCTCCATAGGAATCCCATGTTAAAAAAAAGCATAAAAAGATTAATATTAAGAAAAGTTGAAAAGTTAAAAATATGAAAGGTCATAGCACCCCTCTCCTGAAGAAGCTGAATTTTTTAATATTTGAAAAGTTTAAGTAGCTGAAAAGCTGAAGGAGTTTAAGCAGTTCAAAATACGTACGGAAGAAATAGAATAATAATAATAATAAAGATTCGAAGAACAATAGTTGGGTGCTGAAGCACTCCAACTAACTAGAAAGAGCATTTCCTGCTGAAAATGCGTTGGAGTGCTAAAAGCTGAAGCTTAAAGCTTAAATATTTGAAAGAAATAAGTGAAAATAGCTAAATTAAGCTGAATATATCTGATAGTTGAAAATAGCTGAATAAATCTCAACATGGCTCAATAAACCTGTAAATAGCAGAATATAGCTCAATATAGCTGAGAATTGCTGAATAAAGCTGAATATAGCTGATAGCTGAATATTGCTGAATAAAGCTCAATATAGCTCAATAAACCTGAAAATAGCAGAATATAGCTCATTATAGCTGAAAATTGCTGAATAAAGCTGAATATAGCTGATAGCTGAATATTGCTGAATAAAGCTCAATATAGGTGAATAAAGTAGAATATAGCTGAAAATTGCTGAATAAAGCTGAATATAGCTGATATCTGAATATTGCTGAATAAAGCTCAATATAGCTCAATAAACCTGAAAATTGCAGAATACAGCTCATTATATCTGAATATTGCTGAATAAACCTCAATATAGCTCAATAAACCTGAAAATAGCAGAATACAGCTCAATATAGCTCAATAAACCTGAAAATAGCAGAATACAGCTCATTATAGCTGAATATTGCTGAATAAAGCTCAATAGAGCTAAAAATAGCAGAATATAGCTCATTATAGCTGAAAATTGCGGAATAAAGTTGAATATAGCTCAATATAGCTGATAGCTGAAAATTGCTGAATAAAGCTCAATTTAGCTCAATAGAGCTAAAAATAGCAGAATATTGCTCATTATAGCTGAACATTGCTGAATAAAGCTGAATATAGCTGATAGGTGAATATTGCTGAATAAAGCTCAATATACCTCAATAAAGCTGAGCATTGCAGAATATAGCTCATTATAACTGTAAATTGATGAATAAAGCTGAATATAGCTAATAGCTGAAAATAGTTGATTATTGCTGATTAAAGCTCAATATAGCTGTAAATTAATGAATAAAGCTGAATATGGCTAAATATAGCTGAATATAGCTAATAGCTGAAAATAGTTGAATATTGCTGAATAAAGCTCAAAATAGCAGAATATAGCTGAATATAGCTCATTATAGCTGTGAATTGCTGAATAAAGCTGAATATAGTTCAATTTAGCAGATAGCTGAATATAGCTAATTATAGGTTAAAATAGCTTAAAATACAGAAAAGAGAAACTACCTGCTCAAAAGGGGAGGGGTGGGAGAGACAGAGAGAGTGAGAGAGACAGAAGGAGAGAGAGATAGAGAGAGAGAGCCAGACATTCAGAAGTCATTGGCGTATGTGTGTGCGTGTGTATCTGTGTCTGTGTGTCTGTCAAACTGCACTAAGCAGAGCACCTGTGTGCTGGTAACATCAAAGGTTTCCATAGTGACACTGCTCCTGTGTCAAACTGTCCTGAAGAGCTAATTAAAAACACCTGTGTCAGTGAGTGACAGAGGGAGACTGCACTGTAGATTTAACAAAAACAACCTGTCAAACTAATGAATGTGATAGGAAAACCGTAACTCCGTTTAAAAAAATGAAGGCATCGTGAGAAGCACAAGACTTTTGTGAACGTTTACGTGTACTCAAATTTTTGGGGGGTTTAGAAATGAGAGCTTAGAGGCAGTTCAAAAAGGGCCCCCGTTTGCTCCATGAGAGAAAGATTGTGCTCCGATTTAACATTGGGCTTAATGGAGCAGTTGGCGGACTTCATGTCGCTTTCTTGCTTTTTGATAAAAAAGTAAATGTTTGTGGGATTCCACCACACATTTGTACAAGCAAGCACAATATTTCCTACGTTTATATGTAAAAATTATGCCTGAAGAGTGAGAATTGTGGAGTCAATGGCAATTTACAATTCTTTTTTTCTCGAGATCCTGACGCTTCTCTGCACTCTAGCGATGACATCACGCACTCTGAGCTGCGCCATACACACTCATGTTAAAGGCAGAAGAGGATCTTAAGATTTATTAAATTCAAAAATTCATAGTTTAAAATTCTTAAAAGATAGAAAATATCTAAAAATATGCAGTCATAGTTGAAAAATATGTCTACATTTTAAAGTTGAAATGGTATCTTTAGCTGAAAGTATGCTGAACCTATAAGCTGTTAAAGTTGAGGATTTTCTCCATAGGAATCCCATGTTAAAAAAAAGCATAAAAAGATTAATATTAAGAAAAGTTGAAAAGTTAAAAATATGAAAGGTCATAGCCCCCCTCTCCTGAAGGAGCTGAATTTTTTAATATTTGAAGAGTTTAAGTAGCTGAAAAGCTGAAGGAGTTTAAGCAGTTCAAAATACGTACGGAAGAAATAGAATAATAATAATAACTAGAAATGGCATTTCCTGCAGAAAATGCGTTGGAGTGCTAAAAGCTGAAGCTTAAACTTAAATATTTGAAAAAGATAAGTGAAAATAGCTAAATTAAGCTGAAAATAGCTCAATATAGATCAATATTGCTGAATAATATTGTTGAATAAAGCTGAATATAGCTAAATATAGCTAATAGCTATAAATAGTTGAATATTGCTGAATAAAGCTCAAAATAGCTCAAAGCTCAAAATAGCAGAATATAGCTGAATATAGCTAATAGCTGAAAATAGTTGAATATTGCTGAATAAAACTCAATATAGCTCAATAAAGCTCTATATAGCTCAATATAGCTCATTATAGCTGTAAATTGCTGAATAAAGCTGAATATAGCTGGATATAGCTAATAGCTGAAAATAGTTGAATATTGCTGAATATAGCTCAAAATAGCAGAATATAGCTCAATATAGCTCATAGCTGTAAATTGCTGAATAAAGCTGAATATAGCTGAATATAGCTAATAGCTGAAAATAGTTGAATATTGCTGAATAAAACTCAAAATAGCAGAATATAGCTCAATATAGCTCATTATAGCTGTAAATTGCTGAATAAAGCTGAATATAGCTGAATATAGCTAATAGCTGAAAATAGTTGAATATTGCTGAATAAAGCTCAAAATAGCAGAATATAGCTGAATATAGCTCATTATAGCTGTGAATTGCTGAATAAAGCTGAATATAGTTCAATTTAGCAGATAGCTGAATATAGCTAAATATAGGTTAAAATAGCTTAAAATACAGAAAAGAGAAACTACCTGCTCAAAAGGGGAGGGGTGGGAGAGACAGAGAGAGTGAGAGAGACAGAAGGAGAGAGAGATAGAGAGAGAGATAGAGAGAGAGACAGACATTCAGAAGTCAGTTGCCGTATGTGTGTGCGTGTGTATCTGTGTCTGTGTGTCTGTCAAACTGCATTAAGCTGTGTGCTGGTAACATCAAAGGTTTCCATAGTGACACTGCTCCTGTGTCAAACTGTCCTGAAGAGCTAATTAAAAACAGCTGTGTCAGTGAGTGACAGAGGGAGACTGCACTCTAGATTTAACAAAAACAACCTGTCAAACTAATGAATGTGATAGGAAAACCGTAACTCCGTTTAAAAAAATGAAGGCATCGTGAGAAGCACAAGACTTTTGTGAACGTTTACGTGTACTCAAATTTTTGGGGGGTTTAGAAATGAGAGCTTAGAGGCAGTTCAAAAAGGGCCCCCGTTTGCTCCATGAGAGAAAGATTGTGCTCCGATTTAACATTGGGCTTAATGGAGCAGTTGGCGGACTTCATGTCGCTTTCTTGCTTTTTGATAAAAAAGTAAATGTTTGTGGGATTCCACCACACATTTGTACAAGCAAGCACAATATTTCCTACGTTTATATGTAAAAATTATGCCTGAAGAGTGAGAATTGTGGAGTCAATGGCAATTTACAATTCTTTTTTTCTCGAGATCCTGACGCTTCTCTGCACTCTAGCGATGACATCACGCACTCTGAGCTGCGCCATACACACTCATGTTAAAGGCAGAAGAGGATCTTAAGATTTATTAAATTCAAAAATTCATAGTTTAAAATTCTTAAAAGATAGAAAATATCTAAAAATATGCAGTCATAGTTGAAAAATATGTCTACATTTTAAAGTTGAAATGGTATCTTTAGCTGAAAGTATGCTGAACCTATAAGCTGTTAAAGTTGAGGATTTTCTCCATAGGAATCCCATGTTAAAAAAAAGCATAAAAAGATTAATATTAAGAAAAGTTGAAAAGTTAAAAATATGAAAGGTCATAGCCCCCCTCTCCTGAAGAAGCTGAATTTTTTAATATTTGAAAAGTTTAAGTAGCTGAAAAGCTGAAGGAGTTTAAGCAGTTCAAAATACGTACGGAAGAAATAGAATAATAATAATAATAATAAAGATTCGAAGAACAATAGTTGGGTGCTGAAGCACTCCAACTAATAACTAGAAATGGCATTTCCTGCAGAAAATGCGTTGGAGTGCTAAAAGCTGAAGCTTAAACTTAAATATTTGAAAAAGATAAGTGAAAATAGCTAAATTAAGCTGAAAATAGCTCAATATAGATCAATATTGCTGAATAAAGCTCAATATAGCTCCATAAGGCTCATTATAGCTGTAAATTGTTGAATAAAGCTGAATATAGCTGAATATAGCTAATAGCTACAAATAGTTGAATATTGCTGAATAAAGCTCAAAATAGCTCAATAAAGCTCAAAATAGCTGAATATAGCTAATAGCTGAAGATAGTTGAATATTGCTGAATAAAACTCAATATAGCTCAAAATAGCAGAATATAGCTCAATATAGCTCATTATAGCTGTAAATTGCTGAATAAAGCTGAATATAGCTGAATATAGCTAATAGCTGAAAATAGTTGAATATTGCTGAATATAGCTCAAAATAGCAGAATATAGCTCAATATAGCTCATAGCTGTAAATTGCTGAATAAAGCTGAATATAGCTGAATATAGCTAATAGCTGAAAATAGTTGAATATTGCTGAATAAAACTCAAAATAGCTCAAAATAGCAGAATATAGCTCAATATAGCTCATTATAGCTGTAAATTGCTGAATAAAGCTGAATATAGCTGAATATAGCTAATAGCTGAAAATAGTTGAATATTGCTGAATAAAGCTCAAAATAGCAGAATATAGCTGAATATAGCTCAATAAAGCTGAAAATAGCAGAATATAGCTCATTATAGCTGAAAATTGCTGAATAAAGCTGAAAATGGTTTTATATAGCTCATTATAGCTGAAAAAGTCTGAATAAAGCTGAATATAGTTGATAGCTGAATATTGCTGAATAAAGCTCAATTTAGCTCAATAGAGCTAAAAATAGCAGAATATTGCTCATTATAGCTGAACATTGCTGAATAAAGCTGAATATAGCTGATAGGTGAATATTGCTGAATAAAGCTCAATATACCTCAATAAAGCTGAGCATTGCAGAATATAGCTCATTATAACTGTAAATTGATGAATAAAGCTGAATATAGCTGAATATAGCTAATAGCTGAAAATAGTTGATTATTGCTGATTAAAGCTCAATATAGCTGTAAATTAATGAATAAAGCTGAATATGGCTAAATATAGCTGAATATAGCTAATAGCTGAAAATAGTTGAATATTGCTGAATAAAGCTCAAAATAGCAGAATATAGCTGAATATAGCTCATTATAGCTGTGAATTGCTGAATAAAGCTGAATATAGTTCAATTTAGCAGATAGCTGAATATAGCTAAATATAGGTTAAAATAGCTTAAAATACAGAAAAGAGAAACTACCTGCTCAAAAGGGGAGGGGTGGGAGAGACAGAAGGAGAGAGAGATAGAGAGAGAGAGCCAGACATTCAGAAGTCATTGGCGTATGTGTGTTCGTGTGTATCTGTGTCTGTGTGTCTGTCAAACTGCACTAAGCAGAGCACCTGTGTGCTGGTAACATCAAAGGTTTCCATAGTGACACTGCTCCTGTGTCAAACTGTCCTGAAGAGCTAATTAAAAACACCTGTGTCAGTGAGTGACAGAGGGAGACTGCACTGTAGATTTAACAAAAACAACCTGTCAAACTAATGAATGTGATAGGAAAACCGTAACTCCGTTTAAAAAAATGAAGGCATCGTGAGAAGCACAAGACTTTTGTGAACGTTTACGTGTACTCAAATTTTTGGGGGGTTTAGAAATGAGAGCTTAGAGGCAGTTCAAAAAGGGCCCCCGTTTGCTCCATGAGAGAAAGATTGTGCTCCGATTTAACATTGGGCTTAATGGAGCAGTTGGCGGACTTCATGTCGCTTTCTTGCTTTTTGATAAAAAAGTAAATGTTTGTGGGATTCCACCACACATTTGTACAAGCAAGCACAATATTTCCTACGTTTATATGTAAAAATTATGCCTGAAGAGTGAGAATTGTGGAGTCAATGGCAATTTACAATTCTTTTTTTCTCGAGATCCTGACCCTTCTCTGCACTCTAGCGATGACATCACGCACTCTGAGCTGCGCCATACACACTCATGTTAAAGGCAGAAGAGGATCTTAAGATTTATTAAATTCAAAAATTCATAGTTTAAAATTCTTAAAAGATAGAAAATATCTAAAAATATGCAGTCATAGTTGAAAAATATGTCTACATTTTAAAGTTGAAATGGTATCTTTAGCTGAAAGTATGCTGAACCTATAAGCTGTTAAAGTTGAGGATTTTCTCCATAGGAATCCCATGTTAAAAAAAAGCATAAAAAGATTAATATTAAGAAAAGTTGAAAAGTTAAAAATATGAAAGGTCATAGCCCCCCTCTCCTGAAGAAGCTGAATTTTTTAATATTTGAAAAGTTTAAGTAGCTGAAAAGCTGAAGGAGTTTAAGCAGTTCAAAATACGTACGGAAGAAATAGAATAATAATAATAATAATAATAATAATAATAAAGATTCGAAGAACAATAGTTGGGTGCTGAAGCACTCCAACTAATAATAATAAAGATTCGAAGAACAATAGTTGGGTGCTGAAGCACTCCAACTAATAAGCCCGCAGGAGAATATAAAGTTGGGCTGCTGCAAGGGCTATGAGCCCTTGCTGGCAGCGCCACACTTAATAATAAGAAGAAGCCCGCAGGAGAACATAAAGTTGGGCTGCTGCAAGGGCTATGAGCCCTTGCTGGCAGCGCCACACTTAATAATAAGCCCGCAGGAGAATATAAAGTTGGGCTGCTGCAAGGGCTATGAGCCCTTGCTGGCAGCGCCACACTTAATAATAAAGGTAAAATAAAAACAAGAAGACAGACGACGCAAAAGCATTGTAGAGAGAAGACAAGTGATGACGAAGGATAGATAGGCCTGGTAGAAGAGCTCAAAACTATTAAAACATACAAAGAATAAAACCACTTTAAAGACCCATAAAAGCAAGTCTAAAAAAATGTGTTCTAAGATTTAAAGAAGATGAGTGATTCTTGAAGCCTTATATCCCCAGGCAGGTCATTCCAAAGCCGAAGGGCCCTAATGCCTAAACCAGGTCAACTTTAGATTCAAGCCTCAATTTTGGAACGGCCAGAGAGGGGCTACCTGAAGATCTAAGGCCATCGGACATTTAAGTAGGTTAATACAAACAGTTTAGTACATCTTAAATGCTATTGCATGGTCTGGAACACATCTGTGAACACCTACCTAACAGATGTTGGAAACAACTCCTGAATAAAAACATTACATATAGAAGCACACGAGAGCAGGAAAAAACGTGCTGCAACGACTAAGGACGTAACAGCAATGGCATTTCCTGAAAAAAAGAAACACAAAAACAAAAGTTGAGAAGCATTTACAAAGGACAAAAACATGAAGTTATCATTTTGATAGAAATATAAAAAAAGGGGATTACCTTGAGGAACAGCCAGGATAAGCATGCAAGAGAGACCTCCAGACAGAAGTGTTGCTACAAATAATTTTTTTCTGCCAAAAACCTCCAGCAGCCATATACACAGTATATGAGCTGGTATTTCAATAGCACCAAACATCAGCTGTATCACAAAGATACTGAAGCCGAAGCTTCCCATATTGAAGTACAGGCAGAAGATGGAAAGGCTCAGTGAAAACCTGAGTTCAAAGACAGGAAGGAAACACATTAGTCGTGGAGAGGATGAGACCTTGAACATCCTATATTATATAGCATTAATAACATCTTATCTTGTTCTCAATCGCAGCATTAAGTGACCTCCCAACTAATCACTCTGGCTATACGAACATTACCAATGGGTGTGTGTAGCACATGCCCCGCAGTTCCTTAAATGGCCACTTGAGGCTGGGTCCAAAGGCAAAAAGTAAATCCTCATTGACCCCTATAACGTCCACTATGAAGTAAAAATAAACATAATTACAGCATGGTACAAAAAAAGGTTTTGGTCCCTTGAGCTAATTTCCCAAATTATGACTATATGTCAGTGGCAGATCGTGCATTTTCTCCCTGGGCCTTGTGTGCCGTCTGATATTGTATACATATCAGACGTACCGGGTACCAGGCTGCGGCCGCGTACCGGCACAGCAGCACAGCGTACCAGCACGGCGGCAGCTACAGGCGCACCGGCTACCGGCACTGGCAGCATGGCGGCGGCAACCGGCACGGCGGCTACAGTGCTGCAGCTAGCTACGGCGGCGGATTGGCAGCAGCAACAGTGGCTTATAACCTGCCATGGCTTGTTTATGATTAAATACAACTGCAGATGTAAAATCACAAACAGCAGTTCACTCACCAGATGCTGTTCTCTTGATAAAGAAAAAGTCCATACGCCTCTATTTGTTAACAAACGCGGTTCTACAGTTTATCGGTACACTTCAGGTCATTCTCCACGGCCATGAACGCCAGTGAGGACAGCCCATGCGTTTTAGGGCTGAAAATGTCTGTGTTGTCAGTAAATCCACCACCAAGTCCGTTTCTCCTCCTCCTTCAGCCATTGAGTGTTTAAAAAAAACTACACCAAGTAAAACACAAAAAATGTCATAACTTCTATTATGTTTCAGCCTGAACTTACTCCTGCTGAGTTCTGCTAGCAGCTATGGAAATTTCTGTTGACTAACATGACGCTGGTCCACTGACCAATCACAGCGCATGTTAATGCTGACCTACTACCACGCCACCTCGGTGTCCCTAGCACGTCAAAGAATACACCCAGCATGTCAAACTAAAGATCTGATTTGTTGAAGTCTATGACAATCAACGATAACTTCCCCATGTACCCCCATCTCCTTAAAACAAGCTGCACTGGAAGCAGAGAGCAACAGACGAAGACAGGAGCAATGAAATGAGAAAATAAGCTAATAGGGAAAATAATTATAACACATGTAGTGTATTTGTGAAAAACAATTAAATTATAAAATAGCTATAACTTTGTGATTCTGTTTAGGCCAGCAGAGAAGGCTTAGCTGGACCTGACGGCCCACCACTGCAGAGGTTTTTTTGTATTATAGTAAAAACTAATTATAATAAATATTAAAGTAGTACATGTTTAGGAATTAGTTGAGCTTTTGGAAATTTCAACTTACCATGATAATGTTATGATGAAGAAATATTTAGTCAATACAGGTGATCTGAAAATAACTTGAATGCCTCCTTTGTTCCCAACATCTTTCACAGCAATCTGTAACAGAAATAATCTTCAGTGAAACACATATTTATTTATATTAAGTCATAATAGTTTACTAGGATTGGTAAAAGTAGTATCAAGTACTCTGAGGCAGCATAGAGTTATTACCCAAAGCTATGCATAATGGGGGGAAAAGAGAAATGTACATTGTTTAGTAGAGAGTCTGGAACAGTGCGTTTGTTGATGGCGGCTGCCTTGACAATCAGCTGCTTGGCCTCTTCTGTCCTTCCTCTGCTTAACAGCCATCTGGCTGACTCTGGCACGAACCTTACAGAAACAAAGGAAGTGACAACTCAAATAGTCAATCATTTACAAATGAAAATAAAAAAGGCAATACAAAAAGTGAATGCACACCATATGTAGAAAACAACCACCGTAAGTGGAGCTGCTGAGATTAGTTGAGCCATTCTCCAGTCTCTGACGATGTAGATCACACCGGCGATGAGGCACTGCCCAACTGCACCAAATAGCTGAGCCACACATGCTCCCCACGATCTTTTGGATGGTCCAATCCACTCAGTAGCTGCAATCAGGAAAGTATACACTTTACTATACTGCCATTTTTGGGGGGGGTTTCGTCATTTTGGACCTCCCACCACTAGGTGGTGTAAGGCCGACCTCTAATTGATGTTGAGGCCTACGTAATCAGGAGAGGCATTGGCACCAGGTGTTGCTCGTTTTGCAGTAGCAAACAATTTTTTGACCGTGATACAACTGGCGACGATATGATAACACAGAGAAAGAAATGTTTGAGGTTTATTTTATGATTAAGTATATGCATCTAGGTTGTGTCGACATTGTTTATGATTTAATTGTGTATAAAAAAACGCAATGGATTAATAAACACACTGGACATTACACCTGGACATTGTCATCAATAGAAGGCATCAGAACAATAGAAAAGGACCAAGCAACCAATTAGGGTTGAATAGGCAACGGGGGCACTACACTAAGTTAAATACAAATCATTGTCACAAATGATTTAAAATGATACCTGTATGTAGTTCATACCTAATACAATAGAGTTGATTCGATAGCCTCCACCTCCAATTCCCACCATGAACATGGATGCTAAGTATAAGTAGACATTGGGGCACAGTCCTGTTGTTAGAGTAAATGTGAACAATAGAACTGTTGTAATTTGAGTTGCTCGCCTGCGACCAAACCTGCAACAGAAAGACACCAACAAAATAGTACAGTATTAAAAAAAGACAAGCTTCTCTTATGATCAACACACAGTATTTAAATAGCAATTCTGCTAATTGTCAGAAAGACTGCAATAGCTCCAAAGCTCCAACTAATAAGCACCTAATTGGATCTAATCAAATTAATTAAATGATATAGGTTTATTTACTGGACAATAGGTATTTAATATGGATACACAAAGAATATGGAGGAGTACGATGGAAAGTCAGAATAAAATCTGACATTATTCAGTACATCCCGGTAGTATATAGCAATAATTCCTAATAATACAATGAATTAATTGTATTAACCAATTAAAATGATTCAATATAACTTAAGTCAGGGTTGCCGATACTTGCTGAGTATTTGTTTGATTATGTTGTTTGTTACAAAATTTGATGATAAACAAAAAAGAAATTTAAATATGGGAGCTGGGGTTATATACCGTTTGATCTGCCTCACATTTCATGTGTTGCATTCAAGACACCAAGTGGTACAGAATGCAATTGCATCTTTATTTGTCCCTCCTCTCTTGCCTTAGTTAGTTCAGATTCTACTGAGAAGACATGCTGCAGCTATGTTTTACATTTACTGTCTGGTAGCCTCTAAAGATCTAAGTCTGTAAGTACTTCTTCATGTAGCATGTAAATATCTTCTGTGATGTATTTTCTGTGTGCTTACCGTTTTAGTTTAACTTTGTGTAGTGTAGATGTTAATCGCAATGCTAATCGCGATTAGCATTTTTGCATTGACATCATGTTAAAACGTGTTTAGATGCTAACTGGTGAAGGGAGTCTTATGTTAATGGTTACTTGCCTTTTATGGCATAATGGCTGTGTGTTGAATCAGTGCTTACTATTCATGTATGTGTATATGGACTGTTTGTAAGCCCATTTCGTGTTGTGTTTCCACAGTTTTACAATGATCAAGATCCGCACTAAAAACTCTAAACTCCACTCCGGATTCATGGGTTTTTATTTCATGGATCTGCTGTTAGCTATCTGCTAAGCTAACTTCCAAAAGCAAGAGCAGAATACCTTTTCTTTTAAAAATGTTCACAGTATAGATCAAAAACAGTTTTTAACTGCATGCAATACACTTACGATTCAGCTAAAGGTCCAAACATGGTAGAACCAACCAGAATACCGGCCATGAACACTGCTTGTATCACTTCCACCATGTTAGCTTTGTCACAAACTAGATCAAACTGCAAAGAAAGAAAGTAAAAAAACATTTAATGAAGGAATAATTTATGACGGTAATGTCTTCAGTTTCTACACTCATTACTTACATCAGTGACTATGGTGGCCTGGTACATTGGGTCGTAGTACACCCATCCATCCCGGCACCCGGTGGTCTCATTGAGTCCGTACTCCCTGATGGCACTGATGTCCCGTTCCACAGGGACAAACATCTGACACCTGCTGAAGGTCCCGTCCTCCTCGCGGGGCAGAGTCAGGTTCAGCTGCTCATCTGTGGTCAGGTTGGAGTCCGTCTGAAGGATCCAGTCTGTGTTACAGTGTCGCTCTGGATCAGGCTGGATAAAAAGGAAACTCGCAAAAATAAAAGGCTGAATTAAATTTGGAAAGCAAAGTGCAATCAGAGTGAGCTGCTGGAATAACCCAAATTCTCCGATGTTCCTCAGGATCTCTCCAAAATCTGCCATGTTGATATGAGTTACCTCACTTTGTGTCGGTTGAAAAGTGGTTCAGCACCAATCTAACCAATGCTCATTAATGTTTAACCCAACTTTATCTTGTGAACCACTGACTGACCTTTCATTGACTATTGCATTTCATTTTAAATTATGTCTCTTTGTTTTCACCTGAGCTCAACTGTTGTCTTATAATTTTAGAAAGTCTATTCATTTTGGATAGAGATGTTTCTCTGAAATCCTTGCCATCACAAATGTGTATACAATTTAACAAACAGACATCCTAGATATCAAAATTCTATGAAATGATTGCTGTAACATATCATAAAAAATAAACATTAAGCATTAAAAACATCGGCGCTTTCCAAACATTTATGAGTTATGAATTATTTTATTGGTACTCGAATAGATTGACCTTTTTGAAGGTTAGACAGTTATCTCTAGTTTAAGCTTACCACTCTAGTCTATTGCTATAACCGATTGGATTTTTGTGTACTCTCCAGTTTTAAAAGCATGTTTAAAAATATATTTTATTTTGTATGTAAGTATGTTATGTAGTATCTGTAAAAAAATAAATAAAAAAACTCTAGTATGTATGCAAGTATGTTTTTATTGTGGGACACACGTTCACACAGTGCTGCCAATTTGGCGACTTTCTCACTTGAGATTTCAGGCCCATTTAGCAACTTATTGCTCAGTGTAAACTCAGATCTGAAATCCCGCCCACATCTCGGCAGTGTCAACTTATCTGTTGTTTCCAGATTGAAAGGTCAGACCCATTATGCTGCGTATATAGGCCGGAATGGTCATAAAATCAGACTATACACACACACATGCATTTCCTATTATGTTTACAATGTGCATGCTCAAGTTAATCAAATGTCCTGCCCCATGGATTTATGCCTGCCACCGGATCTGAACCCCATCATCAAGTTCTCTGATGAATCGATGACTCCAATGGCGAACAGAGGGCCTACAAAAAGGATGTCAGAGCCTGAAATCTTGACGCAAGGAAAACAATCTCCATCTCAACATCAGCAAAACAAAGGAGCCAATTGAATGGACGGGGAGGCTGACCAGCCCTCATTAGTATGAATGAAATCACAGTGGATAGAGTCATCAGGTTCAGGTTCCTCTGGGTTTACATCAATGAAGACCTGACCTGGACTCGACACACAGACACCATCACCTAAACAGCAGTACCGCCTCCTATGGGAGGCTCTACAGAGAGTGGTGAAAACTGATCTGCACGTTACCAGGATGGAGCTGTTTACACCCAGCGGTGCAGGAAGAAAGCTCAGGGATTAGGTATCAGGGTTTCATTCCACATCCACAACACTGCCAGACTCTTGAGCTCATCACTATGACACTTTACTAACACTCCACTGTACACTTTACCTTCATACTACTGTACTACCTGTTTTACCTCAACACATTACAGTTTACGCTTGTATTTCATCTACAACACATGATGTATAAGATTACATTACGTTAGCTTCTCCTGCCACTCTGTAATAACAATAATAATAATGCATTTTATTTGTAACGCACTATTCATTCAAAAGAATCACAAAGTGCCACAGAACCAGTACATAGTAAAAAAAAAAAACATACTTAAAATAAACAATAATAAAAAGAAAAATAGCTGACAAAAACGCCTTCCTGAATAAAAAGGCTTTTAGGCCAGTCTTAAAAGAGTCCAGTGTCCGTGTTCCCCTTAGGTGGTCAGGGAGACTGTTTCATGTTTCCGCCCATGGTGTGGAGTAGGGTTGCAACAACGAATTGATAAAATTTGATTATTAAAAAAGTTGGCTACGAATTCCATTATCGATTTGTTGTGTCGTGCGATTATTGCGCCATTCAATAAGGTAACGTCCCTCCAGCAGCTCTTCTGCTGTTTACGCTTTATTAGCTTGACAAGTAAGCGTTAGCTCGTTAAGAACAGTGCAATGTGTCTGAACAAAGGGAGTGAGAGAGAGTGAGTACATGTGTGTGCGTCTGTGTGTGAGTGTGTGCGTCTGTGTGTGAGTGTAGTGTAGAGAACAAGTTCTGACGTTCAAACAAATCCCGTTAAGTTTTCTGATTTATATTTTTCTTTATTTTTTATAAATTAGTTATTGTTCTGACAGCTCAGGTCCCTTTAAACAAAAATATAAATATTGTTGTGCACTTTATTTTAAAAAAAGCCTATATATTTGGCAGATGTAAAGCATACATGTGTATGTTTTTATTTTTTATTATTACCTTAACATTTCATTTAGCTGACGCATTTATCCAAAGCGACTTACATGCTATACAGTAGACCGTAGACACAGCAACGGTGAGCGATTAGGGTTAAGTGTCTTGCTCAAGGATACAACAACACAGACTGGCTGAGCCGGGGTTTGAACCGATTGTCTGCCCTGTGTGTTGATTGTTCCCTGCTGTGTCCAATCACCTTCCCCTTGTATTTAAGCCCTGTTTGTCTCCTATCCCCTAGGGTTAGGGCATATCTTCTCAGAGCTGGGAAGAAGCAGGGGAGAACCGGTTCCGGTGTGACACGCGTGGAGTGCGGCAGTAACGTTCTTGGCGGTTTCATGAGACACTAAGCAATTTTTTGGATTAGGCGGTTGGCATAAACTGGTTTGTGACTGGGTTAGGGTGACACATCAGAAAATGGATGGGGATGATGATGGGTATACTGATGGCTGGACTCCAGTCTCTAGTGGGAAAGGAGGACAAAATACGATGGCCCCAACCCCGACTGCCATGAACCTCGGTGTGACCCTGGACAGTCAACTCTCCCTGACTGCCAACATTACCGCAACAACACGTTCCTGTAGGTACATGCTGCACAACATCAGGAGAATACGTCCACTTCTCACCCAGAAGGCGGCACAGGTTCTCGTCCAGGCTCTGGTCATCTCGCGTCTAGACTATTGTAACTCCCTCCTGGCGGGTCTACCTGCTGGTGCCATCCGACCTTTGCAGCTCATCCAGAATGCAGCAGCTCGACTCGTCTTTAATCTCCATAACTTCACCCACACTACTCCGCTCCTCCGCGACCTTCACTGGTTACCGGTGGCCGCCCGCATCCGCTTCAAAACATTGGTACTGGCATACCGTGCTACGAACAGATCTGGTCCAGTCTACATCCAGGACATGGTAAAACCTTACACCCCAACTCGTGCGCTCCGCTCGGCTTCTGCCAATCGCCTTGTAGCTCCGTCACTGCGAGCTAAACACTCCACAAAGTCTCGACTGTTCTCTGTCCTGGCTCCTCGATGGACAGCAGGAAGTCTCTATATCTTCCGTCGCAAACTAAAAACACATCTTTTCCGACTATATCTTGAATAAAGGAAGTAGCACTTTAGTAGCACTGGAATGGCTCTTACTGATAGCACTTTGTAGTTGAACCTTTGACGAAATTGTACCTTCTTGATTCTTGCTAATAATTGCTAATAATATGTAAAACGGAAGAACAGAAAAACAAAACTATGCTAATAGAAAGTATATGCAAGAAAATGATAAGTGAAAAAAGATTGTTGGGCGAGAATTGAGTGACACGTGCCCCAAGTGTGGAGAGGATCACAGAGTTGAGGACTGTAAGGATAATGTGAAGGATAAATGTTGTAATTGTGGGGGTCAACACAGGGTGACATATGGTGGATGTGAGGTCAGGAAGAGAGCTGTGGAAATCCAACAGGTTAAAACAGGAAACAACTTAAGCTATTCAGAGGCTGTGAAGAGGGTACAAGGACAAAGGGAAATAAATGACACACCAAACCAAGATTTGAGAGCAGAGGAAGGTTTGTCCGAGGAAACCGATACAGCACTGACAGTCGAGAAGTTGATCCTGTTTATGGCGTATGTGATCAATTGTACTGACAAGTCAAACACGAAACAGAAAAAATTAAAATAGTTAGGGGAGCAGAGACGTTTTTTGGTTTAAAAGGGGCATCCTGGGAGTTTATCAATAAGACTCTGAGAGGAAGGGGATAAGGCAGTATGATAGTACTACAGTGGAACGCAAGAAGCTTGTTATCGAATGGCCAAGAGTTTAAAGGATTCATTTAAAACCTAAAAAAAGAAACCAGAAATTATGTGTTCGGGAAACTTGGCTTAAACCAGCACTAGAGTTTGTTATTAAAGTATATGATAGTATTCACAGAGATAGAGTGGGGGATAATGGAGGAGGCTGCATAATATTTATAAAACAAGGAATACAGTATAAGGTTTTGGGGAAAGGAACACAGCTGTGATAATCAAAGTTTGGACAAAAGAGGGAACTATCAGAATTGCAAACCTTTATAACCCATGTAAGAAACTGTCAATTGAATCACTAGAGGAATTAACAGTACATTTAGAAGGGAAAGTGATATGTTGTGGATATTTTAATGCTCATAGCACGTTATGGGGTAGTGGAAGTGATGGAAATGGAATGGTACTAGAAGAGTTAATGGACATAAAAAATCTAGTATGCTTAAATAATGGAACTGGGACCAGAGTTAACATCAGAACAGGCACAGAGTCTGCCATAGACCTTACTTTGGTATCAGATCACTGGCAAGTGTTAGCTCCTGGGAGGTAATAAGAGGAACAACTATAGGAAGTGACCACTATCCAATCATTATTGAAATAGGGCGGAGTCTAGAAGGAAACGAGACTGAAGTACCACAGAAATGGTCTTTTAGCAGCGCTGATTGGGAGAAATTTAGAAGGGTCAGTGATCAAGAAATGGAGAAAGTCTTTATCAGTGACGATGTTTAGGAGTTAAATGAGTCTATATGTCAAGCAATTCTAGAGGCTGCAAAGCAGTCTATGCAAAAGAAGGGAGGGAAGGTGGACAAAAGAATGTGATGAAGCAATTAAATCTCGAAATAAAGCGTTTAAAGTATTAAAAAAGAATCATAGTTTTCACAATCTTATTGCATATAAAAAGTCACAAGCAAATGTTAGGATGAGAATAAAAAATACAAATAAAGACTTTTGGAGGAAATTTTGTGACTCAATAGGAAGGGAGACGTATGGAAAATGGTAAAAAGAATAAACGGGTTTAAAAGGGAGTCTGGGTATCCAGTCCTAAATGATGGGGAAACAACAGCAGTGAGAGATGAGGAGAAAGCTGAGATGTTGGCACAAACCTTTGTCAACATCCATAGTTCAGGCAATATTGGTGAAAAAAGGGAGGGAAAATACAATAGTGGAGAATGTATATGTTTTACAGCAAGAGGAAGATAATAATAATAATCTGCTAAACAAGCCATTCACAAAGACAGAACTAAGGCGAAGTCTGAAGAATACTAAAATGTCAGCACCAGGCAAGGATCAAATCTGTTACATGTTAAGAAATTTAAGTGAATCATCTTAGGATATATTGCTTGAACTGTATAAAAAAGTTTGGGAGGGTGGGAAATTGCCTCAAAGTTGGAAGAAGGCCATTGTAGTCCCATTATGCAAACCTGGTAAAGATTGCAACAGACCAATAGCCTTAACTTCAAAATGCAATGCAATGCAAAATAATGAACTTTGGATGGACAGCAGCACCGAAAGCAGAAGAAATGAACATCGACAAATTAAACTTCAGTCCAACAGTTCCATTGGCAATAGCACCATGGATACTCCCTGAGGCAACAGTAGACTTTGCGTTACTAAAAAAGAAGAGCAAGGATAGAAGGGGTACGTTTAATGTAAATACAATACAGACACACATTGACAGTTACCACAATTATGTCCAGGTTTATACTGACGCATCAAAGAATTTAGAAAACAAGGGATAGCAGTTATAGTGCCAGAATTTAACACAAAAATAGTTGATTACAGAGGGAGTGTCAGTATACACAGGGGAAATGCTGGCAATAATGTTTGCACTACAGTGGATAGAGGACACAAGACCATTGAGGGCTATAATTTGTTCAGACTCCAGTTCATCTTTAGACAGCTAACATAACAGCCATTCAGACAGTAGACCAGACATCCTCGTTGAAATACAACAAACACTTTGCAGAATTCAAATGATGGGTATGACTGTGGTGTTCTAATCGGTTCCTGCACATGTGGGGGTCAGAGGAAATTAAATGGCGGATAGAGCGGCAAAAGAAGCTGCGAAGAGTAGCTGCTCAAAAGTTGAAGTCAACTTCAGTAAGACAGAGACCAAGGAAGGAAAGGTGGCAGAAGCAATGGGAAAGCCAGAACACACATTGGGTTTTACATATCATATAATAACCGACAGCATGCCGTCCAACAGCTCGTGTTGTGCCGTCTTTGACGTGCTTTTAAAAACGCTGGCTGTGTTACGGTGCTCCTCCAGTACAGTGTCTAGGGAGGTCTCGTAGTGCAAAACTCAAAAGCCCCACAAAACTTCACACAATCAATTATTTTGGATAAAGTGTGCCTGTTTTATCTACCGCCAGATTGTGTTTCTTCACCGCAATCCTGTGTCCATCGTCCAGCTAGCTTAGCCAAACCGTCCTGGTGTAGCCGTACAGAAGCTGCTTCCTTTTCAGGCCAGTCTGTTGTCTTATGCTGAGCTCAGGCTGATCTGGGACCAATTGTTTTACCGGTAGTTTCTCCGCCAAAGTTCTTCTCTCACACGGGTCTTAGAGGAGAGCTTTTACCGAGTTGAGACGTGCACAGGCGGAGAGGATGTGCAGGAAAAGCATATATTTTGTGCAGATATCCTAGTTTTACTAATATTACTGGGTTTATAAAATATTGACAATTTGTATAATTTATGAATATTATTATTATTTTATAAGATCTTTTTTTTTTTTTTTGGTGGGTGAATCCACATGACCCTCTATTGGCCGGCCGCCACTGAAGGCAACCTATACAAAACAAAATGTACATTACTAACAACTTACGATTAATCAAAACATAGACACCATGGGGTTAATATTTCTGGTAAAGACAATTTGGGAAAAGGAGGAGCCAACTGAGTGGCATTTTTTCCAAAAAGATTTTCTTTTGTTTTTCTGTACCTATGCACAAGGACAGTCAATTTTGGTTTTATTTTATTTAGAGGAAGAGCTCAGGGTTTTGGTGGCTCATGGGGTGTCCCATGTTGCCAGGGTGAGGCTTTACAGGCTCCCTGGTGGTCTCCATACATGTTACCCACAGTCAACAATCTTATCTAATGTACAATTTGCGCAGACTAGATATATATTCTGATGAATACAGGTAAACTACAAATACTGACAATCTTAAGGATTTATGAATACAACAATGAGAATCACACCAGGTTTAAAGGTGGAGGAGAGGACTGGCCGATATCACCATGAAAGTCCCCAATTTGACTTACATTTATTACATGTAATCTCCTGGAAGAGGAGAAGAAACTCTTCAGGGGGAATGTGCACCTCATCTCTCGCTAGCTAAATCACCTGATGCTATGTGGGGAGATGTGGGAGGGTTGTGTCCAACGCAGAGGACACAACCAAACTCAAGTGAGTTAGAGTAGCAAAGAAATTAAAGAAGTCTAAAAACACGTGAGACATCTTTCCCTCTCCTCAAAGGAGGAAGAGGTTTTGAAAACTATTGATAAAACCTTATGGTCACAAGGACCTTTGGGAAAATAAGATGAGTAGAGCATGTGACAATAAAAATAAAAATAGGTTTAGGCCTTTCCAGAGATTGTATATATGTGTATATACATATATATATATATATATATATGTATATACATATATATATATATATATATATATATAACTGATGAACACTGAGGGGGCGTGTTGAGCGTTAAAACACTTCCTGGAAGCTTGTTCTCATGGCTCCTCCATCATGGCTCCTCCGAGATCCCTCCTCGCTCCTCGATCCTCGAATAAGAGCTTTGGGACGGCTGTCAATATGGCGGCGCCAAACAACTTCGAAGAGCGAGAAGCGAGGAAACGACAATTAAGAGACTTGAGATGCACCCCTCGAAAGCAGGTGGGACGCAGCCAGACTAGGGAAAGGTTATATCCCCACTGATAGTGGGCATATGTGACTTGAGCAGAGCAGTGGGAATGGGGTACAGGTACATGATTTCATTTTTCTGAGGATTTCCTCAACATTGCTCTCCTGAATCTCAGCAAGATGTAGAGGAGACAGCACACTCGCAGACAAGGTATTGGTGGACTTAACAGGGGCATGGAGATAAAAAGCACTGCTCAGGTATGTATTATAGAGTTCCAGTAATGCATCCATGTATGTAGAGGCTGGGCAGGTGATGAGGTGGAGAACCATGGTCATAGTGGCTGAGTCAATGCTTTACCAGTTCCGGAAAGACATTTGACGCTTAGGTCTAATAGTAGGCATCATAAAAGTCAAGACCATTGAGACCACTGTGTGGTCGGACACACCGAGATGATAAACCTGTAGGTTGGTGATGGGAGCAGAGTCAGCCAGCGATAACCAGATCCAGTGTGTGCCCCTTGGTACACCGTCCCACCTGCCTGGCTGACCTCCCCGTCGGCCTCAACAGTCCCACCTGCCTGGCCAACCTCTCCTGCGGTCGCAACCCAAAGGACTCAAATCAGCCTCCGAATTCCCCAGAGCCCAGCTCCCTAGAGGAGACACAGCCTCCAAAATCCCTGGAGCAGGTGCAGGTCTGTTCCTTAACAGTCATGTGCCCAGAGTTACACCATCTATCGTTAACAAACACTGCCAGGCCTCCTCCCTTTCTCTTACCGCTCTCTGTTGTCCTGTCCGCACGTATGATGCTGAAACCGTCCAGTGTAGCGTGTGTCTGGAGTTAGTTCAGTTAGCCATGTCTTCCTGAACACCATGAGGCTACACTCCCGGTATTCCCTCTGATGGCGAGTTAGCGCTGATAGCTCGTCCATCTTGTTGGGGAGAGACCTCACATTTCCCATGATGATGGAGGGTCGGGCGGGTTTCATATCCCACCTCCCTGAGGCAGTTCCTCAGTTCTAGTTAGCCGGATGCAAGATGTGTGGGACGTGGGAGTAGATCTACATGAGGCCCGGCTGGGTTCTGTGAGATCAACTGCAGATGGTTTTTGGATGATTCTATAATGTGAAAACTTTGTTACGTGTTTTAATTGATGATATGACGTAGTGATGCTCAGGAATAAAATGTGTCTTCAAGAGACTGTTATCGACCTTGCATGAGAGTACAATATATTGAGGAAGTACTCCTGACATATATTCAATGCTTGGCCAATTTGGTGTGTAACAAGAATGGTTGAAATTTCTTGTTTTTTCTTAGTTTTTTCATCTGTATTAAAAATTATTTTAAATGTTCATCTATTTTTTGTAAAACCATGTGGTTTTTGACTGAGAATGAAGATTGTGTAAGATCAGTGAGAATGAGCCCTGTCAACCTGGGGTGACAAAAAAGAAGAAGTGTGGGAGAACAGAAAAGGTGGGGGCTTTTGAGAGCCCCATGTCCCTCCACACCTCTGGAAGGGGGGTCAGGAGGTTAGATATAGAATGAAAGGTCCGGAGATAAGGAGAGTTGGTTTGGATCAAAGTTGCGTTCAGTCGTAGCAATACTTAGGTGTAGTTGAGTTAATTAATTTCTCCGCACTTTCATTAGAGCATCAAAATGCCTGTCTTCTCAGTTTTCCTTCTCAGTACTTTTGAATTTGCATTTGTACACCCTTTTCTATCTTTTGTCAAAATAAATCAATTGTATCGGAGTCTAAATCAAGCCAGCGTGTCCGTAGCCTTACTTTCGTTTCCTCAATTCTCTCCCATCGACCCACCTGAGCACCCGAAGCTGAGCTTCGCGACGACCCGCCCCGACAGCCCCTGATAAAGTTCGAGTCACATCCACCAAGGCTACACCACTTATATATATATATATTCACTCTTACATAACCGACACATAATTGGTTTAATCAATTAGAGAGAGAGAGAGAGCCCCTGGCTCCCTGCCAGGCAGTGCAGTTTGTCTACAGGCTAGGAGAGAGAGTCATAGGTGTTGAGTTCCCTTGCAGAGGTTGGATATAATTGTATGTTTTTTGGGATGTCCGTAAACACTGTCAGCTTTAACAAATAAGATTGTTCACCTTGTGACACCGAGCTGTGTGTGACGGCCCGGTCCTCGTTGTGTTTGATGCTTTATTGTTCTGAGAGTGCTATAGTTTTGGGAGTGTGTGTGTGGTGACATAGTCCAACTCCTCCACAATTAAAGAAGTAGGTGTTTCTTCCCATCGAGGCAGGTGATTCGCGCGCGAGTCCCGTGCGGTTGGCTCGTGTTCTGAGACACAACTTGACCCTCGACTCGTAGGTGTCCCCAGGGCTCTCTGTTTAGCGCCAGTCACCTGATTGTGCCATCTCCTCTCTTTTAAAATTTAAGTTGAAATAAAAAGAGTAAACGGTTTTCTTCACCAGCGGACTGTTTAACAATAGACCCACCAAGCCAACCGTTCTGCAATATCTGCCACAAGAGGGACAGGTAAAGCAGAAGTGCGCAAAACTGAGTGTGGTTCCTGTGTAAACTAAAAATGGAGCATCTTTACCTTAAATAGTTAACATGAATAGTTAACTTCTCTCCAGTTACTTGTTTACGGAATTATTGTAACAATCTGGTGCAATGCACCAAAATCAAACTTACAAAACCACAAGCATACCAGGACACATCTATTCAACACCCTATTTGTGCAAGATTACAATGTCAATTTCTCTCTGATTATTTATTTATTGAATTTTTAGAACAATGCTGTGCAATAAGGAAATGATACACCAGATGGAACCTACAAAACTATAAGCATACCAGGACATGCCTCTCCAGCGAGATTACAAGTTGCGGCCCTTCCAAGTGTCTCTTCCATCACAAAATTATTATTATTCTTTTTCCCAAATCCAGGATTGGAGCGGCAATCTCAAACTCTGTCCGAGGACAACATTTTACCTTCCAGGAGGAATGAACTATTCTTTGTGCTTCTGTCATCCAACGGTCCTGATTGCTCATTCAATCCCATCCTCGTCTTTAAGCATTTATTAAACAGAAACTTGGAATAATTCAATTAAACGGACAGTGCTCTTCACCACAGATGGTTCGGAGGTCTCACCCAGAAAAATAGGTCAACATGAGTTTTTTTCTACAATTATTAATGAAATGTTTGCCCTTCAGAGTTCAGCAATAGTTACATTTTAGAAGAACACTATGATACATTTACTCCACAATGTGCTTGTGACACATATTCACCTGAATCTTACATGAATGTACTTATTTAATTTAAAAACATCTGGAATTCAATAACTCATATGTGTCATATATCCCACTGTGTTCTTTTGGAAGTCAGGAAATATATTGAGAATATTTTGAGAAACATTATAATATCACGAGAATAAAATAAAAATAAAAACTTTTGATAGGGCATAAATCTCCCTACTATGTGTCTTATTGTCTACACAAATGTAAACTTCACCAACTCTGATAAGTTACAAAGATACACTTGATCATAAACCAGCAGTGTTATTTGTGTTACTGAGACATTGTAACTTGTAATAGACTTGCAAGATTTACGATTGTAAAAGTTAGAAACATACTGAAATCAAAAAACTCTCAATATGTCATCACTACTGTCTCACCATTACATTATAGAAGCACAGAGAGCACCAGACTTTCTGATAAGGACACTTGTGGGCAGCTGCTTACGTAAAAGTAAGTATACACTTAAATATTACATTACATTAAATATCACTGAAAGTATTTGCAATTTGATACAGCCTACTTTTAAAATGACACTTTACAATAGACTTAGAGTAAAGTGCACTTTTTACAATAGACTGAAATGCCACTTTAAGTATTGCAAAGTTAGTATATTTATTTGTAGTATGTTGAACATAATAGCATCTATTTTGAACATCAATCTAACATATACTTTAAATGAATTATGATACTAGAAGTGATGACTTATGTGCAGTTTGAAGTGAATACATTCTGGATTTTAAACACGTTTACAGCTTGGTTGATTCGGGATTTGAACAACTAGTTTTGCTTGTGGAGGTCCCGTCTCTGAAAGTCAAAGGACAGATGAGAGATATCAGGAAGCAAATGATAAGACATAAGAGATGAACTTGTCTAATGACATGTCATGATGGAACATATTTGCGATAGTTACCTGTTGTTCTCGGCCTCATCGGCTGACTCAGGAAGATCTTTGCTCTTGGTTTCAGGAAGCATGAAGCAGAGTGCTCCACTGAGCAGTGTTAAGCTGCTGAAGACTGTGGTGGGTATGACCCAGTGGTACACAGCCAAGATGTTAAGAAGTGGTGCCAGTAATCCACCGATTCTTCCTGACATGGCTCCTAAAGCTGTGGCTGTTTGTCTGAAAGGGGAAGGAAGAAAATTAGAAAACATTTCCACATTAGAGTCAAATCAATTTTGCAAGAAACCCTTGGTTTAAACATACAGTGGTGGAGCCTACCAACCTTTAAAAGAATATACTTAATATAATTTGAACTGTTGGATTGTGTTAACCTATTGCCCCTTGGGTCAAGGCATTCATTGGACGCCTTAGTAGGTTACAAATGTAATATGTCTTAAATGCTGTTTGAACATAAAGCCTGTGAACACCTACCTAACAGATGTTGGAAACAACTCCTGAATAAAAACATTACATATAGAAACAGCCGAGACCAGGAAAAAACGTGCTGTGACCACTAAGGCCGTAACAGCAATGGCATATCCTGGAAAAAGGAAATGTACAAAAACAAAGGTTGAGAAGCATACACACAGGACAGAAACATGAAGTTATAATTTTGATAGAAATATATAAATGGGATTACCTTGAGGAACAGCCAGGATAAGCATGCAAGAGAGACCTCCAGACAGAAGTGTTGCTACAAATAATATTTTTCGGCCAAAAACCTCTAGCAGCCATATACACAGTATATGAGCTGGTATTTCAATAGCACCAAAAAACAGCTGTGTCACAAATATATTCAAGCCAAGGTTTCCCATGTTGAAGTACAGGCAGAAGATGGAAAGGCTCAGTGAAAACCTGGGTTTAAAGACAGGAAGGAAACACATTAGTCATGGAGAGGATGAGACCTTGAATATCCTATATTATATAGCATTAATAACATCTTATCTTGTTCTCAATCGCAGCATTAAGTGACCTCCCAACTAATCACTCTGGCTATACAAACATTACTAATGTGTTTGTGTAGCACATGCCCTCACAATTCCTTAAATGTCCACTTGAGGCTGGCTCCAAAGGCAAAAAGTAAATCCTCATTGACCGCACAGACAAACACATTTAGTGAATGCATGGGATTGGTCTGCTCGTGGAAACTGGAGCATGAAGGGGACACCATTTGAAAACACTGGATGAACATGCAAGGACTTATCTCTGTGTTTTTCAGACTTCTGATCCATGTTGTTGAATAATACATTTAAATGAAACTGCTATAGAAATTATTATTTATGTTAACATTAATCAAATTAATGCTGATCTAAATATTATGAGTATGTCTAATCCCCCCGAGAATCAACATTGTATTGGAGAAACAATATGTCATGGTCCTCCCCTGTTTGTCCTGTGTGTGTGTATGTGTGTCTGCCTGGGCGTGGCCTTCCTCTCCACCTCCTGCTTCCAATCAACCCGAACACATGAAACCCATTCCCTCATCAAGCCCCACAGTATATCTACCTTAATTCTCCCTCAAGTCCTCGCCAGATCGTCAGTCCGCATTCCCGGAACGACTACGGCGGCCGCTTGTATTTTGAAGTATATTCTGTTCGTATACTTGTGTTTTCCCAGCCACAGCCTCCCCGCTTCCCTGCCAACCCAACCCAACCGGCCTCCAGCCCTTAGAGGATGCCATCCCGGATCCCACACCTCCATATTGGGCTTCGTAATAAATATAATCGTGCATAACTTCTGCTCCGTGTTCTTGCTTTTGGGTCATGACAGAACGATCTGGCCATGTTGACCCAGCAGAACCAGTGCAGGTGCCCACCATCCAAACGGCTCTTTCCAGCCAAGGAGCTCTACTTGGACAACATCAACAGCATATCCAGACCCTATTCGACAACGATCAGGCGATGATAAACCAAATCACAGAATTAACAAATAAAGTGTCTCTGTTAACCTCTCAGTTGCCTCCACCATCCAATCCTGCACAGCCCGGCCTCCAGCCCTGCTTCCAGAAGTGCCCACTCCATTTAGGGAGTCCTATGTTCCGGACCCTGAACCTTTCTCTGGAGATCTGGGTAGGTGCCGAGGTTTTCTTCTCCAGTGTTCTCTGGTTATCTGGCAGCCGTTGACCTTCCCCTCCGATGTTTCCAAGGTACGTTATATTTTGGGGCTGTTAAGAGGAAGGCCGTTAACTCTAATCTGGCAGTTACTGCACTTTTCTATAAAGACTTAATTTGCAGGATGAGGGCAGTTTTCAATCATGTGGGTAATACGGCTATACGGTTACTTAACCTCCGCCAGGGCCTCAGAAGTGCGGCTTATTACTCTGTGGCATTTAGAACGCTTGCAGCGGATTCCAGGTGGAACGATGATGCATTGCGAGCGGTATTTTTGAATGGGCTCAGCGCCGGATGAACTACTTTCTCGTGATGAACCTGTTGACTTTGATTCTATGGTTTCCCTGGCTATCCAGCTTGATAACCGCCTGTGTGAGCAACGCAAGGAGAGGGCCGGCCGTCCCAGTCAGTTTGCCAGCTCCCACACGTCACCACCTCAAGTTAAATGGGTAGTGCCACCACCCACGCCGGTTCATCTCTCCATCCCCTGCTCCTCCCAGTGAGGAGCCCATACAGTTGGGCCGAGCTCATCTTTCTCCTGCTGAACAGTGGCGCAGGATGAGTGTGGGTGAGTGGTCACTTTCTTGCTCTCTGTCCAGTCCGCCCAAAAGACCGGGCTCACCAGTAGCAGTGGGGGTTCTGGCGAGCCAACCCTGTCCCCCGAGCCAGTCACTCCCACCTAGGTTGCTGATCCAAGCCACTCTCTGTCACAAACAACTCTCCTTGCCCTGGTTGACTCTGGAGCTGAGGATAGTTTCTTAGACAGAAACGTGGCCCTCCTGGCTGGTTTTCCCTTAGAACGATTACAGTCCCCCATCATGGCTACTGCCTTAGATGGCAAGCCTTTTGCGCAAGTTTTCCCATCGTTCAGCCCCTTTGTCCCTTGTCCTGTCTGGTAACCATAGTGAGATTATTCAGCTCAACATATCTTCCCCTAACTCCCCGCTAGTCATGGGTCATCCCTGGTTAAAGTTGCACTACCCACACATCAACTGGTCGGCAGTGAGAGTCCTTAGCTGGAGCACTTTTTGTCTCTCTGCCTGCTTGCAGTCTGCACTGCCCCTGCAGTGGTCACCACCAAGCCCTCAGCCCCCTGACCTGTCTGCCATCCCAGCTGAGTATCATGATCTAGGGACTGTGTTCAGTAAGGACTTAGCCCTCTCATTGCCTCCTCACCGCCCTTACGACTGTGCCATAGACCTTCTCCCAGGCGCTCCTCTCCCTTCTGGCCATGGAGAAATGCATCAAGGAGTCATTGACAGCTGGCATAATAAGACCATCCTCATCCCCAGTTGGCGCTGGATTCTTTTTTGTTTCCAAGAAGGACTCTGTAACCCTGTATTGATTTTCGTGGAATAAATAATCGTTAAAAAACAAGTACCCCTTACTAGGGCTGCACAATTAATCGAATTTTAATCACGATCACGATTTTGGCTGCCACAATTAAATGAGCATGATCGTCAGCGATATTGACGTTTAAAATGCGTTCTCTGCTACATATCAAATCAAGCGCTCCCTCAACTAACGGTCAGCCACCACCTGGCGGAGAACGAGATGGGAGGAGTCATGCGCGCTCCCTGCAGCTGCCGCCTCAAAACAAGTTCTGTCTGCACTCAACTCCGGTGTTAGTAGAAGAGTAGAGAGACAACAGAACAGAGAGCAGACGTCACGGTGTCATGTGAAAGGTAAATCACATGTCAGGAGCAGAGTGCGAGGCGCTAGTCCCTCCAAAAGGATCATCATCCGTTGTCTGGAAGTTTTTTGTATTTAGGGCAAGTGATGTTAACCAAGAACAAATCATGTGCACAGAGTGTGTTAGAGTTGTGTCTGCGCTGCATAGCAATACAACTAACTTGTTCAACCACCTAAAAAATCGCCACAGTACGACAAATGCATTACGGCTAAAGCTAACGTTAGCTCACTGAATCTCCATCCATGTCCAACAGCCTCCCAAAGACACACTATAATAACAGATACAATCGCATTTCATTTGGCCAAAGACGTGTCCAATAAATACTGTGAGCAATGAAGGCTTCAGAAAAATTGTCAAGTCACTCGACAAGCGATACGTGATCCCCTCGCACAATTATTTCTCCGAACAGGCATTACCTGCACTGTATGAAAAACGTCGGGAAATAAAAAGGGGTCATAGCTGTCGAGTATTTTGCAACTACGACAGACCTCTTGTCAAGCGGAACCATGGAGACTGGCAATTCAAAGTGGAAGCAGTGTTCTTGTTCATTTAAACATGAAAGCGCAATAAAAAGATGTTGTCCCTAAAATTAATGAATAATCGTGATTATGATTTTGGCCATAATCATGCAGCCTTACCCCTAATAAACTTTGCTTTTGAGCCTCTCCAGGGTGCTACGGTTTTCACAAAGCTGGACCTCAGGAATGCCTACCACCTGGTCAGAATCAGGGAAGGGGACGAATGGAAGACTGCTTCCAACTCTTCACTCGGACATTTTGAGTATCTGGTAATGCCTTTAGGCCTCCCTAATGGTGTGTTCACACCTCGCGTGAGTTTAGTTGCTCAACTTTATGTGGTTAATTTGCGTCCTTCGCTACTGGCTTTACGCGTGCCTGGAAGGGGGCGGGGCTTTTCTCTGTGGCTTATCTCCGTAAAAACATTACCGTTTCCACCATTTGACTAACCACTAGTTCTGCTTTAAACTTCTTGTGGAAGTCCCTATAATGTCTGACCATCAAACGCCCCCGTGTCCGGGTTCATAATATCATCCGTAGCCGCACAACAGTGTCTGAATGACGGCCGCTGCCAGCGCTGCTTCAGGTGGATCAGCAGCAGTTGGATTTAGCACCGGCAGGATGGCAGTGATGACGCGCAGAGCTTCTCAGCGCTGATTGGCTTTCCCGACGCGACTTTTCGCGCGATTCGCGTCATACGTGCCACCCGGCGTAAATTTGCATCTGTCGCGGCCATACGCGTCTGTGCATTGACTTTACATGTAATCTGGTCGCGTTCGGTGTGAACACACCATAACGCCCCCGCTGTCTCTCCCAGAACATGTCTAACCATGTGTCCCATGTCCTCCAGAGACTCTTGGAGAACCGGCTCTTTGTCAAAGCAGGGAAATGAGCGTTCCACGCCTGTTCAGTTGGCTTTCTGGGTTACATCATTGAGAGTGGGCGGGTAAGGGCTGACCAAGAGAAGATCAAGGCAGTGACAGATTGGCCCCGACCCTCCAACCGAAAGAAACCACAGCGCTTCCTGGGCTTCGCAAATTTCTATCGCCGGTTCATCAGAGTAGGAATGGTGCAACCTTTTGTGGTTTGGACCGACCACAAGAACTTGGCGTGTATCCAGTTGGCCAAGCGCTGCCCCAAAACTCTATTTGTCCTTAACGCTGTCCAGTCTCAGGTTTTCCAGTGGGTGCACACTTCCCGTTTTGCCTGCCATCCAGGGATGAACCATACCCTGTCCCTCCTGAAACAACATTTCTGGTGGCCATCCATGGAAACTGACACCCGGGCCTATGTTGCTGTGTGCACGGTCTGTGCACGAGGGAAAACCTCCCATCATCCACCAGCTGGGTTGCTACGTCCACTTCCCATCCCAAGCCGTCCCTGGTCCCACATTGCCCTAGACTTCGTAACTGGTCTACCGCATCTCAAGGTAACACAGTCGACCATTTTTCTAAAGCTGTTCACTTTGTGGCCCTCCCTAAGCTGCCCACTGCCTATGAGACCGCCGACATTTTAGTGAGCCATGTTTTCCGCCTCCATGGCTTTCCCCTGGACATTCTGACTGAGGACCCTAGTTCATCTTGCAGGTATGGAGGTTATTCTGCTGAGCTCTTGGTGCAACGGTCAGTCTCTCCTCCAGCTTTCACCCGCAAACCAATGGCCAGTCGGAGAGGGCTAACCAGGACCTTGAGGCTGCTCTACGGTGTGTAACCACGACCTGGAGCTCGCAACTGCTGGTAACGGGTGGAGTACGCCCACAACTCTCTGACAGCGCTGCCACGATTTTGTCTCCATTTGAATCTTCTGTGAGCTATCAGCCACCTCTGTTTCCCCTCCCAGGAGTGCGAGGGCTGTCCCATCGGTGCAGCGGTCTGCCGCTGCCAGATGGTCTGGAAAGACATCCGCGCCGCCCTACTCCGCTCAAGATGGCGCCGCTGATGGCTGCCTTGGTGTGTCGGTGCTCGTTGTTTTACTTTGGATTTACTTCCAAATTTTTTAACTTCCGTGGAACTTCTGGACATTCTCGTTAAAGGTGTGCTCACCTTAACTCACGCGGTGAGATGCCGCAGGAGAGGGAAACGGGCACATCGCTGCCGGGCATATTCCTCTCCAACGTCCGCTCACTGTGCAACAAACTGGACGAGCTCCAGCTGTTGGTGGGGCGAGACAGAGACTTTTCTTCATCCTCCGTTTTGTGCTTCACGGAGACTTGGCTCTGTGGATCGATACCGGACTCTGCGTTCCAGCTGGCGGGCTTCCAGCTGTTCAGAGCGGACAGAGACACTGAGCTCTCTGGCAAAGCGAAGGGTGGAGGAATCTGCTTCTACGTCAACAACAGCTGGTGCAACGACGTGACAGTGATTCTGCAGCACTGTTCTCCGGACCTGGAATCATTCATCATCCACTGCAAACCCTTCTACTCCCCCCGTGAGTTCGCTTCATTCATCCTGGCTGGAGTTTACATGCCACTGCAGGGCAACGTGCAGGAGGCACAGCGGACCCTCGCCGAGCAGATACGGAGTGTGGAGCGGACCTACCCGGACTCCTTAGTTATTGTTCTTGGTGACTTCAACAAAGGTAATCTCAGACATGAACTCCCTAAATACAAACAGTTTATTAAATGCCCAACTAGAGAGGAGAGCATTCTGGACCAATGCTACACCACCATCAGCAGGGCCTATCACGCCGTCCCTCGAGCTGCACTGGGTCACTCTGACCACGTCATGGTCCATCTGATTCCTGCATACAGGCAGAAACTAAAGCTCTGCAAACCTGTGGTGGACTGCTACCAACAGTCTGGATGAGTACACGGAGGCTGTGACTTCACCATTCACAGCGCCCCCTACCCCTCCACAGTGACGACCCTCGTTATTCGAGAGAGCCATCAACAGGCTTTTTAAAAAGCAGAA
This sequence comes from Cottus gobio, assembly GCA_023566465.1. Classification (NCBI taxonomy): domain Eukaryota; kingdom Metazoa; phylum Chordata; class Actinopteri; order Perciformes; family Cottidae; genus Cottus; species Cottus gobio. The sequence continues at coordinate 18,356,214 of CM042230.1, forward strand.
CCCCCACAAAGCAGTCGGCCCGGACTCTGTCCCCCTCCACCCTGAAGCATTGTGCTGATCAGCTGTCCCCGGTGTTTACAGATATCTTCAACACCTCCCTGGAGACATGCCATGTACCAGCCTGCTTCAAGGCCTCCACCATAATCCCCGTCCCCAAAAAACCTAGGATCACAGGACTCAATGACTACAGGCTCATTGCCCTGACCTCTGTGGTCATCAAGTAATTTGAGTGTCTGGTCCTGTCCCACCGCAAAACCCTCACCGACCCACCCTTGGACCTCCTGCAGTTCGCCTACAGAGCCAACAGGTCTGTGGACGATGCAATCAACATGGCCCTCCACTCCAGCATCTGGACTCCCCAGGAACCTATGCCAGGATCCTGTTTGTGGACTTCAGCTATGCCTTTAACACCATCATCCCTTCTCTCCTTATCTGCTTACATGGCAATAAATAGTTCTGATTCTGATTCTCAGCCGACTGCAACCGGTGCATCGCTAACCGCCACCGGGCCACAGCATACAAACTAGGTCAAAGTGTTTGGCTTTCCTCCAAGAATATCCTACTGAAGACAGTCTCAAGAAAACTGTCACTTCATTACATTGGCCCTTTTGTCATTGAACGCATAATCAACCCAACTGCTCTCAGGCTAAAGCTACCTCCCACTATGAGGATTCACCCCACATTTCATGTTTCGCAATTAAAACCAGTTTCTTCCAGCCCTCTTTGCCCTCCTTCCAATCCCTCACCTCCCGCCCGGGTGGTCGACAACCACCCAGCCTTCTCTTTTCGAATCTTGGACTTCTGAACTCCTCGCCATATCGTCAGTCCACATTCCCGCAAAAACTACTGCGGCCTCTTGAATATTTAAGTATATTCTGTCCGTAAACTTGTGCTTTCCCAGCCACAGCCTCTCCTCTTCCCCGGAACTCCCTTGGAAGACATCCTAGCCAACCCAACCGGCCTCCAGTCCTCAGAGGATGCCGTCCCAGATCCCACACCTCCATCTCGGGCTTTGTAATATAATCGTGCATAACTGCTCCGTGTTCTTGCTTTTGGGTCCAGCCCCGCACCATCATGACACAATGAGGCCAGCTCGCTAATTGGAAAAGGTTTGTCAATTAATATGAATGACTTTCAAACCTAATGAAAATGTGCCCTAACAGTTTACAGCATTTAGTTTGAGACACCGGATGAATGTACGTATAATATTCACTATCGAATTTGCTCAGGTTTGGTCTCTACCAATGGAATTACAATTTCCAGATCCATCACGTGATACTATGTGGGCCAAAAATACTTTTTCACATTTGTTTTGAGGTGAGCCCAGTATAGCTTTAAGAAATTAGTGGAGCTCTTGGAAATTTCAACATACCATGATAATGTTATGATGAAGAAATATTTAGTCAGTACAGGTGATCTGAAAAGGACTTTAATGCCTCCTTTGTTCCCAACATCTTTCACAGCAATCTGTAACAGAAATACTCTTTAGTGAAACAAATATGAATGTGATGTCATATTAATAGTTTACTAGGATTGGTAAAAGTAGTATCAAGTACTCTGCACAGAGTTATAACCCAAAGCTATAATGTGAGAAAAAAGAGAAATGTACATTGTTTAGTAGAGAGTCTGGAACAGTGCGTTTGTTGATGGCGGCTGCCTTGACAATCAGCTGCTTGGCCTCTTCTGTCCTTCCTCTGCTTAACAGCCATCTGGCTGACTCTGGCACGAACCTTACAGAAACAGAGGAAGTGACACCTCAAATAGTCAATCATTTACAAATGAAAATAAAAAAGGCTTTTTTTTTTATGCACACCATATGTAGATAACAACCACTGCACGTGGAGCTGCTGTGATTAGCTGAAACAGTCTCCAGTCTCTGACGATGTAGATCACACCAGAGATGAGGCACTGCCCAACTGCACCAAATAGCTGAGCCACACATGCTCCCCACGATCTTTTGGATGGCCCAATCCACTCAGTGGCTGCAATAAAATGTACTATTATAACATTTTTTATTTAAATACAAATCACTGTCACATGTGATGTAAAATGATACCTGTATATAGTTCATACCTAATATAATAGAGTTGATTCGATAGCCTCCACCTCCAATTCCCACCATGAATATGGATGCTAAGTATAAGTAGACATTGGGGCACAGTCCTGTTGTTAGAGTAAATGTGAACAATAGAACTGTTGTAATTTGAGTTGCTCGTTTGCGACCAAACCTGCAACAGAAAGACACAAACAAAATAGTACAGTATTAAAAAAAGACAAGCTTGTCTTATGGTCAACACACAGAATTAAAAGAACTGATGGTGCGTGAGGAAAAAGATAGAAAATTGCCACAAACTTACATTGCACTAAATTTATCTCTGCTCATATCTTTATTTACATAACAATAGGTGATTTATGTGTACACATAAATTGAATCAACAGTAAAAATTGGCAGCAACTTTATAAGCACTAAATAAATTCAACACAACAACCTAAACTCCTGGTCTGTATATTGAGGTGTGTATTTGTGTTCATGTACATAGTATTATTCACATTGTGGAGAAAAAAGGACATACTGTGTCAATCTTTTTACACATTTACAGCAACATTTGGAGCATTCGTCTTCCACCTGATCTGGGACTACAAGCATAGGGTTCAGTTCCTTGTACGTGGTTCAACTAAGTCGATCAAATGTCCTATTAGCCATCTTAAATCAACCAGATAATTGAAGTCAGGCTATCTTGGTTTCTCAAAGGCTGATCCGCGCTCAAACTGTCTTGTTAATTCGAACCAGACTTCAGTAATCAGGATAACTGCGCATGCCCGTATAATCCAAAAGGGGGGAAGCGTCGATCACCAAAACCATGATTTTCTAACAATGACAAATAAACTTAAAGGAAGAGCCTTTTTTTTCTCTCTGCTGACCAGCAGGAGATGATCATGAACGCATATGAATTCAAAACCATAATCTTGGCAAAATCTAACATTGCCACCGCTGAGGGCTCAACAAGAAGCCTGGCAAAATATCAGACAATTTAAATGTGTAAGTGTTGAGAAAACGTATCGGCTAATTTTAAGTACCTCATACCTCAATCAATCAGATTATTATTATATAGATTTCTTTAAATGTGGCTGTTGGCAATATAATGGCGAAAATAATTATCTCAACCTAAATCATTTTCTTCAATAATGATATGCTATGGTCTACTAATAACACTGTCATATAATTATGAGCCCTCTTTGATTGCATTTACTCATACATGGTCAGGGAATGTAATAAACACATCCAGAAGTTTCTTAAGCTCCAAATAAACTTTATGAGCAGCACGGCATGCAGCGGCTTTCCCGATGTTCTCTGCATCGCCGACACTGTACAGAAATGTACCAACAGAGCTATGCATATATAGAATATATATATATAACACATAAATATATGTCTGTGAGACAACCAATTCTCGGCTGCTCGTGTGGTGTTCAGTGTATGGCTCGAGAAGGTCTTGTAAATAAATGATTCCTTGTCGGCAGAATCGATAGCGCTCATACAGGAAGTTGTCATGAAGAGATAACGGATCTCGTAAAACTCTCTCCTATAAAACACTAATCTAACTGGTATCGCTCCTTCATCAATGGGATCTCTGAGGAAGGGAGCTGCCATTTGTTTCCTTATCTTATTCAGCTAACTTAAGTACACCTGCGATGGAGCAGGATCAAGTTTATGGATGTGTTGCTATGGTGATTTTGCCAAATTTGCTTTGTGGAACCAAAAAGCCTGAGTTATGTAATCTCATCCTGAAATGTATCCTGCTAACTCAGTAAGCCAGGTACGAGGAACGGGGCCCAGTTCTCCACAAGGGTTATAAACAATTATAAACATTCATATTTATTATTTGTGGGGTTATATGCATTAAATACACTTACGATTCAGCAAAAGGTCCAAACATGGTAGAACCAACCAGAATACCGGCCATGAACACTGCTTGTATCACTTCCACCATGTTAGCTTTGTCACAAACTAGATCAAACTGCAAAGAAAGAAAGTAAAAAACATTTAATGAAGGAATAATTTATGACGGTAATGTCTTCAGTTTCTACACTCATTACTTACATCAGTGACTATGGTGGCCTCGTACATCGTGTTGTAGTACACCCATCCATCCCGGCACCCGGTGGTCTCATTGAGTCCGTACTCCCTGATGGCACTGATGTCCCGTTCCACAGGGACAAACATCTGACACCTGCTGAAGGTCCCGTCCTCCTCGCGGGGCAGAGTCAGGTTCAGCTGCTCATCTGTGGTCAGGTTGGAGTCCGTCTGAAGGATCCAGTCTGTGTTACAGTGTCGCTCTGGATCAGGCTGGATAAAAAGGAAACTCGCAAAAATAAAAGGCGAAATTAAATTTGGAAAGCAAAGTGCAATCAGAGTGAGCTGCTGGAATAACCCAAATTCTCCGATGTTCCTCAGGATCTCTCCAAAATCTGCCATGTTGATATGAGTTACCTCACTTTGTGTCGGTTGAAAAGTGGTTCAGCACCAATCTAACCAATGCTCATTAATGTTTAACCCAACTTTATCTTGTGAACCACTGACTGACCTTTCATTGACTATTGCATTTCATTTTAAATTATGTCTCTTCGTTTTCACCTGAGCTGAACTGCTGTCATATAATTTTAGAAAGTCTATTAATTTTGGATAGAGATGTTTCTCTGAAATCCTTGCCATCACAAATGTGTATACATTTTAACAAACAGACATCCTAGATATCCAAATTCTGCGATATGATTGCTGTAACATATCAACATTAAGCATTAACTCGTGATTCAAAAAAACACAGCTCTCATTTTCCAAACATTTATGAGATTTATTAATTATTGTATTGGTACTTGAGTAGATTGATCTTTCAAGGTTAGACAGTTCTATGCTATTACTGATGACTGCTTATTTAATTCAATCGGTTATATGGTTATGTTATGAAGATCTTTTCATGTGTATTTTTGTTCTTACCTGAACTGAACTTCAGACTTTTATTGTCACATCTTTGCCTTATCTGACTTCTGAAATCATAACTCCTTGCTGGCAACGTTTTAAGACCTTGCTATCTAACAAAAGTATCACTACAGCCTGCATTTTAAAGGCGCTTGACTAGATTGACTTTTGAAGGTCGGATTACAGTTATCTTCATTCATCACACATTAGTTTACAGTATGTTAAAACAGTATGATGAAAATTAGTCATTTTACTCAGGGGAAACAAGTCATATGACAACATTTGGCAACGGAGGGGCCTCGTTGTGCAGAACGGACAGATTGACGGTCAATCTTAGATTTACAATCAATCAAAGGTGCAGCTTCTAGGAAACCTGGCACGTGACTGTTCTGCCCCAAAGGAGGAGGAGACCTACGGAAGGAACCTCCATCAAATTTAACTGAAGCAGGACAGAAAAAAGGCCATGTCCACATTCACAGGAGCATTTCACCTTCACCTAAACTAGCACCCAGTTTTAATGATCTTCCTCCCGAGGGGAAAACCTAAAAGACCTATTGGTCCATGCCGATTCTGCAGATTACAAACCCACACAACCTCTACAACAGAGCCTGCTAAGCCCTACCCAAAGCAACTGCTGTTGTGGTAGCTCTGCACACCGCAAAATTACTTAACATAAAAAACTAAATGTTTATCATCCTCACACCAACAGGATGATGATAATATATATATTATGTGTATGTGTATATATGTTCTCTAATACAGTTCTTCTCCTTTCTTGTCTAGGGACAGACTCTGTATTACATGTTTTGAACAATTATCTTAAGAACTTTTCTTCATTATGTCAATGTGAACTATTTCCAAGACACTCTTTCTATATGAAATTATGTTTATGTTTTCATGCTGATATTTTAGGCCTTTGATGCCATGATGTGATTCTTGATTGATTGAGTGATGTCATTGTGTAGTGTGAGCTGATTGCTCTGTGTGGGTCTACCAAACTATTGAAGGCATGCTCTCATATTGCTTTGTAAAGTAACCTGATGTACCAAAACGTTGTCACTACACATCCGGGAAAGCAAGTGAAGAAGACAGTGTGAGGGAGTTTTTTTGTTCTATATTGTCTCCACTCTCCTACACAACTGTCGACCTCCTGGTGTGGAAAAGTTTGCTCTTTAAAGAAATAATGTTGCATAAAAAGAAGACTCAATGTGCAATTACATTACATTTCATTTAGCTGACGCTTTTATCCAAAGTGACTTACATGATATACAGTAGACCGTAGACACAGCAACGGTGAGCAATGAGGGTTAAGTATCTTGCTCAAGGACACAACGACATGGACTGGCTGAGCCGGGGTTTGAACCACCTCTGATTGCAAGTCAGACCTGTTAACCACTGACCCACAGTCGCCCCTGCAATGAATAATACTGATATGTGATTATGGGTTCATTGGTATCTGTGAATCCTTATGATGGTCCTTTACTTCATAGAAAGTTATTGATTACTTCTGAATCATGCACTAAACGGCACTTAACGTAGAACAAATCATTAATTAATAATTACCCAACGTTTCCATTCCTACAAGATTAAAATCAGCACTGTTGCACAATACATATGTTGTCAGTATTGCACCTGGTCCCATACAGATTAATGAAATATGAAGCATAAACAAAAAATATCAAAGTAAACATCTCTGTAGGTGTGTTTACCATAACCGGCAGGATCTTGGGTTCCAGATATTTTACTTTACTAACAGACCAGGAGGTGGTGCTCACGAGGATTTCAAATATTTCAGGTTGCTGTCCTCTCCTAAAAATGGACTGTTGTACTTTTGTTACTTGAATAAAGTTCTTAGCAGCTATTTGGTTCCATATTGTATCATTGACCTCCTTGCAGATAGTTTCCATTTTATTTGTAGACTTATGTTAACCCCAATAGGTGAATGGTATTTGTTTTGTGCCTCTCAAAAGAATACAATAATTACTTTGAATAAGTTTAATAATGTGCCTTTTGTTCAGCAAAACCCACAGACCACCAGTGAGAAAGGTTTTTATTAAGAGCTTTGGCAATCAAATTTCAAGTAGATCTCAGATCATTTAATCATTTAAATAACTTCCAACAGTACAAGGTAAAAAACTGACTGACTGACTAAAAATATAGAATTTGTCCTGAGGCAGGCACAAAAGTGCCATGATGTCATTGAAATATTTTTGAAATAACCTCATCATTAACTTCCACAGGAATCAGCTCCTTTGATTTTGAGACATCTTATTTGCTTTTTTGACCTGAAGGTGGAGCCACACGAAATTCAATGGAGTTCAAAATGTAAAGCATGGAAATACTCAAATTTCATGCCAATCTTCCGATTACAATTTTATATTTCTTGTGTGCACATGGAAATTTGGTCGCTCCAGGAATGCTCAGAGGAGCCACCGAGAGAGGAACCTCATCAGAATGTGGCCAGAAGCTGCTGGAGGACGGACCAAAGCTGACTGACCAATAAACATTCACCATCCAGAGTCCCTGCTGCTAGCAGAGCAGCCTCTAACGTCAGAACGAGAAGTAATCAGACTACAGATGGGTGGATATGATTTGTGCAGGCTTGTGTGATTCACTCTGGTTCTTCACGGTGTTCTTTTTACTGTGGGAGAAATGAATACACAGAAGAGTTTTTCCTGTTAAACACTGAAGCAAACACAGTCAAAGTGTTGTTGAGCAAGATAATGAACCCCAATGTACTCCTGAAGGCCGTTCCATCAGTGTGTGAGTGCTTAGATGAGATGCTGATGAGCAGGTGTGTATGCATCAGTGTAAGCATCAGTATGTGTGTGTGTGTGTGTGTGTGTGTGTGTGTGTGTGTGTGTGTGTGTGTGTGTGTGTGTGTGTGTGTGTGTGTGTGTGTGTGTATGGGTGAATGATGACGTTTAAAGCCATTTGGTGGTCTGGAGACCATGGTGCTATATAAATATAAATACAACATCTGATTCATATGCAGGTGTTCCAGGTGTTTGACTGTGCAGAGTCTCGGCCTTGGTGAAAGTGTTATGAAGGCCACCGGCCTGCCGCTTGCTTTACCTGTTGCCCTCGGCCTCATGGGTTGAATCAGGAAGCTCTTTTCTCCTGGTCTCAGGGAGCAGGAAGCTGAGAGCTCCACTGGCCAGTGTGAGGCTGCTGAAGACGATGGTGGGTATGGACCAGTGGTACACAGCCAAGATGTTGAGCAACGGGGACAGCAAGCCACCAGCTCTGCTTGCAAGGGAGCCCAAACCAGAGGCTGTTTGTCTGAAACAGAGACATACAGAGCTTAGCTTTTTAATATAAAGTATTCCATCGTGGTCTGAGCAAGTTCTCTTTATTTTAACCCAGTGAAAACGTATCATACTAAACTTAATTTAATCTCATAAACATAAAGCTTTCAAAATAGTTAAAATACAAGGTATACAAATATTTCAATGGTGGTTGTATTGCATGTAATCTGTGCATTTAGAAGGATTCTTGGATAAAAGCATTCAACCTGCCCAACATCAGTCGACTGAAAACAACAGTAACACCATTTAGTGAATACTGAAGCTAGTGTCACGTATGAGAAAAGGGTTGTTGACAGCTGCTGGGCTGACCCACATATTTGTCATCTCATTCAACTAAAACAGGTGAAAAATAGTAACCGAGTCTAATATTTAACCCTGGCCAGACAACTCAACAAATAGCAGACAAGCTAACAGCAAACATACTGGTGTGCTTCAGTGGTGCACAACCAATCAATGCAAGTCCCTAATGCTTTTGTGCATTCATTCATGCGAACACGCCCTTCTGAATGCATCATACGACGGGGAGATGAGGAGACTCAGAGGGAGACGGCTTACCTAAAAGACGTGGGGAACAGCTCCTGGACATACACGTTGCATATGGATCCTGCCCAGTTTACGAAAAAACGTCCTAAGATTGCTAAGGTGGTCACAGCAACAGCGTCACCTTGAACAGAATAACAGTGTCGGAAACATTAAAAAAAAAAAATACTGTAGACCCAGCAACCATAACGTTGACTCTGTGAGGTTGTTATTAGAACGAGGCAATCAAACTGCTGAGATTTTACTCTGAATGGAAGTATTCTGCACTCAACTTGATCCCGACCCATCCAGAGACATTTTACTAGCGTGGACCCGAGTGGTGCACTGACTAGCAGCCAGAGAAACACGTTACCTCGGGGAACAGCGAGGATTAGGATGCACAAGAATCCCCCAATCAGAAGAGTTGCCATCAGGGACACTTTTCTCCCCACTGCCTCCAACAGCCAGATGCAAAGTATATGAGCTGGTAGTTCAGTCAGACCGAACATGAGCTGCGTCAGGAAGATGTCCAAGCCAAAATTTCCCACATTGAAAGAAAGGCTGTAGTAGGTGACATTCAATGAGAACCTGAAGGTGTACAAACACAAAGAAGGGTTCAACAACTTCAAATAAGAATTGCAAAAAGCTCAGTAGGGTTGTTATGGGTGTAACGAAACGCGACTTACCATGCAAATATTAAGGTAAAGAAATACTTCCTCAGCACAGAGGATTGGATAAGTATTATTATGCCTCCCTTTTTCTCAGTTTCTTTCTTAACAATCTGTAACGCACAAGGGGAGGACCGTGTCATCCAACAGCCTTAGTTGGCACTGTGTCAGAGAGGTGATGACCTCTCTGAAACTGTTCATGCTTCATGTGAGTCGCTGTTATTTGCTCCTAAAAGGTTGACTGCAATCCAACACAGTCCAGTTGATTGTGGTTCACAAGCCATTGTAGTCTAAAGCAACTTTTTCCTCAAAGGTTACAAACGGGTGAAGTCAAGATCTTCTGTCACTGTTCATTAATAAGTTGGAGACATTTTCTTTTGTAATAGTGATTTACATATCATGTCTTTGCTATTACCAGTATATGTTATATTCCATTTCAGTCTTGATACAGTGGCATGCAGTGGCATTTTTGTGTGTAGTATCAGCACCTTTTCCAGCAGAGACTCTGGAACAGTGCGTTTGTTGATGGCTGCCACTTTGGTAATCAGCTGTTTGGCCTCCTCTGTCCTTCCTATCTCCAACAACCACCTGGCTGACTCTGGAATAAACCTGCCAGAAATAAGGACAGTGACACTCATCAGCAATCCGTAGTTTACCTTTAAAACAAACAAAGTGGAATACAAAAAAGAGTAATGCAAGCACCAAATGTAAATCGCAACAACTGCTAGTTGAGCTGCTGTGATTAGTTGAGCCAGTCTCCAGTCCCTGATGAAGTAGATCACACCAGCGAGGACGGCATTGCCAACTGCACCAAATAGCTGAGTCACACATGCTCCCCACGATCTCTTGGAAGGCCCGATCCACTCAGTGGCTAGGAACAGGAAATCAATTATATTATAATATATATATATATTATAATATAATTGCTGGTTGATCAAAATACATCCATTAGTTGATTTAAAGACGACAAGAGACATGCACTTGGAGATAATGTTATAAAGATGTCTGATCTTCCAATTAGCGGACTAACTTTGTTAGCATTTTGTTAGCGTTAACAGGCATGAGCTACTGTTAGTTTAAAAGTGCTGCTCCAGCAGTCTGCAGTACAGTATATAGAGGGTTAACAGTATCTCCTTTGGCTGTTGTAGTTTTATGATGAAAGGAAGTGTCAGCTCAGCAGTTAAAGAAACCATCTGTCACTGCAGCTATACCAGATGAAAACAATGGTGAGTTAGTTTGCATTATGAATTAAGAGTTAAGTGCTTGGTTTACACGTTAAACGATGGAGTGACCTACACCTCACCCAATATGACGCCGTTTAGTCGGAAACCTCCGTAGCCAATTCCCGCCATGAACTGGGATGTCAAATATAAGTAGAAGTTGGGACATAATCCAGTTGTGAGAGAAAATATCAGCATCGCAATGACTGAAATCTGAGCTGCCCGTTTACGACCAAACCTGGAAAAAATAAAAACCCAGTGTCAGCATATATGTAGTATAAAAACATATTTTTTTATTTTATTTGTATGTATAGCATCAAAAACACATATTCTGTACATTGTCAAGTACACTTACGATTCAGCAAAAGGTCCAAATAAGAGACAACCAAAAAGAATGCCAGCCATCAACACTGCTTGTGCCACCTCCAACAAATAGCCCTGGTCACAAACTAGATCAAACTGTAGGAACCGCAAACAAAATGATAATTGTATTTGGATTATTTAATATGTATATTATAAATGACTATGAGACAGACCTACATCAGTGACTATGGTGGCCTCGTACATCGTGTTGTAGTACACCCATCCATCCCGGCACCCGGTGGTCTCATTGAGTCCGTACTCCCTGATGGCACTGATGTCCCGTTCCACAGGGACAAACATCTGACACCTGCTGAAGGTCCCGTCCTCCTCGCGGGGCAGAGTCAGGTTCAGCTGCTCATCTGTGGTCAGGTTGGAGTCCGTCTGAAGGATCCAGTCTGTGTTACAGTGTCGCTCCGGATCAGGCTGGATAAAATATACACTGGCAAAAATAAAAGGCAGAATAACATTTGGAAGGCAAAGAGCAAGAAGAGTGATCTTCTGAAATAATCCAAACTCTCCTATATTCTTGAGAATCTCCCCAAAATCCGCCATGTTCAGGAAAGTGGTATTCAGTGAGAATATCCAGCACCCAGTGACCTTTAAACAATGTCCATTAATGTTTAAACCCTGAACTGTCTGTTTCAGGAAGGATGAGACAGCAGTTACGTGGACATCTTATTTTGTAGAGAGAAGTGGTCTCATGATTAATTAGCCAGAGATGTGTTTATTGTACCTTCCTGTGTGACATCTTCATGACGTGTGCTTTTAACTGAAGCTGACAGTAACATTTACCTCAGCAGGCACTGAACATACTATCGTATTACAAGCATTTTAGCAAGATGCTTGTAATTGTAGATTGTATTTTAAATTGTATTATTAAATACAAAATAAGAATCTGCCATTTCCAGCAGAGCTGCTATAATAGAAACCCAATGCCACTGTGGTGACTCACTGGAGATTCTTTGCAGTGACAGGGCACTATAACGTTGCTTATCTCTCACAGAAAGTGGTGTTGATCGTTTACCAACTTTTACAATATGCTGAGTTATAAACCTCTTACTCTTACATAAAAGATAAACCGGTTACATAATATGGAGTCAGCAGAAACCAATGAGCTCAATCAAATAAGGAGCATTATTTTTCAATCAGTGGGAGACCATGAAGCAGAATTGATGACATGTATATAAAGAAGTCAAACACTAAAGTTTGTCTGCACATTTGTGTAGGAGAATGCAGATTTGCTTGGCCTTTAAACCGTTGGCTTGCAGCTGCAGTATTGTGTTCTTATTGCCCATGCAGCTTATGTTACAGCTCTCTATACGAGTGGTCCCGAGCTGTAGGTCAACTATCACCAAGGGAAATAGGAAAAAAAGATAATCCGGCAAGTTTGTTTTTTGATTTTATTTATTTGGACTTTGTTGTCTCTATGTTAAATACAATACAGTTACCTTAAGGCCTTTAAAAATATATGAGGAGAAAGTTACAGCTCAGCAGAACTTCTCACCCTATGTCAAAGGGTCAGAAGTTGATTTTGCTTCGTATTAAGGTCATGCATAAATAAAAAGGCATTAAGCCGGCTGCTATCATAACAGTAACAGACGGAAATGACAGCAATAAAGACACACAGACTCCGTACGTGAGCAAACGCACCGGGAGACTCAGCAACATTGACGGCAAAAGATAAGATACACATACATGCAACAAAAACATCTGTGAGAATACAGTGTTCAAACTAGAGTTTGGTCGATTTTTCGCTGTTGTGTTCGACCATGTCGGGGCCACTTCCTTTGTTTTTGTTGGTTATTTTCCTAGAATTAAAAAAGACAAAGTTTAGATGACATCATTTCGACCATTACCTGTCCGACTTCTTTTGTAAAAACGTTATCTTTAACTTAATCACTGTTTGTGTTCAAGTATGGCTGGTTCCAATTGCACGGGGCAGTTACGAGTCTCAAATTATCCACAAAATTGTAATTTTTTTATTTAGATTCAACATGTTGGAGAGTGCAAGCTTTACCTGTTGCCCTCGGCCTCATGGGTTGAATCAGGAAGCTCTTTTCTCCTGGTCTCAGGGAGCAGGAAGCTGAGAGCTCCACTGGCCAGTGTGAGGCTGCTGAAGACGATGGTGGGTATGGACCAGTGGTACACAGCCAAGATGTTGAGCAACGGGGACAGCAAGCCGGCTCCTCTAAAGGCTATGGAGCCCAAGCCAACAGCTGTTTGCCTGAAAGAGCGGGGTCCACTTTCAAATACATACATGTACTGTATGTAGAATAGCTATAATCACATATGTTGTATACTTTTGTACCTGACAGAGGTGGGAAACAACTCCTGAATGTAGACCATGCATACGGATCCGCCCCAGTTCAAAAAGAACTTTCCAGAGGTCACAAGGGCTGTGATAACAACAGCGCTGTCTGGAATTCAAATTTAGGGTCAGTGTATTAAACCACCGACAGTCAGATGGATGTATCTTCACGTACCAAATGTGAAGGGCAGGGAATTCACCTCGAGGGAAAGCCAGGGTTAAGAGGCAAAACAAACTGCCCATCAGGAGGGTCAATATGAGGGATTTCTTTCTCCCTATCAACTCCAGAACCCAGACACAGAGGAAATGAGCTGGCGCCTCGGTGATCCCGAACAGGAACTGAACCAGGAAGATGTTCAGACCTAGCTTTCCCACATTCAGAACGAGGCAGAAGTAGCCTAGGTTTAATGAAAACCTTTGGATCACAAGAACACAAATAAATTACACAAACATGTATTTAATTCAATGTGTAACTACATTCCCAGAATGAGCTTAAAACTTACCAAGCGAAGGATATGATGAATAAATATTTCATCAGGACTGTTGAGTTAAAAATCGCTTTGATACCTCCACTTTGGACTTCTCGTTCCCCAGTTACCTGAAGGGCAAATGTATTATTGTGATAGCGGGTAAATATCTCTCCATAGGTTCCCCGCCCTGCCTTTCATTGGCATTTGGAGAATGTCGGCATTGAGCACCAGTGCGCTCAGTACGGTCTCACACAAGTGCTATGTCTTGTTTTCAGAGAAATACTTTGATCAGACGTCACTCAAATGGAATCTGACTTGCCTCGTCCAGCAGATTTTCTGGGATTTTCTTTTTATTGATCGCTGCAACTCTGCGGATCAACTTATTTGCTTCTTCGGTTCTTCCCTGTCCGAGTAACCACCTCGCAGATTCCGGAATCCACCTGAAAAGATTAGTCACAATCCGGCCATTGGAGCCGCTCACAAACAGTTATTAATTTGTCTGAATCAGAAACTGATCTACCGACAAGGTTCATTTCTCGGTAATCATCCGAAAGACACTCGCAATCACACTTTGTATGATCTCAGTCTGAGGTAACACGAGAGCTATGAAGCCACAGGACACACATGGCTGGACTGGGTTTGGCCCAGTATGTACAGTGTGATCAGGAGGTGCATTAGTGATCAAATAGAGCACCGAGACAAAAGATAATAAAGTATGAAACAGCACGTACCATATGTACAAGAATATTAAGGCCTGCCCTCCCGCTATAACATACTGCACTCTTCTCCAGTCACGGATCGCATAGACCAGACCAGCCATGCCACACTGTCCAACAGCCGCAAACATCTGGCTCATACAGGAGGCAAAGGACCTTTTGGTGACTCCAATCCACTCTGTAGCTACAAAACAGAAGTCAAACACCAAAATCACTTCCGAGCTGGAATTCCATGCTTGTGAAATCAAAGACATCTTGGAGAGATAAAAAAAGACATCATACCCAACACAGTGGAGTTAATTCTATAGCCTCCGATTGCGGCTCCGATTATGAACTGCGACACCATGTAAACGTAGACATTTGGAGACACGCCAGCGACTGTGATGAATATTAGCAAGATAACGACTGGTAACTGGGTGGTTCTCCTGCGGCCGAACCTAAAGTTCAAGGGTTCAAGGGTTTGAAGGTTTAGGCTTCCTTGCGCTTGACCCAAATTATCTTTTTACCCCACCCCCAAGTCACTTACGATTCAGCTGTAGGGCCAAAGATGAATGAACCAGCAAGTAAACCAGCCATGAAGATCGTCTGCACAACTTCGGCCATGTTAGACTTGTCACAGACGAGATCAAACTGCAAAAACAACGTCATCAACAATCAGTGGAGCTGAGAAGAAACTACAAATCTCACACCATCGCCCGACTTACATCAGTGACTATGGTGGCCTCGTACATCGTGTTGTAGTACACCCATCCATCCCGGCACCCGGTGGTCTCATTGAGTCCGTACTCCCTGATGGCACTGATGTCCCGTTCCACAGGGACAAACATCTGACACCTGCTGAAGGTCCCGTCCTCCTCGCGGGGCAGAGTCAGGTTCAGCTGCTCATCTGTGGTCAGGTTGGAGTCCGTCTGAAGGATCCAGTCTGTGTTACAGTGTCGCTCCGGATCAGGCTGGATAAAAAGGAAACTGCAAAAGAAGATCGGTAATAAGAAATTTGGGAAGGCCAATGCAAGAATGATGAGCTTCTGGAAGAAGCCAAAGTCCCCGACAGTTCTCAGAATCTCTCCAAAATCCACCATTGTTCCTCACTGCAGGTAGTGTGTGAACCTCAGCGTGAGATTTCAATGAAAGCTCAGGTTTAAATAAATGTTTAACCATTCGTAGTCAGTAACTAACACGGAACCAATGGTTGACCTGATGAAGCAAAAACTGACAACCGGGCTTTAAGACACCACAGACCAATCAAACACTGTCCACTGTTGAATTCCATCATGTGACTTTATTCAGCTACTAAAATCATTTGCATGTGTTGTCATTTTTCCAAAAAGCTATACATGTCAAGGAATCTCATCTGTATGTTATCACAATTAATTCCACTTCAAATTATGCATTTGATGTACACATTTCATAATCAATGATATTTAAAAAATATACGTAATGATCTGTAAAAAATAAAAATGTACTTGATAATTAAACAATTAAATGAAGACTAATCATTCAGTGACTCCATAAGGGGCAGAATGATGGTTTTCTGATGAGTAAATAAAGGGGAAAGTAATTTAGAAAATCTAAGTGCCTTTTCAGCTTTTGATAATCAACAATTTTATCACCAAAACCACACACACATAGGCACACACAGGGAGAGAGAAGTGTGACCTGCGCCGCCCGTCTTATTAAAATGACTTTTGATCCGTTAGCCTTGGACAGGATTCCATATCATGACATCAAAAAGCAAAGCGTATGATTTCAAAGCCCCATGTAATTCCGAAAAATACTCATGTTAACATATCGATAAGGTGCTAATTGAACAAAGAAATGTGTGCATGATTAGTGATGCTCTGACAAAGGCCAACAGTGGAAAACACTACAAAAACAAATTAAACTCTGTGTACTGAACATGAGTCTCAACCTGCCTTGATCCATATTTACAAGTGGAACGATCCTTCTATCCGACACCTAAAACAGTCAATGCATCCACATCGTTACATACAAACCTCAGGATGTTTGTGTGCGACAGTGCATGGAGTTGCCATCATACGTACATTTACAACATCTTTACATACACCATTTACATCAGTACCGGACCGGGGGAGCCATTTCGCAGCCCTTTGTACTAAATACTAAATATGCTTTATACTAAAGCAACCGGCTACACGGGGAGTGACGACAGGGAGTTGTTGGGTGAGTGTTTATAAAGCAAAGAGACGACAGTACCGTCAGAACAATTTGCCTATATGATAAAAAATATTAAAATAAAAAAGGTAATAAACTGCCCTCTGGAGACATTTAAAGGGTTACTTCAGCCAATACATAAATGGACCTAGCGTGGTATCCGGACGTGCAGATAGTTTGGGGTTTTATTTGCTGAGGTTTTACGTGTTGAGGTTTTTGAGAGATTCATCTCAAGCTTACTGCCGTCCCTCGATACAATGCAGGCAAATGGAACTTTTGTTTGTTGGGCTCAAGGAATCAAACAAAGAATCGGCTCAACGAGGCTGTACTCAGGCACTGCAGTGCTTTGAAATACAGGCAAATCTCAGCTCGCCTGCATGTTCACAAGGGCAACGCCAGCGTGCTGGTGTTCGGGGGTGCATGCTTTTTCGGGGACAACATTTTTGTTGAGCATGTTAGCATGTGAGATAATTAGCAATAAACACAGAGTACAGCGGAGGCTGACGGGAACGGCATTAGAGTTTTGCATGCATACGGTCGACCGGCCGGTGACCCCAGAGGAAAATGAAAGAGTTATTTCAGCCTGGCCACAGAAGTTCCATTCGCCACCTTTGTATCGGAATGGAGACAAATAAGACCAAACTATCCGCTAAATACCACTTGAGGCAAGTTTTAGTTGTTTTGTAATTTGGGTGAACTGCCCCTTTAAACTTTATTTCACTTTGGTTGAACATTTGCAGTTTTTGTACATGCACTACTTGACCTGTCAGTCAGCCTGTAACAACAGCCGCTCCAGGCTCGACACTCATTGCCAGCATTCAGGATTCGCCCTGACCGGTAATTTCCAGAATGAGTAACAGGCTATTTACAGCGCTTTTCTCTGCGGGGACACCCGTCTGTCTGTTGGTGTTAAATGTTCAATTTGCTTCCAAAAAAACTAAAGTAAAATCCCACTGCATGCAGGTTCCTAAATCTGCCTAAATGACTCCATGAGCTCCTAGTGAGGAACGAGCACAAAAAGTGGGATTTATTCAACCGAAGAGAAATATTATGAGCAACCAGCGGTCACACACAGTGAAAAGAAAAACACCTATTGCATAGTACAAGAATATTAGGCAGGTATCAATCTGTGAAAAACAATCCTGTCTTTGAATACCTCTGGAAAACGCCATCTGACAGAGTGTTACCTCAGTTATGGGACAGAGCACATACGGGTGACTACATTTTGAAGGTGTTCAGCAGTGCAGTCAGAGCCTAAACTCTTTGGTTATGTTTTGACAAAACCGCCACACCTTGGGCTGCCCTATACAGGAATCTGGTGATTTCGTTATATTCTATGTAAAAATCCATCTGAATTTACAGGATTACAAAACTAAAACTATGCTACAGTGTGTTCCACTAAGTTGTTTGTATCACTGTTACAGGAGATTTCTCGGATAGGCGTACATACAATACACCCAATAAGCACAGATAGACTCAATTTTTCACCAAACACACTTGTAATATCTATAGTTCGACTAACTAAGGCTGAATTTACACTTTTCAATTTCAGTGTAGCATAAAGTGCCATATAAAGTAAGCACGACACTCTAGTGAGTTTTGTGGCACAGTTGATTTAAGAAAAATAAAATAAAAACAAAAGGCAATCACTTCCAGTACTGGCAGGAGATGGTTTGGATTGTGCTCATGTATGAAGTGGGGGAAAGGAGAAAGATATAAGGAGTTGATATAGTTGATTGCATCTCTCCTCCCATTTACTGTATAAGCGCACTGTAAACGTTTCAAGTGTGATTCCTGTTATGAACTGAGCCCCTTTTCAATGTGGTCCTCATGCATCCTGCAGTAGTGTCACACTCCTGCCAGCTTCCTTTCTCCTTATCATCATCATTGTCGTTGTCTTCCTCCTCCTTCTCTTCCTCTTCTCTTTGGCAGTCGTGTTTTCTTGGAATTGACTACACTGCAGCTGTGCAATACCGTAAGTTCCTATCCTCTGTTGGTGGCTCTACTTGACTTAACTGATGCTGAGCTGCGCAAATCCAATGAGTTTAATATCATCGGGAATTTCAGACTCCTCCACGCCGGATGCCTGGAAGAGAGGAAACAAGCTTGTAAACTGTATACAATGTCTGTATATAAAATATGTATAGACATGTTTCCATCAGTGTACTCACCAATTTAAAAGTCACATTTCTGTTACTAAGAGGATCATCAACAATCTTTTGCAAATTGGCAGCGACTAGACAGAAGATAAAGGAAGTGTGAGGACCTTGTCAGATAACCAGGTGATGGAAGAAGAGATGACAAGACTTTTCCATCATGATTAGTGGTGGAAACAGGAAATAACTGGTTTTTGAACCACATGCACACTATAAAACCATAAACCAGCTGTATTCAGATCATACCATGCCAAAACATTTACTACGAATCATATACAATTAAAGTCTTCTTGGACAACATGTGAGATGTATTTCCTTGAAAACCCTTTGGCTTACAACATTATGATTTTGACATTAGACAATAGAATATAATGACAGAAAACTAAAATACAAGCACGTTGAGGTGACTGACTTGACACTGATAATACCCCATCCTTCAGTCCTACATCTCTCTTACTTACCAATGACTAAGTCCCTCCCATCAACCAGACCAGCTGAGACCAACTCCTGAGAAACTCCGTCAGCAGAATCTGAGGGGGGCAGATATGAAGAGCACGTTGAGACCGGAGCCTCTTCGAACAAGATCGAAGAGAAACAGCGAGCGGATGCATCCTACCTCTGCCGGACATGAACTCAAATCGGATGTCATTGAGTTCCTTCTTGGGATTCCTCAATCTCAGGACGAGACTGATGGGGACACTGGCATTGGCTGCAGCTGGATCCTGCAACAGCACAACCGTGTTGTTTACTGAACAGCCCTTCTGGTTAGAATGCACAACAAGGAGGTTAGAAATACTGTGCTGACGATACAAGGCGATTTATGTGCTGCTGAAGGGACCCGATTGAGGTGGCTTTGTTTGAAGTATTTACATTTTTCTTGCCTATCCATGGTGTCTGTTGCACACCTACTCTTCCCGTAGTAAATCACGGTACTTGGAAGTTTCAGAGAGCTGAACTTAAAAAAAGTGCACTGAGGAGTTTTTGAGCACCAGTAGCACTATGGAGCCTTAACAAAAGGGATAACCGTTTTGTTTGTAATGGCACATGAATGAGTCACATCCTGGCCCAGGTTTCTCAATGATCGACAGACAAAAAAGGCAGTGAGAAAGATGACTGCAAGCTAGCAATTACAGAGTCATTTTGCAGGGATTGCAGGGTCATATTGGATGTTTTAAGAGGAACAAAATCTAAAACATCTTTGTTAGACCTCAAGGGTGCACACAACACGTTTTGGTGAGCCACACTGAACGTAAACATAACCCCCTGGGCACATTTAAAGGCACAGTATGTGGCATGTCTGGGGATCTATTTGCAGAATTGGAATAAAATAGTATTCTTTTTCATTAGCGTGTAATCACTGGAATCTAAGAAGCATTGTGTTTTCATTAGCTTAGAACAAGCCTTTCCTATCTACAAAGAGCGCGGGTCCTCTTGCCATGTTGCACCACCATGTTTCATAGCGTAGCCCAGGATGGACAAATCAAAGCCTGACCCTAGCGAGAGACTTTTGCATAATAATGTGATCTGAAGGCCAATGTAGTTCCCGAATACACTTGTAAAACTGTGGTAACAAAACCGTGGTATCGCTAGCCGCTGTCTGACTTCCACTGCTAAGTATAGTCATAACGGTGAGGATGTCCTCCGAGGTGAACAGCTTTGCACTCTATAGCTTGGAAAGGGAGGAATGAGCGGAGGGGAATTCAGTTAGTTGCAATCTGCAACCACAGTGCTCGACGCCATCAAAGCCTGCACACTGTGCCTTTAATCCTAACGTTCTCATTACAAGCCCAATTATACACTTAATAATTCAAGATAAGATTGGTTAAACTGGTCCATTTCCAAAAGAACAGATCTATTAAATGTTGTGGAGAGGGTGTAATTCAGGGCATTTAAATAAAATACTGAATGGGTATAACGTTTCCCACACTAGGCTCGAGGTACAGGTTCATGTTTTACATAGAACCTGCCCTCAATGGGAATGTGTTTTTACCTGAGCAGTGGCTGCATGTGAAGGGCTCGCTGTTTGAGTGGGAGCCTGTGGTGCAACATCTTCCCCTGACTGGACCACATTCGCAGGGCTCTCGTTCACAGCACCAGGCGGCTGCAGATGTTGTGAGGTGCCATCAGCTGGTGGGAAAAGCTAAGAGACACGATTGAAAATTAAATCGGCGTGTGTTTTGGGTTTTGCATGAATGGAAAAACATGGAAACACATAGAACAAGTCATGCAGATCGCTCAGGTAAGGCATTGCAACAAATCAAGATTTTCAGGTCATGTCCACTACAAATGGACTCACCTCCATATTCTCGGACCCGTCCTTCACTCTGGGGGACTGCAGAATGGACATGACAGATTGTCAGGATTAAAAACATGCAATTCTCCTTTTATCCCCCCAATGTATGGACTGATGGAGTATTGTAGGATTAAAGGAATTTGACCCAAGGTGACTTTAAACGCAGGGCTTAACTGAAATCACAGTTAAGAAAACAGACAGTAAAATCCCACACCAAAGACATGAATTGAGTTTGAACAGAATAATTTAAAACGGGCGATGTGAGCAGGTGTCTGGTCTAGTCATTCTACAGATTGTGATACATCACTGGAGTAACCTAAACTTGCACTACATTGACATTGAGGCAGGAGGTGAGGCAAAAGCTCACTGCAGCTTGGCTAAGAAATGTTCAGACTAACGGCGCACTAGCACCATCTGCTGGCCAAAAGGACGCTGTGCGCAGAGAGAAACGCAGGAAAGTGGCCTTATAAAGTAAACTGAATTGACCGTTTGGAGAGACGGGCGTGCGGAGCCTCACCCGCAGAGCTGCCACAGCAGCCTTGCCCTCCTCGCTCTCCTCGTCCAGCTCGTCGTCGCTCCACTCCCAACCGCCGTCCTCCGTCTTGTGGAGACGGCCGCTCGAGCCGGGCACACGACGAACCTGCACAATGCATAAGAAAAAGAAAAAGAAAAGATGGAACAAGATCCAAGTTTGGAAACTGGGACACACCTAGTCGAGACGGCAAACCAGTGCAGAGCAACACAAAGCTATAGACAGACAAAATCTATTTATTAGTATGGACCAACTAACCTTTTTGGATCGCTCGGTTATTGTTGGACCTTTGTGTAGAAGCCTCTCCTGCAAGTATTCGTTGTTCTGTAACAGAGACAAATAGTAATTACAGGATCTATAAATGATTATCTCTGAAACACACACACAATAAAAACATTTCATTGTATTTTAATAATAGTGAACGGCTCACTTTGGCCTTTGTGAAGAATTTATGCTTCAGCAACTCTGCTGCAGTTGGCCTAAATAGGAAGAAGAGACACAAGGCGTTTCATTATATTAATCAAATAACTGGGGAATCTAATGGAAATAAAAACAAGCACAACTTTAATCATGAGGCAAAAAAGAAAGTGGGTTTTAGCACCAACTGACCTTTTTTCTGGATCTTTCTGTAAACACAGAGAGAGCATCTTCCTGAAGGATTTGCCATACTTCTTCACCATCTCCTTGTCTGTGATGCCCGTCTCCAGACAGGGAGGGTCGTTCTGCAAAGTCAGCATCAGTACCTACGAACACGTAAAGAACAGCTTCAGTGAACTGATTCACCCAGCTGCTTCAAAACTGGGACATCTTCATCGAAGCTTGACGGAAACAAATGGATGCCAAAATTGTCTTCAGAATTAAAAGTCAGTATTTTCACCAGTAAACCAACCGGCTACAGGACGCCTTTAAATAGCCTTTCCATGTTCTGTTCAAGCCATTTAAATCAAATTTTTATGGTAAAATAATTCACATTTAATCGAGCAGACTAAATTGCAAAACTAAATTTGCCATGTAACCACAGAGACAGCGGATTCGCTACACGCGTACAGCAAAGTACCAACAAGCCCACACAAAGTTACCTTCATCGGTGGGTATTTGTGATATGGCGCAGCACCAGTGGCCAGTTCAATGGCTGTTATCCCGAAGCTCCAGATGTCAGCTTTGAAGTCATAGCCGCGGACCTGCGGATGAATAACAGATCCGAGTGAACAAAGCGCTCCCTTCGTCCTTCCATCACCCAGTTATGAGGCGTTACAGACAGAATAAGTCCTACCTGCTCCATGACTTCAGGCGCCATCCAGCATGGGGTGCCCACAAATGTCTTTCGAACCTTGTTCCTCGTCATGTCTCCTCCCGCTGCAAGAAAGGCACTCACACCAAAGTCTGTGGAGTGTGTGAGAAAATATATATATATATATATATATATATATATATATATATATATTTATTTATTTATTTTTTTTTAATCTCCAGAAGAAGAATAAAGGCAACAATGTGGACCTTGTTTATTAAACAGGATACATGTAGCAGATTTATTAAAAGACACAAAACTAAACAAACTGTCAATAGAAAAACATAAAACCAAAAATAAACAGAGGAAGCAGAGACACTGTACCAGCAATTTGCACCGAGCCATCATCCCCGAGAAGAATATTTCCAGCTTTTAGATCCCTGTGCGTGAAGAGGATGAAAACAGAGTGGTTAGGCTGTGCACACTGACCCTGCAAATGAACAAACTCTTCACTCGAGCGCACAAACAGGTTAAAGCTTCAGCTTTTGATCTGCCTCATTTGACTTCACCTGATTTCTGTTTGCATACATTGAGTGCAAACTATGGCCAAAGAATGGGAGTGGATTAACCTCTCCCAGTTATGAGTAAGTGAGTTAGCCTCAGCATCGGAGCTCAATCAGCAGCTCTCTCGGTCTACTGAAAGACTGTCCACTCACTCTAACGCAGGGGTGTCAAACTCATTCTCACCGCGGGCCACATCCGCATCATGGTCGCCCTCAAAGGGCCGGTTGGTTGTAACTGTAACACTGTATACCTTTAACTAGTACCGAACATATTGTTAAATAACTGTCTTTGTATTGTTTATTCAAGTGTAACAATATTGTACACACACATATATATATATATATATATATATATATAAATAAACCCACATTACTCAAAGATCAAACTTAAAACAGAAGAAAATAACAAAGATCAAACAATAGTTGTTATATTAACTTTGTTCAAAGCTTTTTTTATCCCAGTTGAGAAGGACCTAACTAGCCACTAATAACATGCATGTGGTCTGGGGCAGTGGTTCTACTGGTCTGGTTGCACCATCACCCCTGAATGAACCGAGATCCAAAGCAAGGAACATGCTCAACTTCTCAAATGGATTTAATGAAAAGATGGTGCAGTTTGAGCCTGAAATGGTACAGAATCTCACATGCCAACACAAAAAAACTAGTTTGAAATATTCACTTTTACACTCAATTAAAAACCCTTAAGTACATCTTAAGGACACAAAGTAATACAACACACATGATAAGTTTATAACTTCAGCCTTTTTTAACAGACTCAGCAGTGCTTTCATGCACAAACATAATAAAAAGGTCTGGAATGAAGTGAACTATCACAAATAGTGCGTGTGTAAACTCATGCAAGCAAAGTGTGTTGTGAACGCAGCACTGAGGAGTGTGAATAGACGCACTCTGCTGCATTCAAAATTCCCTTCAAAATAAAAGCACACGATTTTTATATTGCCCATGCAAAGGTCCGCAACCCACTGAAAACGGGTCCGCGACGAACCGAAAGCGGGTCCGCGACCGTCTAATAGCGGGTCCGCGACCGTCTAATAGCGGGTCCGCGACGAACCGGAAACGGATCCGCGACCGACGGAAAACGGGTCCGCGGTGGTGATCATGCCTTTCAAGCCGTCGCGGGCCACATAAAATGACGTGGCGGGCCGGATCTGGCCCGCGGGCCTTGAGTTTGACACATGTGCTCTAACGCAATCACCCCTTTTCAATGACATACATCATGTGTTTTAAGTGTAAAACACCTTCAAAACATTTTTAACAACCTTTTTGTCATCAAAAGAAACAGAGACTGTTAATTTGAAACAAATTTTACTTGACATACAACAGTGCACTGAGGCTACGAGGAGGCCTTTCTTCTCAGCGCTGGCTCACACTGTTCCTGGGAGGAACTTTTAACGTAAAACAAACTTTCTCAATTATGCATTTTCACTCTATTAAATATCCAAAAGATGCGAGGTCTAGTTCAAACCACACGCTCATATAGAGATGAAAGGCTCAGTGCCAGAGTGAACTGTGCGATGGGACGGGAAAACACAGGATAACAAGGCACCTCCCCGGAGCCTGGTGACACATTAGAACTCACCGATGAATTTGCCCATTTTTGTGAAGGTACTCCAACCCCTCCAACACCTCTTTCAGGATGCTGGCGATGCTGGCCTCGTCCAACACTCCGGTCTTGTGCTCGCCACGAGAGATGATATGCTTGATGATGTCCAACACTGAGCCTGAGAGAGAGAGAGAGAGAGAAAGAGAGAGAGAGAGAAAGAAAGAGAAAGAGAAAGAGAGAGAGAGAGACACAAATCGCAGTCACAAGACACGCTGATGGAACATGGAGCAATTCCCAAATCAACAAAACACACAGGCTGCCAATGGGAGCACCAGACCTCCTATACCTTTGAAATAGGTGCTCAGGATTATGTCAAATGGTGTAGCATGTTGCAGTGAGGCTGCTGAATTCATTTGGTTTTCACTTTAATAGTCACAGTGTGGAGCAAATAATACTAGTGTGGCATTAGCACAGTAAAAAGATATGATAGATATACACCGCTTGGCTGCTGCTACTGGCACAGAGAAACAATGAGCAATAAGAAAGAACTGAAGAGGATACATGTTTACATTCATGTTATATAAACCATCAGACACTGTGGCTGTACTAAAATGATTTCGGTATTACGTAAAGTGGTCCACATGTGACTGGTTATCTCTCAGAGTAAGAAAAACAGACCATCAAACAGAAAACGCTGATTCGCCAAGTATAAAGGCAACGACAGCAGCAAGAACAACACAACCTACTACTGGGCCAGAATATGTCAACTGGGAGCAAAACACTCAGTCAAAGTTCAAGTTCAAGCCCACGTGTATTGCGTTTTATAAACAAAAAGAGTAAGGACGTTTAACAAAGAAAGTCAAGGTGAAGATAAGACTTATCCAAGTCGAGTCAGGAGTTTCTTTCTTTAAAACACAACAGCACTTACCACCACTGAGCAGCTTCATCACCAGCCACAGTTCATCCTTCACCACAAAGGAGGTATAATAAGACACAATGTTCGGGTGGTGGCACTGGCTCATAGCCTGGATCTCTTTCTACACAAAGAAGGAAATATGAGAGACGAGGTCACACGGGAGAGCAGAAAAAGTGCGCCACCAAGCAAATCACAAAGCCACTCGGACAAGACATTATGACAGGACAGACACAGGTGAATTCAGGACCTTGATGCATCAAATATGGACTGGTTAGGGCGACGCCCAGAGAGACAGGGCAATAGAATGAAATATTGACATTGCAATATCAATATTGAACAGTCCTTGAAATGCAATAACTGTGCTGAGAAGAGGACTGATCAATCAGTCATCTCTCTGGCTTTCGAACTTCACTTTACATGTAAATTATTCTCTCTGGTGCAAGGCTGAAACTAAATATTAGCACAAAAAGCATATTAAAAAAAAAAAAAGACCTATAGGCAATATATATGCATACCACGAGAGAGACATGACAACCAAATAATCCATCCATCCATTATCCGAACCGCTTATCCTCCAAACCAACCAACCAAACAACCAAATAAGATTTTGCTAAACCGATTGTACAAAAGGAGCCATCTCTTTAAGATTCATGGTTATGATAGACCTCTTGGAAACAAGGATGAGGACTGCTTTATAATGTGTAATGTTAGGTCTGCATGACATTGCATCAATGTGAATAATTACCTTGATTCTTCAGGTATTTGATTTATACAAAAAAGAAAATCCCTTCTGGTTATTTGTTAGTTTTTATTCTGCCAATACATTTTCTCAATTAAAATGCAGGGAAGATTACAAGGTTTACCAAAGATAAATTGGTCTATAGTATTTTAAAACTGACTTTGGCCTGGTGTTTAACCTGCACCTGATTGTGACCCCTTTTCTGTATTTTTACCAGTTTGGGACTTGAAACTCAAAAGGTTTTCCTTTTCCAGACATGGAAACATCTCATGGTCTAGCTGGACAACAACCACTTCAAATGCAATACGTAAAACCCTGCCCCTTTTCTCTGCAGAAACATCTGGCAAAGATGTAACTTTCTGTTGCAAGGGCATATATATCCAATTCCCAAGCATCTATGCAGCTGAAAATAAACACTTTGTGTAAATTACATTACACAAGTATTAATTAGTATTAATCGGCTCCAGCGCCCCGCGACCCTAAACAGGATAAGCGGTTCGGATAATGGATGGATGGAAGTATTAATCCAATAGTCAAACCCATTGCTTATAGATGGTTTGAATTCCAGCTAATAACTTGGTGCCAGTGACCTACATAACAAAGTGATGAAGTGTATGCAGGACTGACTAACTTTACATGCAAAATAAATATAATGTAAAAAAACATTTGTGTGTTTGTGTGCTTAATGATTTCGCTCCTTGCTTCAGTACTCAGTGGTATCAAGCTTTCGGTCTGTCCTCCTCTGATCCAAGCTACCAGTCCCACACCACTCCCCAGCACCCTGAAGCAAAGAACATCTGGCTCACTCAGGGTTCTTACCAGGAGCTCGTCCATACTTGTTTGACACTTCTCCAGGTTGATGCGTTTGATGGCCACCTTCTCCTTCCTCGGCTTGCAGTACGCTGCCTGGACAACTGCAGTGGCTCCGCTCCCTGTTAACAAAAGCAGCACCGGAAACCGTCAGCACACTGTGGGAGCTACAGGGCCTTTTGGCTTTCTGGAGACAGCAGTCAGAACAAACCCACCATTAGAGTTGAAACTAGTTTCTAAGACTATTGTACTGGATTGCACAATAAAGCCTCAGTCAGTCTTCCTTCTTTTTCTTTTGTTTGAATTAATTAGTCACGTCCCCTCGCCGAGAGTCCAGAGTGACTAGCTTACGATAATCCGTGTCATACCTCCAGTAAAAGAGCACCACCCTCTCCAACAACTGCCGGAGCTTCACGCACTGTGAGCTAACTCTCGCTAGCTAGCCGTTTAGCTCCGTGTCGACCTGTCGAGGAGCCGCGTCTCGGTTCGGCTCCTCTACTGACTGAGTACCGGTGTATCAACGCGGCCTAGCTGGAGGGGAACTCTGTGGGGCCGACGGCGCCGAAGTTCGCGGAGCTGTTAACCTTTCTCCGACGTAACTTCGCTCAGGGCTGTGGCCTTCTGTTAGCTACAGACGTGCGATGCTAGTTAGCTACCATAGTGGCAGTTGGCAGCCGACACCGCTGCAGAGACGTTGAGGGGGGCTAACCTTAGCACGCTGAGCTACTCACCTATCACCTCGTTGAGTTCGTAGTCATCCCGGTCGATGGTCCAGGACTGAGAGGACTGGTCGTCGGCCATGGTGTCGTAGTTGGAAGGGCGTAAACAATGCTTCTGAGTAACAACAGAGACGCTGCCTGGAATAATATCTTTGTGATTACTCCATTCGGCTGCGGTGATGCTGCTGCTGCTCCGCTGACAACTCCTACCGCTGCTGTCAACACAACCTTACGCACGACTGACGCACCGCGTTACGTAGTGACTCAGGAGGCGGAAGACGTCGCCATCTTGAGTGTGGCAAAGTCTGCCAAATGTCTCGGAAACCACAATATTACGTTATTTAATATTACGGTATTTAAACAACGGACAAGCTGCAGAGTACACCCGACAGAGTGTGGGCCTTTTGTATTTCTTTCTTTCTTGCACTATTTATTTATTTAATTTATTTGTTGCTTTAGTGTACAGTGGAATTTGAAAGTCCTCTGGGAAATGTCACAAGGATACGTGAAAGGAGTATTACTTAAATAAAAGTAACAATAATACACTATAGAAACTACCACCATTACAAGTAAAAGTCCTGCATTAAATTGATCCCAAAAGCACAAAAGTTAAAGTAGTATTCATGAAGCAGAATGGAGTGTGATATTTTTGGATCAATAACATACATAGTTCAGATAACTTTCAAATGTTGTCACTTATTGGATACAAATCACTCAGCCATTTTTGATGAATAATTAGTTAATTCATTGGACCAAAATATTACCAAACATCTGAATACTTTTGGATTATTTGAAATATCAAACATTTAACATGTTGCGCCTTTACAAAAAAATGGGACTCTGACAGATAATTTGAGTTTCACATAAAAATATTTTGTATGTTGAGCATTTATTTGATCAAATTAAATTACACTTACAAAATATATACTAGCCCTGTTAACATATAATTAGTACTTCTTTTGTAGCTGGTTGAGGTGTGGTTCACTTTAAGTTATTTATATAATGCTGGGTAGTTTGAAGTCCTTGTTTTTATAAAGTCATTGTAGGTTTTGTATGTAAAATGTCAGAAAGTAGCCTACACAATAGCTGTGAAACACAGTCAATGTGTGAAGTAAAAAGTATAATATGTTGCTCTATAATGTAGTGGAGTGGATACAATAAAGTACTATGCAAATGTTCAAGAAAAAGCACAAATACTTTATTACAGTGAACAGTAGACAGGCTTCAGGTTTATTTCCAAACCACATAAACCTTTCATTCTCCATGTTGGAACTTGCCAAGACGTTTCATGAAAACCAGATGGCCATGTGTACTCAACCGATGCAGTGTTCATAACTCACTGTATTTAAAACAATAATAATATTTGCAGCAGATACACACACATCAGACAGATGTTTACATATTTTTGTATTCATCATTCCCTATGTAACTTACTCTTTTGCCCTATATCTTGTGGAAACCCAGGAGTTGATAATTCACTGACACAATGGCCCCAAGACATGAGGTTGTTTTGGGGGAAAGCAGCAGAACTATGGATGTATCAGCTGTTATATGAGGAAACAGTGTGGCCTGTTCTTGCTTGTTCAACAGGGGCCGTGACTGTCACCAAGCAAATAGGAACTCGATCAACAAGAGAAGTCATACCATTTTCTGTTAGCAGTGTTTTGAAGTTTTGTGTGATGTATTTTATTGATGTCCACCGCACAAGGACTCTTTTTTTTATCACGTTTGGACTTGCAGCCGGTTTAGGGGATGGCTGATGCTTCAGTTTAGTGTTTAATTATTTGAATCAATTACATGGCTAAAATTAGGGGGAAATAAATCATCAATTGTCTGACCAGAGCATCAGAGTATATGCCTCATCAGGCACTTCAAGATGCCATTGAGCAAAAAGCAGCAATGGCTCACATGGAGCAGAGAAGCTCGCATATGGAGGTGTGCAAGTGTATAAATGTGAATCCAAGATATAACAAAAATAAAACGGTTGTTCCAAAGACAACGCTGCACTGCATGTTCCCCTGATTCTCTTGTTTTTTTTTGGGGGGGGGGGGGGGGGTTTGAAATGGTTGGCCCTCAGCCCGGAAGCTCTCCCCTGATGCTGCATTAAAGCCCACTCATCCTAATGCTGACAGTGCGCAGAGGGTAAGCCAGGCCTGAAAGGGATGTGCTGAGAGCCACAAGAGCCTCAATGCACCAGTGATTGCAGTGCTATTATCCTGCCAAGGCTAAGCTGCACATGAAAAGCAAAGTGAGGAGAAAAATAAAAGAAAAAAACAATAACAACAACAAAATCTTTCATCTGACCCATTTAGTGCAACAAATATGCTCCAACTCACTGTCAACTATGCGGTCAGGCAGCGAGCCAACCCTGCTTTTCGGCCTTCCTGATCATGTTTACCTTGAGTTCAGGTGTCTGTGTAAAATTGCAACGTTTTCAAACGCTGCTTGAGCAAATATCAGCTATATACGCGAAGTGAATTCATTGTATAAATATAAAGTCCTTTGAGGCTCATGGGTGCCTCCAAGGTCAACATCCCCCTCCCTGTGTATTCACACCCAGAGTTACCTTTGGGTGAGGAAGTGTTTTAAAAGAGCTGAATAATGAATGGCGTGGATTAATGTTTTCCTTTTGGATGCAACGTGTGACACGCTTTAACTCGCCGGCTGTTGAGTCAATCTGTAGTGTTACCAGTCCCACGCCTGATGGCACACGCGTTGAGGTGTAACCTTCCCTGTTGTGACATCAGCAGCAGGCAGTCTTGTCAAACCGGTGTTGGAGCCTTCGGGAGTGACACCGCTCCGATTGCAAGTAAACCCACCTGTGTGTCGCCGCCTTTGGTCTCGCCCTCGGAAGAGTTTGTGCCTGTATAGTTTGCAGGAGCAACTTTGGATGAAACGGCGCAACAAGTGAACAGGAGGGGGAAACAAACGTACATGCGTAAAGGAGAGAGTGAGAGATAGAGAGAGCCCTACAGTTCATTAGGGATGGAAACGAATGGGATCGAACAGAAAAGCAACGGTAGGACGCATTTGTGTTTAATGGTGCAAATTAAGGTGCGTTTTTGCGCTTGCGAGAAGAAACTTTTCTTCTTTCTTTTTCTTCTTCAACAGGTCTTATCTTATCTTGCTATGTGTAGAGCGGCTCTCGTGTTGTCTTACATTTAACTTGTGATCAGATGGGGTTTCTTCCCTAACTGCGGGTGTTCACTGTAAACTGAGCTTGAATAAGATCGCCTGTGCTGAAAGGTGTGGCTCCTAATGCTGCCAGTTTCGCCTTGCTGCAAACCAAAACAGCGCTCACAGCCGTAGATACCCCGAGAGAAAGAGAAAAAAGCAGTATGTGCTAAACTGGCCCATATGTCCCCCTCTCGGGTTTCAGTGTGCTGGTTGACCGGTGGGGTTTTCTTTCCAGCTCATGCGGCCTTTTCAAAAGTGAGTAAACCTCGGCCGGGGTTGTGCAAAACCCAAAACACGACCTCTTGCCAGTACCGCAAGGTGGCCACTAGATGTAGCCCGCGAGCCAGCAGTTGTCAACATGTATACAGGCTGTAACTTTACGTCGTACAGTGGCTATGTATTGTCAATATATGCACAATTACATATATTCACATGGCAACACTGTTGTAATGAGGCAATTGTATTGCCGTGTGAATTAATGGGAGTCTGGAGCAAAAGTCAGCCATTTTTAATCAACAAAGTGCGATATTTGGAACGGAGAATGTGGACTGCGGTCAACTCAGCCGACACTCGGATCTCCGTAGTCAACTCAGCAGACACTGAATTTCAGTGCACCTATATACTGACGTTCACGGTAAACACATTCGAACGGCCCAGATCGGGAGCGAGCGAGGGTTTTAATAAAGTTAGCGGAAAGATTCACGTGACACAACATTCGGTTTCCAAAATAAAATCTCGACACTACTGTTACTACTAACATATAAAAGTAAAAACTCAACTGATTTTGTATCTTTACAGATATACAAATAGATAATTTTGCTAAAATTCTAAAATATTTACTGTATTAAATTGTAAGAGTTAAAAGTACTAATTTTGTATGTTCATGAAGCTTATTTCTGATTATCTGAGGTGCTGTACTTTTCCCAAGAGTTCCAGGAAAGGACTAATGCAGATGTGTTCAGGACATCTCTGACTTCTACTACACCGGACGTCAAACAATGTTACTGTACCAATTAGGAGATATTTCAAAGTAAAGGTCATCAATTTTAAGAAGAATCGTTTATTTCAAGAAGTTTATTTCAAGATAAAATGTATACATTATTATTTAGGCCCCCAAACTGTTATAATGTAAAAAATCTTCAGTCAGAAGACTAAAACGGATGTGCCCCAGTTCTCGTAACAATGTATGACTTTTACTTCAAAATATCTCCTAATTGGTACAGTAAAACTGTTTGATTGTGTAGGGGAAGTCAGAGATGTCCTGAACACATCTGTATCAGCCATTTCCTGGAACTCTTGGGGAAAGTATGTTTACAGCACCTCAAATAATCAGAAATAAGCTTCATGAACATACATCCATAGTCATTCACAGTTCCGCATTTATGTTATTTATGTTGTTATAACTGCTTATACATTTCTCTCTTTTTCTTAATTTGTTTTTGTCTTTTGTTTTTTTAAAACCTATTTGCACTTTATTATTATTATTATTATTATTATTATTATTATTCACTTTATGTTGGACAGAAGAGAAACATACTTTCGATCTTTTGTATGTAATGAATGAGGCTCCTCAGCCTGGATGTTTCCCGTTAATTACGGGGTCATTGTGTGTCTTCAATAATTGTCCAACTCCCTTTCCCCTTAATATCCTCTGAAATGACTCGAATGTACCAACATTTAGCACCTAAACCCGGGACAGAAGTTTCAAACCGCTTCTTCTTCTGCACGTAACGTTAGCGGAACTGCGTGCGCAGCGCGCGGCTGCCAAGAGTCCAGTCAGAGATGATTAGTGGACTTTGAGTGGGGCCACGCCCTCCCAACACACCGGTCGGTCCCCGTCGCCCCGGGAGCGCAGTCTGGTGGCGTTGTCTCAGCACCGCGGGGGCCGCCATGTATTGCCTGCGAAGTCAACCCAAACTCAGCCGATCCGAGGAAACCCTCCGCGATGCCACAAGGCAGAAGGTGACACAAATGAACGTAAAGCTCCTAGGTAGGCTGCTCCGTCATTCTTTGAGCTTCTTGTTGCAGACGTGGCCTAACGTGTTAGACAAGTGTCGGACTGCTGCGTGCTTTGTTGTCACAGATCTCGACTTTTAGTGTGTGTTTTTTGCATGTGTAAAGCTGTACAAAGTTGCATGGTGAAGGGCTTTTAATTAAGCTTTTGTTGCTTGTGGTTTGAACGTTCCCTTTATTGTCTGCAGTTTTCTGATGAGATGAAGGCAGGTAAAAATAAGAAATACATTAAAAAGGGAGGGGAGAAGATGGGAGCAGGGTTTAAGGTTACAGTTACCTGACACGTGGATTGAGTTAAACAGGTTTCAGCTCAGAGCATTGTTTTCCGGAAACGTATTTAATCTGTTTTGAATTCTCTCTGTTCCTTTGGGGGATTTCTTCACAGGTATGGAGGGCGATCCAGACCTCCAGTTCCTCCTGCAAGGGGGAGACCTCCTCAAGGTCCTGTCCTCGTCCTGGAAGAAGACCCGATACTTCAGACTCATGGAGGACTGCAAGACCGTCTGGCGTGAGTCGAAGAAAACCTTCAAGGATAGCCAGACCTGTGAGTGCTGCCGTCCCAGCTACCCAGCCGCATATGTGTGTGAGACCGGCACAAAAAACCTCACTCTTGCGCACATGTGATGATTGTGTTGCGCACACGTCTCACACCTCTTCTTTACGGACTTAACGTGATCACACAATAACATTTGTGTCTCCAGTTCTGTTAAAAGTGGAACAGTCTTTTTCTCAGGCCGGATGGATTTTCCCCTCCATGGATTATAAAAGGGAAGGACTGATAGTAGAGCTTGAAAAGTTCCTTCCTGTCTGAAAGTCCTGTGTATTATCATATGCAACTAGGTGTGTTAATCGAGATAGTGTTTTTTTTTTACTTTTTTTATTGAGTGTAGAGGAGTGGTTACAGTAAGTCTTGGTTATATAACTTGGATTACACCCATAAACTGCTGTCACAAAGGCTCAGTTTGATAACTGCATAGTGGTGTCTTTATTTTCTATCGCTACACGTGACACGCAACCCTTAAAGTTGCATCCCACGATCAGCAGATGTTGAAATTCAGTTCCCTCGTAATGTGATGTCGGTAAACAGCAAACGGCAGGCTTATGTTTACCAAGCAGGCTGGTCTGTGATGCCTAGAGATACCAAAACTACAAAGAGCTGCCTTTTCTTTTTCTCTTTTTTCTTTTAGCACAATCAGACATTGAAAGTCCTTTACTTAATGATTTATACTGGAAGTTGATTCCTGCACAGAGATATTTATGAACAAAGTTTCGGTCCATAGACCTTCATCAGGTCACTTTTCCAGACAATAGGAGAACATATCTTAAATAGGTTGGTAGACCCACGTGGACCAATCAGATCACACTTCAAAATGACATCATTCAATCGATCAAGGTTCATAATCGCATCTTGACACCATAGACCTACAATGTATATATATATATATATATATATATATATATATATAAACATACACAAAAACATTTGTAACTCTTTCCCCGTCTTCAGTTTCACTCGATGACATCTCGGCGGTGCGAATAGGCCGTCAGTCAGAGGGCCTGAAGAAGAACACGGAGGACCAGGTGGAGGGCCGCTGTTTCTCCATCATGTTCAAGGGCCGCCGCAAGAACCTGGACCTCATCGCCAGCTCAGAGGAGGAGGCCAAGCAGTGGGTCAACAGCCTGCAGAAAGTGCTCTCCAACAGAAACAACCTCAACACGCAGCTGAAGGCGGAGCAGTATCCTTATCACGAGAGCGGGGGGTTAGACCGAGAGTAGACCTGACTCATTTTTTTACCCGTGGTTCGGAAACTCCTGCTGCACACACGATGCGATGCACGTCTACTCTCCTTACATTACAAGCTTCTCAGTTGGATCCTCAGCTGCCTGAGGAAAGCCGACAAGAACAAAGACGACAAGATGAATCAGTCGGAGCTCAAGAACTTCCTGCGTCTGGTCAACATTGAGGTGGATGACGACTACGCTGAGATACTCTTCCAGGTGATGCCCTCCGAATGATTCCTCAACGTCAGAATCATGAGTAGATATCATGAATAGATGCAAATGTATGATTTATGCACACAATAACAGTTTAAGTGTGTGGACCGACTTTCGTTTTGCCGTTTCCACCACACAGAAGTGCGACAAATCCAAATCTGGATACCTGGATGGGGAGGAGATCGAACATTTCTATGACCTGTTGACCCACCGGGAGGAGATCAACGTCATCTACGGGGAGTACGCCAAAACGACGGGCTTCATCAGTCCTCAGAACCTGGTGGACTTCCTGACGAAGGAGCAGAGAGAGAACATCACGCTGGCCGATGCGCACAACATCATCCAGAAGCACGAGCCAGATGACAACGGTCAGTGCGACTGACATGCAGGGCTGTGATCCTTGTATTTTGAGTTTTGATTGTTTCTATGTATCAGGTGATTTCTATCTAAACGTTTTTTTTATTTGGGTGAAAAAATACATCATGACCGGGTTTAGACACAGGGTTTTAAGGGCAACTTTCAACATGAGCGCTAAGAGGTGCAGAACGTAACTCGTGGTCTTTATCTCCGCTTGCTGTGCCGTGTTCTTTCAGCCAAGGAGAAGAAGCTGCTGTCCAAAGACGGCTTCCTCATGTACATGCGCCATCCGGACGCCTTGGTCCTCAACCCAGATCACAGAGAGGTGTACCAGGACATGAGCCAGCCCCTCAACCACTACTTCATCTCCTCCTCGCACAACACCTACCTCATGGAGGACCAGCTCAAGGGGCCCAGCAGCACGGAGGCCTACGTCAGGTAACGGCTTTCCTCCAGCCCCGAGCCGATCTGTGTGATGATGGAGACGTGGGACGTGAAGACCCATGGTGATTGGTTAATTAAGTCACCATTTGATCAGACGGAAAGTTTGTCTGCAACCATTTTGTTGCTTGATTCGTTGTTGCGTACATACAAATGTGAGGATTTGCTCCTTTTTGTGTTTGGGACAGTTGATCTGACTAATCAAGATATGATGACATCACTTTGGGCTCTTGGAAATTGTAATGCTTTGTCCTAGTTCTTAATGTTTTATCCATTTTAACCACCTAAATGCTTAAGGGTTTTAAAAACGACAACCCTTGGGCGGCTTTGCAGAGGCTTTCTTTAGTCCAACCATTCAGGCTGTGATGTTGGTTGTGACCCTCTCAGGGCTCTGCTGAAGGGCTGCCGCTGCGTGGAGCTGGACGTCTGGGACGGATCAGACGATGAGCCAGTGATCTACCATGGCTACACGCTGACCTCTAAGATCCTCTTCCGGGACGCCATCAAAGCCATCAAGGAGTACGCTTTTAAGGTGCGTTTGGCATCCAGTACTATCCGCAAACGAGCGCTCCACGCAAGTGTTCTGGAGCTGAGTGCTCTCTGTTTTCCGTCTGCTCGTCCCACAGACGTCTGATTACCCGGTTATCCTCTCCTTGGAGAACCACTGCAGTGTGGAGCAGCAGGAAGTCATGGCCCACCACTTGAGCTCCATCCTGGGCAGTGCCCTCGTCACCTCCCCCCTGGGGGAAGGAATGCCCACCGACTTCCCATCTCCCGAGGTTTGTGTCCACTCTTATCTATCGGACAGATTTGTTGCCTGGCTTTGATGCCAGTCGCTCACGGGGGCTACACTGTTCCACTTCCCAGGAGCTGAAGGGGAAGTTCCTGATCAAAGGGAAGAGATTAAACAAGCTGGAGGCCAGCTTTGCTACCGAGACGGCTGCGGAGGACGACACGGACGTGACGGAAGAGGACGATTCGGACAATGAAGACGAGAACGAGCAGAAGGAGGAAGAGAAGAGGAAGGTGGGGTGTTGCACCGAGGAACAGTGAACGCACGGCCTCCGCTAACATCTTTTTTTAGGCCTTTGTGTGCTGACTTGATTTCCCCCGCTGATGCCATAGGCGAAAAAGAAGCTAAAACTGGTGACAGAGCTGTCTGACATGGTGGTCTACTGCAAGAGCGTCCACTTCCACAGCTTTGAGGACGCAAGGCGAAACCAGAGCTTCTACGAGATGTCGTCCTTCAAGGAGCAGAAGGCCATGGCGCTGGCAGAGGAGTCGGGTGAGGAAGACTTCAGGCCGGATTCACTCAAATGTTATTGTGTCAAGATTTATGATAGAAAATCAGCATCCAGCTCTCAGCTCAGCAGATTACTCTGTTGTTCTGTCTTCTGCAGCCAACTCCTACATCCGCCACAACGTGGACAAGCTGAGCCGCATCTATCCAGCAGGCTCCAGGATCGACTCCTCCAACTACAACCCGGTGCCTCTGTGGAACGCCGGCTGCCAAATAGGTACACGATAGGAGGGAATTACGATCTCTCACATGTACAGTCCGGTGTGACGCCGATGGGAGACGGTGGCTTATTGATTTGGATTCATTGCTCTGTTCCTGCGTCTTCGTACTATTTCCTTTTTTAGTGGCCTTAAACTTCCAGACAACCTGCACAGACATGGATGTCAACCAGGGCAGATTCCAGGTTAACGGAAAGAGCGGCTACATCCTGAAGCCGGCCTTCATGAGGCACGTAGCCACGGAGTTCGACCCCATCACCCTGACCCGAGGGGACTGGCTGAAGCACAAGACGCTCCATGTCATGGTGAGAGTCTTGTACCCCCAAGCATTCACTGTCGCGCTTCCTGTTTAAAATCCCGCCGTTCAGGGCAGGAAGGATCTTTCATTGTCTGACAGGATGTACCTCTGCCTGTCGACAGGTTATATCCGCCCAGCAGCTCCCCAAAGTGAGCCAGAAGACATCCTCCATTGTGGACCCGGTGGTGAAAGTGCAGGTGTACGGTGTGCCGGCTGATGTCGCCGAGAAAAAGACCGCAGTGGTTGGAAACAACGGTACCTTTTCTCTTCAAAAGCGAGATTTGTGTGCTTTGCGCTGTGCTTTTTGATTTCCCGATGCGGTTTTACAAAAAGGTTGTATACTTTTTGTTTTCGCATTCATGACGCATGACTTCTGAACATGTCTCGACCAGCAGCCGCCTCAGTGGTTCGGGAAGCAATGCGGCCACAACAACGGTGGCATTTTGCGTCAGTTGTAAGACTGTCGCCTTTGTGTCCGTCTTTAACATTTAAAACCCACAGCTGCATACAACTGAAGTATTCACGCCCTCTGGGTGTTTTCTTTACCGAAATGCACTCCGGGAAACGAGGGAAGCCTCGGAGGCACGGCAAGGCAAGTTTATTTGTATAGCACATTTCAACAAC
Source organism: Cottus gobio (assembly GCA_023566465.1). Lineage (NCBI taxonomy): Eukaryota > Metazoa > Chordata > Actinopteri > Perciformes > Cottidae > Cottus > Cottus gobio. The sequence goes on from CM042230.1 coordinate 18,394,882, forward strand.
AAGGCGATTCAAAGTCAGAAGATTAAAAGATCACCAAATAACTTGAGCCGGAATGCTTCAGAAATGAATGATGCACAACTCCTGACGGCGCGCTTCATCTTTTTGAAAGGTTTCAACCCGGCATGGAACGAAAGCTTCCAGTTTGACGTGTACGTGCCAGAGCTAGCGCTGGTGCGCTTCACCATTGAAGACCACGACTCCACGTCTGGTAACGAGTTCATCGGGCAGCACACACTTCCATTCAACAGCTTGAAAATGGGTGAGTTGAAATGCCCCCCCCCCCCCCCACCACCCACTCTCATTGTTAACCCCGAAGGACGTAAAATAGTTCTTTGTTTTCACGCTTCATAAATGAACAGAAGAACTCAGTCTACCACTTCATCACTGACGGCACCGCTTTGCGCCCCCACACAGGATACAGACACGTGGCTCTGCTCAATAAGGACGGAGACGTCCTCCCCTCAGCTGGACTCTTTGTACACATTATGGTCCTTGATGCCGAGTGAGACTGTGCCGCTGTGCCGGAAAGAGGAACCTCCGAAACACAGCCTCCATTTTCTGCTGTTAATGGTGTTTTTTTTATTATTCTCTCTATTGTTTTAAGTTTGTGATTAACTTATTGGCTTTATTCCAGTAGTTTGAGCTGCTACTCTAAACGCAATCTTTGAAAGCTAAAGAACTGCATCTGAGTTGTATTAGGTGTGTGTGCATGCAAACTAGGGCTGTCAAAATTGCTCAAAAATGACGTTTGAATATTCCCTTTAAAAAAAACACATATTCGAACGTATTTGAATATTCGAAGTTGCGCGTTAGGCACGTCAATAACAGGACAAATTAATACAACGAGACATAACTACTTGTATAGGTAATTTATTTAAGTTTAAACATATTTAACAACATATTATCTACACGAAAATAAGTAAATTAACTAATGGCCAAGACCGCAGACCTCTCGCTCGCACACACGCACTCTTTCTTTCTCTCTCTCTCTCTATCTCCCACACCGTCGCGCTCTCTGCGCATAGCGGTTTAAATGAACGACAACAATAAACAAATGCTGAGTGCTGATCAAGAGTTTTGTGCAAGCAATTTAAGGTCGCAATTCTTGTCCCAAATATGGCTTCATTCAGTGATTGAAACACCCACAAAGCAGACAGTCGCGCTGCTGCTGCCGCTGTTGCGTGTTTTTTTAATTGTTTTTTTTAACATTCGAATATTCATTTTTACATTTGAATATTCGGTTTTTAACAACTATTCAAATGTATATTCGAATATAGAATATTCGTTGACAGCCCTAATGCAAACACTGTACACACACACCAGACAGCATTCATAATGCTCCGAATGAGTCACACTAACCCTTCTATGGCCCAGCGGCTTGTGTCCCTCATTTCTGGTCCGTTAATGTATCGTCTGTTTTAGGTTTTTTTTTTTTTTTTTTGTTTTTTTAAAGGACCCTTTTATGAATTCTGGGGAAACATAAGCCAACATGAAAACAATGCGCTTTGTATTCATCAGTAATTTTAGACAAGTGTGATCACTTTTTTTCATGTGACAAATCATCACGATTACTACTTCTTTTTGTAAATCAAGATGAAGATAAAAGTTTTAAACATTAACACCTGTCTCACTGTTTTATTCCAACGTGGCCCAAAACGTCCACTTGGACTCAAGAGGTCACACCAACATCACCAAACGGGAAATGATGTGCTAATTATGAAAATGTTCATACAAATGTCTAGCAGAATAAACTGACAAAATGATGACATTTTGGACAGACAAACTGCAACGTGACTGATCGGAGGAGGCGGAAACTCTTTTTCCTGCACTTTGAACTAAACTTATGAACTTTATCTGTAGTCTTACAAGACTTTAAAGTTGACTTAATAATCCTGAGGCTTCTCATCCAGTGAAACCATGAGGAATATTTCAACTGTGTAGTACCTTGTTGAATCCCTTTGTGTTGTGCAAACTTCCGCCTTTCCCCTGAATGAAACCATTAACCTAGTGAACTCCAGGGAGGTGATGCACATGAACGCACCGCTCATGGGTTCACTTACGGTTGAATTAAGGCTTTGCCTGATATGAGGGTATATCATGTATGTTGTACTTACAGCAGCCACAACTAATTTTTGTTCGAAATGATGGGTTTGGATGATATTTTTAGTAACTATCCACTCTGCAGTGCCTGCCCCCCTCCCCCCCCCCCCCAAACACCCCCATCTCTCTAGAGTTTGTTTAAGCCTCTTTTTTAAGCTGTTTTCAGAGAAACCCTCCAAAAACACACCTGCTGTACACTTTGACCTGCTCAGCACCAAACTGCAGACACAGTGGAGCATTTAGCAGCTAAAGAGACAAATTAAGGCCTAAAGGCAGAGTAAATATTGGACTTGCATTCAGCAGGTGGTCAGAAACACCACCGCAGGTTAATGCTTATGTTGCTCCACACCTGCTGAATGTTTGAACAGGTGACTGCATGCTAACATGTTTGCGTGTTGACAGCTCGTCCCCACCAAGGGGCCAAAACCATAATGTACTGGAGGTTTAAGTGAATTTGTTGACATGACATTCTTTTGCACAAGGCCAAATAGGCTGGTTCTAAGATAACATGACCAGTGTGTGCCAGCTCATTCAGGCCAAGTTAACTTGCCGTTAAGCTGCTGACAGAAGACAAGCAACATTCCTCCATAAAAATGTGCTTTATTGCAACACGAGTGGAAGGAAATGAATGTATAAAGTATATTTCACAGTTTGCTTATTCTAACAGAACACAGTGACATTCTGGTGAGTTATCAGACCGTATCGGGTACAGACAGCAGAAACCTCAATCACTGAAGTTTGAAGTGACGATCTTTGGCCTCATTTAATGTACCGTGTCATACACTTGAATTAAAAATAGAATAAAATGTAGACATGACAAAATTGTTTCAATGAAGCCTTTTTTTTTTTTTATTATGGAAAGAAAGAAAAGTGATGCTTGGGATGACAACACGCTGCCGACACTCAAAGTAAGCCAACCATATCCCACAAGTTTGTTTAGAAAGGAAAAAAAGAAATTAGAAAGTGAATGACCTCATCAAAAAAGCAGTGACTTGAACTCAAGTGTTGTAGAACCAAGGTGTTAAATCAATACAAAATGATGTGTGTGATTATGAGTGAGGTGAAAAACAACATGCCTGTGTGCACGCACACACACGCACTCTGAAAGGAAGGGGAGGCAAGCTGGATACAACTGGTAATATGCAACTTTTCAAACCAAATACTGACAAAGGTAGGTAGAAAAATATCACAATGATACAAACATTTTTCAAAAGAAGGTAATCGAGAGGTTGAGAAGTCACTTCTCATATATAAAAGAGAAAGAAAAAAAAAGGAGATTGCACTGAAACCATCATCGTGAGCGCACCAAAACACAAACGCTTATGCAAAAAGAATATTTCAATATGCCTGTAGGAGCTGCAGCCTTTCAATAAAAGAAGTGTTGGGAATTATGAAGTAGTGTAGGTCTTTTTCAACGCAACATCACGACCCATAAACCGAGCAATAAAGCATGTGGGGTTTGCCGTAGCGTACGGGCCCTTGATAGCACCAGAGCCGTTTCCACCCTTCATTGCTTGGTTTTATTGTTTCACAATGATAATTCAGCCGGCCAGGCATGGTCTGCACATATGGCCGACTTGATTTCACACTCCATAAGAAAGTACTAATGAGACGATGCTGAGACGTGTCGATGTAACCTTGGTATTAATGGAGAAACATTGCTTTGTGCCTCCACAGGCAGTAAGGCTTCAGTGCCGTGATGAGGTTCCTCACGGTCCGGTCGCGGTGCCCCGGCAGTGTTCCACTTAGAGCCGTCTGGATGAGCCAGGACCGAGACCGTCTGTGGGTTTGGAAGGCATTCTCTCTTTCTTTTACTTTCTTGCACAACAAAAGCTGATAACGTATGGCAATGTAGATCACTATACACAATTATTTTGGTTTTTATTGTTGAAATAGACCAAACATCATTCAAGTTGTTTCAGTATTTTTATTTTTTTTTACTTTTCTATTATTGTGAAACGACTGAAGGACTAACTTATACCGCATGTCCAGTTTTTCGGGTCAAATAACGTGAAAAATTTATGTTTTACGGTTCAAACCTGATCATCATTGTGATAACCAGGCCGGTCTTTAGTGCCAACAAACCCTCTCCCGGCTAGCCTTGTCAAGTGCTCCAGACACCAAACCAAACACTTGGCATGGAACCCCCCAGCCCGTCCACAAAGAAAAGACAAGAGGAAAAAAAGAGGTTATTGCCATGGTAGCTAATGTTGCAGCATTCGGTTTGCGTGGTTCCTCTCAAACGTAGGCACTGAGGTGAAGAGCAGTTAGAAAGAGTCTGGGAAGGTAAACACCACACATTTAAACACTGTCCAGACTCAAACCAACACTTTCCTATATTCCTAGAGACGGACCTCGTGGAAAGAAAATGAAAACATGGCACTCGGCCCATTTACGGTAAGTTCCCAGACCATTTGAAACAACAAAAGGGATACCCTTGAAACTGTGTACAATTATTGAGAAAGATCATCCCGCAAGGGTGAAGCTGCACCACTTACGTGTGCCCCGGCACCCCCGAAAAATAAAAAAACAAGGAGATGATGCGGGCTAGCAGCTAGCCATATAAGCACAACATGACAAACAAGGACCTCAAGACAATTAAAACATACAAATGTATTTGACAACTACTTGTCAAAAGGATAAATCCTATACTTACTAATGCTTCAACAGATATGGCTAAACCCCTGGTAGAGATATGAAGAAAATAATTAGCTTTTTTGGCAAATAATACAATTGGATGTGGCGGTTGGGGCATGGTAATGTCAGAAAGACAGAAAAATAAATGGCACAATTTTATCTGCGCTTTCAGATCAAAATGCAAGAACTACTGTACTGGGGTTCACCAACAGTTCACAATTGCAAACATACTCCTTTGCCTAAAACAAATGAACTATTTCTACATATAATGAAAGCAGAAAGAAAGTCACGTCTATAATGGCACAAGCATGCCGGGGAAAAGAAAAAAAAAAAAAAATACTATGGAGACATTTACCCAGCATTTGATAAATCCAAAAAGAAAGTCAAACCTTTATATGAAGATACTTCTGTGTCCACTTTAAAGCATATTTTGTGTGAAAAGATTGAAGTACTCTGGAAATATGCCATGTACAAAATACCTCCCCATATAAACAACATTCACACAAGGCACTTCATTCAGTAAGAAAAGAGAATCACAGTCCTTTCTTCTAACAGAGACTGCCTGCATAGCAACAATACGAGGACAAGATCTTCTCAGACTTTTGTGTGGTACCACAAAAGAAATTTCAGACAAAATGTGGTTGTTGTTGTTGGGCGTTTTCTTTTTTTTTTTGGTTTTAAAATAAGCACGTCACCAAATAGTAAAACTTTGTTGATTTAAAATGAAGACCAGAGTTCATTTCTCTTAGCATTTTATCCCCACTATTATCAACTTAGGACGCTCTGTACACTTTCTGGTGTGTTTTTTGTTGTTGTGAAACACAGTGCTCCTGGGATATTTTAGTGTTTTTCTTTGATGGCACTCGGAAGGCAGCCGGTCACCAGGTGATGAAAGCGGGGACGGGGGGTTTACGTGGAGGTTTCCACAGTTAGACCCCAGAGGCGTCCCCTTGGGGCAGAGACAAGAGGGGCGCATGTGGGACGATCTGCCTGAGTCTGAGAGGTGTGGTTGTAGAAAAGGGCAGCGATCGAGAGAAGGGAGGATGGAGAGCACAGGCGGCGCTGAGGTGTGTCCTGCTACCTGCCTCTCAGATTCTGCAGGACCCCGTAAACTTCTTCTTCTTTGCTGAGTCCCTCGAAGAAAGGCAGCAGGTCCAGGAGCTCCGTGTCATTCATATCGTCAAACCAAGATTGGACGGGGACCTTGGGAGACGGGGAAAACCACCTGCAGTTAGCTTTTGTTCTCATACCAACTCGTACTTTATGGAGAGGATCACCACAGTATTCAAACCGGGGAACAGAACCCCAAAACAACTTGTGGTGAAGGAACTCACAGCATTTTCTGGGTGGAAAATGTAAGAGGCGGGCGAATTGTCAACAATGATAACATTGCTGAGCTCTCGTCCCAGCCGACTCAGGTCTTTGACGTAGTTTCCTCTGTGAAAAACGCAGGATTCTCGAAAGAGTCGCTCTCGGAACACGCCCCACTGATCCAGCAGGTCCGCCACAGGATCTGCATACTGTCCAAACCAAACAAACAACAGGTTACAAATACAGCAAAAATGTGCACAAAGTATCAAATCAAGGTCGCGGTTGTTGTGGTCATAATGCCTCAGCTAGAGCTCCAACAGAACAACTTGCAAATGCTAGGCCAATGTTCCAAAAAGGAAGCAGGTTGTGTTTACCCGACGATGCCCCAGCAGATACTACTACTACAAAAAGCACGACTGCCAGCTAGCTTTTAACTCAGCACAGGGACAGTCTGACTCTACAGAAACAGGAGGCCCGGAACATGGTTATTTCTTCGCCTCATTCATTACACTTACCCATGCATTATTGGCTCAGAGGCAAAAAGACACAGATGGAGAGCGAGGCAGAGGAAGTGTGAACATTCAGACAGCGAGCGCAGATGAAATGTACCAGAACAAGGAAATAGAAAATGTTGTTCCACGGCCCTGGTGTGTGACCAAAGCACACATGTGCGATCAAAGACAATGTGTTCGGGTCTGAACGCACCTTGGCAAGACTGGCTGTAAAGAGGACACATTCAAATAGGTCCCCCATCCTTTGGAGGAACTCATCCACATGGGGTCGTTTCAGCACATACACCTGCAAGACACACCGCGGATGTTAGGCCAGCGTTAGAGGAAAAACAACGTGCGAGTGCAACACGAGTGTCGAGAGAAACACACAGCTGACCGTATGAAATGTGAGCGGTGCAGAAATTTGGACTGTATGCTGTAAATGTTTCGACGATTGCTACATAAACAAAAGAATTACCGCTACTCATTTCTTGCGTTGTCAAAAAGCATCATTCAGCTCGGTGACCGTCCTCTATAAGAGACGTCGTTTCCACTCAGTTGAGACGCTGTCCTCTCTTCGCCCAGCGACCGCCACCCAGTGCAAGTAATCGTGAATAGGCTAACCAGGATACACACAGCCTATCCTGGATTACTTGAACTGGATCACAGCCAGTCTCTTTGGTAGAGTCACATGGGAACAAAAGTGACCTCTTGCCCCTAATGCAAAACAAATGTATACTTGTAATAATAATAATTTTGTGTGAACTATACCTGATGAACGGTACCGTCGATCTCCACCGGGACAATAAAGTCAGCATTGCTGATGGGCTGCAAGAAGAAACAACGGTGCTCAAATAGTCTTACAAACAGTGGGTGTAGTACCACAACTTGATCAGCAGAGGTCCTGCTAGGAGCACTACAGCTTTGCAATGCACAGATTGTAATATCTCTGGAAGGAAGAAGAAGAAAATTATCTCTTTTATGCCAAAACAAATCTCACTCTTTGTCCTCCTTCCTTCCTCCTGCAACCTCTAGTAACCCCCTCCCCCCTTAGTAATCCAACTCTAGTAATCCAACTCAACGGGCAACGAGGCGGCCCCCTCAGTAGCATCTGGACAGAGAGAGGATGCTCCCCTCCTGGCTTCGTTTACACTGTTTTAAGGGGTTTAACACAGCTTTGACTTCCTGCAGGTTACTGGCTGACTTTTGGATATGACGAAAAAGATGACGTTAGATATACATTGTGTATTACTCTCATTGCGAGGTGTATATGCTGTTTGTTTGTTGGTGAAATTCAGGATTTTCTTTCCATTGAGAATTATGCCAATTACACAAAGATGGTCCAGCCAGCGAGTGACTTTGTCTTTTAAACAGAGGCGGCCTTAGCCAGCTCACGCTGACAACTGTGCACAAAATCAATAGTAAACCTCTATTTGAGCTTTAGCCTCTTCTCACCTTGAATGAGCTGTGGACGAGCGTTTCATCCAAGTCAATCACCACACACTTTTTGCCGTAGTCAGATATTAGCATCTCTGGTAGGAGGTATTTGGCTGGTGGCTGTGGAGAAAGACGAATCAGATAATTTCAGATAAATGGAGTGAGAGTGAAAGAGAAAGACAGACAGAGAGTGATAGAAGACATATAGTTTGCATAGATTAATGTGTGAAGCTAAGCAGAAAAGCCAACGCCGTGTTATGAAGAGTATCTCCATGGGTGACAATGCAGCAGAGATAAACCCATGTCTGAAATGATGTGCTTCAAAATGACACCCTGCTACAGCCACCTACTCAGGAAGTAGTGCCATCAATTGTCTTATAGTTCTCTCTCTTTGGAGATTGAATAAAAAATAAGTTTAGCTGCTTTCAGTTACATTGAAAGTAACTCAAATCGTAACCTTTTGTTGAAAAAATAAAATATACTTCATATTCATGTGAGAGCATGATAAGATGAAGTCATGTGGGAACTATGTGTTAAAAAACAAAACTTTCACTTTGAAAGGATTTAGGTTGGAGTTGAATTTCATAGTCACTGATGGGTGATTTAACCGGTATGCTGCCAGACCAGATAGCCACATATAGTTCCTTTCTTGAGTAACTGAATTATTAGTTTCACCCCTTTAGCTGAGGAAGCAAACTTTAAGTCGAGGAGCTACTGTGGAGCTTAACTCTCACTAATAGTATCCATATCATGCACGGATAAAGCAGCACAATAAATAGATTTACTTCTTGCATGGAAGCACCTGAGGCGATTAATGGACACTTAACTTGTTACACAGTTAGTCTCTCAGTATTTATGAAAATACAAACCACTGTGAGTGTCACGCATGCAGACCAGGCACTGAGCCACCATTTAAACCCATGGGTGCGTATAAACCCTCAATGAAGCCAGTGCTACAATCAGCTGATGCTGAATCGCAGTATGGGAGCGGAGCAGAAGCGCTCCAAGGAGCACTGGAGCCCACACAGGCAGCATGTGCCAGCACCAGCCCACTCAGCCTGCATGCAAAGGAAACGAAAAAGACAACAACAAAAAAAGGCAATACATACACTAGGGACAGGGATGACCTCGACCTGGTCACACTACAACACAAGAGAGATAGACACACGCATAAACAAGGGTAGGAAGAAGAACAAAAAAGAAGAAGATAATATCATAGATAATATCCAAAAGAAAAAACAAACAAAAAACAAATAGCATGCGTTTAGTGGAGCAGCAGCCCACCTTGGGAGGAGATCCATTCTCCTCAACGGGTGGAGGCAGGGAGCTGGTGTTGGTGTTGGCGGCTGGTGGGTCCACATTGTAGTTGCGAAAGCAGCAGAAGAAGGTGCTGAAGATGCTCCGGCTCCTTTGCTTCTTCAGGCTGCTGTTCGACTGGGACACTGTCAAATCAACAGGAGGGAGTGGGAGAGTAGAGAGGGTGAACAAGTGGATATGCAAATTGGGTTCTGTCATAAAAAATAAAAAAATGGAGCATGCCGAAGCTGGGAAGCATTTACTTTCGGTTATTTGCATGCCGAGCTGTGGATGCTGCTGGAGTGACTGGGAACACACTGTTATGTGTCTATTACAATCATCCTAAGTGACCACAGTGCTGTGATCTACACTGAATCACAACAATAGGTGAGACCTTCACTGTGTGATTAAATGCCATTAGTGTCGGTTTTGTTGACCCGGCTTGGCAGAACCACTGATCAGAAAATAACTTGGCTGGCTAGGTGACTTCATCAGTCGCACATAGCGACAGTTCAGAGCTCTGCTCTGATTGCAAATCGCCCCTCATTCCAGGACTACGGAGCAGGGCCTAAATCAGACACCAAGCTTTTATTAATAGTGACAAGTTGAAAGCCACACGCCCCCCGCCCTTCCTCCTCCTTTTTGCCCGGGCGTGGATCCCTTCACCTGATTGGCCTCAGAGTCTCCATTTTGAAAGCTTGCTTACATTTGCCTCCCCATGTTTCGGCTGGCAGGTGAGTGACTGAAGCAGCCTGGACGTGCACAAGAGATGAGGGGAGGGAGGAGGTGGGCGGCCCCTCGGACCCTAGAGAGCCTATACAAGGCTGCATTCCTCTCCACCCATTACTACCCCCCCCCCCCCCCCCCCCACCACCCCCCCTCACACAACCAGAATGCTTTTGCAACTGAAGACCAGCGAGAAGTAAATAGCATTATGTCATGTCTTTTGGAATCTTGATATTGTGCCACTTTGTGCTCCTGACCTTAAACAAATACCCAACAGACATTTGTCATGGGAAACACTGTGCCTGGAGAAAACACACTGAATAACTAGTACACAACACATTAGTTAGGACAACAAACCAATACCAAAACTATCTTTTGCATCAATCCAGCTTTGTCAAATATTTTCTCAACAAAACAGTCCCATGTTTAACATAAGCAGAGGCATAATGTGTGGAGTTACACACACTATTGTTTTAAGAAGAGTGCATCAATTCAATATACTACAGCTAACAATATTCATGAGTGCAGGAAATGTATCAGACACTGACAGAGCAACAGCATGTCGCGGCTACATGAAGCACTTTGCCTTGGCCCCAATCCCTCTGTCACCGTCCTCCTTAATTACTGCTTTTCAATTTAGGGCAGGCCGTGCTGGGTATCTAGAGTCTAACTTATCAGTGACACAGGCTCCTTCACCCCGAGACAATGGAAGTACAATATACATCCATTAACAAGGAAACATTAAAACGTTTAGCCACTTATTTGAAGTAACACATGGAATTGCTCAGACAGGCAGTGATTGGGGAGTAGTCCGACTGAAACTGTATCTGGCGAGTAGTGATAATATTATTGTAAAACCAAAAGGGTTTAAGGCTATACAAAAAAAAAAAAGAATTAGCCACTTAACAACACACAACAGCTTTTACCGATCAGTGACATCGATTGGGTCTATGAAGAGACGGGTCACGTCCGTCACTTCCCTATGAAATTGTCTTAGTGTCCAAAACGAAAAAGAGGCATGCTGCAAGAAGAGTAAAACAAGATGCAGACAAATTTCCTGCTACTGGCCGAATGTTTCCAGAGTATAAAGGACACATTCTTACCCAATCCGTTGGAAAAAAAACCTTTACACAACCACCAAATACCAAACTAGTGAACCGAGTTAGAGATTTGCTTGGGCAAACATGAATAACCAAATTGTTCTTCATGATGCCCTAGATAATTATATCTGGCATAGTAAGCTTGGTTTAAAATAATAAATAAAACCTAACCACGCCCATACAACTTATTTCATTAAAGTGGACTTTGCCTTGTCATTTCAGCTCTGCATTACAGTAAAACAGGGATAGCGAGGCAGTCGTCAGCTTCCTGTGACTCATCACTACAAGCGGCCGCCGTATTGATTCCTCTGCACAAAGACCCTCAGAAAAACAACCTAGGACCATTGAGTCATGCACGGAGCAGAACTGGGCCTCAAACACACATCGCTCACCTGGGGGTGGATGGAGGGTAGTAATTATAAGAGGGTAAACTCTGCCTAATTCACAAAGTTACAGGTCAAAGTTCAGCCGCTGTATTTACGTCTTTCCCACAGTGCATTCCAAGGTTTCATTTGCAAAAAAACATTAAGCATTTATTACTCAACAGCAACATATCCAGGACTTTCAGGGAGGGTATATCCAGCACTAGGCTGTTCACATACCAAACGCACTATAAAGCATTAATCAGTGAGTATGACAAGTTCTCCTGAGGTTCTGACTGAGAAAAGACACCTTTCAATCTCGCTCTCTCTCTCTAGCCAATGAGTGCATGCTGTGTCCTGATTCAAGATGCATGGGTTTATGATTGTTCACAAATTGTATAGCTTTTAGGGATGCAACGATACCATTTTTTACAAACCGATACGAGTATTTTTATTTGTGTACTTGCCGATACCGAGTACCGATACTTCTTAGATTTGGTCTCCATGAAAGTGCAATTAATTTGGAGGCAGATTTTATTTTATCCTCTGCAGATTATGTCAAGCCTATAGTACAAAATTAACAGAAGGCTATCCCAAGCTTTAAACGTCTTGTGGAAGTCCCTCTAATGTCGGACCATAAAACGCCCCGTGTCCGGGTTCATAATGTAAGCGATAATATTAGGGATCGAGCAATTATATAGGAAGCTGTGTTCCAAGTTATGTTTCCGGTGCTTTTATTGTGGAGGGAGAAACGGAAAGGAAAAGAGGAGTGGAATTGTGGGATATACGTGTGTGAAGGAAATAAAAAAGTGGTTCAAGTTACCCTGGAGCGTGTTTTCATTTTATTAGAATTACAAATATAGACACACAACAGACACTCGGCTACAATAATACCATCCGTAGCCGCACAACAGCGTCTGAATGAGGCCGCTGCCAGCGCTACTTCTGGCGGACCAGCAACAGTTTGATTCAAACCGGCGGAACGGCAGTAATTTTCCGTCGCGTTGGATGTGAACGCACTATAACTCTACACACCTTGCTGCAAGAGCTGCAAGAGAGCGACGAAAGAGCCGTATGCGGCTCTGGATCACGGGTTGCCGACCCATGCCCTAGACGTTGAAGTCAGGTAGGACAACAAATCTTTTTCTCCACAAAGCGCGACCAGTTTGTTGTAGCGAAATACTGTTGAGTGGTATCGGTTCTTGGTATCGACAATTGAAATCGATACGAGTACGAGTATTTTAACGCAGTATCGACCCCCGATACCGATACCGGTATCGGTGCATCCCTAATAGCTTTGGCTGAGGGTTAGTCAAACACAGTGAGAAGCTGAACCACTCCCACACTGTGTGCTGTAAGCAGTGTAGTGATATCTTAAAGCTCCGTAGTTGGTCAACTGTAGAGGTTGTAATAAGGATTTGTCTAAATAATACTACAAAACTATCAGTAGATTGAGTAACTTCAGAGTTGAGTGCCTTTACTCCTTTAATCTGTAGAAAAATAATTTAACCATCTTAAAAACTTGAGTGACTGACGTTACACAGGCATATCTACATCACAAGAAAAAAAGGTGTGTGGAGAAAAAAGAGACGATGGCATGATCGAATGATGAGGACAGTAAGAGTGTTTAATCAATCGAATTCGTCAATTCGAAAAGTCTCGCATCAAAACAGAGTACAATAATCTACAGACCATGCGAGGCAACAGTTGTCCCCAAAAAGGCACCTTCTTATAATATGACTGTGTTCATAATAATCAACAATTTAGGCCACAAGCCATTTAATAACTCATGTTATTGCATTTCCCAAGCACATTGTTCAAGCCCTACTTGTTTACATAATTGCCTTTGTAATTAGTTAGATAGCAGTGTACAAAAGGCAAATTAAAAGTATTTTAAATATTTATTTTTCATGATTTCCGAGGGGAATACAGCAGTATGTATTGCAGCATCGATGTACTTTCTGGGCAGATCGAAACATAATGATTTTTTCAGTTGAGATTCCATTGAACCTCTGCTTATTTCTAGAGATCAATCATGTTCAACTAAATTGGCTGCAGATGTTTTAATTTGCAAGTCAAATGCTTTAATATACTTCATATTTAAAAAAGGTATAACTATCACTAATGGGGAACCCCACAGTCTTAAAACCTGTCTGGTGGAAGTGACAGTCATTGAACAACTGCAGTGCTCAGTGCATACCACCACACAAATCAATCCTCAAACATCTTGGATTCCACAATGACTGTAGAGGAGCATTTATTATAAGGGTGAAGGAAGGGATCGTGTAAGAGACACCCTTGCATCTCATAAATGCATTAAGGTCCGGGTGGATAACTCCAGACAAGAAAAAAAAAAAAAAATCCAATAAGCACACCTTAATATCTTCTTAAGAAAATCAAGTTGTATGTTTTCTCCAAACTAAAGCTCTGTATGACTGCGAGTATAAAAACAAAAACAAAAAAACATTGTCATCCTTGCAAGTAGTTATACTTGGCCTGGAGGTCAGTGGTCTCTGGCCAACAGGGCAGCGAGTCTATATTTAGGCTGCTGCTTGGCAGCCAAACCAGTGTGAAAGGCAGGCGCATGTTGTTAGACGGCCAGTAGAGTAACACTGAGAGCAAAGGTGGTCAATTTTTGTCCAGCCAGCTTGGAGCCTGTTCAAGCAATGTAAGACTACCTGTCAAAATTCCTCTCGGACAGCTGCGGGGATGGGCTGTGTTAAACGATTGCAAGGAGACAGACAAATCATTGGTTGGCTTTATAATAACTCAGGAAATAAAGCAAAGAATCCTGCGGTATATTCTGATTGTGACAAAAATATTCTCTATTTGTTCGATGCAAACAAAGTTAAATATCAGAGCTCAAATGAAACCGGTTGTCAAAATGTCCAGAACAAATGAAATAAAGCACATTGCCTTAGTATTTCTATAATTATGTTAAGATTTGACACAGGCCCAAGGGAAGCATTCTGTGTGACTCATTCTTAAAATAAAATAAAATAGGGAGGATAAAACACAGCAACATCACTGCTCTACTTCGCCCTCTTACTCGACTTTCACCCCCGTAGTCACCAAAGTAAATATTGGACCCATTTTTTACAAGCTACATATCTTCCGAACATTGTGACACTAAAACCGCATTTTTTGGGATGGACAAATCCAGAGAAAATGTACTTTGTCTGAGAACTGTCTCAGCAATACACATTTGCAAAAATCCTTTGCATTATTGGTGACGCTTGTAATGACTTTGACATGGCTTTACAAAGTGGCCTGTTTTCTCTGAATTAGATGTTTCTTATTACCGAATTCAACTTAGTTTTTTTTATAGTCGACTGATACATACTTGCTCTAGAATAAAATGTTAAGACCTTCTGTGTGGCACTACACAACAAATCCTGAGCTCAAGAGAACAATATAAATATTTCACTACACACTCACTAAATATAACTATCAATTAAAGTCTTTCAATGAATCATGTAGTCTAAAAATAAAGACAATCCATATCACAAGCTCATAATGGTGCCTTACTTTCTCTATGCAAAAGCCAAAAGAAGTACATTTACACAGAAACAAAGCAAAAACAAAATCCTCCTAAATTAAGCCATAGCCACTGTCATCTGCATCTTGACGTGGTCACTTACTTACTCTCAAACAGTTTCATCAACTTATTTGACTTATGATTTCAGCACTACTCATACAGTGACCCCAAGTGACTTCAGTGCCACTTTTTCCTCAGCACAATGGCACAACCTCCAAGCACCAAATTGTGACTTATGAAACACTAGCTCTTAAAAATACACTCCAACAGCTTTCAAAACTAACTAACGGTATCTTGATCAAATCTTTAGTGAGACATAATATCAAGATGTTAGTAAGCATGCATCACTGCAGTGGAACCGTAGCTGCCATACATCCACATTGCATGGGTCATGCCCGTATCCTTTATTCTCCCATAACTCAAACACACGTGCAATGATAATCTCATATGACACACACATGGATTCCATAGTAGTTACTGAGGAATACAGTTGTTCCCCTCAGAGGAAAATGCATTGTTGTGCTTGAAATACTTAAGTTCTCACATTACTAATGGTCTGACAAGTGAGGTTTGAGATGCGATACTGATACACGTCCCATGCCATGAGTGACCCGGGAAGTGTCAGAGTAGCCCCAGGAATGGGAATGGATGGACATTAGCAGCTATGGGGGGATTTGACCTCCACTGCAGATCATAATGAAGTGTGAAAACAGATAAATGCATAGAGAGAAATGACAGATGGAGTGGAAGTGCAAATTAAGGCACAGGGAACGACCCCAATATTCCCTTGAGCTATACATCAGTGAATGTGAACTTAAATTAAAATAACGATTGCATCCAAGATAGAAATATTTCGTTCTTCTGGAGTTAACAATGAGAAAACACCACCTTGACTGGCAGTGGACAACAGCCAACACAGACAATACAAAGGACAGTCTCCATCGAATATAAGGCAGCTCCACTGTAAATAACAGACAAAAGCAGATAATCGGATAACGTTAGCAAAAATAAGTCTGTGCATCCTACGAGGTCAGCCCAGCCCTGAAGTGCTTTACCAAATCGCAAGTCTCTTGTCTGACGGAGAAGAGATGTACCAATTCAAATGCCATTTGCCAACATCACTGACAGCTCTGTCTGCATGTATCCTTTATCCTAAATAACATATGTTGCATGCAGACCAAACCCACCTTGAACTTATGGGCTTTGCTTGTGTCATCAGATCATTAAGTCCCGTTATGTGGCCCAAAACAGAGCAAAACAAAAAAGTGTAGAAAACACAAACATTAAGAAGCGAAGACGTGGCATCGTTTGGCTTAACGTGTTGTGTGGACGACTAGTGTTTTACACAAACGCCAACAATGTGCCCGTTGATTGAGCCAACATTATCGGGAATAACGCACAAAACACTGGAGCGCTTTCGTGCCTTCAAGGCGCAACAAACAGACGTTCAGCTACTTCGATAACTTATCCGGGACGAGGCCACTCCGATAAACTTGTTGCTTATTAAGAGTTTGTTAACTAACGCTAGTTATGTTTTCATGTTTTATACATATAACTATCACAAGCAGGCAACCAGTGTCTTCAACTGGTAAAGCAGCTAGCGAGCTAAAAGCTCAACGTCAGAGAAAAGTAGTTAGCCAGCTAGCATTAGTTCGCTGCCGCTAGTTGACTTTTCCTTACCTTTTTCCTGGTTAATGGATTGTATTTCTTCATCCTTCGGGTTGGAAACTTGGGTTATTATGGACATGTGGTCCATTTAGACGGGTGGTTATTCCTGTTTCGTTTCCCCCGCAATGTTATTCGCACAAGCGCGCTCGCTTCGTTTCCTAGCTAGCTGCTTCAGATGAGGGTGACCAGCCAGCCCACGAAGCTGCAGCCGTCCGGGGCGAAGTGTTGCGGCTGCGGGGACAGTCGGCCAGCGAGCACGGTGGTGAAAGGAAGCCCGTGAACAGCTGTCATTTATGGCTCTCCGCTAAATACCATAGCTGCAAACATGTGTTTCGAGAGCAAACACCGACAGTGTGTGTGGCTGAATAAGAAACAAAACAAAACCGCCGTTGAATCGCTAAATAGTTAGCAAGTAGCTTGTGTTAGCAAATTAGCGGTGGAGCTCCGACCATCCAAAATGCGAGGCCGCGTCTGGAACCACGTTGAAACCCGCAGGACGCCCTTTGGAGGGTCGCTCTTGTCCTAAAACCACGTATCGAAGCAACGTTATCGACCGTTGACGTTAGCGAACACTCCGGAGCACACGGTTCATCTGCCGGTCCGACGGTCCCACCGAAACATGGAGGCTTTATGTATTTGGAGTTGCATCTGAAGCGGGGGCACTCTGAGTGGGAGGGGGCGGTTTGTTTCTGTGATGGATTCTCTCCGGCAGGCAGCCTCGCCGCACTACGTTGCTCAAACCCATGCAGCTGGCTGCTGGACGCGACTTTTCTCTCCCCTCCTCTCCCCTGTGATTACTGTTGGCCTCACGCGACAGATCACAGCTCCTTAGCATGAAGGGACACATTAGAAAACAATACACTTTGTGCGCGGGAACATGGCGACGCCTACAGCCGCGTCTTTAACGCGCTCTTTATCGAGCCAAGTACATTAGTTGACGTTTATCTCGAACCCACTTGGCGTGTGTTCCGTGGGGTTAATTTTAACAAGCCGAGAGCGCCACCTAGTGTCTAAAGTTGGAGACTGCGTCGAGGATACCCTGTATTCATAGTACAGTACAGTACAGTACAGTATAGTACAGTGCAGTGCCCGCCTCTATTCAACCAATTGCAGTGTCGGATTTGGAGTAGGAAATATATCACTTCATGATGGGAAAGATTATTGGAAAACTATACCAAAAAAAAGTCCTTCGATATTATAATCTGATAGTTGATTCTGATACTGAATATTATATAATATAGACCTTTAAAAAAACATTTGCAGCACCGTTTTGAATTGTCCATAAATCAGTTTTCATTCATTTCATTTAAGCTACTTGCACATGCCTTCCTCTCAAGTCTCATCCATTATAAGAATTTCTTTATGGAGAATCATAAGAGGTATTATATGGTGTGTCATCTGATGATGTATCATTTTAGCTTAAGATGCTGCTATTGATTGATGGAAATACTTTCCTCCTCCTCTCTCTCTCTTTATTTTAACCCTTTCTCCCAGCGTGTTTTGTGCTCCAGCGGACCACCCCTCACTGCGGTGCAGTATAGAGAAGGATAAATATACCCCCCCCCCTACCCCCCACCCCTCCTCCCCCCACACCCTCATCCTTCTCCGCCCCCTCCTCCTCTTGTCTTTGAGTCCGCAACATCCTGACTGGCCGAGGCTGGTGATCGCAAGCAGCGGCAGCAGGCAAGCCCCCCACAGGACGGATGAATTAGAAAAACTGCTGTAACCACCGCCACCCCTTTTTTTTGTTTTGAAAAACACATTCATTTTCTATATTGAAGAGTGTGGCAGTAAACACCGCTGCCCCATCTTGAAGCGGATACAAGGTTAGTGAAACAAAACAAAAAACAAGTCTGTTTTATTGGTACAAGGGGGTTAAAAATAGTCGTAAGTATAATAATCAATGTAAAAAGCCCTGTGTGTTATCGAGCTCTGTGTGCATGGAGCAGTGGAATGGTGAACCTGCATTTGTATGCAGGGCGCTCTGCTGGGGTCCTGCTGAGCCATGGTAACATCTTGGCATGAACGGGACTTTTTAGTCCAACTCCTTTAACTTCAACTCAGAGTGCGCGACATGAGCCTGGCGCGCGCACACGCACACAAACAAACAGACGCAGGATACACACGCACTCAGGTACAAGGGCGCTATTCCCCCATTGGAAAGTAACTGCCTGTCTGTGTTTGCTCCTCCGATGCACCATTCTTGGTCATTCCCGTCAGTGCTAATTATTCCGTGAAGCGAGTCCCCGGCGCCTCGCAGATCACATAGCACTGCAGCTGCCCGGCTGTACGGCCCGACCAACTGCGGGGGCTATAATAGGAAAGGAGAGGTAGGGTTGCGCAGCTGACGGTGCTGATTCCGAGGGGCCAGAGCTCTGCAGTACTATTTCAGTCACTGCCCCCGTCGATCCGATAAGGCTTATTAGTAAAATGTCACCTGCCTAAAACACCCTGCATCTCTCATGGTGAGCACGTGTTGATGCGTTTTGGAAAAATGAGTTTTACATTTAATCACCATCAGGAGTTTTTGTTGAGAGGGTGTGTAGATTTTGTAAGTGCGGACATTAGGCTGTTTTTTTTTGTTTGTTTTTCTTCAGTATATTGTAAAAGCATTGCCAAGGGACCCTGTGTGACTGATAGTGAACAATTTACATGTATACTGTGTGTATACTCAAAACCAATTTGCCCAACCATGTATTACTAAGAGGAGGCCGTCAAGGCGCATGCTTGTCTCAGCCCTGACTGAAACGTAAGACGTTCCTTCAGAATAATCAGTGACATTGGAGGGAGAAGAAGAGGAGGGGGGGGCGCACTGGTTCAATATAACTTGATAAATCCGAATACGTTCAGATGTGCCTGTGTATTTGTTGTTGTTTTTTCTTCCTTCTGTCAGGTCTAATGTTGTGTGGCTGATTGCTTTTTCGATCTGTTGGGCTTCCAGTGCACAGGTTCACCATGGGGATCAAGGCTGCCCTCCCCAGATATGAGCTGTATCTCTACACAGCAGTGCTCGCTGGGGCCTTGGTGTGGGCAGGCAGTTGGATATCTGAAGCTTCAAGTGGTGAGTGTCCGAGGGATGTCCAAAGCACACAACAAAGGCGAGAGTTTATTGAAGCTCATATCTGGGGAGGGCAGCCTTGATTGTTATTGATGTGTCTATTATTTCATTTTATTTTTTATTTAGTGAACGCACAATTTCATGAGCAGTTGAAAAAAAAGACACTCGACACACAGTCAACACTTTCAGTCCAAATACATCTCACAGAAAAATCACTTTACTTGGTGACAATGGGAATTCATTATTAAAACACTGCTCCATTTAACCTAAAACTGCGTGGAACAAAGTTCATTGAGCAAAATGAAAAATACCCCCAACCCCCCAAAGGAAATCCTGCATGTTCCTATTAATACGAAGACAAATTAAAAGTGGTCCAATTACATTCTAATTATTTTCCTGATGGAGATATTTCACACTAAGACTCAATTACACTGAGTCAACTAATCCCGGACCTCTCCCTCTGAAACACCGGCAAGTGTTTGCCAGTTTTCAGACAGTAAAAGGCTCAAACTGTATCCTTTCCACCCGCTGGTCTGAATGGACTGAGTGTAATCTCACGGTATCGTCTGTCACTCTGTGTGCCTTCAGACGGACCAGGGGGCCGAGTGATGCATTTGCACCTCATTCTTTTTCTTCCCTGATTTTCTTGAAATGGTCTTTTTCTTCCGTCTGTGGGCATCTCTACTGCTCAGGTCTGCATGCCACATTGGCACCGAAACGCCCCGTAATAGAAGCTTGGCTGTGTTCCCAGAATTAAGAGGCTTTCCCTGACTGACCCTCACATTTTGATATCCCTTTCTCATGTCCATTAGTGTAATCAGGCGGAGCTGGAGGAGCTACTGTGTGTGTGTGTGTGGGGAGGGGGGGGGGGGGGGGGGGGGAATGTCTCAACGTTATTATCATTATTACACATATTTCTGTTCTTATCCTTTCTGTGTTAGCTTTTGACTCAGGTTGTGCAGCAAACTAATCTCCTACAACCAAATGATCGCCGTCAAAAATAGAACCGCTTTGCAATGAGTACATTATGTAATATTTGATGTTATCAAATGGACTGAATGTGCTCCCACACCATAAATTCAATGTGAACGATCCAACAGCAGCACCAAATCTGGTTTAAAAATAAAAAATAAGCATTCTTAAAAGGATTATTTCAAAAGTGCTCAGTGGCCACAGAAATTAAGCTGCCCACATTTTGGATTTAGCAATCCTCAACCTCAGAGCTTTGCCATATACGACGGGGTGGTTCGATCCCAGGCTCCGGTAGTCCATGTCGTTGTGTCCTTGAGCAAGACACTTAACCCTAATTGCTCACCGTTGCTGTGTCTACGGTCGCTTTGGATAAAAGTGTCAGCTAAATGAAATGTAATGTAATGTAATGTAATATACTGCCAGGGGTTAATAATGTACTGGCTTGTTGATTACATTTTGTTTGATAAATGTATGTTTTTTTCCTCTTCTTTATGCAGAAAATACAAACAGAAAGGCCTTCAAGGAAAGCGTGAAACCAGGATGGCATTACTTTGGCAGGAAAATGGTAAATTGCAACATATATACAGTTAGGTCCATAAATATTTGGACATTGACACATTTTTCATTATTTTGGCTCTGTACACCACAACAATGGAGTTGTAATGAAAAAATCAAGATGTGCTTTAAATGCAGACTTTCAGCTTTAATTTGAGGGTATTTACATCCAAATCAGGTGAACGGTGTAGGAATTACAACAAATTCAAATGTGGCCACCCTCTTTTTAAGGGACCAAAAGTAATTGGACAATTGGCTGATCAGCTGTTTCAAGGTCAGGTGTGTGTAATTCCCTCGATATTTCATTTACAAGGAGTAGATAAAAGGGTCTTGGGTTCATTTCAGGTGTGGTATTTGTGTTTGGAATCTGTTGCGGTCAACTTTCAATATTAAGTCCAAAGAGCTGTCACTATCAGTGAAGCAAGCCATCATTAGGCTGAAAAATCAAAACAAAACCATCAGAGAGATAGCAGACACATTAGGTGTGGCCAAATCAACTGTTTGGTACATTCTTAAGAAGAAAGAACGCACTGGTGAGCTCAGCTACACCAAAAGACCTGGAAGACCACAGAAGACAACTGTGGTGGATGACAGAAGAATCATTTCCCTGGTGAAGAAAAACCCCTTCACAACAGTTGGCCAGATCAAGAACACTCTCCAGGAGGTAGGTGTATCTGTGTCAAAGTCGAAAATCAAGTGAAGACTTCACCAGAGTAAATACAGAGGGTTCACCACAAGATGTAAACCATTGGTGAGCCTCAAAAACAGGAAGACCAGATTAGAGTTTGCCAAAAAACATCTAAAAGAGCCTGTACAGTTCTGGAAGAACATCCTCTACCTGCTGGTGCCATCCGACCGTTGCAGCTCATCCAGAATGCAGCAGCTCGACTGGTCTTTAACCTCCCGAAATTCACCCACACTACTCCGCTCCTCCGCGACCTTCACTGGTTACCGGTGGCCGCCCGCATCCGCTTCAAAACATTGGTACTGGCGTACCGTGCTGTGAACAGATCTGGTCCAGTCTACATCCAGGACATGGTAAAACCTTACACCCCAACTCGTGCGCTCCGCTCGGCTTCTGCCAATCGGCTTGTAGCTCCGTCACTGCGAGCTAAACACTCAACAAAGTCTCGACTGTTCTCTGTCCTGGCTCCTCGATGGTGGAATGAGCTCCCCATTGACATCAGAACAGCAGAAAGTCTCTACATCTTCCGTCGCAAACTAAAAACACATCTTTTCCGACTATACCTTGAATAAAGGAAGTAGCACTTTAGTAGCACTGAAACGGCTCTTACTGATAGCACTTTGTAGTTGAACTTTTTGTCGAAATTGTACCTTCGTGATTCTTGTTCTGATTCTTGTTGTAAACGGTAGAATGCACTTATTGTAAGTCGCTTTGGATAAAAGCGTCAGCTAAATGAAATGTAATGTAATGTAATGTAATCCTATGGACAGATGAGACGAAGATAAACTTGTACCAGAATGATGGGAAGAGAAGAGTATGGAGAAGGAAAGGAACTGCTCATGATCCAAAGCATACCACCTCATCAGTGAAGCCTGGTGGAGGTAGTGATATGGCGTGGGCATGTATGGCTGCCAATGGAACTGGTTCCCTCGTATTTATTGATGATGTGACTGCTGACAAAAGTAGCAGGATGAATTCGGAAGTATTTCGGGCAATATTATCTGCTCATATTCAGCCAAATGCTTCAGAACTCATTGGACGGCGCTTCACAGTGCAGATGGACAATGACCCGAAGCATACTGCGAAAGCAACCAAGGAGTTTTTTAAGGCAAAGAAGTGGAATGTTCTGCAATGGCCAAGTCAATCACCTGACCTGAATCCAATTGAGCATGCATTTCACTTGCTGAAGACAAAACTGAAGGGAAAATGCCCCAAGAACCAGCAGGAACTGAAGACGGTTGCAGTAGAGGCCTGGCAGAGCATCACCAGGGACGAAACCCAGCGTCTGGTGATGTCTATGGAATCCAGACTTCAGGCTGTCATTGACTGCAAAGGATTTTCAACAAAGTATTAAAAGTGACAATTAGATTTATGATTATATTAATTTGTCCAATTACTTTTGGTCCCTTAAAAAGAGGGTGGCCACATTTTAATTTGTTGTAATTCCTACACCGTTCACCTGATTTGGATGTAAATACCCTCAAATTAAAGAAAGTCTGAAAGGCTGAAAGTCTGCACTTAAAGCACATCTTGATTTTTTCATTTCAACTCCATTGTTGTGGTGTACAGAGCCAAAATAATGAAAAATGTGTCAATGTCCAAATATTTATGGACCTATGTGTATATGTATGTATGTATAGCGGTCACGCGTCAGTAATGCATCTTCCTTTGCCACAGGACGTCGCCGACTTCGAGTGGATGATGTGGTTCTCTACATTCCGCAATCATATCCTTTTTGCTCTCATGGGCCACGTTATCTTTGCCAAGATATTCACCCTCATGGCTCCAAAGGTGCGTACACGTGTGTGAATGCCCATCGGCTTGCACTGTGATCACGTACAGGTGTAACAGCATGTCTCTTGTTGTATGTGTATCTACCTGTTGTGTCTATATAGTGTGTGTATATATATATATATATATATATATATATATATATATATATATATCCATGTGTGTGTTTTAACACAATCTTTGCTGCAAAGGCAACACCACTTGATATGTGGTGTAAACATATAGAATGCGAAGCTATACTGATGTAAACAGCAGGCCTCGGGCTGTACAAGGTATTAAATTATGTTCAGTATAATTCTATTTGATTCTATTTGAGTGAAATCTAATTTGCCACGAGGTCTAACACGTACTCGACTTGATGCATGAGCATGAGCTGTGTTGTGACAGACGGTAATGCTGCCTGTTGAGTGCACCTTCTTCCCCCATGAATATGTATTGTTTGACATATTTAAAACGATTTGTTTTAAACATGTTTTCTGTTTTCGTTCCATGCGTACAATGAAGATTGGTATTGATGGATGTAAGGTAACATTAATAAACTTGTGAATTTTCATAACATTTGTCATGTGTTTCATTCAAATTGTCAATACATGGACAGTAGATGTGTTTGTACCCCCCCCCCCCCCCCCCCCCTTATTGTGTAATCTTTGCATCTTAAAGCATATCCATTGTTGTAGCTGTTACAGTGTCGTTGTACTAACACCATTGTGAGTGTGGCACTGAATGGTGAGTAGAAGTGGTCCCGCCGGGGCGTCGCACTGACGCCGGCCCCTCTTTAACCACAGCACAGATCCTTGATCTTCGGTGTGTACGGCAGTTTGGCAGTGCTGATCACGATGGGCTGGACCTTCATGGCCCTGGTCCTGTCCCACTGCATCGTGCTCTACAGCGTCGCCATGGTCAAGAGGAAGTGGCTGTGCTTTGTGGCCGGCCTTACCACGCTGGCCTCCATCAAGCTGGAGCCCTATAACTCCTGGCAGGTGAGCAGGCGGTTCCAGGTTCGAACCTCGGATCAGCCGATCAGTGCCTCACTGAACACTGAACGCACTGATATAGAACGAGCCGTGGCAATCAGGAGTAGACGCCTATCTCGTTATATCTCATTTTAAGCAAATGCATTCAGATAAAAAGTGTATATGGTAATAGATGATGATGACGATGCTGTACCCCCTCAGGAATCCTTGGTGACTGGCTCTTTCGACCTGCAAGACATCCTGTTCTATGGAGGATGCGGCTTCAGCATCCTGCGCTGTATGAGCTTTGCCTTGGAGAACTGCGAGAGGAAGGAGGGCAACTACACATTCTCCGACCTGCTGCGATACAACTTCTACCTCCCGTTCTTCTTCTTCGGACCTATCATGACTTTCGACAAGTTCCATGCCCAGGTGGGGATCTGTAAGATTCAACGGAAAGGGATGCAAAATGAGTGAAAGTGGAAAACGTGCAGCAGCCCCATCTGAAATTTGACAGTAGCTATGAGGCCAACCATCATGAGTGCATATTGCACTAGAAGACTCCTTAAGGCCAATGTAACACTCGCTCAGCATGCCGTCCGTTTATGTAATTTGATTTAGAGCCACAGGAGGAGACGGAAAACTCATATTTTGTGCATTTGTACGCTTTGATTGAAATGACTTTCCCCACACTGAATGCTGTCTTTTTAACAAGTGTATGTGTCCGCCCTGAATCCTTTTTTAATATACAATTATTATCTATTTTGGGCCCAACCATAAACGTCTGCTGAGATGCTGGTGCAGGGTCGTATCATTTTACCAAACAATGATGGCGTTCCACAGGTGAACAACATCCAACTGACCCGCAAGGAAAGGGAGCTGTGGAACATCACCACCAAGGCCTTGCTGCATCTGGGAGTTATTCTGGTGGTGGATGTCTTCTTCCACTACCTCTACATCTTGACAATTCCCAGCGACATGAAGCTGGTCTCCAAGCTTACTGACTGGAGTCTGGGTGAGTTCGATATAGGGCCGCTTTCACAGGGCTGTGGTCATGTCTAACGCTGGCTCTATGCTTTACTCCAACCTCATGTGCTTGTTAATATATGATATATATGATATGATGTATTAATGTTGTCATCCTCAGTGTTCTTGCTTTGTTTCCACATGTTCATTCGCAGCTGGTCTGGCTTACTCCAACCTGGTGTACGACTGGGTGAAAGCCGCCGTGATGTTCGGCGTCATCAACACAGTGGCGACGCTGGACCACCTGGACCCTCCTCAGCCACCCAAGTGTATCACCATGCTCTACGTCTTCGCTGAGACGTACGTGGGATTCACAGTTGTGTGTCATCTTCAGAAATCCTTACGTAGACCCTCGATAGGCAAGTTAAACGTTGAAATTGTGTAAACTTGTCTTTCTTTTCAGGCACTTTGACAGAGGCATCAATGACTGGCTGTGCAAGTGAGTGTTTGAGTTTAAATGACAGAACCAACATGCTACATAGAGAAGAAAGATGTTGGTCCTTCATCAGACTGAATTGGAGTCGTAACTTTGCAGGTATGTTTACGACTACATTGGCGGTGATCACGATAAAATCTTCAAGGAGCTCCTGGCGACTTTCTGCACCTTCGCCATCACCACCTTGTGGCTGGGCCCGTGTGAGCTGGTTTACATCTGGTCCTTCTTCAACTGCTTCGGCCTCAACTTTGAGCTGTGGGTGGCCAAGTTGTTCTCCCTTCCGCCATTTTCTATCATAGAGGTGAGACACATTGAGATTAAAATCACTGGCAGTCAATATATACGTGGTTATGCTCCGTGTAATTTGGTGCCATTTCCCTTAACGTGCCTGGTCTGCTGCGTCTAGGGGGCAATGGGTGAAGCCATGTCACGCAGGATCCGGGGAGTGTTCAACGCTGCCAACTTCTGGACCATTATCCTCTACAACGTGCTCTCCCTGAACAGTTTGGAGTTTGCCAAGCTGGTGGGAAGACGACTGATTTTCAAAGGTGGGGAACAACAAAGCTTTATTATATGAAATCAAAGTGAGGCTTCGCGACTCAGACATCAAACGCAACAGAATCTCAAGGGGCGACGTCCTCTTTGTTGCTCTCTTCACTGGGATCTTTCACGTAGAATAAAAGAACACAGCAGTGTCAAACATCTTACAAGATTATCTTCAATCAAACATCTACTCGGGGCACAGCACAAAAAACAGCTGCATTCCTTTAAAGCTTTTTTCTTCTTCTTTCCCCTCTTTGTGCTTCTCTTCCAGGTTTCCCTCTGTCCACCCTCTCCGTGTTACTTGTGACCTACTGTGGCGTGCAGCTGGTGAAGGAAAGGGAGAGACGGCAAGCCCTGCTGGACGACCCGGAGCCGGTGAAGGCCGTGGAGGGCAAAGAAAAGGCAGAATAAACCCGATAGAACACAGACTTCACGGTCAACAGCCCCCCCCCCCCCCCCCCCCCCCCCCACACACACACACACACACACACACACACACACACACACACACACACACACACACCCCATCCTTCTTTATTCCTTACTTTTGCACCATCTATCTCCACCTCCATCCCTGTCTATGGGGAGAAAGAGATCAGGTTGGTCCTCATCTCCTCACTCCACCCACTTGTACAGGTCGGAAACACACACACACACACACACACACACCCCCCCCCCTCGCATTGTTCCGTCCTCGGCCTTGTGAACTGTAACCAGACTGTAACAGCCAGTCAGCACCTGTATTATTCACAAGCCTGTCTCTTCTTTTTATTTATTTGTTTGTCTTTTGTTTGTCAGAAATTTTGAACATGGGAAATATCCTCAAGTGCACTTGCTGTAGATAATCGCCAGGCCCTTTGGCACAGATCCACCGACGGTGCATTTTTGTAATTTATCCGAACAAAAGATTGTTTAACAAATGCTAGAACTGCTAAATATTTGTACGATGCAACACCTAATACTATATATGAAGACATCCAGCATTGTTAGGGAACGACCACTTTGCTCTGTTGTCTCCTCTGTTCACTCTTGATCTTTCTCAGATTTTGATATTCTTCCTTGTTTTAGTTTTTTGGGGGGTTAAATAGTGGTTAAACATCATTATCATGATTATTTTTAATGATTTACTTAATGTTGCCTTAGACGCCTAATCATCATAATGTTAACCATACTGAAAGGTTTAAAAACTTGAAATCAGGGTGTATGGAGGGCAATGAAGAAACTTAACCATGGGTGCTGTGGAGGTCCTCCACATGGCTTGCAGCTGCTGTCCCGAAGCAAGAACACAAGTCACAATGTATAGAACAGGTAAAGTGGTGGGAGAATGTATTAGCTGTCGTGTAAACTTTTAAATGTTTACGTGGTGCAACTGTCCAGAGAGCGACAGCTTTCCTCCTACTCACCACTGTAGCGTGGGACGTTTCGCCACGTCTTTCCTCGTCCCTCTTTCACAGGATCCGGGCCCCTTGGTGCTGTAAAAGGCAGTAGGCGCCAGCAGGGAATATGGGTCCCTCTCCTGCCTGTCACCAAAACCTGCTGTCTGCCTTCTGCGCAGCAGCAGGAAGAGAGAGGAGGAACAAAAGTTCATTGTAATGCCTTTTTTTTTTTCATTCACAGGGGGTTTTATTTAAAGGTGTTCGTTTCAACTGTTCGACTTGAAATAAAGTTTTCATCCAAAAGTAGAAGTTTGTTTTGCTGCAGAATGGAGCGGAGGCCAAAGGGGACGTGTTGTTGTTTGCTTCAACATCTACATGCTTCCACTGGCTCAGATTATGAAAAACAACAAAGTGTGTTATCATAACTATGCAGACGACACACAAATCTACATAACTATATCACCAGGGGACTATAATCCCATACCAGTGCTGGCTAAATGTATTGAAGAAATCAACAACTGGATGTGCCAGAATTTTCTTCAATTAAATAAAGATAAAACAGAAGTACTTGTTTTTGGTTCCAAGGAAGAACGATTGAAAGTGAGCGCTGAGCTGCAATCACTGACGTTAAAAACCTCAAACCAAGCCAGAAATCTAGGTGTAGTTATGGATTCAGACCTCAACCTGAACAGCCATATCAAGACAGTTACAAAATCAGCCTACTATCACCTGAAGAATATATCAAGGGTTAGAGGACTTATGTCTCAACAGGATTTGGAGAAACTTGTTCATGCATTTATCTTCAGTAGACTTGACTACTGTAACGGTGTGTTCACAGGTCTCAGTAAAAAGTCAATCAGAAAGCTGCAACTGATTCAGAACGCTGCAGCTCGAGTCCTCACTAAGACCAGGAAGTGGATCACATCACTCCGGTTCTGAGGTCTTTGCACTGGCTTCCTGTCCAACAAAGAATTGACTTTAAAATCCTGCTGCTGGTTTATAAAGCCCTGAATGGTTTAGGGCCTAAATACATTAGTGATCTACTGCTGCCTTATGAACCATCCCGACCCCTCAGGTCGTCTGGGACGGGTCTACTTTCTGTTCCAAGAGTCAGAACTAAACACAGAGAGGCAGCGTTCAGCTTTTCTGCTCCACAAATCTGGAACAAGGTCCCTGAGAGCTGCAGGTCTGCTGAGACCCTCAGCCTCTTTAAATCCAGACTGAAGACCTTTCTGTTTGCTGTTGCCTTTAATTAAACCAGATTCTGCATCTTACTACTGCATTTTATATCTTAAACTGCACTGCAACTTTTATTCAATTCTGTATCTATTTATTTTTTGCTTTTTAACTGTTTTTAATGTTTTAATGAATGTTCTTAATTGTTTATAAATCCTGTTTTATTTTGCATTGTCTTCTGATGCTTTTAATGGTTTTATGTGAAGCACTTTGAATCGCCTTGTTGTTGAAATGTGCTATACAAATACATTTGCCTTGCCTTGCCTTGCTTGAATGTTTGCCCTAAATTGGAAACTATTTTAAAAATGTAATTTAGTTTAAATCGATGGTGATGCTTTAATGAGTGACTAAAGACTGTGTTGGGTTTTTTCCTGCGTGACAGTGAGTCGTTGTCATGACACATGACAACGACCACAAGATGGCGCAGTTTGACCAAAGTTGGTTAAAACATGTCGGTTCACCCACACAGCTGGTTTCTTTATCAAGACAGCGTGAACGGGCCTCACTCTCTACCTTCACCGTAAATCCCTTTTCATGGCTGTCAATAATCTAATTATTGATGGCTGAATTTCATGTAGCTGCTTCAGTTTCCAGGGTCCTGGCACACTGTCATGGCTTACTGGGACACCCAATTATGACAGTCATTGATCATGTTGGTGCACCTGTGATTGATCTCTGGGGGTTTTTCTCCCTCGACTGTTAAAGAATGTAGCAGGTGTGATTATTTCATTTTTTGTTTTTGTTCGGTGAACAGTTTGCAGGAAAAGCACAGGTGTAATTGATAATGTTAACTATGACCTTCATCCTGGCTCACTGATGTGGGGAAACAGGCACAGAGCTTTAATTAATGTTATTAGTTTCACTTGTGCTTCTCCTGCCATGACAAGTCAACATCCCTTTTGTGAGCGGTCCCTCAGTATAGTTCCCCAAAAACGATGTCCTTTAGAAAATCCATATAAATCAATAAAAACTATTTAGGCACTTTATAAAATGTCACTCAAACACTTAAAGTATGAGAGCAGTCCAATTTCAAAACAGTGAAAAAATAATAGAAGTAGAAAAATAGATATGACATCCCAATAGATACACATCATTTGAAATGATGGTGCTCATTAGATTGTGAAAATGATCTTCATTAATTTAATGTGAGTATATTTCATACCTCCCTTCAGTTGGACAATGAGCTTTGTACAGTTAACGTGAGCCTCAAAATGTGTGTGTGTGTGCGTGTGTGCGTGTGTGTGTGTGCGTGTGTGTGTGTGTGCGTGCTTCTGACCTGTACAAGTGGGTGGAGTGAGGAGATGAGGACCAACCTGATCTCTTTCGCCCCATAGACAGGGATGGAGGTGGAGGAAGATGGTGCAAAAGTAAGGAATAAAGAAGAATGGTGTGTGAATGTGTGTGTGTGTGAGAGAGAGAGAGAGAGAGAGAGAGAGAGAGAGAGAGAGAGAGAGAGAGAGAGAGAGAGAGAGAGAGAGAGAGAGAGAGAGAGAGAGAGAGAGAGAGAGAGAGAGAGAGAGAGAGAGAGAGTTTAGTTGGCCTTTACATAGTGTTTGGCCACAGTTGGCACATCTCATTGCCTGATGCCACTCTTATGTTCAGACACTCTTTTTTTCCTTGCCCTATCCTCTGTGTAAACATTTACGTAAACCAAGGCGCTTTCATCCAATTAAACGGATTAGGCAGACTTACACACAATAACAGATATTCCCTGTGTATGCATGAGTAATACTGATGGACCTAATCTTCCACAATGTTCTTCTGGTTCCACTGGACTATCTTGTGTTCAGCCAATAGCTGTGTTGTTTATCCCCCTGGACACATATTCCACAAATATAACATGTGTGAGCAGTATCATAATCTTGATTGATTCCGTATGTGGTTGGAAATGAGACTTGAGATGTGTTGGACCTGGCATCTCAATCCATCTGTTTTTCTTTTTTTCTCTTCTTTTTTTTGTAATCAATGTATGAGTGTGTTTGATTAAAGGGCACCTTTAGTATATCACCTGTTAAATAATCATTAGAAACCCCTGTGTAAAGTGACGTGGTAACCCGAGGAAGGCTCAGCGGGACGCTGTGAATAAACAACACATTGGAGTGTTGTGCCCATGTTCGGAGGTTTTTTGTTCTAAAACTTGAGTTTATTCCACTTTCTGGTGTCAGAGGAGATTTATTACATAACATGCTAATCTTCCAGGAACTGCTGGTGCCTATACACACCATATACTGTCCTGTCCCTCCAACGGGGAACTGCTTAATGTCAGTGTGGCTGCAGTGTATTCATTTTCTCGATCAATAGTGGATCACAGTGTGAAAACATCAAAGTACAGTTGTAAGAGCCAGTCGGGCTGCCTGATGAGACGTTCTGCTGGATTTAACAGACCGTCACCTCTGTGCTTAGTCACTCAGCTGTTTGTGGGGGTTTGCGTGGTGCAGGAGTGGACGGGTCCACCAAAATGGATTCCTCGGCTTTGTGAGGCTCCTGTCTATAAATAAGCGGAGTGACTGACAGCCACGCACAGCTGCAGCCACCGGCCGGCCAACCCAGTGGAGGCTACCCACAGCGATCGGAGCAGCCCTGTGCACGCCGGCAGTCCTGCTCTGTTGTGGGAGAGAGTAACGGGCCCACAAAAACCCAACCGGGACGAGGAGACAGAACAAAATGGCCGCCTTGACCATAGACCCGGTGGAGCAGCCTCGCATGTACCAACAGACTCTGCTTCAGGACGGACTTTGTGACCTCTTGGAGAATGACAAGTTCGTGGACTGTGTCCTCCAAATTCAGGACCAGAAGTTCCCCTGCCACCGCTTGGTTTTGGCCGCCAGCAGCCCCTTCTTCAAGGCCATGTTCCTGTCCGACCTGGAGGAGAGCAAGAAGCGTGAGATTGTGCTCAAAGACGTGGAGCCGGGTGTAATGGGGATGATCCTGCGCTACTTGTACACCTCTGAAATTAATCTGACAGAACAGAACGTCCAGGATATCTTCATGGTTGCCAACATGTACCAGATCCCCTCCATCTTCTCAGTATGTGTGTCCTACCTCCAAGAGAAGCTGGTGCTGGGGAACTGCTTGGCCATCTTCAGGCTGGGTCTGCTGCTGGATTGTCCGAGGCTTGCTCTGATCGCGAGAGAGTTCATCTGCGAGCGCTACCAGGTTGTGATCAGGGACCAGGACTTCCTGCAGCTGGGCCCGAGCGAGCTGGCCATCATCATCACCTCGGACGCCCTCAACATTGATCGGGAGGAGCAGGTGTTTGAATCCCTGATGGACTGGGTAGGACATGACGAGACGAGCCGGGTCAAGGACCTGCCCGAGCTGTTGCACTGCGTCCGTTTCCGGCTCATACCGGTGGATTACTTCAAAGAGAAAGTGGAGCGGCACCAGTACCTGCAGTCCAGCCAGGACATCAAGAAGGAGCTGGATCTCGTCAAGGATGCTTACAAGGGGCTTCTCCCAAAGCCCAGCAAGCCCAGCAGTAATGGGGCAGAGGGCGGAGAAGGAAGTGAGGAGGAGGACGAGGAGGACGACGAAGGTTTCCTGCCGGGTATACTCAACAACAACCCTCGCTTTGGGATGTTTGAGCTGGAGCTTATTCTTATGATCAGTGACACGGGGACTGTGGCCTATGACCCAGTGGGAAATGAATGCTTTGTGGTCTCCGAGTCGACAGAAATCCCCAAGAACCACTGCAGCCTTGTGACCAAGGAGAACCAGGTGTTTGTTGTCGGAGGACTTCTCTTCAACGAAGAGAACAAAGACGAGCCATTCAGCTCCTACTTCCTGCAGGTAGTGTGGCCTTTTGTGACATGAAAGCGCATCACTTTTGGCTTATTCTCTCTTCCTTGCGCCTCTCATTCCTCACATG
This sequence comes from Cottus gobio, assembly GCA_023566465.1. Classification (NCBI taxonomy): domain Eukaryota; kingdom Metazoa; phylum Chordata; class Actinopteri; order Perciformes; family Cottidae; genus Cottus; species Cottus gobio. The sequence goes on from CM042230.1 coordinate 18,428,047, forward strand.
TCATTGTTGTCATCCCCAGTTTGACCCAGTGAGTTCAGAATGGTTAGGGATGCCCTCGCAGCCCAACCCTCGCTGTCTGTTCGGCCTGACGGAAGCTGAAAACTCCATTTTTGTGGTTGGAGGGAAGGAACTGAAGGAGGGCGAGCACGCCCTGGACTCAGTCATCATCTATGACAGACAGTAAGTGTGGATATCAAATTGAATATGTTATTATATTATTAAATGAAAATATTGCAAGGAAGTCATCTCTGGAAATTATTAAGCCTCCTTTTAAATAGCCAGTAATTCACATTCAATGCAATTAAGTGTAAATCCATATAGTCACATTTAAGTCATCACATACTGCATATTTCAATAGACATCAATAACAAATGCTAAACAAAAGCAGCTTTGTGACTAATTATTAGTCGAAGAGAAATAGATTTGAGAATTCTTCCAATCTTTTAACTTTACCATTTAGTTTGTCTGAAAAACTCAAAATCACCCGATCCAGAGATACATGGCTTTGCTTGGACCACAACGAAGAGTGTGTGGATTCACGAGCATCATTCATGATGACGTAACATCTTTTCTTTGGTACACAGGTCATTCAAATGGGGAGAGTCGGACCCTCTGCCTTATGAAGTGTATGGCCATGGAACCGTATCACACAAAGGTCTAGTCTATGTCATTGGAGGAAAATCTGAAAGCAAGTATGTTATCCTTTGATTAATCCTCTTGCTTGTATTTCAATCTGTGGCTCTATTGAGAAATACCTGTATGAAAGGTTAAAGTTCATGATGGTGCCATCATATTGCCAAAACAGCATCACATTGGATATCACAGGTTTGACATCTAAGACCCAAAGCAATCAATATTTAAAGGAGTAGTCCAATGATTTAGTATTGTACTTCTGTAAATGTAGGGGGCTCAATAGAAAGATAGAAAAATAAATATTCATGGTCACAATCGAGGCAACAATGTTTGAGCTTAAGAATGAGTCAAGCTCCAAAAATGCTGTATCCTACATGTCCCATAATGCAACTCAACAGCATCTTTCATTGGACCCTCCCCGCCTCCTAAATAATCCCTTCTTTTAAACTCCACACCTCCAGTGTATTTCCAGGGCTTTTCCAGGGTAATTGTTTTTCACAGAAAACAATATACAACCTTGAGACGAATAAACTGATCTTCATGAGACACTGTATCACACGTGTCATGCAGGAAATGCATGAGGAGAGTCTGTGTCTACAACCCCACTAAGTTTGAGTGGAAGGACCTGGCTCCCCTGAAGACGGCCCGCTCCCTGTTTGGCATCACTGTCCACCAAGACCAGATCTTCGTGGTGACGGGGGTCACAGACGCAGGCCTCACCAGCTCTGTGGAGGTCTACAACATCGCCACCAACAAGTGAGACAACAGTTTTATTTATATGACCCACTTCATCTCTTTGTTATGAGGTGACGCATCCGTCCACAGTAGTGAAGCTGACGCATCGAGCAGCTGATGAGAAGGTTATAAAATAACACTTGTTGCACTGCTACACATGGTACGCAGTATTGTAGCAGCTTTGACACCATCATAACTTGTGTGTCTGTGTGTGTGTGTGTGTGTTATTGTCGTGTTGTGCTCCAGGTGGTCTGAGTTCACAGAGTTCCCCCAGGAGCGCAGCTCTCTCAATCTGCTATCGATGGGAGGTTTCCTGTACGCTGTCGGGGGCTTCGCCATGATGCCCAGTGAAACCAGTGAGGAGCCCGTCCCAACAGAGATGACTGACATCTGGAGGTGAGAGCCCCGCCCCCCAACTTGCTCAATACACAGGATGATAGATTATAATGTGATTTATTCTACAAGATTACATGGTTAATGTTAACAACACAGCAAAGAGAAATCAGATGCCAGACTCAGATTAAGATGAAATCGTCATCTCATAGACCAAAAGAAAAGCACAGGTTCCATCAATGACCTTCTAAAGACTAAAAAATAACTTTTAATTGAACCGAACATGTATTATCTGTGAACCAAAACTTAATGTCTCTTATCCCTGTGTGCCATTGACTAGCTCCAAAGAGAAAGCTCCATTTATACTCACTCAATGAATGTGTATTCACAGCTGAAAATAGATCCCCAAAAATCCATTATTCTCCTGTTTTAGTCATCGCTTCTAAAAACTACAATGCCCATCTGTTTTAGGAGTATTGTTAGAGAGTAAAGCATAACATTGTTCAACCTGTTTTAAGGATTTACATATTTAATGGGAACAAATGGGCTTCGGCCTGAGAGCCACGGACAAGGTAACTAATTGGGAGAGAGGTCTGTTGAAAATAAGGAAACAAGATAAACATAATATTTTACAATAATGGTGGCATACCAGTAAGGTGCTCCAGTTCCAGGGTGCTGGTATTGAGCGTGTTGACTCCCTCTTACTGGAACAGTGAAATGGATCTGAACCATTATTATTGCATGCCACCGTATCTTCTTTTTAAGGGTATCAAACGCTGATAAATATATATATTTCTATGTTTCCCACAGATACGATGAGTCCGACCAGTGCTGGAATGGGATTTTGCGAGAGATCAGCTACGCAGAGGGATGCACTATTCTTCCAGTGCGCCTCAACCCTCTGCGCCTCACCAAGTTATAACTGAACTGAACGGTTGGCGGTGCCAGGAGGTTAACAGCGTGGCATGGAAGTGAACAAGTGCACTAGTTGTGGACATTGGCCCAAATTGGCTTACGGGTACGGAACGTTTCAGGGCAATGAGTGAAAACAGCAGAGGAAGACAGACGCATGTTGAGGGGTGAACGACATACATTAGAATATCACACCAAATTAAGTTAAACAGCCAAAATGTTGATTTACATTGTCTTTACATTACATTGCTCATCTGTTTTTTTTTTGTTACACTATTTCATAAAATTCCTTTCATACCTGCTTTTTGCTTCATTTCAAGCAGAAATAAAGGGTTCATGGTATTGCTGTAAGTGTGTCTCACTTTTAGCTGAAGCGAAACAGAAGGTGCACAGTGCAAATTTTATTTATCTTCATCTGACATTTTGTTCAACATCTTTACAGCTGATTCCACATACTGTACAGTATTCACACAAAATGTGCATGGCAACAAATGAGAGACACTTAAGTGGCGAGTTAGGAACGCTTAAATGTAAACATGGGTTTCCAGTTGACACCTGAGCACTACAAAGTCTTCAACACAAAACACATCATGAACCAAGGCTTCGTTTTTACAGACTCACAGCTGTGTGTGACAATTACTCTGAGGTACGTTCAGTTGGTTACAGTTCAGTTTCAGTTTGATGCACACTGGCACAGGAGGACTAAAGTAAACACCAAACTCCAACATGACTCCCTACATGAGACCTGACACCGTCACTGCCTCTATAGTAATGTGTGAAACGGTCTTTCTTTTCCCATTTAGGCAGGAGGTGAAGTCACACATTATTAAACAGAGAGAGACAGAGTAAGATAATAACAACTATCATGCGTAGTGTCGTTGAACTTAGATAAATAGTAAATAGATTAATCTAGCGTCTTTGTGTTTAATGCCAGTCCGCTAACATGTTCACAATAACAATTCTTAGTGTAGCTCAGAGAGCAGCAGAGGCTGATGACAATGTTGTTAGTTTTACCGTCACTACGTAGTCATACATCTATTGATTGAAGTTAATGAATCTAAAAAAAGATGGAAACTTTGACCAGTTGGTGATGCTAGATAAAAAGTCAGAGGATCATAAAAGTAATTAACAATCATCCTCTGGGGACAATAAATGTCTGTACAAAATGTTGTGGAAATCCACCTTTTAGTAAGATATTGCCTTCCAGACTAAAGTAGTGGGCCGACTAATCAACAGGCACACTGGCAGCAAACAGTATGGCACAATAACAATAACATGTATTAAATCCGTAAGTATAGAAAAGAACAGAATTGAAAAGCTCACAATCAATGCAATGGAATGAAATGTCCATGCGATCCACGTCAATGGAAGTCAAGCAGTGTGGCCACATATTTACTCACAATGTTGTGTGTTGTGGACTAACAACGAAACACATCTGGTCCATTAGTCGCAGAAGCAGTAAAAAGGAACGTCTGCCGAGCGCCTGTGCACTCAGACAAAACTAAAAGCCTTTGTAATCTGAGATATATTTCACAAGCGGGAGCTTTAGAGGCTCCTCTGGAATGTTACCCAGCAGTAATTCAGAAGAGTGTATGCCCCCCCCCCCCCCCGTGTAAAACTGTCACGGACAGGATAGGGACGTCCTGGTCAGGCTACAGAGTCCTCCTCTGCGACTCCTGTCAGCCCGACACTGTCATTAGCGCCGTTACCGTTGGTCCCCTCAGCAACAGGTTGGCCATTAGGTTGAGTGCTTGGAGTCCTCTTGTGTAACACACCCTTTTAATAAACATCTTGCTTCTTATAGGACACAGCTCGTCTATCTCCAGCTATTGCTTAACATCAGATTGGAAAACGCTGGCCAAGAGCTCCATTTTCCTTTAATTCGCATAGTGGCCATGAAGATGTTTGTCCCGGCAGCATGCTGTCGCGTGTTCGTTATGAAAGACTTTGTTAATGATATTCAGAGAACTGATTTTCTTACAGATAGCCAGTTGGAGGGTTGACTCCTCATGTAGTACGAACCCGTCTGTTTGCTTATATTAAATGGTCTTTTTAGGAAATAAATTCTTCACTTTTTAAGGAAATCATTCAACCCATTTACTAAACAGATGTCGTGTTCTGTAACTGGTTCCAGGCGCCCTTTCCGCCCTTGCAAGGAAAAACACTGGCCACTGGCCATTGACAGGTTATGGATATAACGTTACAATGAACAAATATTAGCGTCAGTACTAAAATGTCACATTAACCTCCAGTAACCAATATCGACTGCAAATGCAGCAGCGAGTGCACGTACCATACAGTACCCAAATGATAGAAAACAGAGAGGGGGAGTGAACCGCCGATGAGCTTCAGATGGCAGAGAGGTGCTCTGGACACTCAAACGACCGGCACGTCGCAGGGCTGCATTTGGTCAACATGCTGATCTGGGTGCTGAAGTTGTTGCCGTTGCTGCCTATGGAGGGCTGCTGGTACTTGGTGTCAGCGCCCAGGAACCTTTGCAGCATCCATCTGCGCCACTTACGCTTAATCTCTGCCTGTACCTGCAAGGAGAGACGAGAGGGTGGACAAACAGGATGGAGAAGGGGGGTGCTGAGAGGGATGGGACTGAAAATGAGATTTAGTGACACAAAAGAGGTAATATAAAAGAGATGTTTTTTTTATCTACTTACCTCACTGTTCAGAAAGCAGTACAAAACTGCAACAACAAAACCCTGAAGAAGAGAGAAGATCAAACTTATTGCAAAAATACCAATGCGATAGCACAGCTGGGGAAATACTCAAAATGCTTGCGTATGAATAATGGTGGGTAGATTAGGACTTCAACTTCAGGCCCAAGCAGGAGTTCATCATTTAGATCTCTGGGAAATGTTCCCAGGAGTTATCATTCTGAGCTAAAACGGTTACAAATTCAGAATACTTTCCATCGCTTGGTTTCCATCCCTGTGCTTGGCTCTCAGCCTTCACATTCAATGTAATACCCAGTAAATCAGCGGCCTCGTTATTCAAGCATATAACATTAAACATGTCAGCTAAACAAACCACTCATTTGCTTAATGAAACAAGCCGTCGTCATGTTACCAGGCTGTTTTCATGTAACTTTACGGAATCAAAGGGTCTATCTTTCTATCTGGTGCCATGTTTGTGGCACAAATATTTACCTAAGACACATCCTGTAAAGACGAATTAGGCACACATCATGAAGCAGTGCAGCTTCTGTCTAACATTTGGAAAGTTGACAGACCGCTAAATTACACCTTGCACGCTGTGACGGGACATTACCTGAAATGATCCCAGAATGAGGTCGAACACCATCCTCACTTGTGGGTGGATGTGGTCAGGGATGAAGGCGAAAATGATGTAGTTTATGCCAAAGAGAGGTATCAACAGCAGAGTGGATTTAGCTAGCCTCCTTAAAAGAAAAAAAAAGTAGAAAAATGAAAAAGTGAAGAGAACATTCATGTTGTCTTTGTTCCCACAAAAGTGTCAAGACTTAAGTCAAGACTTGCAAGAGAGCTCTGGTTACTGACGACAAACAACACAACAGCAGAAAAGTAATACATTCAGTGTCACCGGATAAAAGATGACATGCAACCCATGTTTTGATAGAGATCCTGTCTGCTCTGAAAACCTACGAATACTGATTGGATTCCTTTCTTCCGATGTCGGGGCAATTCATCTTCTGTCGCAAAATCCGGATTATACAGATGAAGAGGAAGAAGTTCACCTGCCGAGAGAGTGAAAGACTGATTGCTGCGATGGCATTCTGCGGAGCTGCATATAAAAATATGGGCCATGAAATGAGGCGTCGCAGGTGACTCACGAGTATGGTGACCAAAATAGGTGTTTTGATGATCCACCACGGGCTGTCGTCGATTATCTCCCAGCATCTGTCAGGAGAGATGAGAGAGTGAATACAAACAAATTATCTCAAAATAAAAGAATAAATTAAGTTATAACAAACCCGAAAGGCTTTGAATAAAATCCATCTTGTAAATGGTCACAGACTCAAATATGTGGCTCACTGTGAAATACATCACAGTACAGAAACTTAAAGACGCTCTAATTTCCGTTTCACTGCAACTTTAAACTGTGCTATAAAGGTGGAGAACAGTACAAACAAAATATATTATTTCACCTCTCTTGTCCATTGACTAGTAGAGTATTATATATTACAGCCAATGTGTGATTTCAAAGTAGCTTAACCTCACTGAATCGCATGAATTCCAGTCGAGCCGGGCCTGTGTGCTAACTTACTCTGCTAAGCTAGGCCAGTCACCCTTTAGCTGTGCTCGTAACTTTCTCCATCACGATGGGGTTTCGTAGCTTGCCTCATTTATCTGGGATACCATATTGAATTACCACCAGGTCAGATAATCAAAATACATTCTTTAAATTACAGCAAACGGGTTGGAGAGAGTGGGTAAATGTAACGTTAGCTCAGACTAGCGGTGCCTCACTAGCTAGCTTAAACCTATTTTTTTCCCTCTTCTTTTGAGGAAATTACACATTACTAACATACTTTAATAATTATTATATGGTAAAGCACATTTAATTTTGAAGAAATATGGAGTTGCTGCACATTTTTGCTTTGAAAGTTATAGCCATGAAGCACTAAAGGCGTACTACTTTGCATGTTGCAGATGAATGGTTCCCCAGCACAGACCTCCACTGAGAGCTATGTTGATAGGGAAATGTGTCTTTTTTTAAAGCCTTTGTACTGATAAGTAACACTAATAAATAAGATTAGAGTGAAGACAAATGATACACTCACCCAGGATCATTTAAATAAGCCTTTGTGATCACCCACGCTGAGATAAAGATGGTTGGAGCGCCTGCAAACAAGAAACATAAACAGAATTTTGGTAAATTATTTCAACATCAAAATGATATGTTTCAGTGAGAAACTATTAGGCTCTGTCTACCCTTTTCAAACAAACACCGCACTGACTCAACACCACCAAGTATGATGGTGAGCCTTGAGCATGTGTGCGCTGTTAATCTTTTGGATGATTTGATAGCTAAAGCTATATTGCATTTTGGGTATGCTCATCATTTCTAACTGGACTCACATGTGCTTTGTGCCAATATTGGCTCATCCTAGGTTTCTGCAGTTAAAGTCAAAGGCTTGTTTCCATTTCTCTGCTGGCAGACACAATATGTCAGGACTATTTATAGATACTTATTGCCGTGATGGGACATCAGACATTTGGGGAATGGTTGTTCAATATACATTTCAAAAGCAAATGACATTGGAATTGTAGGACTAAAGTAAGTCTTTGAAAGAGGAAAATGTAAAATACTGTATTATATTTTCCAAAAGAACACCCCTGTTGCCAAATCTAGCTTTCTATTAACGATACCAAGAGTTCAAGTCTAAATTGACAGATTTTTACTTCAGGGTGGAATTATTTTTATTCACATATTAGGCCTGCCTGGATTCACTAAATTAGCAATGTTCCTATAAGAGCATCAAAAGCATAGCAGGACACTTAGACAGAATTATAACAGGGGAGCCGACTGGCAGCTGCCTGCTGCTGTTAATCTAAACCTGGCAGCAAGACTCATCCATATGCAGATGGAAAAGGCACAGCATTTTCCTACGCTCATACACAAACCTCTGTTGTGAATTTACATATTATCATGTGTGTTATGGCTGTTGCAGTTACAACACAAGACAAAACAGACATTCGGGGCGCCTGACGGACCGCTCTTGATGTGTGTTTGACAAACTGGCTGCCACTGCAGAAAACTGGATGGATGCAAACTGCTCGCAAGTGAGCCTGAGCGAGCTCTCGTTATTCATCAACATATGGTATGGCGGCTGGTACGTACCCCAACCGATCAGGATGTACCACCAGAAGTACTTCCTCTCAGAGAAGAAGGAAACGGCCAACAGAGTGTGGAGATAGAGGCCCTCCACCAGCAGCCAGAAGTAACTCGCCATGACCCCATACTGGAAGAAGACCACCACTGCCTTGCAGCCCACCTACAGGAGAACCAGGATGCCAGTGGCTTATTGCATTACCAGTGAATGTAGATGAATGCAATCACATTACACTTCAAGCAGTGAAGACAAATTAAGCTGCCCGTGGATGAGGCTGCACAGAGAACGTTTTTAGTATATTACTCTGAAATGAGTATTGATGACTCACTTAGGAGAAAACATTCGGTTGGACTTGACAAGTCAATCTTCAACAGCAGCATTGAGGAAGCAGTCATTATCACAATATGAGCATGATATAACGAGACACAATTCTCTAATGTCCACTAGACTAATTAAATCTGCACTAAAAGTGCATTTGAGAATAATGTTAATATTCTATGTATAAAGCCCCTCACAGTAGGCTACCATGGGAAGATGGTGTTTTAGGTGGCTGTTACATTATTAATTATGTTATATTACAGATACAACAACAGTAAATGAACAGCATAAAGTGTCACTGACACTAAGACAAAGTAAGCTATGATCTGTTGGCATAAAAAAACAGACATTTATTAGTGAGGCCACACTCTTTAGGTTTCTTCCATATCCATGATAGTTTTCCAACTCTTTTGTTGAAGTCTCAAATGCCAACATTGTTCTGCACTCTCTGCTCTGTTACACCGAGGTGTCCAGGACTTATAGGAAGGTGTACAGGTGTTCATTAAAGGCTTATAAAACCTGAAAAATCGATTCTTTAAAATACATCCACATGGAATTTGGTGAGGAATTTGAATCTAATTTTGAATGCATTTTATTTTTATCTGGTTTTCACTACAATACAAATATATTCCCAGACTGAGTAGTGTTTTTCATGACTAATAAACTGATCTCGGTGTGTAAAATTTGTTTCTTTTTAATGCGTTGCTTACTACAAAACTTCTTTTAAGTTTAGGAACAGTTGAAAGGAACAGCAGCTGTGTTTGGACCAGGACGATCTGTGTACCCTGAGGGGGAAATAACTAAAGTCACCCATTAACAATCAGCACTTAGAGATAGTAAAGCATGTGATGCTGGTCTAATCCTCGGTGGTAATAAAGTGGTTGATTCAGCTGGAGCAAGACCTGAGAAAACACCCCTGACGTCAGTGTCTTGATCAATCCAATAACAATAACATTGCTTTAATTATATGAAACTGTGCCTGATCCAGTGCCTTATCTTACACCTTATCTCAACTCAGCTCTTATGGCGTTTTGACATTGTTACCATGGTCATGTTGTCGAGATGAAGTGAGCAAAACTAGATATCAGAAATCCAAAGTTGATTTATTGACAAAGCTCTCTTCAGTTCAAGCCTAATGTTCAGCAAACAGGAACTCTCACAGGATCCTGCTGTACAGATGAATTAGGAAACGTCGTCTCAGGAGTGGAAGGAACTTGGCAAACACTGCTACACCCACAGGCACTTGAGCACCCACACGTTATGTAAACTCAGAGACAAAGCATTAAAGTCAGTGAATAATTAAATAGAGGTTTGCTTAAGCTTAAAGAACAGAAAACAGCTGCTCGTACATCAGATGGATGAGTTAACTTGATCTATGATGCAAGACTTTTGATGATGCGGGGAAGAAAATCAATAAAATGCGCGGCTTTGCTAATAAAATAAATTGTTGGCGAGCGAGCGAGCGAGCGACACAGGCCGTTCAGGAGCACAGAGAGTTTACAGCCTACTCACAGGTGACTGGCAATTGTTTGTCTCCCCGACGTCATACAGAACCACGTCCTTGATGAAAACTGCCACCGCTTTCAGGATGAAAGACACAAACAGATGCATGTGGATGTAGTTTCTTGTACAGTGCAGCTTCCTGCAAAGTAGGACAAATCAACGGTTAGATGATTTAAATCAAGCAGGGAAAGTAACACGCACAACTCTCTTGATAAATTATCCCTCTGATTAAAGATCTTAAATTAACTTTTTACATGACAAATGCCGAAAAAACATCCGATAATGCGTGTGTTTATGGCACCAAAACATGCAATCTTAATAAATGTCAAGGAAATATCCACCAGATAGTTCACAGATTTAATTAACGGGGACAAACGTTCACAGAGGGAATGTGTATTTCATTTAGAGTAGTCATTATAAGCACGTCATGCCTTGCAACGTGCTCCTACAGTACTGTGCTGTCATTTCAATGTCAAGCTCCATGTAATTGTCAAGAAAGGGTATCTATTGACCTCAGCGCCGCCTTCGACACTATCAACCGCTCCATCCTCCTCTCACGTCTCCAGTACTCCTTGGTAAAACCGGCACTGCCCTCTCCTGGTTCACCTCATATCATTTCAGACCGACATTAATTCATTGCCATAAATAACTGTAAATCCTTCACTTCCCCAGTTACCCATGGTGTCCCCCAAGGTTCTGTGCTTGGTCCCCTCCTCTTCATCATTTACATCCTTCCCCTTGGACAAATTGTCCGTCGTCATGGTCTCGATTTCCACTGCTACGCTGACGACACCCAACTCTATTTCTCCTCCAAAACCATCACCTCAGTCACCCACTCCACTCTCACCACCTGTCTCACTGAAATAAGATCATGGACACAACAGAACTTTCTCAAACTCAACTGCAATAAATCTGAATTACTCATCATCGGCCCAAACTCCCTTACCCGCTCAGCCCAGACCTTCTCTCTGAACATTGATTAGCTCCATCGTCACCCCCTCCACCCAGATCCGCAACCTCGGTATCATTCTTGACCCCACCCTTTCTTTCCTACTCCATGCCAACCACATCACCAAAACTGCCTTCTTTCACCTCATGAACATTGCACGCCTCCGACCCTCCTTATCCTCGAAAATTCTCATCCATGCCCTCATAACCTCCAGACTTGATTACTGCAATAGCATCCTATATGGCTCTCCCTTATGGCTCCCCCAACAAAATGATCATCAAACTCCAATATGTTCAGAACTCTGCCGCCCGCTTGCTCACCTCCACCCAGCGCTATGAACATATCAACCCGGTCCTACGCAACCTCCATTGGCTCTCGGTCAAATATAGGATTGACTTTAAAATGTTGCTCACCACCTACAAAGCCCTAAACAATCTGGCCCCTCCCTACCTTTCGGACCTTCTCCCCCTTGATGCCCCAACCCGTTGCCTCTGGTCCGCCGATGCAAACACTCTGAAGACCATCAGGACCAAGCGCCGGACCTGGGGTGACAGGGCCTTCTCAGCTGCTGCACCCTGTTTTATTTTTTATATCAAAGATATTCTGTTTTTAATTGATGCCTTGATGTTTTTCTAATCATTCCCTTTTTTATTTTGTTGTATGTATAGCGTCTTTGAGTGGCCTGAAAAGCGTTATAGAAAATGTAAATATTATTATTATCTGTATGTTTCATATTGGATGTAGGAGGTATCTCTCCAGTGAAATATATATTTATCTTGCAGAAACAAGTGTGAAACCACAGAGGTAAACAAGAACAAAACAGCTTTTGTTTAGTTTTTTTTGCAGAGAAAATGCCACTAATGTAAATGCTCTCTCTTGGGTGTTTTCAAACAAATGCCTTCCCGATGAGCTTATGATTCGATGTGAATTGCATAAACCCATCAGGCAAGTCATCCCAGCAGGACGGGTGCGATGACACACAGCAGCAACCAGCTGTCTGAAAAAGGCGTTACGCCGAACATAAACAGCATACGCTGTTCACATCCTGTGTCACGGCTGGAAAGTCCAAACCACTTCTATAACCGCGAGGTGTAAACACATCCCATGTTGTTTAGCCCGGAACACACAAAGACTCCGAATGTGAAAACACATCCAACTGAACAGACTGGGCTGTTTAATAGAAGCCACACACGCCAGCCACTTATACTTCTTGATTAGTACAGTGTCGTGCCAACATTTGTGCTAACTTTCTTCTCCCCGCAACCCCCGGACTGAAGGTCAAAATGATCTGTGGGCAATAGCCGCCCGTCTAAGTGGTTTGACTTTATGGCTCCTCGCTTTGTTTGAGAACTGTTCCAATGGCAGATAATGTAAAATTCGGACATCTCGACCCACAAAATCGGACAGAGTCACATTACGGCGTGAAAAACACTGTAAAACCTCTATAAAGTGCAGGAAGTCGGGGGTTTTATCACTCTAAATGATGGAAAAAAGGTGTTTGATTTTCTTTATGCAGGGACATTAAGTTGAACTCCTTACCGAAACAGACACAGTATGATGATGGCAATCGTCAGAGAAATGAGGGACACGCTGTGACCGATGGTGTAACCCACTTTGATAGCGTCGTAGAACTCTCCCTGTGAAAAGACATTCAGTAAAGCTCATCTGGACGGAGTTTGACATCCAACATGAAGTCTCAGCACCAGCACATGGCGCCAGAATAGTTGCCATACCGACGTATTATCATCTATGGTGTTGTTGGGATTGTATCCACAGTCCATTATGTAAGAGTCGATGCTGATTGGGCTCCAGCCACCCTCAGTGCAGGTCTTTGACAGGTTACCTAATGAGCAGAGAGACAGAGTGAATATTCAACATTACTATTGCAAGAATACAACTCATTGCTGTGGTTGATTCAGTGAGTTTCAATCAGAATTCACAACTATAATATTTGTGTGTGTTGGGGGAGGGGTCTGTATGAGCCACAAGGCAAACCTTCTACATTTACTCTCACGTAATGATGTCACACTGTGATGTATGTGTCTCGCTGGAATACTCCCAAATATCAAAGGGAAATGGAAGGAATGACTGAAGGGGATCGGTCGTCCCACCGGCTCAGACATGCCGGGACGGTTCCCATGTGTATTGGCCTCCATCTGTTGCCTGAATTACTCTCAGGCTGCACACAGAAGGAGGCCAGCAGAGACTCTGGCCTGCTCATATGGGCAGAAGTGAAAGGCCCAAGTGCATTAGAGTGACCATAAAGAGAGAAGATTAGTAGTAGACAGTACAACACAGTACAACATACCAACGCTCATTAGAGTACAGTAAAGAACAGTATGGGACAGTACAGTAGACTATAATTTACAAGAGTGCAGCATAGTATCATAAACTAGAGCTCACTAGAGTACAGTACAGTCAACTAAAGCTCACAAGAGTAAAGTAGAGTAGAACACATCTCCCTAGAGTACAGTAAAGTACAGTATGGTAAAGTATTGTAGACTGTAATTTTTAGGAGAACAGTATAGTAGACTTGCGCTCACAAGAGTCTAGTAGAGGAGAGCTCACTAGTATAGTACAGTGCGGTAGACTGGAGCTCACCACAGTAATATAAGGTGGTACAGTAGAGGAGAGCTCACTAGAGTACAGTGTAGTCAAGTAGAGCTTAATACAGTACAATACAGTAGAGTTCAGTAGAAATGAGTAAAGCTCTGTAAAACTATGTTGAGTGCAGAAGACTACAGCTCAGTATGTTAGGGCTCAGTAGAGCTCAGCAGAGTAGAGTACATTATAGTAAACTAGAGTCAATAGAGTAGAGTACATTATAGTAAACTAGAGCCAAATAGAGTACAGTAGAGGAGAGTTCACTAGAGTACAGTACAGTATAGTAACCTAGAGCTCAATCCGTAGAGGAGAGTTCACTAGAGTACAGTAGAGGAGAGCTCACTAGAGTACAGTATAGTAAACTAGAGCTCAATCAGTAGAGGAGAGCTCAGCAGAGTAGAGATTAGTAGAGTACAGTTGAGTATAGTAGACAAGAGTTCAGTAGAATAGAATAGTGTAGAGCTTTAGGGATCAACTCTACAGTACAGTAGAGCTATAATAGTCTTCTTAGTAGTAAATTAGAGAGAACAGTAAAGTAGAAGAGGGTAGAGTTCTACAATAGAGTACAGTTGGGTACAGCTCAGTAGACTAGAGTAGACCTCTGAGGCTTGAGGATGCTAGAGTTCTGTATAGTACGGTGAGTTCACTAGAGTGTAGAGAAGAACAATTACTTCTATAGAATATGATTTAATGTATGGATTGAATGAATGGATACAGAAACCAATTAAAACAGTTCAAAGATATGTTGTAATGGCCTGGAGGTTTTGTTGCATCTCATCCCGCTCTCTCATCCCATGTTTTCTTGTCTGTCTCATATATCCATCTCTATTGATGGATAGAGAAAATAATTGATCTATCCATCAAAATATTGCCTAGAAATTATTTAGCATTTCAAACGAACATTTTACCATTGGATCATATAAGTGCTACATGTGCATACGTTGGACAAAATATGAAGCAATTAAAAATATTTTTCTCTTAATAACAGGAAGAAAACGGCTCAATGTTCAGATGGGACACTAATCCTTATTTAGATTGAAAACCATTCTTACAATATCCAAGCATAATCCTGTAACCAGCAGTAAGAAGCCCAGATTGACCTCTCGGTCACTTATTGTCTCTTTCCTAATATCCTTTCCTGTCAATAAAGAAAAGGGAGCTGAGTGTGTTGGCGGAATAATTAATCCTTGCACTGAATGCTGCTATAGAAATCTAAATGTAGGACATTCCTCACATTTCCCAATCGTATCGCTCCACGGCCACTATCAAATCAAGACCTAGTTGGGAAATGATCAACAATCCAAAGTCTTAGAATGTTTTGGCATTAAAATATGGTCCGCTCACAAATACCTGAGCGTATTGCAGAGAAGATGGAGGCTTGGCTTTCTCAAACAACATGAGAGGACACAAAAGAGAAGATAATCCCTTGCTGTTTCAGCCCATGCCACCACTGGATTTGGCTTGTTTGAGGGATTGCCAGAAGAATGCTTTCATCATCCCCCCAAAACACGACTGCAAGGATTTTCAGTGTCATGCTGAAAATTCAGTGTATTTTCATTTTTCGAGTAAAAAAAGAAAAAGTTATCCTGGCTTTTCTGTCAATGATTGTAAATAAAATGCTTTATCTTTCCTAATTATATCTCAGATGAAGATTCAGCATGCAAAGATTAGCTTCAGCTCAGGTGAATATTATGGCATGGAGGTGAAACCATTGACAGCCAGGCACTCTGTCACTCTGTGCTTGCATAGAGGGTGAGTCGTGTGTGTATTATTGAAAGAGATGAATGACTGTGTGTGTGTGTGTGTGTGTGTGTGTGTGTGTGTGTGTGTGTGTGTGTGTGTGTGTGTGTGTGTGTGTGTGTGTGTGTGTGTGTGTGTGTGCGTGCGTTAGACTTAGGCCTTTAAGGTAAAGAGTTCATGAGAATGGCAAACACTATCTCAACTAAATTTATGACCTGAATCTCTGTGGCGCCATGTTTCGTAATGCTTGTTTTTGTGTGTGTTTTACACTATACCACCTTTACCAAAAGGACATCTTCTTGAAAATTGTACATCATGTTTCTCTGACGTCTCAGGATTCTGAAACCTTTCAAAATAAAATGAAAGAATTGCGAAAAGCACAGCAGTCAAGCTACACAAACAAGGTTGTTTTTCTTAGTTCCTGCAATGCTCATATTTCTGACCCGACTGCAACAGTAATTTTTCAATGGACAGAATCCCAAACTGTTTATCATCAATCCTTAATTAAGTCTTCCTTACATGACCTGAGAGCATAGCAGGATTAAACATGAGACCTGCACTGATTTTTTGATGTACTGCATAATTGATGTCATGCACATCAGTGCAGCACAGGCTGCTTACAATCAATTCCTATCTCTTTCTTTTAAGGCCCCTTTTGCTTCATCCTAGTACCTGCACAGTGGAGGCCTGTGGATTCTGTGAACTTTTGACATGTCGGTGAAATATACCTCTTCTGCCTTCAACCCCACAACTCTGGTGATTCCTCATATGTCCCTTCTCTTTTCCCTGGGGCACTCTCCCCACTGGGGTCACACTATCTCCCATCTGGGTCACATCTCGGCTTCCCAGAAAACCTCTCTCCTCCGCACCGAGCCTTCATAAGCTGATGATAAATCATTGGTTTGAGTCCCTCTCATGCCCCGAATATGACGGGGAAAATACTTTCTGGATTAAAGGGGCAGGAACACCCTCTCCATTTGCTCAGAGGTGCTCTTTGTTGGAAAAAGCTGCCTTGTCTTGAAACAAGGTGAAAGCTTGTGGTGAAACCAAAACAAAATGCGCTAAAAAGGGCTATAAGAGCTAAAAAGCTCCATAGACCTGAATAACTGCCAAGTTTGCGTAATTGTGTGGTTTTATCACTACAACTGACACATGGTCGTCTTGTGATCCATTGTTACTAAAAATATATATATGGCAAGTACAGCTCATCAAAGAACTACTTTTTAAGCTAATTACAAGATGCATCTATACATTTCTCAAGGCACCAAAGTTGAAATTGAGGCATGTCTGCCAGCTGCATACAAATATGTAACTGCACTTAGGAGACTCTGGATGGTAATTAATGGAGATATACGGGAAACTGTACAAACACACTCCAATTCGGCTGATAAATCCTCAAGAGAGGTTCCTCTTACCTCCCTGTGAGGCTTCTCATAGATTAAAGGAAGGCAAATAAACAGAATGTCTTTGATGTGTTAGATGGGAAGTTGTGTGTTGTTGTTTGCATGTGTCCTCCGTGTTACTGTGTTCTTTGTGATATATGAGTTGGGGTGTCAGGAAAGATAGATAAAGGTTGGGCCTGAATGACATCATGAGTATGAGTCACTATGATGCCGCTCGGGCACTTTGTAATTCCTGTTTCTGGTCTCAGACGCTTCACTGTCAGTCATTTAAATATGTCCATTACATTTCTACTTCCTCCATGAATAAGCATGATTTACATTCAATGTACAGTTTAAAGTTAAAATTAGACTCAAGGATATGATTATGGATATTTTAATAGCTTTTTTACTGAAAACAGACGCTTCAGTTAAAAGTCAAGTAGGCAGCTACTGGAAACGACTTGATTAGAGCGGCAGAATGAACCGATTAAATAAATATAAATATAAATAAATATAATATTCAATAAAACGATCCTCAGAACTGAATGGGAACTGCAGAATTAGGGGATAATTCTCTTGTGGGTTTGTTCCCAATAATAACGCCTTTTCATGTTACACATATTCATTTGATCCTTTCTCAATATGAGAATATTGATTGGAGCAGCTTGAACAAATCAGCTGAACAAAGTGTTAAAAAGAATAATGGATGCATTTAAGTAGTTATTGAGCATTAGCCAAAAGCTCATTGGCTTATTTGTTTAGTTACACATTCATTTCTTTTCATGTTTTTAATTTGAACTAATGGGTAATAAGTGACACTGTCAATTTACGTCTATCAGTATGTCTTCCTTAAGTGTGACTACGTCCAAATACGGCCTTGCGGGCTCGTGAGACCACAAAAACACTTTTGTGAGATGGCTGACCATCACACAAACAAATACATTATTATGGTCACTTGCTCGCCTTGGCTTCCCACTTCTTTACTCTCACACACTTACTCTCTCTCTCACACTCACACACACACACACACACACACACACACACACACCCTATATAAACCGGATTCTTACTTGTGGAAACGTCCCCTGAGAAGTAGAAGAGGTATTTTGGGCAAGGGATGGTGACCACCTCTCCAACATCAGCACTGGGCCAGCAGGTGATCTTGTCCCAAGTTCCGCTGCAACCTGACCGAGAAAGAGAGGGAGGGAGAGAGAGAGAGAGAGAGAGAGAGGGGGCCCCAAAAAAAGGTATTCTAAATGGTCAAACATGGAAATGTCACATGCACCAAAATAACAACATAGACAGCTGTTATTGGATCTTAACTGTCTAAAGCGGTTGTGAGATGTCTCCGTTCCAGTGACAAACAGCAACCTGCCTCTGGGTGAAGGTGGTCACTGGAGTTCCCATGGCAGCCAAAATGTGTTCATGAGCTGGAGTCAACTGTCAGCGGATGACCTGAGTTAACACGCCGCCACCATGACTAATAAAACAGTCCCTTCGTTACACACTGTTATTTGAATTCAACAGACCACTGCGACTATCCAGAGTGTTCGCCTCCGGATGCAGATGGCACTTTCTCATCCACACCTGCTCATCAAATCATGAGAACTCAGTTTACCAGCTTTATATCTGCATCATCACCCAGAGGGTTTGGCAGCATTTACCTTTGATCAAATCTACAGGAAGCACAATGATATTTAAATTAAAAAAACATAATGAGTGTTTAATTACTTTTTTCAATATGTGAAAGTAACCAGAGTCTCTTGATACATGCTGGTAGGTTTCAGTTAAAAGGCAATAGAGGCTCAATGAAGCACACTTATCTCAGTGTGGAACCTAATTATGTGCTGCGTGCTGTAAGGATGCAACACGCCACTTAGCAACATGTAATTCCAGCTTTGGCAACAATAAATTGAAACCAACAAATCAGCTAAGTGAGTTTCATTGTTGCATATCAAAAAGTAATAAATTAGAAAGTTGACTTTAAAAGTGAACCAACAGCTGGTTGGCATTACATGGAAAACAGTGTTCAGCCGAGCAAGGTGTGATGAAATGCCAGAGGGGAGGTTTTTGTTTTGGTCAGAACCTACTTGTGGAATAGGCAAATTCAGATAAAACATAGTTGCAGCCCAGAAAAAAAAGGCAAGAAGAACACACACACACACACGCACGCACGCACGCACACACACACACGCACACACACACACACACACACACACACACATACAAACCCACATACCTGTCGTCTTGTTCTCAATCTGAGCCACACACAGGGCCTTCTCCTTGTCTATCTCCTTTACCATGTCACACATCTGGTTGTGCACTGAAAGCACCTGCAAAAGGGAACATTTCACACATGGTCATCTGCATATCGCTGCACAGTGGCATTTGAACACTCAGATCATTTGTCTATTAGTGACATGTTATGAGCTGTGCTGCAGCGGACTCTCTCGACAGCGCCTCACACGTCAGCCCCGTCTCCGCCGGGGTCTCCCTGAGATGAGCCCGACCCGGGCCACCATTAATCTCTCCACCCCCGACACACACGGCGGACACAAAATCAATCTTTTGACTGTGATTCAGACATCTTATCATATTTGCATGTGAGGGCGTTTTGGAAGACGGTTCAACGTTGGAGCTGAATCCACAAGGGCTCACGTCCAGAGAATGTGCGGGTCCACAAGATTTATTGCTGCATGGCTCTTAGGTGGATGAGTCTCCTCTTTGTGGGCATTAATCAGGCGGGTACTATGGGGCTATTATTAGACATATGACTCCATACTCTCCCCCCATACAAGATGACTCCCCTATTTAAGCTATGATTTATCTCACCCCGTAGGCTACAACGCATGTCCTGTGCAACTTTGCCCAGGGGGCACGTCTGGACTATTGGAGAATGTGCTGTCAGTGATGGATCAGCGGTGCACGTTGGAGTATCAGGAGAAAACTTCCTGCGCTCCATCATGGTGATCACAATCATCATTTCCACTCTCGACTCTCCACCGCCAGCACTAACAACCCATCTCTTGCTTTGCAACACACACAGAGGCCCTGAAACTCTTCTAAGGGCTCTTGACCTCCAACTGAGTTCAAGCATGAATCACACATTCTCCTCTGCAGGAGGTGGTGGATGAGGACGCTTTGGAGACCGGAGGGAACAGAGGCCGACAAAGGAGGTCACCGCTTCTCAGATCAGTTTATGCCTGAGGCTGTTGACACACAAAGAGGAGGGTGAACCTGGCTTGAGTGAGAAGGAGGAGAACGGTGCTGGGATGATGGGAGAGGAAGTCATTCTTGATTCTTTTTGTTTTTATGAGCTCAAATTGTTATATTATTTGTTCTGACATTTCTATAAAAACAAAACCAATAATACAATAAAGTACAATTCCTTGGTACACCATTACTAACTTCTCCTCCTGTACACCGCTTCCCTCCACACATTTAATTAATGCCTCAAAGTGGCACATGAGGTGCGCCCCGCAACCAAAACTGGTGGAGGCGCGCAGCGGTGCGCGCGAGCCAACGTGCCCGAAGGCTGCGCTCTTCTTGATCGATCTACGCGGTCGACCTCACGTCAACCTCGAAAGGGGCGAACAACGGACGCACGTTGAAAACGAGCCCAAGTTTGAGTCATGAGAAGAGAGAAGAACCAGAAGTGTGTTGGAAAGAGACTCACGGGTGGCAGCAACGTGCAGGAGAGAAGGATGAGCACGCTGTTGGAAACCGCCCCCAACATGTCCGTCACAGTATAGTTGAGGCTTTTAAAAAGACTGTAAGATAGTCCAAACAAAAACAAGTGAACGAGTGGTAATCCTCCGCAGGTTGGCTCGGGTCTCCTTGCTGACTCTGTTCCAGCGCTCTGAGTGGAGTGAATTGCTCCGCTCCTGACATCCTCCTCTTCATCCTCTTCCTCCTCCTCCCTCTCGGGCTTTAGCTTGAACAACCACCGAGTAGCCAATGAAAGCTCCTCAATGAGCGTCAGTAGATGATCGGCTGTGAACAGAGGGGAACTACTGTCGGCCTATCCATCAAACAGGACGTGACTGACCCTTTGTTTCATTATAGCCTGTTTGTGATAAGCACCGTGTTATCATGCGCAGCAGCCCACCTAAGTACAATATGAGTTGCTTCTATTTGACATAAGTATACAATTTGATACTACTTAACACAATATTGTTCATTTATTGAACAGCTATAAGTTAGTTAATATACAGCCAATTTTCTTTTGCAGAAGCAATACATCATCTTTAATACCTGAAGTATATTGTATTGATATGTTTTAATGTTTTGAATGCAGAACTTTGATTAGTAATGGAGTACTTCTACACTGTTGTATTGGTCTAATATATTACTTTATCGTGCTTTAACCACCAGGGCTATTGATTAAAATAAATGCAATTATTGAGATAATATGATTCTTTGAGTATTTACAGACAGACAAATTGTAAAAAAGAAAAGAAAATCTGAATAAATGTTTAGAGGAGCATAAATGTGTGATGAGGATGAAAATTAATGAATCAACAACTTCCAAATTGTGTCACCCATCTGTGCATATAGCTGAAAGAGAGGAGGCAGAGGAATTGTTTTAGACTCCATCCCCAAAAACTGCCATGAAGTTGAGGCAACACAAACACAGCTGCATCTATAGAAAGGGTCACATGCTGCAGTTCACTGGGACTTAACATTGACAGTCCGGGACGTCTTTTTTATTAGTGGTACAGACCATATAGAAGCCCATATAGTGTAGTGACATGTAATAAAAATATGTTCCTCTCAGTTGGGCTGTCGTACATGGAGCTGGTCAAAGCTGACACACTCTCAGATAAGATAATGCTGCTATGAGCGCAGACCATGATATTATGGCGCACACATGTGGAGAACAGTGAGTTGGAAGGCTCATAATTCATCGGTGTGGGAAACACTGAAAAATGTGTCTGCTCCCCCCGGAAGTTGTGCAAGGTGAAAAACAGGCAGCGTGTTCGTCTCTGTCATCAGTCAATGTGCACAGTGTGAAGAGATGAGGCTGAGTCATGGACTTCCCACCAAGAGGAACACGTTACTGACAACAACGCACAGAACCGGTCCTTGTTTCCTCCATCAGCAGCATGTACCTTTATGTTTTACTGCGTTTACTATCGGGCGGTTAACTCAGCGAGGCTCATGAAAGCTTTGATGGATGTCAGAATAACCTTCATCTGGGAAGAAAGTTCGTGTTTGAGCTTTTGAGTTCTTCTTGGATGGCGCTTGTGGAATGCTTGTTTTCATCCCAGGATTCTTGTGTTTATCCATAAACCTGTCTGTTGCTTTCTGAGGTCTGATCTGTATACGCTTACTTCTCAGACGGAGCCTTTCTAAGGTTGCACAATCACATTTGTTATGTCAGACATTAGGAGTACCTCGGTCAAAATAATTACCCAAATGTTTCTAATGACGGCAAACATTTGACACCAACGATGTTTGCTGTTCTCTCTCTCTTCTGCTAAAAACTGTGGGAGATTTGCACTATACAATCAGAGGCTGCAAGAGTATAATTTGAAGAAATACAAGTATTATCGGCCCAAATGAATGTGGGTTATTGCTGGATACATTCTTCACGCACAAGTAAAAAGTACTTGTGTGAAAGCAGAAAGCTCCATATGGCATCCGGGTGATGATGGACCTTCAAGCTGTCAGTGAACATGCTTGATATTCCAATGGAGGCAATGATGGGGTTTATCAAGGTGAACCAAACTAATCAAACTGAAATGGACGGTTTCACACTTGGTTTTAAGGTTCAGGTTAGAATTAGGTTGAGGCTTAAGTTAGAGTTAGAGAAAGGTTTAGGTTTAGTCATGAATGCATATGGCGACGAGAGTCCTCACAAAGATGTAAGTACAAGGTTTTGTAATAAAGTTCAATCTGATTCTTGTGTGTTTTCCATTTTCAAGGACACACAGTCTCCTCATGTCAAGGGCTGCTGTGTGCATTTGTGTCAACCATCCGTTATCATTGGATAACTACTCCTCCTATGCAGCTCGTTCTCCATTGTCTTCAAAATAGCGCAGAGAAAGAAATAGTCCGGCGGGAACCTCCAGGCTGGCTGCTGTGACGCACGTGTGTCTTTTGTCCGCTCTCACTCTCCAAGAGCAGCACAAATGATCTCATATTATCAACAATTATGAGAGAATTTAGAGCTGTAAGTCAGACAGAAGGATTCACTACACCCTACGTCTCCACTGAGACGGGAGACTGTCCGTGTTGTCTGTGTCATCAGAGGGGTTGTTCCATGCGGGTCTGGAGACGCTGCACCAAGGTTGCACAAAGACGTCATGACTTTGATTTAAATGCCATTTTGCTTTCAGTGAGCAGTCGAGAGCATATTGAAGAGAAATGAATCAGGATGAGCATTAAGTAACAAGAACAACAAAAAAGCAGCTGTATGAAGGCATTCTTCATTGGTGTGTCTTCTCTCATCTCTTCTCAAGGCCTTGAATTAAACTGTAAAGTCGTCGTGTCAGAGATGCCCCTGAGGAGTCACTGCTATTCATGGACCAACAAAAATCTAATCTACAGAATTACCTGCAGATACATTGTCAATATAGGCAACTATTTACACAGCCTGGGAGAGAATTAAAAAAAGGGAGCTGGAAACAACAGTTGGACAAAAGCATTCAAATGAAGGTTGAAAATACGAGCATGCATGTAAAACAGGTGTGTGTTTCAAGCACTGTTTGCCAAGAGAACGGCTGCTCGGTACACAGAGAGAGGCAGAGGAAAAGGGAAGCTGGCAAAGTCTGTGACTCTTTACTTTATGATGCATTGGCGTATAACTTTGGTCAATGCCGGCCTAATCGGGAGATTAGCTGCTCCAGGGTTCACTTCACTGAGGTGATCTGGACTTCTTGAGGGTGTTTTCTGAGAGGTCATGAGAAGATTTTTTTTTTTAAACTGTGCTGTTCAAAACTATTGTTTGTTATTGGCCACTTTTCTCTTGTGAAAAGCCGGGTGGAATATCGTCAGGCCGCTAAAAGTCATAATAAAACAATCTGGGAGTTTGAAATCCTCCGGCTCACACCTCATAGACACATGCAGTCTGTTGCAGTCTCCATAAATGACTTCTGCCTGCAAACCCTCCCATCGTTACTACATTCACATTGTCAACATTAATCAGAATGACGATAACAGGCAGTGAACCAACTGTATTAAACCGGACATTACAGTCACGGCAAAGGTCATAACATTTAATTAAATGTCCTGCATTCAAAATTCTAGTTAAGTGAATGTACTTAAATTCAATATGCAGAGTTAACCCTTTCAGTTTTAATGTCATATATATATATTAATTGATTTATGCATTAAACAAGCTGCATTTTAATGGAGCTGGTCAAATGGAGTCCTAACCTATACTGGTTGGTAGTTTAATCAATAATAATGCATTATATTTCATAAAGTGATCGTACACATTGTATGTAAAATCGTAAGAGCCATGCACAGCCATAGTCCAGGTGTTGTCACTTGTTGCCTAATTAGACCTCCTGTCAGGACTGTGTACTCATGAGTGTTTGACAGTTCGCTGACATCACCTAACTTCCAGCATCGCTCCACCAAACGCCCACCTGACTGGAGGTCTAATCAGCCAAATTGAAAACACCTGTTTGCAGAGCTTTACTTAGCAAACTAACTCACTGTAGGCTATGCGTCAAAAAAAAACAAACATGTAATGGGCTGTAATTGCCCTCTGAAATGCAATGAAGTAGAGGTATGAAGTAACGTGACATGGACATACTCAAGTAAAGTAGGCTACAAGTACCCCAAAACGTGGAGTACTTGATTAAATGTACTGCTGTGCTTTTGACAGTATGCTACACTAGGGTAACATTAATTGTCAATACTTACCTGTACTATTTCAGTATAAATGTTTTTAAAACATCTTCCACCTCTGGATTTAGGTGAGTATGTGAAAGTAGAGAGTAGGCCTACACGTATTATGGTGAAACCCAAAGGACACCAGTGTTTAATACACTTTGCCAGCTTTCCTAAACATTAAACTGAACAGGCCCGTTTCAGGCATTGAGGGACGCTGCCCCCTGGTGGTCAAACACGTGTCAGGCTAAATGCTGCTAACCTCCTATTGGCTGAGGAAACGTGACGCGACGAGGGCCAACAAGGAAGTGAAACCAACGTAGGCTTTTGTTTTCGATTAATGTGACCAAAGTGCAGGTGTCTTAAAGTTTCTAGCTGCTATTTTAAGGTGCGTTTTATTCCATGTTCTGTCCTTTATCGGATTATTCTTCACAAACACGCGACGTAACTTCTTCACCGATGATGACTGTTGACTGTAAAGTGCTGCAGCTCACTGTAACTTGTGTTGACCATATGTTACTTCTTCCTTAGCAGATACAGACATGGCTGACTTTACCATAAACCCGTTGGTTTTGATTGGTGCCGGCTCGAGCTTTGCCTTCTCTGGCCTTTTCTATCATTTATACCAAGAGAAAAAAACAGAACTGAAAAAGCTGAAGGCAAGTAGCCTGCATCACGGTTCGTGTCCTGTGTGTGTGTTCACACAGCTCTAGTCTTGTACAGAATTTAAAAAACACTTATTGGATGTTTTTCTTTTAGGAAATACCCGTTTTCAAGCCTGATCAACATTTGGTCAGAGTGCTGAGAGCGTCTCCCCACAAGCGACTGCAGTATGTTGCAGTAGAAGGTACAAAGATAATTAACATTTTAGTAAATGCAGTTTTAAATGGGATCAGTCCCAGATAATTGACAGTTTCCTTTGTCTGTTTTGAGGCCTGGTGCAGGCAGACGGGGAGCCTCTGGCCAGTACGTTCGTCCCACGATGCTTTGGTGTGATTCAGAAGATCACAGTGGAGGAGCACTGGAAATACTGGAACTTCCCCACCAACTCGTGGTGCTTTTAATCTACAGAATAACACCGAAAAGGTGTCTCTCTTTGTCAATCTACCGGCCTGATAATAACAACTTGACTATCTTTCCAGGAATTCTCGGACAGCGAACAGAAAAGAAAGCAACAACTCTGTGCCTTTCAGCCTGGTCAGCCCTGGCGCCTACATCGCTGACTTGTACGTGAAGATTCAAAACCCTCTGGAGGCCTCTGGGTGCTTCCTGGACAGGGTCTACTACAAAGTGAGACGTGCCGAGGAGGGCTTGACGAACATGCTGTTGCAGGGCCTCAGCGGGGAGAAGCCGGTGGCGATGGAGGAGAGCGAGGAGCTGCTGCGGGTGGGGAGCACCCTGACCGGTTTCGGTGAGGTGGTGCTGGAGGGGGGTCAGGTGATGAGGTTGCAGGCCCCACAGGACGGCCGCAAGTACATCCTGGTGCCCATCGACCACAAGAGCTTCATGGACGGGCACGAGAGATCGGCCAGCATGTGGAAGGCGCTGACCGCCGTGACCGGCATCACAGGGGTTTCTCTTGTAGCCAGCGTTATTTACGGCCTCGTGGGGAATCGGGACGACAGATCGAAGTAGACTCGTGCATGTGGACGCTGCGTGTTGGGCGGCTTAAATGGCTGTGTGGCAGCTTTTTTTGGGGGGTCTCAAAACTGCCTCGGGTGTTTCTATCTTTAAATCCATAGAATCATCCTGATGCGGAGATAAGTTGTCAAATATTGAAGGAAAACATATTAGAAACATAGAAAGCACAATAGCATTTTAGGAAACTCAACAAAACTGTAAACAAATGAACAAAACAAGCTTTTTACTAAAGCGACAATAATTAGTTTGAAATAAGATGGAACACATTTATTATATATTACCACGTTGTTACTATCTTGTTGAAACTCTATACACCCAAATCCTACACCTGACAGTGGCAGTTCAGTCTGAAGACGATGATGCGAGTCTTGAAGCCTAACAGTCTACTTTATGTGGGGGGGGGATTGATGAAATCATCGTAGGGCTAATGGTGCACAGCAGCAGGTGGAGCTCCAAACCCAATCATGTGGCCTCTGAGCCGTCTCGTATTTGTTCTGCAGTCATTGAGCCATAAGTATTCTAAGAAGTGATCAAATGCACGTATTTAATGCGGGCTGTTTGACTATTAGATTTATTTGCTACTGTATAAAGGGAACATTTTATTTTTTTAATTTCTTTTTAATAAAATGTTGAAATCAGTAAGTTTACTGTGATGTAATCAATCATTTATTTTCACAATCTTTCGCTTTGATTGCAAGATTTTAACTGAACCCGATCAAAGGAACTATGGTTATTTAATCACTGTCGGTCTCCGGTCATCATGATCAGATGAGACTGAATTCAAATCCAATTTTAGGTGACTTTGACTGCATTTATTTAGCAGATATAATCTTTTACCTCTTTTTAGATCAGTTTGATTACTTCAGTCACTGTTCAGACAAAAAAAATGCTAAACACTGTTGTACACTTTAATTAATGTGTTTGTATTTAATCAACCTTAAAGCAACTGTTCTCTTGTATTAACTATTATAACACTATGAATGTTTGTGATGTTGAGAGATGATGCATCAGTCAGAGGGTCTTTCTTCTTTATTTGGATATTGACAACACACAGCCCTTACATGACGCAGCACTGTGTGATTAAAATGTATGTCGGCCTGAACCTTACAGAGAACATCCTGCTGGATATTAGTGGTAGAAAGCTGCTGTGGAGGGCAAAACCAACTGTCGGAGTCATTTTTATCCAAACAATAATTTAACTTTCACAGAGTTGTCCTTAAGCGCTCCTCATTACGCTCCTTCCCCCTCGGAAGACTCCTCGGCCTCCTCCAGCCACTGGATGAACTTCTGTAGCTGTTGGAGATAAACAAGACATTTTTATATATACTTTTTTTTTTTTTCAAAAAATAAATGATCATTTGAAAACCCCCACCCGTGTGAATAATGTCTTTATCTTTTTTATATATAACTGATGTTATTCTTCTTTCCTTGAAAGTCTGGTTTGGTCCCCCCATGCATAGTTTACGTTCATATTTAATATTGTCTTCCTCTGGGCAGTTTTAAATAATTCCCTAATGCATTGTATCACACCATCCAAACGTTAACCCTTCATTCATAACTGTGAAATGACGTAATAGACGGCGACCCGTGTGACCCAGCTCCCTCTGTACCTACCCCCTGGTTCTTGCGGAGCTGCCTGCTCTTGTCTGTGGTGGCTCCCTGCGAGAACCAGCGTAGTATCGTCTCCTCCTCCAGGATCTCCAGTTGGTACATGTTCATCAGGATCTGGATGGGGGGAGAGAAAAACACCCTCAGCACCAGGTAGTCCAGGCTTGGTGAACGCAGAGAGCAAGCTGCAGAATACTTTTTCTCGTGACCCTGAGTTCAAGCAGGCTGCTGAATAGGTAGTGTGGATTTGACCCTGACCTTGACCATGGCAGCCCAGTGGCTCTCCTGCTCCAGGAAGTGCTCCTCAAAGGCAGACAGACAGTCCAGATAGTCCTGTGCTCTCTTCACGTAGTTCTTAAACACCGGCGCCCACGTCTTCAGTAACTGCGAGATGGACAGAGACAAAAAGTGCAAACTAAAAATTGAAGATCTTCACTTCCACCGTGCCGACGCTGGACACACAAGACGTATTT
The DNA here is from genome assembly GCA_023566465.1 of Cottus gobio. Lineage (NCBI taxonomy): Eukaryota > Metazoa > Chordata > Actinopteri > Perciformes > Cottidae > Cottus > Cottus gobio. The sequence goes on from CM042230.1 coordinate 18,456,544, forward strand.
ACCGGTAGAAGCAGAGCGACGTATTGTGACGGGGTAAGCTGCGGGCCCTGCTGCTGGAAAGGGTACTCCAACACCACTCGGGTTAAAATCTGCATCACTTCTTTCAGACAGATGTTGTAGGCGTACCTGAAGAGAGCGAGAAAGTGTCAAACTGAATGTGCGAAAAATGGCCACTTTAGACCTGCGGGCAGTTTTAAGTCCTTCCTTCCTTCCTTCCTTCCTTCCTTCCTTCCTTACTTTAGAGAGTTGATCTCAAGCACGAGATTGTCGCAGCTGATGTTTTCCTCCAAACCTCTCTGCAGAGTCCCGAGCACCTCCATCTGGAAGACTGCAGATGGACGGACCAACGAACAAGAGTCAGAGAGGAGGAAGTCTCAAAGCCAAACACACAACAGAGGCTAAAGTCCTCACGCATTAAAATAAAGAAAATAGGAGGCCAGAGAGACTTCAATATTGTGACCAATGCTCACCCTATTTTCTGGGTTTATTTCCTATTCATTTTTACTAGAAAGCCTAATACTGATGTGCAAGATAAGATAGCTGAGCTGTTTACCCTGGAATTAATACTAAATTACATAGTTATTTGCAAGCGACTTCCTTGGAGATTACTAGGAATTTATAGCAATTTAGAATTACATGATTGAACTTGAGACCAAAGTGGAAATTATTTATCCTAATTTACCTCAAATAAAGGCAACAAAAGATGATGAGTATCATAGTTTTCGTGTTTTTGTTCTGCGGTAGAGAAATGTTCCTGTGAGCACAAAATGCTTGTTTCAGGGAAAATAAAAATTCATGTTAAATGACCTCCAGATTTTCTTTTATGAAATTTGTCGAAAGGTTTTAACAGCTGTTGCTTAGCAGCTATTGACAGCAATCAGTGTGTGACAACGCTAAAACAATATGTTGATTAAATCAATAACTGACATTTAAAAGACAAGAGGTCAAGAGGTGATTCTGTGATGCAAATGATAGCTAGTTGCATCCTTTAAGTGATTAATACATTTCATTTAGATAGTGATTATCACAGAGTGATCAGAGTAATGTAATGATCGCTGTTTTGTTGTTATTCTGTCTCTTGGAGCCAGTAGGGGGCAGTCATGTGGTTCCACAGACTGGTGAAATCAACGGACTCTCACCTTTGACATCATCCATCTCCGGGGAGGGGATCACCGGGTCGTCAGGGTCATCGGGCTCGCTGTCCTCACTTTCACTCTCGGGGTCAGGATTCAACACCAAACCTGTTGCACAGGAAACAAAAGCCAGGCTGCTGGGACACGGACCATAGCACCAGGGGGAATGGATCACTAAAATTAAATTAACAAGCCAGTCGCCGCGCTATCTTACCCCAGAGGCACTGCGACAGCTCTTCGTCCTCCGTGTCGTCCAGACTGCCGGCCTTCCAGATGTAGCCTTTCCCCTGTGCGCCGACCTCTGCTGGGTTAAACGCTGGAGCACCGAAGGACAACAGCTCATTACCACAGAACATTTAACCATTGTGTGTATCAGTCACGTCAGTACACACTCAATACACACCTTTCAGTTTGGTTTTGTCTTTACTGTGACCAACCGCGGCATCGTCACTCAGAAATTCATCATCATCCTCCTCTTCCTCCTCGTCTGGATGGTGCATGGACACCACAGTGCCCTCTGGTATAGATGTGTTTGGTCCAATCACCACCTTGAAAACAGTCCCCAACAAATTAAGTGATGAGACAGAAAGTGTGTGTGTGTGTGTAAATATATACACACATATACACATACACACACTCACCTAAAGGATTATTAGGAACACCATACTAATACTGTGTTTGACCCCCTTTCGCCTTCAGAACTGCCTTAATTCTACGTGGCATTGATTCAACAAGGTGCTGAAAGCATTCTTTAGAAATGTTGGCCCATATTGATAGGATAGCATCTTGCAGTTGATGGAGATTTGTGGGATGCACATCCAGGGCACGAAGCTCCCGTTCCACCACATCCCAAAGATGCTCTATTGGGTTGAGATCTGGTGACTGTGGGGGCCATTTTAGTACAGTGAACTCATTGTCATGTTCAAGAAACCAATTTGAAATGATTGGAGCTTTGTGACATGGTGCATTATCCTGCTGGAAGTAGCCATCAGAGGATGGGTACATGGTGGCCATAAAGGGATGGACATGGTCAGAAACAATGCTCAGGTAGGCCGTGGCATTTAAACGATGCCCAATTGGCACTAAGGGGCCTAAAGTGTGCCAAGAAAACATCCCCCACACCATTACACCACCACCACCAGCCTGCACAGTGGTAACAAGGCATGATGGATCCATGTTCTCATTCTGTTTACGCCAAATTCTGACTCTACCATCTGAATGTCTCAACAGAAATCGAGACTCATCAGACCAGGCAACATTTTTCCAGTCTTCAACTGTCCAATTTTGGTGAGCTCTTGCAAATTGTAGCCTCTTTTTCCTATTTGTAGTGGAGATGAGTGGTACCCGGTGGGGTCTTCTGCTGTTGTAGCCCATCCGCCTCAAGGTTGTGCGTGTTGTGGCTTCACAAATGCTTTGCTGCATACCTCGGTTGTAACGAGTGGTTATTTCAGTCAAAGTTGCTCTTCTATCAGCTTGAATCAGTCGGCCCATTCTCCTCTGACCTCTAGCATCAACAAGGCATTTTCGCCCACAGGACTGCCGCATACTGGATGTTTTTCCCTTTTCACACCATTCTTTGTAAACCCTAGAAATGGTTGTGTGTGAAAATCCCAGTAACTGAGCAGATTGTGAAATACTCAGACCGGCCCGTCTGGCACCAACAACCATGCCACGCTCAAAATTGCTTAAATCAACTTTCTTTCCCATTCTGACATTCAGTTCAGGAGATTGTCTTGACCAGGACCACACCCCTAAATGCATTGAAGCAACTGCCATGTGATTGGTTGATTAGATAATTGCATTAATGAGAAATTGAACAGGTGTTCCTAATAATCCTTTAGGTGAGTGTGTATATACATACATACATACATACATACATATATATATATATATATATATATATACACATACATACATACATACATACATACATACATACACATACATATATACACATACATACATACATACATACATACATACATACATACATATATCCAAGTTAGCTCTTTGCCGACATGCAAAGTTCTCCAGTGGAGCATTAACATTTCAAAGAGTTTATATGTGCTGGCTAATAAGAGTTAGCGGCTGAAACAGTTGTCATGTCTGACTGAGTTAATATGTCAATTTAAAATGTTAGTCGCTGCATTGTTGAGGTTTCAGTTGAAGTGAAAGTGCTGAGAACATTTGAACTGGTAATTTAAGGATATTCACAGAACGTTGCATTAGCTAATTGACCTGAAAAAGAATACATAAATAATGACAATCACTTACATTATATGCCAGGACACACTGTTTGTTCAGCTTCACGCCTTCTTTGATCTCTGCCTTGTCGCAGACCACAGACTGGCTGATCACCACGTTGCTGGCAATGTGCACATTACTCCAGATGTAGGCATGGTCCAGGGTTACATCGTTACCTGTTGTGTTAAAAAAAGAAAGAAAAAAGGTTGTACTGAGAACACCACTTTTATTACGTGCTTTTCGTGACGGACGCTGGAGGTCGGAGAGCTCACCTATGGTGCAATTGTTACCGATGACGCTGTTAGAAATGTAACAGTTGGCGCCGATGCTCGTGTCGGAGCCGATGAGAACGTTCTCCTCCATCTGGCTGCCGTGGCCCAGGCTGACTCCGGACCCCCGGTAGACGTTGTGGCGCGAATACGTGCAGCTTCGTCCCTTCTGATCGATAAAGTTCGCCTCGGGGGTGAGCGGGTAGACCCACCGCCGCACGAGGTCAGACGACACCGAGTCATACATGAGGAGGTTGGACACTCGGGCGCCGTAACCATCCTTGGTGACGTGCATGTGTATCTGGTTGCCCAGAATCTAAACAGAAAAAGCAATCAGTTATGCACCGAATGACGTCTGTAGAATAACATGATCCCAATTTAAAAGGAAAAACCGCTGTGGCGGCGCCATACCTCTTCATTGACCAACATCCCTCTGACAAAGTCATTCCTAGTCTGATAGTCAAAGTTGTCGGTAAAGAGCTCAGCAACCTGAAAGAGGAAAGTAACACTTGTTACATCACCCACTAACGGTCAGATCAATAGCTCCCGTCTGTGTGTAAGAACTAACCTGCGGGGAGCAGATACTGATGTGACAGTCCAGGAGGTCGTGTCTGATTTCAAACTCGTCGCTTCCGTTGTGAAAAATGTTCTGCAAAACAAACGGGAGTGACTGTCAATCACCAATCCCCCCCCAAAAACCAAGCAAGTTAAAGATGTGGCAAAATGTGCCACTCCTACCATGGGGAACTGCAGCCTCTTCAGCCCTTGGGTCTTCTGGTAGTGTAAGATCCGCTGGCTCCTGCTGTCCATAGCAACAATGACATCATCTTCCTCGCAGCGGGACTTGTGACCCGGCGAAGATTCCTTGAACACCATCGTCATCACCGAGATGTTCTTCTCCATCTTACGACGATATCTGTGCACAAGACAAAATGACACAAAGTAGTACAATAGCACAGATGGTGATAGTCTCTCCGGACTATATTAATATCAAAGACTTATCTTATACCTGTGCTCGTGCAGTGCCGCACTGATGTCAATATTCGAGACCACATCTCCGTAGACCAGCACGAAGTCCGACCGCAAAAGGGACTTGGCATCCACGTCCCGGAGCACGTCCCCGAGGGAGCGGTACAGTTCCGAGGTGATGATGTGGACCGTGTTTGGAGATGTGGGTCGGCACCACTTTGACTTCCTGTCAAGACACAGAGAAAAGTCACATCATCTGTCACTGATGACGATGAACACACGCAGCGTTAGTGGAAACTCACAGCAGGTGTTCCTTGATTTGACTGGCCATCCAGCAGCAGAAGACGAACGTCTCCTGCACCCCGGTGGACGTGAGGAACTCCATGGTGTAGTCGATCATGGCGACGTTGCCCAGCGGCAGCAGAGCCTGTCGTCATTGAAAGAAAGAAAAACGTGACGGATGTCAGAAGTAGAAGTGTGAGTAGCTGTCCGGCGTCAGGGGTGGAATAAGACCCTCACGCGCACAATTAACAAAACCAACCCAACTGCTCTAACAGAGGCTCAATGGTGACGCGTTTAGCTTCATTATAACGGTGTCTCCTCGGTGTCGGTGCAGCCCTGTCACTGTTTACAGCATGGACGTTAGTTAGCGAACCATTGGCGCCGCCGTTAGCATAGCTCGATGCCTACCCTCGGCTGGTCTTTGGTCACCGGGAAAAACCTCCGGTTGAAGCTGTCGGCGACTAAGACAGCCTGCAGCGGCTTCTCCTCTTCCTCCTGCTCATCGGCACCCTTTCTGCCTGAAAGGCCAGCGCCTGAACGACTCTGTTTTCCTCCTCTACCGGCCATGTTTGACTCCCAGGTGGTAGCCGACTCTGTCGTCAGACTCGGGTACGGCGGCAGCGGAGGGACAATCCTCCTTCGTGGTTGTAGTGAAGTTGGTTTTCGCACGTTGCAGGATTCATTGTGCCTTTGTTTACATTGTTTAGATTCCAACTATTTACTTTGTCTGGGGTATTACACGACAATCCCATTATCAACTAAAATGTATATATTGCTGTAACCTTACAGTATTGAAAACAACTTTGTAAATATATTCACAACAGTTTCAGATAACATTAGTTTACCTATTGTATTGTATATGAAATTAAACAAAGGTTCAAACTAAAGTAGTGTCCATGTCAGAACATTTTGAAAATGCTTATCATGGAGTCCCTTAAATATTTGACTAATTCTCCCCCCCCCCCCCCCCCCCCAAATCCTAACTGGAATCCATATATATATATAGAAATACTCTAAACAGATATTGTTTTTGTCTTGACTGGTCTTTTGCTGCATCAAATTTATACTACATATATTAAATTGCAGTCAACCCACATAAGAGGAAACCCCATTTCAAAAAGAAAATTCAAAAATTCAAATGGCAAAATAAATGTTCTATTGTAAGAGAGCTGGTGGCCTAGCGGAAGTGTAAAGATACCGATGAGTTTTATGGCAGCAGAGAATAGTCACACAGTACATCACTCCCAGTCATACTGAATCTCAGAGATGTGTGATATGAATTATATTTTAATGAAAACATGTTGTTGCCGAGATTCCCCATCACTGGTTGACACACAAGATTCTCTCGAACGTGGTATTTCTCAGGATGACTTTATTGCAGAAGAACTCAGCAACTGAACATCTGAACCAACACGTTTAACTTCATCAGAGACAAAAGCATCTGGCTCCTGCCGTCCAACAGCTTGGGCAAGAACCTTCATTCACTGTTCTGTGAAAGCTCAACAGTTTTTCCATTTTGTCCACAGCCACCTCGAGTACAATACGCTGCCAGAAAAAGACTATTGGTGTTGTTTGGTTATCTTCTTGGCATGCTCCAACACCGAGTCATAGCACTGGGTTTTGGATGTCCAGGAAGCTGGAATTCCCTCAAATCCAATCTGTGAGAATTCAAATAGCACATTTTAGAAATCATCAGACAGGCAATGCTGATATAATAATAAATATAACACGTGTAAGATTAGCACAGTCATACCTGGGCCCCAAGACAGGCTCCAATGAAGGACCCTCGGCTACAGGTGCATCCCCCGCAGCTCATGGTGTCTCTGACAGCCTGCTCATAGTGCTTGGCCGTCAGGACTCCATGTAGCGCTGCTTGGAACGCACCGGGCAAACCTGAAAGAACATCAGCAGCAGATGTGAATGAAGTGAAGATACTGTAACTGGTGGTCTCAGGATTTGTCTTGCCTGAGTCATGGTAGGTATTCAAATTCTGATAAAAGAGGTTCAAACGAGCTTTGTGAGGATACCTCATGTGTTTGGAAACACAGTGGGGATCAGCTCCTGGGGAGTCTTTGATAGATTATCCTTCACCTGATGAATGTGCCCTGGAATCAATCAGAAGATGGTCAACTCATAGACAATCAAACATTATTGCATATTTTTTATTTAGTAACGACTCTGTATATAATCGCACAAAATGAGGAAGGGTGGACCCTTTAAATCACATGACTCGGCCCCATGACTTTGGTGTAGTGGAGCAACAAAGCGGCAGGCCCCACATACCAATAATTGCTTTGTCCAGATCCTGGGGCTGCTTTCTGTTCGGGTCACTGAGCTGCTCGAGCACCGCGTCCAAGGCTTTGGGATCAGGACCGTTCAGGATGAAATGCTCCAGGAACCTGGGGAAATAAGTCAACGTACGTACATTTGTTGACAGTCCCATGTTCGTCCTTTTATACTGCCATCAAGTTTCACTGCATTGAGCGTGTCATTGCATTGAAGATTACATAATTTACATAAGCAGAACTATTCCTACTGGTTACATGGTGAAATGTCTTTGTATCTGATGTGCCTTCCATCCCAGATTCAGAAATTAGTTGTATTATAAGTAACACACATTTTTTATTAAACATACTGACCTTGCAGCTGCTAGGGTCTCTGCCACACATGCATCATTGTTCTGGGTGACGCGGACTGCCTGCTCAACCTTTTCCAGCATGTCTGGCTTTCCTGCATAAAAAGCCACTAGAGGTGCCAGTTTGGCAATTCCATCAATCTGACAGTCGTTCTCACAGCCTGCGGGAAATACAACGCATTAGTTAGAGCCGCTCCCCTCCGTTACGTCTTCAGCTATTTTGTTATGAAATTACCACGGATCTACCCGTCTCCTCTTTGCCCGCATCCATATTCTTCAGGAAGCTTTTCAAACTCGCGTGTCTCCACGGCCCCTCGATGGGCAGTTGAGGTCTTGGCCCTGTTGTAAACGAGGACAAGCGCATCATCAGAATAATTAATTAATTAAACTAAATTAATTCAACTTAATTAATTAAACACACAACAAACTTCTCCACTTCTGCTGGATAGTTATCCTACCTCCTCTATCTCTGTAAGGGTCGTTGACAGGCGTGTCATACTCTGATCCAGGACCAAAGAATTTCAGGGTCCGCTGCTTTAGATCGTCAACATTTAGACCTGGCCACGTAGGTTACATGAATTAGACACAGGGCAAACGTAAAACTCACACTGTGAAGTCACACAGCTGTATTTTTCTACCGGGTCGATAAGAGGAAGAAGCAAGCCTACCCCCACATGCAGACAGGGACTCCAGCAGAACAACGGCCTGGTCCCCGTAGCAGCTCTGCTGGCCCGTCTGCCTCCTGTAGAAAGGGTTGGCTGACTCGGGGCAGAACTCAGGGTTTGGATGCTGAGCTAGAATCCCCTGCAGCTTCTGGAGGTCATACACCCAGTGGAGGGGCTGTGCTGTAGGAAGGAGAGACCCCAGGTTCATCTAATGACTAGCTGAGTTTAGAAAAGGCACGACAACATGCACAAAACCACTGCACATAGGCAGCAGAATAGTGCCAGTGGATGTTAAGGTAGTGAGACTTTGGTTAAAAACATAACAATCAACTTTAAGAGTATTACAACAGGGGGTAGGAGAAGGAACCCTTTTTATTGACCTTAATACATTGTGCTGACCACATGACACACCACACCACTACATTTCGACAGACTTTCACCATCGTTACCTGCTGCATCCGCAACTGCCGATCCTACGATGGCTCCTATTGCTCTGTTGGCCAGAGATGCAGCCATCTGTAAAGCCCTGCAAAGTAATAATGGCATTTAGGAGAATTGTTATTATTTGCTGATTAAAATTTTAAAAAAAAGTTATTATTGCAATTACAGCTGAAACACCAAACCCTCTCTAAAGGGATGTTTTGCAGCTGGTCTCTGTTTCCCATCATTGTAAACTGAATGTCTTTGGGATTTTGGACTGAACAAGAGTTGCAGTACCACGTCACCTTGAGCTCTGGGAGTTGTGTATCTCACTATTCTGTGACAGTTTACATAACTAAAGAGCATCGATTAACCCCAAATAATGATCTCTATTAAAGTATACCTGCACCACAGATATATTAATCTATTGCAGTGATCTGCACTCTGCTCCCTCCTCTGTGATCTCTGCCTGTCAGCCTTCGCTGCTGGCAGCCGCGTGACTTTACCGCAGCATTGTTTACCACCGTGCCGAGGAGCGGCAGCGCCGCTAGTTAGCACAAGCTAACTGACGGCCGCGAGACGTTGACTGTAGGCGGACGTGAAGAAGCCTTACCTCAAACTCTACTGTAACGTTGTATGCACGCACTAATACTGACAAGTCGCACTTTTCACACGTTACTCATGCGTGAAGGGACTTCAGTCAGCAGTGTTCCTAAAACATGTTATGAAAGGTTGTAGCCCCGCCCATCGGGAAGGAAGAATATAGCCCCGCCCCTCTCTCTGGGCACACTTTGACCAACATTGTATTTGTTAATGATTCTGTAAAAGTTGTAACACACGTACGCTTTCAATGCTTCAGCGTCACATTGGATGCATTAAATATTGAACTCTGCCCCATGCTGACACCCCCCCTACTCCCCAACCACCTCCACCCACAAACCCATCTCCTCGTCATCTCCCCCCACTGACCAAAGACTCTACACCTGCACTCAAACACTTTTGAACTGTCTGCACTAAAAACTGAGCATTGCACTAGTCTAGTAACGTTAGGCAGCTACTGTTTATTATTATTATGCACTATTTAACGTTCACTCAATCTGTATTACTTAACTTATCATATGCCCATTTGCCTTTTGTAAATTATGTTTATAGTTCCTGCTTATAGTCTACCTACATTTAATGCACAAATCAACCTGTATAACATGTACATATTACCGCAATCAATCTGTATATCCCGTACCTATATCACTAACTTATTATCTGTAAAATACTTATTATTATTATCTGTATATTGGTATTTACTGCTATTGCACTTCTGGTTGGATGCTAAACTGCATTTCGTTGCTCTGTACTTGTACATGTGTAATGACAATAAAGTTGAATCTAATCTAATCTAATTAAATACACGATGAATACAATACAGCTGTGGTCATGTGATGAATGTCACAGGTTACACATTGAATACCCCAAATAAGAACTTCAGTGTAAAGTATCTAAATCCAGCATTCAATTGCAATAGGTAATTAAACCTTTTTAAAATAGCAGCATTTATGGTGATACTCTCATCACAGGGCTCAGATGGGCTCACAGAGGACTCTCATGGGCAACTGGATTAGGATTTGAGTTACAGTTACTGACCATAGCGCCGCCTGCTGACCAGCAGAGGTAACTGCTGCAGAAAAGAGTGACCGGAAATGATCAACGTCCTCTTGTGGACAAACCATCACATAGAAACTCTCTACCAACTGCAGGACACACACACACACACACACACACACACACACACACACACACACACACACACACACACACACACACATACGTGTAGATTCATGATGGCAAACACATTCATGTTATTTTATAATAGCACCAACATGACCTCAAAAATATGGGGATAAAACAATTGCTAGATTATATTGGATTAAAGAGGGCCAAGATGCTGGTTGCCATGTAGGTACAGGGTTTATTAAAATACCACAGCAGTATTGTATTACTATTTGAGCCTCTGTTCTCTGCACATATAAGGGTAAATCCACAGTGAAAGCAGTTGCAAAAAAAGCAGTTGCATTGCTCTTGACCGAGCGGGTCAATGATGCACAGCAGGTGTTTTCAATCACCATCAAAGTTAAAACACCTGCTATGCTTGAAACGGGGCACGATAGCCATTTGCTGGAAAAGCACAATATTACATTCTGTAGGTGGTTGCATAGCAAATAGTAAACTGGAGTGTCTGAATACAACTGTTTTTTGGGAGGTGGGGGTGAAATCACATGTGTGAAATGGCTGAAATATATTCTCAGTTCACCCATTGTGTCTGATTTAGGACAAGGAAAAGGGTCCTGGAAGCTGTGACTGTAAATTGTGTAAATGAATCCCCCGCCCCCATTCATTTTATGATATGTTTACAGTCACACGGTGATCCACAGTATAGTTTTATATTACATAGTTACTGACACCCCCATGTAACCCACCCCCCTCTAACATGACTACCACACATACAGTCTGTGCATCCGACAGCGACTCCCTTCGAACAGAATCTTTCCTGCTTCAACCCTCCCGGCTGCATGTCCTGCCACCGGAGAGAATTGTGCGTGTGTTTTGGGAGTATTACGATTCCATGTAGTCTCTATTTAAAGATTACCGCTTCCCTTTCAATCAGTAAAGTAATATCACATCATCTCGAGCACACATGCTGCACACATTGCGCACGACACTTGTGTACTGTATGTACCAATGGAACCCCCCTCCATCCAAAAAGAAAAGCCAAACATGGCCCCTCGTCTAAAACTCTACGTTTCACTTTCTTCTTGAGTCAGGGCTAAGTGACACCTATTCACTGAATCCTCAGCAGGTGCACCACCCTCTCCTCTCTCCATGTCCCCGAGTGACCCGGCACCACATTCTAGCGCTGCGCCGGTGCCAGCAACAGCAAATTAGACACCGGCACCCCCTGCCTGATATGTACTTCTGTGTCCCACATCCATTATTTTTAGCTGGGATGCTCCTCCATCTACACTTAATATGGGAAAAGAGTGCCTCGTATTTGCTGCCACCTCTAAATCCATCAGAATGTATCACTGTTTCTTCAGTTGGTGCAAAGCAGCTCAACACACACACACACACACACACACACACACACACACGCATCCCATCCTGCTTTATTTCTTCTTTCCTTACTTTTGCACCATCTCTCTACACCTCTGTCCCTGTCTATGGGGAGAAAGAAATCAGGTTGGTCCTCATCTCCTCACTCCACCCACTTGTACAGGTTGGAAACACACACACAAGTGCACACACACACAAATGCACACACACACACAAGCGCACACACAAGCGAACACACACACACAAAGCTGTCACCCCAGCAACTCCATTGGCCCCCACCTCATCTCTCCCGATTACACCCCACGTAGACATGTACTTGCACCTATGTCAAACTTAGCCCAACCCCTCCTGCACCCTGTGCCCCACTGCCAGTTACCCATGTGAGGTTTTTAATAAGGTGGATGCAAGAGTTGGTCTTGCTCTCTTCTGGGTGACGCGGATTGGAAGGGGTTCTCTATACTTTTACCAAACTGTTCAGGTTTTTTTTTTTTTACTTTGCAAAACTGTAAATACATCTTACATCCTAGAGAGGAGCCATGAAGTGGACCTCGGTGCTCGTGGCAGTCTTGCTGTCCTTTGGGGCACTATCACTGGGCAAAGAGAGCTTGGACTTCCCAGAGTACGATGGCAAGGACCGCGTGCACGACCTCAACGCCAAGAACTATAAGTCCGTGATGAAGAAGTACGATGTCATGGTGGTGTACTACCATGACCATCCCGGATCCAGCCGCGTCGCCCAGAGACAGTTTGAGATTGAGGAGTTGACCCTTGAGGTGGGTTGAGTTGGGGACTATGGGTAGAATAAGGAGGATAGCGTACTGATGGGAAAGCTGTATAACTAGTGCTGGATTCATAATGCAGAGCACGGAAACGTGACGCAGTCTTGAACTCATAGTCGCTGTACAGAGTTTGGTTGGAGGTTGTATGTATTTTTGATCTAGTTTAATTTGATTTGGTTGCACAGAATTTGCCAGAATACTGCTGCTAGAGGAATTAAGCTTTGAATTGAAAATGTAATAATAGATGTTTAGTCATAGTAAAGGTGTAAGTGAGTGGTTACAATGAAAAGAAAGAGAATATTTGGCAGCAAAGGCATCTTCTGTTTTGCAAAATTTAAAATGTGTTAAATGTGAAATTGAGCACAGAGGGCGTTATCTTGAGAAGATGATGCTGCAAGGTGGAAAATAGCTTGTCTCTATTCAGAAACGCTGATTGGTGAAGTCGCAAAAATGTGTCACAAGCCTGCTGTGTGTCGTCAGTGTCATCTAAGACCTGAGCTGTGGATATCATGTATTCTGGCAAAGGCTGAGCTTGTGTACAGTGTGTGTGTGTGTGTGTGTGTGTGTGTGTGTGTGTGTGTGTGTGTGTGTGTGTGTGTGTGTGTGTGTGTGTGTGTGTGTGTGTGTGTGTGTGTGTGTGTGTGTGTGTGTGTGTGTGTGTGTGTGTGTGTGTGTGTGTGTGTGTGTGTGTGTGTGTGTGTGTGCCTCTATCGGTACCTCAGGCCCCCTGTCAGCCTGGATACTCAGCAGGTTCATCACATTCCTCACAGAGAGACATTACATCATCATTCAGCAAGCTTTCAGTGTCAGCTCACATACGGATCAAACCCCAACTGACCTGGGGTCATATTACTTAAAAAAAAGAATCTCAAATGTCACATACTCCTATGTGCATTTTTCAAGAAAAGTTCTATTTGCATTTCTTGTCCTTCTTGTGCACACATTTTAGATTGGGCCAAAAGAACGACCTGCCCGGATCTCAAACTTTATTTTACACACAATTAATATTGTTTGAATAAATACTGGTCTAATGGCTGCTGTGAACTTAGGAGTGATGACAGATCTTTGTAATAGATACACTGAATCGTGTAGCAACCACATTTTAAGGCGTTTGGCTCGGCCACTACACAGTGTATAATAAAGGCGGCTTACTTTGAAACTTTATGCATTGTTTGTTATGTTTCAGGAGAGCCTCAAGCATTGCCGAAGGGCTCCTTTTAGAATCGTCTTGCAAAACAGGCACAATTATAGAAGGGGAAGCATGAATACACACTGCTCCCCCTGGCATATCACATCCCATCAACAGCCTCTCTTATGGGAGCCTTAGGGATCGGTCTCGAGGCTGGAGGCCAGCGCTGGAGGTCCTGGCTCCGGTAGTGCACCCTCAGCTCTGCGCTGTGATTGACACTTGAAGTACTGTACTTGTCAGCGGATCCCAGAGAGCAGAGCATCGCCGCCACCTCGCCAAAATAGTCCCTGGGCTGGTGTGGCTTCTGGTGCTATATTTATCCTGAGCTGCTTTTGTGGTGGGTCAAGCTCCCCGAAGGCTTGCGTTTCTCCTTATGAATGTATTATGATTTACATTTAATGAGGATGTATTAATAGTAACAGGGAGCAGCAGCAAAGGCCTCGAAGTTAGTGAACGGTTTGGAGAAATATGACATGGTGGAAGCAAGGAGGTCATAATTAAGTGTACATAGCTAAGGGGGCCCTAACTGTGTGATGGCGGTCTACTGTGTTAATGCTAAATAATTTTGTTAATAATAAATGCACGGTTTTATTTTTATTGCTCACTGTCCATGAATACATTATACAAAGTTGATGCATATAAGGATGTAAAAACGGTATGACAATGTATGAGGAGAAATAGTTTGTCATCAATAGGAACAGGAAATTATATTGTATCATATTCTGTGTTCATATTTTTGCCATATATATGGCCATGTTGTACTAGTGAACAGGAACAAAATGGCAGTATTTAAGAAAACATTTACATGTATTTAAGCTGCAGAGCATTTTGCATGTTTTGCTTGCTGATTTAGCTATGAAATCCCATCCGAGTTACTCAGGACGTTGGTCTGACTTTACATGTAGTTAAAGAGATTCAGTTACTCCAAAGACATTATATCAGCCACATTACAGCAGATACACCACGGTCTAACAAGTCTGCATGTTTTACACTTGGAGGACAAGTAGAAATTAAGCTATGACATTGCTTTTTATATATTTTTCTTTTTAACTGCAGAAAAAATGATGTCACCAGATAATTGAATTTATTTATTTTACACATTTGAATCCAGATAAACAACCTCTAATGTTTCTGTGAAATATTATTTGATGTTATTATGTTTTTATTTATCTGTAGTATACCTCTTAACTGCAGACTTAAGTATTGGTTTTATTCAAATGTTCACACAGGAAAATGGAAAATAATTAGAAAATGATCAGCATAAATACCCAGTATTTTTTTCCACATCTTTTTTTATTACAATTTATCTCCAAATGTATCCTTTAGTTGCTTGGATAGTATGAAGCCTTACTTACCTCAATAGCTTTCCCTTTAAAGGCTTTTTTTAGCCTACTTAAATACCAAGAGGGTGAGGTCTGCAATAAAATATAGTTAAATTCAAAATAAGCTACACAGTCACAGTGAAACTAAATACTGTCCCTAAAGACTCAATGTGCTTCTTTTTATATATATATATAATTTTAGGTGTATATACTTTTGCACTAAAGATCTATTTGCATGTATTCTAATTCACCTGCTGCTGAGCTACAAACTCACTAACTAAGCAGCTTCACTGTGCCCCACCCGTCTGCAAACAATCTAAACAAAAAACAAGAATGTTCTGGTCCACAACCTGCAAGACAGTGCGGTTAATCAAACTATTTATGACAGTTAAAGCAGCTGCTCAAGATCTCTGACACCAGTGTGTGTGTGTGTGTGTGTGTGTGTGTGTGTGTGTGTGTGTGTGTGTGTGTGTGTGTGTGTGTGTGTGTGTGTGTGTGTGTGTGTGTGTGTGTGTGTGTGTGTGTGTGCGTGCTTACGTGCGTGCGTGTGTGCGTGCATGCTTTTTACCATTCAAACACACTGACACAACCTTCGAACCACTTCCTCAATGCCTTCTGTCTGTGAACGTGGCCGTGCCATTGGTGGAACCAACTGTCCGTCATGAGGTTCAAGTTTCATACAGATTTAGAAAGTGCTTGAGCAGCGCTCTGAAAAGCAGGCTTTTAAGGTAATGAAACTACTGAGTGAGACAACTTTGTCAAAATGGTACAAATGTGCGCGGGACATTGCACACTAGTGCAGGCTTGTGCATGATTTATGGGCTCACACTGAACTGCCATACCATGTCCTATATATGACAGTGTCTTTGTCTTACAGCTTGCAGCCCAGGTCCTGGATGAGTTTGACGATGAAGATATCGGAGTCGGCCTCATTGATGCAAAGCACGACAAAGTCGTGGCAAAGAAATTAGGTAAACCCTCGGCAACGTGACTGCAGACGCCTATAACTTAACCTATAGCACAAAATGAGAGCGGCCACTATCAGCGTCTCAGCCATTTGTCAGAGTCAAACTATAATAGCTACGATGTTGAATTAACCGGTCTAGAGATACTGCAGCCTGTATATGTGGCCTGCTTTACTTTCATGTCACTGTAAAACAAGTAATCGGCCACGCCCTGAGCTGGCACTGCACTAAGCGTCAAGAGATGTGGGAAGGATGAGGCCAACTTGTCAGCATATGTGACCTTTGCTTGGGGCGGGGCTTCTTCTCTTTTTCCACAGGCCTCGATGAGTCCGACAGCATCTTCATCTTCACAGACGATGAAGTCATAGAATATGACGGCGAGCTTGCAGCAGACACTATTGTGGAATTCATCTATGATGTTCGTGAGGATATAATCTCCCAGTTAATGGCCTGTTTTATTTTGGATTTAGTTTGCTTTCTTTGAAGATGACACACAGAATCTGACTCTGGGTTCTTCTACCCCCCCCCCCCCCTCCTCCTCCTCCCTCCCTCCCTCCCCTCCCCCTACACACCTTATCCTCCATGATCCTCTTATTTCTTCATAGGTTCTTGAGGACCCAGTGGAAATTATTGACAATAGTAGGGAACTTAAAGGCTTTGAAAACATCGAAGAGGACATCAAACTGGTGGGCTACTTTAAGAGTCACAAGTCAGAACGTAAGAATCTGTACTGTGATGGCATGATAACCTGTTTCAATTTGTCTTTTTTACAGTTGCTTTTCAACATAATTGCTCATGATTGCAAATGCAAAAGAGGCCATGGTCAAATTGCTTGATTTAACTTTGAGCTGCAGACTGATTTGATTTCTGAAAGATTTTCAAGTGACAGCACTAGGAGCCACATTAATGATGAATGCAACAAGTCTACATTCTTAGATATTTCATACAGGAGCTGATCTACTGAAACAACTTGATGGATGCCTATAACATTTCAGATTTTGAGGCTTTCGCCGATGCTGCTGAAGAGTTCCATCCTCACATCAAGTTCTTTGCCACATTTAGTCCTAAGGTGAGTAATAAAGATTATTATCTTTTATTTCATCTGTCATTTGGTGTCGAGCAGTTAGCCTACAGTGGGGTTATGAAAGCTTTTTTGCCTAACACAGCTGTCCATAGCTGCAGAAATTAGGTTTAATGAGAGCATAGTTTGTGGGCCAGAGAACCAAATCTAAAGCTAAAAAACACAAAGGTGGTCCTGTAGATATGAGAGAGTTCACTGTGTGGATTAGTCACTACGAGCAATTCTGTTAACATTACACACAGTAATTTGGTCCATTGCTAATATAAAAATGTTAATTAGTGCAGCTTCAATATAATTGAGTATAACATACACACATTTTTTCAAAACAATGGGCCAGAAATGGAGCCTTGAGGCATTCCACAAAGAAACGTAGCCCTCTTTGAGGATAAATAGTATCTGCACAAAATGTACAAATGAAAACATGATTTTTGTCCTCAAACATAACTAATAATGTGAATTCCTGCAAACTATCCATCCATCCATCCGTTTTCATCTGCTTATCTGGGTCGGGTTACGGTGGCAGCAGGTCCAGCAGGCTGACTCAGGCTTCTCTCTCACCCTCAACATCACCCACTAAAATGACTTCTGATGCTGTGGGCTCAGGACGGGTGCTTCTAATCCTTGGGTCGTGTGTTACAGGTTGCCAAAGCTCTGGAGCTGAAGCTCAATGAGGTGGACTTCTATGAACCCTTCATTGATGACCCAGTGGTCATCCCAGGAAAACCTTACTCTGAGGATGAGCTGGTGAAATTCATTGAAGATAATGACAGGTAAGTCCCATCAATGCTACGCCACAATGATATCATGAGGTCAGGGCTCAACGGTCCATCATGAACAACAAAACGGCTAAAAACTTGTTCCTCTGTGATTTTTCAAGACCAACTCTGAGGAAGCTGCAGCCACACAACATGTATGAGATCTGGGTAAGAACTTTAAAACTTTCGACAGCAGAGCAAACAAGCCCACAATTCTGTTTTTGTCCAACTGGTCTTCCATGAAGAGGCTTTGATGAGATTTCAACTCCAGAACAATCTCTGGATTTCTTCAACAAGTCACCCCAGTGGGTTCAGTTTGTCTTTGTTCTTTCCACAGGAGGACGATGTAGATGGTGAACATATTATTGCTTTCGCAGAGGAGTCTGATCCAGGTAAAGAAACCCTGAATGAATTGTAAACATTGCGGACATAAACGCCACAAGGTTGTGTTAAAATCATAGCCACTCCCTGCTAACGAGTGTCAAACTGAGCTGCATATGTGATGACCAGATGTTATGGGGATGCAGGTAGGTATTAAAATGATCTGCAAAGGCCCGTTACCACCATTTTCCACCCTACTGATTCACCCTTATAGTAGTTTAGTTTTAGCTTCCCTGTTGTGCTCTCCACTCCTTAGACGGTTTTGAGTTCCTTGAGATCTTGAAGCAAGTTGCTGAGGATAACACAGACAACCCTGACCTCAGCATTGTCTGGATTGACCCTGACGACTTCCCCCTGGTAAGAATACAACACAGTCCAATAATGCATACTGAAACACATATTCTTCACAAAAGTCCCATTTATTTGATTGACCCTGACTGATGACAGCTAAATTAATCAACATTGTATTCTTTTCTTATCTTCCCTGCAGCTTCTGCCACACTGGGAGAAGACTTTTGGAATTGACCTGTCCTTCCCACAGATTGGTGTTGTCGATGCTGGTGATGTAAGTCATATTTGTGGTACTTTATTCAGAGATTGCCTGATGCTGTAAGTTGTGGTAATTTGATCAATTACAAATGTGTATGGGAATATGAACAATCTTGATTGATCTTGTTTTACAAATCTTGTAGGCCTCGTCTTATAGAGGAGCTCAAGGTAAAATCTACTTTTAACCCTAATATTTCAGTTGATATTATGCTTTCACAGTGAATATATCCTTAAAGGTTCTATATACAGCAATCAGAACACTGATATAGCAGAAAATAACTATTTGTCATGTAAAGATAAAGTGGATTAATGTCGAGCAGAACTTGAAGTCGCTCTCCTTATTTGCACCGTTAGCTTCTAGCTGCTGGCAGGTAGGATGCCACTGTAGATCGTTTATTTGTTTTTGAGACTGTGGGTAAAACTGTTTGTATGCAACCTCAATAGGGGCTTGTGACGTAGATAGTTTTTCTCAGAGGACCCTTAGCAGCTTAACCCGGCCCGATATACCATACAGTATATGGGTTAGTCCACGCTGTATCTGAGTTTGTTTGGAATCCACACGCCTGCGTTCTTCTTCTACTCGCTGCAGGCTGACAGCGTGTGGCTGGACATGGACGATGGTGAAGACTTGCCATCTGTAGACGAGCTGGAGGACTGGATTGAGGACGCTCTGTCAGGTGAAATCGATCCTGATCATGATGATGATGACGACGATGATGATGATGATGACGATGATGATGATGACGATGATGATGATGACGATGATGATGACGATGATGACGACGATGATGACGACGATGACGACGACGACGATGACGACGACGACGATGATGACGATGATGATGACGACGACGATGATGATGACGATGATGACGATGATGATGACGACGACGACGATGACGATGATGATGATGACGACGACGATGATGATGACGATGATGATGACGATGATGACGATGATGATGACGATGATGATTATTAAATCATTAAGTCATAATTTACTCTTTAAGTCTGACCAATGCAGTTTCAAGAGTCAACATCATTAACTTTGTCAAATCATCGTCTTTTGTAACTAGTTCTCATGTCGAAGTCATCAGTCCATTTTGATATCTCATCTGTTCATCCTCCTCTGCCCGCATCTCACCGGGACAATATTCCACTACTCGTTTAGCCCTCTCCCCGATTATTCTATTTACTAATCCTCCATGAAACAAGGTACTTTAATAAAAAAGATCCCACAGTACCTTTATGTGACACTGTCTGGTACAATAAAAATAAAAAAAAAATATATATATATTTCAAAACCTCGCCATCTACTATTGATTTATATATTATTATTAAGTTTATATTTTCCAAAGCACTGGAGGGGTTACGGTGTTGTATGCATTATGTCTGAGTCCATCTGTGGAGTCTGTTGCAGTCTGAATGTGTTTTGTCTGTTCATTTATCTCCTTGTTTACCCCGAAACAACTGAAGTCAGACCCATGGGTGCTAGCAGGCTATTCTGACGGGTCCTAAGTATCACCAGCCTACTCTGTGAAATCAATGTAACGTTGTACACTGAAAGTGCTGTACATCGCATGGATGTTTTCTACGATAATGAAAATAACAGCCATATTCTATTTTTGTAACAAGAGGATTTTAACTTACTGTAAAGTCTTAAATAAATTACAGCTTGGACAGAAATCACCATCACTGCATAGTTTTATTTGAAGAAGTATGCATGCTTGTGAATTATACATACACATATATATAGCCCTGCAATGGACTGGCGACTTGTCCGGGGTGTAGCTGCCTTTGCCCAATGATAGCTGGGATCGGCTCCAGCGCCCCGCAACCCTAAAACAAGATAAGCGGTTACATTGTATGTATGTATATATTTTGACATATATATGTATATATATATATATATATACATATATATGCATGATCTAAATTGTGGGGCAGGACTTTTCAGGTTGAAAGCCTCAACTACAAACCTGAAATCCCATCGAGCACTAAAGACAGGGCAGAGGTGAACTACTGGCCAAATAACCTGAAAAGACTGTAGCAATAAAGACTATGTCCATTATTAGATGCATATTCCTGAACACTAAATAGCATCATATATTTTGCAAAAGAGTTTGAGTTCATGTGGACACATTTCCGACCAAACTGTGTATCCAAAAGATTAGTGTGCTTTAAGTTTCATTCGATAAGAGACTTCCCAAACTGACCACACACAGCATGCTGTTACAGGAGTGTCAAGTTCTCTGTTTAGTCCTTTTACAGTAATTCATGCACAATTGAATAAATGAAAGAAGACCAAACACACTTGAGCATGGATGCTACACTGTCAAGTTTGCAACACATTTCAAGCTTGGTGCTCTTTCTAAAGCAGCATAAATCTGTACTATAAAAATGTAATGCAGTAAAGGGACACATTCATTACTTATAATGGAAAGATTTACCCCTCGTGACCACAGGTCCACACACACCAATGCACCAGAGCTGTGACTTCCACTAATTACAGAGTTTGATTATTTTTTCATAAATATTGTATTTAAAATAATAGTATATTTATATTCATATAATAGAATACTGGCTATAAAAACGTTGATTTCCTCTTAAACGGACAATTGCATTCTTTAAACAAATATCCATGCCTTGAAAAAAATACACTGTAATGAAGACAGGGAATAAAAGCTAGAAGATGGGAGGAATACAGGATTTTTTTTATAATGAAAAAAAACTAAAAAGAAAGCCTTGAGGCATCTTTTTTGCTCGGCCTCTCATCTCGTGACACAACTTCGCCCCCTCCTCCATTGTGTGGTGCGCATGCGCCAGATAGAGACACGCCTCTTCTTTCTGCAAGCCATGTGGTTTGTCGTTGATAAATAAAGATCTCTGCTTGTTTTTACTCCCCCCTCCCTCCGTTTAACTTTTGGAATTTTGTACCCAATGGGTGACTTTTGTGCGGTCGGAGCAGCCGGAATGTCTGCGGAGCTCCAGGCGCAGGTCGAGTCGGTGCTCGGAGCGCTGGTCAAAGCCGCGACGGTGGAGTTGACCAAACTGTTCGAGAGCAGTTACCGAGCGTCGGCGCAGGATGCGGTTGCGGCCCGCGCGGACGACAAAGGCCCGAACGCCGCGCGGAACCGGCTGCCCCCCGGTGACGCAACGCGCAGCATCGGCGTGCAAGTGGACGAGGACATTTGTACGCCGTTTGAGCATGCCGGTGGGTGCCTACGGAGCTTTAACTCCCGCGACTTCCTGTTTACGTTAGATTGCACACTGGTTGCGCTCGCTGCACGGCGCATAGCGAACATTAGGTCATGTTTGTATGATCTGGACACATGTAGCTTGATGCTCTGTGTGTGTTTAGTTCTTGCATGCGCTTTTGTTCATGCGAAACTGTTGCACTCAACTCCTGTAGGGTTCGCCCCAGTGTAAAGGAATGTGTGTGCCTCTGCCTTAACCCCCCTCCCCCTCCTCAGGCCCCCCTGTCCTTTCAGATGGGGATTGTTTGAGGGAGTGCAGTGTGGAGGTGGTGGAGGGGGGTCTCCTTCCATCAGAAACCCAAGTTGACCCCGAGGGGTCGCTTCTGAAGGAACAGGTGAGTGTGGATTTAAGGGGGGGTTATCAACCTTTGCAATCGGGAGGAACAGGCTGAGTGGAAGCTGGGAGCAGTGCTATGTGATTCACTGCATTTTCACATTGCTGAAGCCTTTCTTGTTTTTATAGCAGTTTAATGTCTTGTGTTGGCCCAAAGGTTGGGCTCAGTTGTTCCTGTGTGCTGAAGACGCTCACATTTGCAATGTGTCTTCTTCTTTAAACAGGATGTGTCAGAGACTGAAGATATGATGGAGTTGAGCGGGTTTGAAGCAGAGTCTCCAACTGATGGGGATCCTCCAACAGAAGTTGTTTTGCAAGGTACGTGCAAACCCACTTTACCTGGGTAAAGTGCTACTCCAGGTATAGTCGGAAAAGATGTGTTTTTAGTTTGCGACGGAAGATGTAGAGAATTTCTGCTGTTCTGATGTCAATGGGGAGCTCATTCCACCATCGAGGAGCCAGGACAGAGAACAGTCGAGACTTTGTTGAGTGTTTAGCTCGCAGTGACGGAGCTACAAGCCGATTGGCAGAAGCAGAGCGCACGAGATGGGGTGTAAGGTTTTACCATGTCCTGGATGTAGACTGGACCAGATCTGTTCACAGCACGGTACGCCAGTACCAATGTTTTGAAGCGGATGCTGCAACCACGGTAACCAGTGAAGGGCGCGGAGTAGTGTGGGAGGTTAAAGACCAGTCGAGCTGCTGCATTCTGGATGAGCTGCAGAGGTCGGATGGCACCAGCAGGTAGACCCGCCAGGAGGGAGTTACAGTAGTCTAGGCGCGAGATGACCAGAGCCTGGACGAGAACCTGTGCCGCCTTCTGGGTGAGAAGGGGACGTATTCTCCTGATGTTGTGCAGCATGAATCTACAGGAACGTGTTGTTGGAGAGTTGACTGTTGAGTTGTGTCAACACGGAGTTGTTGAATTACTGTGCATGGATTAATCAAGTAGTGCAACCGTAGGAAATCAGTTTGGATTACGTCGCTTGGTGAAGCTCAAGCACTTTAGAAAAAGGGGGAAGTATTCAGTTTATTTTATACAAATTTGCCTCGGGCTTGAATGTAAGTATGAATGGATACACAGAGAGACATATTGAAACAAATACTTGGAATTTTCCTTGCACATACACAAGTATCACAAATGACCCCACTTAAAGGCGCTGTACGGTGAAATGTGTCTATGCTAACACCTAGTGGCAGCTGTCGGCAACTGCAATATAAACAAACGTGCGTCTCCCTCCACAAATCCTGACGTTTGTTGAAAGCAAATTCTACACTGACACATTATTACTTATTAGTGATGCAGTACTTCAGCCATGAGACTGCACATCCTACCCAAGCTTTCTACATGTCAGTAATAGGTAGCTACAGCTCCACCACAGAGTAATTGTCGTGAAGTGTAGCCACACTGCTGGAGCTCACATTAAAGGCTGCAGTTGCATTAAAGGTTTTCCCTTCATAGTATTATTTTCTGTATGAACTGATATCAGTTTGATAGATAGAAACGGGTGACAAGACGAGGCACTGCGAGGATGTCGGGTGCTGACGTTTGCCACGCCTATTTCTCAAACATTATCAAACACTTAAACGGCTGCTTTTGGCTTCTGCTAACCTGACATTAGTTTTGTAAATATCCTGAAGCTCAAGAGTGATTACTTCAGATTGTGGCTAGAGTTCCACCACACCTCAATCTATTCAGACGCTGTTACTTTAACAGATAGACGAAGCCAGCAGTGATGCACAGTCCATGTCTCAGAGGAAGTCATTGTAAAGGATGGTGGGAATGTACAATCTCATTTTGTTTTAAATGCACCTTGATGTTTTTCAGTCTCATTAAGACACAAGCCTATGCAAAGCTCTCCAGCGAAACAGAAGCCTCTCGTGATCCAGCCGGATACACACAATATCATTTCTGGGGAGACGGTGAAGTTTGTCTGCCCGCTGATCCTCAAGCCGGAGTTCCCAGCCCCTAAACCGGACATTTCGGAGAAGCCTGTCAAATCCGAGCCCCAGCAAGTCTGCGTCAGCACCGCCAAGGGCAGTGCCTACAGCCCGTCCCCGGCTGACGGAGCGGTGACCCCTGCTCCGGCTGCGGTTTGGGAGCGGATCCCCACACCAAAAGAGACCAAGAGCAACCTCCACATGAAACTAAAGCTGACTTCCCCCGACAAGAAGCTGACGCGCCCCTGTGCGGTGCAATTGGTGGACGTGCTCGCGGTGCCCGGGTCCGCCATGACGCTCCAGGACACTGATCCTACGGGTCATAGTGGCGCCCACAAAGCTGGCTGGCCTCTGCCCAAAGACCTGCGGCGCCACCAAGGCCTCCACACCGGCCACCGCCTCTGCTGCTTCACCCCCTGCGAGAACGGCGTCTGGCGGCTTCAGAAGGTGGTGGCCCACTGCCGCGACGGCTACCCCTGCAGCATCTGCGGCAAGACGTTCAAGCGGAGGAAGATTCTCCGGCGGCACGAGCGCTTTCACACCGGCGAAAAGCCGTACCCGTGCTCGTCGTGCTCCAAGTCGTTTGCGCTGAGGAAGAGCCTCCGCCGCCACCTGCGCTTCCACACGGGGCAGAGGCCACACACCTGCACGCACTGCGGCAAAAGCTTCCGTCTGCGAGAGAATCTGAAGGCACACCTGCGGTTTCACACGGGGGAGAAGCCTTTCAACTGCGCCGGCTGCGGCAAGTTTTTCCGGATCATAAAGAACCTGGAGAAACACAAGCGGAGCCCGTGTGGATTCTTTGTTCCTTCGTTCAGGATGATCGCTGGCTTGTAGCGCTGGGATAACAGCCGCAGCAGCAGGTTGTGGTGGCTGCACCGCTTTCTACCTCGGACTGAAAACACTGTATTCCTCTCATGGCTGTCAAGTGACGTTTAGCTTTTTTTATTTTTTTTTATTTTTTAAAGCTGTGAGAGAAAAAGAGACTATAATCCCGATTGATTCCAGAAAAGTTATATTGTATTGACCAAAAGGGGGGTTTTGTACGATTGGTGCTTTTTAAGAAGCGTATACTACTGACGGTCTTATTTTTCTTATTTTCTTATTCATTGCCGTGTTTTTGCCTCTTGTCGGCTGTGGACCAATGTTTGCAGAACAGTGTCTGAGGATTGTACAACTAAATCACTCTTTTTTTGTGTGTGTGTCTTGTATTTAGGCCTTATGAGAAACAAATCTGTAAAAAATGTAAAATCTTCTCCACCGAACACTGAGTTTACTACAGATGTGCTTGAGTACTGGTTGGGCAACGTACAGGTCCTCACCTGCCAACCCCTTCGGTGTCATGGTTATATATGACACTTCCACTGATATTTTTTGTTTTTTGAAATAGTCTTTTTATGCTTTTTATACTTTATACCCATGTCTCTTATAAAAAAGTGTTTTGGTTTTGTATTTGTGCTGATTACCTGATGTTGTAGACTTCTTTCCTTTCATGACCTCAATGTTAAAGAATGTGGTTTAAATGTTCAAACAGTTTGGTATGACATCAGTACTATGTTAAGTGTACATATGTCCAAACAAATGTGATCTTATGTCTTTTTTTTAAAGTTTTTATATTCTTGAATACGTGTCTCTTATCACATTGTAAAACTTATTTTACTAGATAACAGTTTCTTGTGTATTCAAAATAAATTTGTTGTGGCTCATAGATAATTTAGTTATTTTGTTTCCTTAAAATACTATCAGTACAATCAGTGTGGTGGAAGGGTGTGACTTTCTAATAAACCACCCTTTATAAGAAGTATTTACATCTACACTGCATAAATACTGTTGCAAGTAAGAAGTCCTTAATTTACAACCTTAAAGTACAAGAGGAAAAGTCTAAACAGCTGTTAAAGGTGGGGATTATTTCCTCAATATATTCTGCCCGTAAACCTTAGTCTGTAATAATATATCAGAATTTGTTAAGTGATTTATAATTAATATTGATAGTCTAAATCTGCAAAGCAACTCAAGCGGGTAAAGAAGTGTGGCGCAAAATACTGGCTTTCAAAATGTAGTGGAGTAGAAAGTATTACTGTAATCACCCTGTAGTGAAGTATAATAACATAAATACCACCCACGGTGTTTTCAGTGAATCCGGCTGACTGGACGAGGAGGGAACCAACAACATTAAAGCTCTCTGGTGCCATCTCGATGCAAAAACAGCAGCATTGGTTTTGGACCAGTTTTATTTACCACGTAAATGTTTTTATGTTAAGAATTAATGAAGAATCAAGAACATCTCCAACTAGCTATAACCAAAGTCAGCTTCAGAAGAGATTCTCAACCAGAATCAGCTTTTTGGGCCATGTGTGCGCACACATACAGAGAATTTGACTCGTTTTTTCCATTGCTCTCAGTGTACATACATAGAAATAAACAAAAAAATCGAACATAGGTAAGTATAAACATTTGTACAGATATACACTATATATAAGAACACAACAACAATGATAATGAAATGGTGAAATTAACATTCTCTGTGAATTTAGAAAATGTGGCCGTTCAAACAGTCGTCTTATTTCTGTTCTGTCTAATAATCATATGTTGGTTACGAAATTCTGCATTTAACTTAATTTGTCTCATATTCGGAAGCCAACAGCTTTAACTCGCGCTAGGCCAACTTTAGGCCCCGCCCACCAGGAAGCGCGTATATAACTCAGCGAGGCGCTTTCGATTTTAGGTAAGTGTGGACGGAGGACAGCAGACCGGGATCACGTTGGCTGTTTGTCAGCCTTCACTTTTGAAACTAATCACCCCCCATGATCGTGTGGACTGCTGTGGGACACTTGGAAGAAGAAGAGGGGATGAAGCATGGAGGACGAGGAGAAAACCAAGCTTGAGGAGCTGCTGATGTGCCCGGTGTGCCAGGACATCTTCAGGGACCCCCGGCAGCTGCCCTGTGGACACAGCCTGTGTATGGGCTGTCTGGAAAACATGATGGAGCACTCCACGGGCGGCCCCTTCCGCTGTCCGGACTGTAGAGCCGATTTCGGACCGATCATCGAGGTGCATAAGAGCTACGCGCTGGCCAACATCGTGGAGGACTTCAGGGTGAACCGGAGGAGGAGGGTATCTGCTACAATCTATTTCATCATAACACTCTTAGACGACGTAGAGATTATGCCAATGTTTGTGGGATCTAACGCACCTTTTCCCCCACATCTCAATATCAGATTTGTTTTTGTTTTTTCGGCAGGAAAAGCAGACGAGGAGTGTGTACTGCGACTGCTGTTCCGAGAAACGCACTCTGGCCACCAAGACGTGCCTGAAGTGTGAGGTGTCGCTGTGCGCAAAGCACGTCAAGGGCCACCTGGAGCTGCCGGTGTTCACGGGCCACCCCTTGGTGAGGCCCCTGGGGGACCTCCTGGAGAGGAAGTGCCCACAGCACGAGGACGAGGTGCTGAGGTACTACTGCAACACGTCCAGGCGCTACATGTGCAACATCTGCGCCCTGGAGAGCAGGCGGCGCAGCCAGGCCGCCGAGGCCTCCGGCGCCCTGCGGAGACAGCTGACCGTGAGTTTTACATATCACGCACTTTTACGCGCAGAAAGAAATGCAATACATCTTGGCATGTTTATTGTCAGAAAGAAAACATCAGGTTAGATTCATAAAGGAAGGTTTGTAGTAGTAACAGTTGGTCTTAAAGGAGTGGGATTAACCACCATGATTGACAGTCCTGTTGCTGCATGTGGAGAAACGGGATGTTCTGGTTGCTGAGAATCTGAAAGTCTGACTTTCAAACTGCTAAATAAAGATACTGTCAGTGCAAAATATGGTTATTTTATTTTCCAACATAAAGCTACTTGAGGGGAACTAAAAAGACAACTGGATGTCATGGGGTGTATGATGCTGGGGTGTCCACTGGATATGCAGGAGACAGGAGGATGGTGACAGCTCTCATCCCTCATGAACATCTCCCAGCCCATTACTTTTTACTGTTTATTTATATTACTTGTTTTTATGTGTCTCTTGTGTGCACTTTACTTGCTGCTGTAATCCTGCGGAACTAATGCAGGATAATCTTATTTTAAAATTGAGCTGTGTATGTATTCAACAGGAGTACATGGACCAACGCTTCGACATGCTTAAGGATCAAATTGGAGAATCCTTTGAGTCTGTAAATAAACTGCAGGAAGACATCAAACGTGAAGTAATCTCCGTTTACTTAATCTTCAATGTCTATGATTTTAATTTTGTTTTTACTCTTTTTTTTTTTAATTTAAATTTGATCCAACATGTATTTTCCTCCTCACAGAAGCGGATGGGGAACCCCGTGGTCTCGTCCCTCAACAGTGTCACAGTGGTGCTTTTCTGTCTGTGGCTCATCGTTCTGTATTACGGTGAGATGATAGCACGCTCTATACTAAGGAGCCTGGCCTTCATGTGAGACGGTGCACTCACCGATGTCGTCTCTCCTTGTTCTCCCCACCAGCTTACAACTACTCTGTGGAAATCCAGACGCTCACAGAGGCTCTGGAGGAGCAGCAGAACCGCGTGCATCACATTTATTCCACCATTGTGGGTAAGAAGGAAGGCTCCACACGGCCACTGCTAACACGTGTTCAGCACATCTCGACTTCCAGATAAACACAATTGACATTTGTTTAAGGGTGAATGTGGGTGTTAAAGGAACGGGTCAACATTTCTGGGAAACGCGTCGATTCGCAAGTGTTAAAAAAAGAACAATACCATTCTTGCATTTGTCTGTTGAATGTGAATCTACCGCCAGCAGATGGGTAGCTTAGCTTAGCACGAAGACTGTTAGCAGAGGCAAAGTCTGGTTCTGTCCAAAACCCACACACCAGCACTTTTCTTTTTTTTTATCTCACAAATAAACATATTGTTTGCTTTAAAAAATCAACGTGTGAAACAACTTGTGGTTTCACAGGGCGTTAGGAGTTGGACCGTTTCTTGGTCAACTATTCTATTCTCCTCTTCTTAGGAACTCGGCCAACTTGAACAATCTTTTCTTTTTCTTTATCCCTGCATAGAACTCTTGTCCCATCATCCAATAAAGAGCCACACAGATCCAGAGACGGAGGATCAAGGTACACAATACGACCTCTTGAAACGTTGGTATGGAAAGCTTAGTTGACGGCGTTCCAGAGAGAACGACAGGGTTTGTGTCCGAGTGACCCGACCGGCCTGATGATCGGCTCATGTGCCTTATGCGGTCAGCGTGATTATTTCCATTAAAGAGAGATACGCAGACAATGAGTGCCTTTACAGGCACATCAATATTCTGGTTTTGAGCATACACTATGTGAAGATGGTTATTCCATCACTGTTAATATTCTAATATCCAGGTTTCTGATTTTCTGTAACCAGAAAGTTCCCTCAATAGTTGAGTTTGGTTTCTGGCTGCCTGGATTCTGTTTCGATTCAGTTATGAGAGCATCAATAAAATTATAGTTTATCACTTTTGTTAGACTTTCACTTTCATTGCAGCATGAACATGTTTATTTTTGCTTTACTCACTGATTGTTACATGACTTTGAGGACCTGCAAAGAATGTTAGAAAAAAAAGTAATGAAGTATGATGAAAGGGTCAATGAATAGTATGTAAACATACTAAAAAAATAAGAGTATGTTTTTTCAACATACTATACATGACTTGACATTTTTTACCCAATATACTATGAATTAAAACATTGTATTACTATAATTCTTCATGACCTACGCTATCAATATTTGAATTTTTTCAACACTGTTTACTGACTTATTTGAAACTCATTTATGAACATCTTTCACATGAGGACTTTTTAGACTCATTATACTTTCTATACTCTGACCTCAGGGTTCTCTGATCTCAGGGTTCTATGCTCTGACCTCAGGGTTCTCTGATCTCAAGGTTCTATGCCGATGCAGGAGCATCACTCATATCTTGATTGATTTTCTTTTATTACATTTTATATAATGAAAACAAACGAATAGCACATTAACTCATACATGTGATCAAACAAGGGTAAAGGGCAAATATTAACCATATATGCTGTTTATATTGCTTGTAATTGGGATGAAGTACACATCTGAATATTTTTAACATGTGATTGTTGAATTTAAAAACTCAAATGCAGCGGGTCCTCTAGACCCACCAATACTGTCTGAAGAGACTGAGCAAAAAGAGAAAGAACTGGATTGAGCAAATCTGCTCATTTATTAAGAAAACATGAAAGTTAAGCTTCTTTTTAAACAGCGATCTGAACAGAATGTCTTACAACAAAAAAATGAAGGCAATAATAAACCTAAAGGCCACTATCCTCAGTACAAAAACAAGGTATACAGTGGTACCAATTGTTTTCCCACTCAAACTAAGATGTATTTCAGCCTTAGTAGTTAAGAATTAATTGTTGATTTGCTTGCTTAGAGACAGGAAACACCAAAAACATTACAGAGCATGAATTTCAAATCATTGAGTACTGTAACAGTCATGTCACAAACTGATGTAGAAATATTTTTTGTCAGAGCGTTTTGAGAAACAAACTTCCAATTTACAGTAAACAAGTATTGACTGACTTTTTTTGGCCTTTTCCTGATCAGCCGTTACACTTCATTGTGCTGATTTTACCCCCTAGCTGCCTTGAAGTCCCTTGACATCTGACTAAAAACTGTATACTAAATTATTATCCTTACCTTTTCATTATAATAGTCAGTGTGCCAAAAATACTACGGTGGAATCACCGGCCTAATTTGGCTCCAAGTTAAAAAAACAAGTATTCTGTTGACGTGATTGGTAGCTGCTCCTTATTTCACGACTCCCATGGTCTGATTCCTGATCGAGCACCACGCCTTGAATATAGTGCTGGGAAAAAAGAAAACAGAAAGTTTCTTTCATGTCTCGCAGAAAACAAAAAGCAACCATGTTTCAGACCTCTACACACCTGCAGTGGGTGGCCACACATTCGTTGCTGCAGTATTCTTTGTCCCAGTCGTCGCTCTCCACGGCCGGGTTGGTGCAGCCCGTCCTCATGCACACGCTTCTCATGGTCATGGCATGGCCAGACCCATTCACCTCCATCTCTTCCTGGGGGAAAAAAAAAAAGGCAGGAAATACATGGAAGATCTCTAATATTGGGGACCCAGACCAAGAGAAAAAAGATTTCATGTCACAGTCAACAGAAAACACAAAACAACTGATTGCACAACAGTCAAGTCAGTAACTAGTAGAGGCTCCTTTGACAGCTGTGTGATGACACTGCACCCCCCCCCCCCCCCCCCCCTCAATTGTCTGTGTCAATTTGCATGGGTTGTTGGGTAACCGGCACTTTTTCACTCGCCCAGATGTCATGCGAGTGTTTTCCACTGGTGCTTTCTCTTTCACACAAATTTAGTGAAACAGCAGCATTTGTGTGAACAGCTTTTATCTTCTCAAAGCCTTTTGGATAGACACCCACACACACCCACACCCACACTTTACATTCTACGCAGATCCTTGGAAATGTTCCTCCATCCTTCCCCAGTTCTTTTAACTAATTTCTCTGAACGCCGTTTCTTTATTACTCTTCTTTATTATTCTTAATTACTCAATACACCTTTCTTGGACGCTGTAGCTTCCGTTATATTCTTAGCTGCTGCTAGGGTCTCTCCCCCTGTCCGGCCAGCCAAGGTATTGGGTATGTGACAACCGCTTAGTCCCTGCGTCCTTTGTCTTTCTGGATAAAAGCTCATTGCTCTCTCCCTCTTCCCTGGCTGACATCGCTGCTTTTGATTCGGTACATCGACACCAATACATAAACGATTACCGACTTTCTATATCTGTTCCTTTCTTTGTAAATAAATATGCTTTATTATCATTTTAGAACTCGTCTGGTCTCCCGTTTGGTTGCAGTCTTTGAGCCGGGTTGCAACATACAGGTAGACACATCCTGTGTAAGGCACTAGACGTTTTTTGGGGCGCTATGTCCAACATTTCATGTACAGTAGCTTCCTCTTGGCTGCAAACTTAGATTCTGGCACCTGGTCGCCACGTTTTGACATCCATAAATGTCTTAATGAAAAGAAAAGGGAAAATATAGGCAGATGGGAGGGTGTCTGCAGATACAGACATGCTTATATTAGGTTATGATTAATGATTCAGAGGGATTATTTTGTATCAATCTATACTTTTTCCCCCCAGAAAAATCCTACTCATTGTGGCTTTAAAAGAAGTTTTTTTTTTTTCCAGGATGTTTTAAATAAATGTAATTTCATTACATCAATTACATTCAAAGCTGTAAAACAACAGCTTTGTGTTGTCCGGGGACAAATTAGGAGTCAGCTTCAAAAGAACCGAAATATCAAACAATCAAATCCCAGTTATTTGTGGATAAACAAGGTCTCACACAAAACAAAAACAGCAATGCATGAAAAACGCGTACCTCTTCTGAATTCAGCACTTCTGTAACTACATCATCGTCCGTGTTGCCCGAAGTGTCTGCAGAATGCATCACCTGCAGCGACACGACGGGTGCAGACTGGGCGGCTGTGGTCACGGTGGACGACAAAGCCATCGTATTGGGGACGATAATCGGCAGGGCGTCTTTGCCTTGCAAGGACGCGGGAACTATCTTGATCTGGAGTGGAGGCGGCGGTGTAGCAGTGATGGACACGGGGAGCCCTAGCGTGGTGCTTCCCTCGCGGGGCTTGGCCTGCAAGGGGGGAGGCGCTGGCGCCATTTGCTGGAGCCGCGGCGGAGGCGGCGCGTTCTGCATCTGCTGCAGGGGTGGTGGTTGGCGAGAGGCACCCGACACCACCAGCGTGGGCTGCAGAGCACGGACCCCTCCGGGCAACACAGTCACCACCTGGCCCCCCATCTGCAACATGTGCTTTTGGATTATGATCTTTGTAATGGTCGGGGACGGGGGTACTACAGGTGCTGGAAAGGGGGCTTTGTTTGCCCCCGTGCGGGAGCGGGTGGTCATCTCCGGGACGTCCAGGATGATGTTGGAGGCACAAATGTTGGTGATGGTGTTCTCCTCCAGGTTGCTGGTTGGTGGACGGATGGCCTGGTGACCAGCTAAGGAAAAGGCCCCAGGTGCCAGACTGACCACCGGTGGTGGAGGTGGTGGTGGTGGTGAAGGGGCTGTCTCCATCTCCTCAATGGCAGGCTGTGGTGAGGACAGATTCAAAGAAACATGGAAAAGAAATTGAATGAAAGGCCCAGACGGCAATCACCTTTTTTTTCCATTTAGAGGACAGCACAATCTTACCTGTGTGAGCAGGTTCTCTCTATAAGCTGCGAGGGCTTTCAAGTACTCCCTTTTGGCTGCTTCTGTCTTTCTCTTATACACCTAGTGGAGACAAGTAGTTAGAAAATTTCTTCTCTTCAAAGACTGACACAGAACATTGATTTATAAGAATCTGTATACCTGCTTCTGTTCCTCAGCCAGACTGTCCCACATGGAGGCAACAATCTTTGACACTTCCCCAAAAGAGGCGTTTGGGTTCTGGCCCTTAATGGCCGCCTGGGTGTCTCGAAAGAACAACGCATACGCTGAGACAGGCTTCT
The DNA here is from genome assembly GCA_023566465.1 of Cottus gobio. NCBI lineage: Eukaryota > Metazoa > Chordata > Actinopteri > Perciformes > Cottidae > Cottus > Cottus gobio. Next base: position 18,490,352 of record CM042230.1, read on the forward strand.
GTGGTTCGTTTGGGTCTTTCTTCTTCCTCCCTTTCTTAATGACCGGTGCCCCGGTCACTGAGGCCAGAGAGGCCGGCTTCCCCCCGCCCCTCCTGGCTGCAGCCGGAGACACGGAAGACGTAGGAGCTGGGTGGGAGGACATGTGGGAGAGGGACGACGAGAGATACATGGGGGTGTCTACCAGCACACTCCTCTGAGAAGGGAGAAAGAAAAAGTGGAAGACAGGGGGAGAAGACATATTAGCTGTAGGAACCTAAACACAGCGTGGAAGCCGACATACATGAATACAAGGCAGCGGAAACGCATTGCAAGCCGTCTTAAGTGGGCTTCTACTGGTGTAACTTCTCACCTTGAAGTCATCCATGTCCTCATCCTGCAGGGAGCCGGCTGGTGATGGCGTTGCCGAGAGCGGCTGCTCGAGTGTCTCTGAAGGATGCCCAATGTTATCACCCCCAAGACCAAGTGCCAGCTCAGACGGGTTAATGGTGCTCAATTGGCTGCTTCCCAAAAGACTGTGACTGATGTCACCAAGCTGGACGTCAATGGTCATGGGGGACGAACTGCTGAAATGTGAACCACTGGAGTTCCCCAGTTCCTATGGATGGATTTGAACACAAAAAAATGTTGCAAACAAACTATTAACTCCAGTCAACACTCCAAACAGCATTTCATCGTGAGGGTCCACGAAGACCAGATGCTCACCAGAGCCGAGGAGCTCAGCAAGGCTCCCCCTCCAGCTTGGCCCATCGCCCCAAGGTTGAGCTGCTCCAGGCCCTGAGACCCAGAGTTCACGAAGGTGGATGCAAAGGATGGGTCATTGGCCTCCACCACCAGGTTGCTGACAAGGCTCCGGGAGCCCGAAGGCCCCCCAGGGCCGCCCGACCCATCTGTCAACTCAAAGTGGGACACACCATCGCTGATGCTCAGAGTCGGGTCCGGATCCAGAGAGATGGGGGGGATCTCGAACACCTCATCCCCGAGACTCGGGGTGTGGAACGTCTGCTGTATGCGGAGAACGAGACAGAGACGGGTCAGTCCTCACAGAACCGGAAACGTACAGTGAAGGCGCGTCACGTTGCTCTGACGCCACCTAGTTGCTCACTCACCTCAGCCGACAGAAAAGGGTGGCCCCCTCCACTGATGGTGAGATAACTGTCGCCGCCTTCTGTGAACTGAAACAGACCGTTAGCGTATTGTCACCGTTAACTAACCAGCTCGTGTGCAGCTTCGCCATTAAGTCAAACCCAACCGTTTCTCTGAAGCAGGTGACGTCGAGTTACCTTATTCTCCTCGGAGTATCCACCGTAGGCTTGGGTGTCCAGAAACTCCGAATCAACATTTTGAGCACAGCCATCCGACAACTCAGAGTAGAAATTGAGGTCCATTTTGAGATGTTTTACTCCAAACACACGCGTGTTATACTTAGTCTAAAGGGGTGATTCCTCAGCGTCCTACCCATTTAGCTCAACTCTCTCAACATTGACTAAAGTTGCTAGCGTCTTGCTAGCTAATCTCTGCCACCGGTTAGCATACCGCCATGGTCGAGATGAAGCGCAGCTATTGTTTGTATAGCTTTGAAGCCCGAGGCCGCCCTGGGACAAATGGGGGTGTTTGGGTCTGATAGCAGTCAAATAATACGTTATCAAAACACTATGAATTCGCTCCCCGGGGAGCAAAGCTTGTAGGAGGCCTAACACGACCCATTCATACGATGCTGTGATGCTACCACCATGTCCGAATCATAGCGAGTGGTGCCTTCAAGGGCCGTCGGAAAAAGTGCTACCGTTCCGTTAAAAACACAACGCTAGCGGTACTTTATATATATATATATATATATATATATAACATTATGACAAGCGTATTTATGAACTTTCTATCAGGTATCAGGTGACTGTCAGGTGACTCCCTAAGACGTTACTGTCAATACAACAAATAGCTTTCTAAGCGAACAAAGGTTAACCTTTTAGCATTATTTGCAACCATGTTGGTTAGCTTTTTTTGGCAATTAAAACAGCCATTAAAATCTCACAGACTTGTTTCCATATTCGTTTGAAGTCTGCCATGAAACGGCAGCCACTAGTTGATTTAACGATCTCTTTATATTTACAAGTTGGATTGTTTTCTGTTTTACATGTACGAGCAAAGAAAAGGCCCTGAAGGCAGCACTTCCGACTTCAAGCGGAAATGAAGCCAGTCGACTCTCCTCCATGCTCTCCTTCCACTTTGCACTTCAAGAGGACATTATTGGAAGAGATGACCTAAACTCAGGCCTCACTACAATGCATCACTTCATCACTTGTACTCACTTTTTGTTTAATGTTAAAACCAGTGGAGGCCCCGGGGAAGACCCAGGACACGCTGGAGGAATTATATCTCCCAGCTGGCCTGGGAACGCCTCGGGATCCCCCAGAATGAGCTGGTAGATGTTGCGGGTGAGAGAGAAGTCTGGGTCAGCCTGCTTGACCTGCTGCCTCCGCGACCCGACCCCGGATAAGCGGTGGAAAATGGATGGATGGTTAAAACCAGTGTTAGTCTGGTTTAGACCTTCAAATCATAAAATCAATGTTCAGTGGCGTTCATTTAATGACTTGTAATATTATTCTGTATTTATTTTCTAGTGATATATCCATTTTCTAATCCACATTAAAACGACCTTTCAGTGAAATTTGTAATCATGTTTTAGTGCAAACGGTCTGCTTCCCCCTCACCACCTAAATACACCAAACCAGTTTCCTCCTACCCTCATTCAAGGGGAAAGATAGTCCTGGAAGGGTAGAAAGTATTTTTTGTAATCAATTTTTTTAGCATTTATTGTCAATGTATATTCTGCTTTGTCTTCATTTTTACTCACACAAGCTTAGTAGTAAGAGCACTAATAAAAAGTTGTATTATTTTCACTGTTGGAGACTTGAGTGGTACATGTTTCTTTCTTTTGATGCTTGTTATAAATATAGGACAGCGGGAAACTTACCTGACAGACCCTGCAACCAATGGGTTAGATTAATGGCAGATTCATTTTTTAACCAATATTATCATTTGCAATTGTACGTAGAGAAATTAGTGTATTTAATATCAGTGAGACTGCCAAACAGGATTGAGAACATCAAAGTAAAATCGTCCTCGTTCATCGTCGTGGCTCAGCGAGTTGGATCATTCCTCCTCAAACAAAATCTTCTAAATCGTGTATATCACAGTTCAGACTTCAGGCAGCAAGGCCTTTCCCTTGTGAAGTGTAGAACCCATAGAGCCTAATGTAGTGGCTATGTACAGAGCTTTTAACTCAGTTTGAAAGTGTACTATTCTTATCTAGTACTATTAGGTTCTGCATTTGTCTAAAAAATATGGACATTACTGCCATTACCAACTTGTAGTTCGCAGGAATAATTTAAGCTCCTATGCATTATGAAATTATATAAAATAAGGCAGTTATAAACCAGGGCCCCGTTCCTTGTATGTGGTTCAACTAAATCAATCAATCAAATGTCCTATTATCCAGTTTAAATTAACCCGATGATTGAAGTCAGGCTATCTCGGTTTCTCAAAGGCTACACGTGCTCAATGATCTTGTTCATTCGAACCAAACCTCAGTAATCAGGATGACTGCGCGTGCCCGTCCTACTTCAAAAGGGGGAAGTGTCACTGAAACCATGATTTTCTAACAGTACAATGACAAATAAACTTCAAAAGGAAGACCCTTTTTTCTCTCTGCTGACTAGCAGGAGATGATCATGAACGCTTATGAATTCAAAACCATAGTCTTGGCAGAATCTAACATTGCCACCGCTGAGGGCTCAACAAGAAGCCTGGCAAAATATCAGACGGGTTAAATGTGTAAGTGTTGGGAAAATGTATCTGATAATTTTAAGTACCTCATACCTCAATCAGATTATATTTCTCTAAATGTGCCTGCTGGCAGTCGGCTTATTGGAATGCATCATCGAATGAGATCTTACAGCGGAAATATTTATCTCAATTCTTTCAGAATAAGTAGATGAAACGCTAATCTAACTAGTATCACTACTTCATCAATGGGACGTCTGAGGAAGGGAGCTGCCATTTGTTTCCTTAGCTTATCCAGCTAACTTAAGTAAGCCTGCGCTGGAGCAGGTTTAAGTTTATGGATGTGTTGCTATGGTGATTCAGCCAAATTTGCTTTGTGGAACCAAAGAGCCTGATTTATGTAATCTTATCCTGAAAATGATCCGGCTAACTCAGAAAGCCAGGTACGAGGAACAGGGCCCAGAAATGGATATAACCAAACTAGCGTACAAACGGTAAACCTCCTTATTGCTTCCGATTGGTGAAAGTCACAATAATACAAACACACCTGCGTTCACTGTAGATTGCTGTTATTCATTTCACAGATACACTCAGATCATAAAACAAGAATAGGAACTCATTGCAGTCATCTTTGCACCGTAGTACATAATGGACCAGCTCTACATTGGACAATACACCCATCCTCCTAGCACTGCTTCAGTAACTAATACGCCATTTTCCCTCTCAACCCCCACCCCTCCCATAGAGTGAAAACAATAACAGTACATCCACGCACGATCCCTTTTTAGTTCAGACTCGTCTGGACACAGAAGACATGACCAAACAAGATGTGTGGAGGGGAGATTGTGGGATCCGGGTGCGGGCTCTGCTCAGTACACATGTCCAGTTTCATGTAGCGCTAGAGGACCAGCATTGAGGTCATTTGATAAGAAAAAGGGTATCTGTACAGCAGGGGCCCCCTTTTGGTCATGGCTGGGAATGTCATAGGAAAGAATAGGTTAGGAGGGAAGAGGAGGAGGACGACGAGTCGTGAAGTAAGAAAGAAAGCTCAGCTTTTTGCCATTTTGTCAGAGAAGAGGATTGGGAGAGAAAGATGAAACACACTTGTGATAATGAAAAAGAAAACAGATGGGTGCAAACCTGCTCCTTTAAAAAAAAAATACCTATATAAAATAAATGAATAAAAGTAGCCACAAAAAAAACAAACATTCATCCATAATTCAATACATAATGAGGCTAAAAGTAAATGATGAGGAATTACATGATTCATTGTTGAAAAGGGGACTAAGTCAGATGTGTTGGGCCAGAGGGGTTCAGTCAATCCTCTGAGCTTGATGAGGAGTCAGAGTCCTTCTGTGCTATGATGACATCGTCCAATAGCGCCTCTTGATCCGAGCTGTCATAGTCACCTTGGGAAAGGCTGTCGCCGCCCTCCATTTTCACGTCAAAGTCCGGACTGGTGAGGAAGTGATGGGAGGTCTCCAGGTCCTCCTCGTCCATCATGTAGGCTCCGTCCGACACCAGAGTCTCCTCCTCCACTCCGTCCAGGTTGGGGTCTTCGGGGATGGGCTCTGGAACTTGGTGATGGTGGTGGTGATGGTGGTGGTGGTGGCGGTGCCGGCTTTTCTTCGGGATCTCTGAGTGCTCGGTCAGCAGCCGGTGGAAGAAGTTCGCGGGGAGGAAGCCCTATGAAAAGAAAAAATATTTGTATTTATTTTTTACACAAACAGAAGAGGGCGGGAATGTGTTTCCACAGAGCTTTCCCTTCTTTGATGCTAGAGTGACCACAGTTCCAGTCTTAATGAGCCACATTTACCATTCAAGGAGAACAAATGTGTTTTTCTGTACCTAAATAATATCAGTTTGGAAAATTGCCTTCCAACAAACCACGTACACTTAGTTTGAATTAAATTGAAGCTATACTTAGCTCTGAAAGTCGTACCGTAGCTACAGTTTGTCTGCATGGAAACAGTGAAAACAACACAAAGTCTCGTAATAACAAAACATCTGTGTACGTACAGATTTCCGAACCGTTTCGGACCAGTCGGGTGCTACAGCATTATCAGGGTTCTCCTCCAGATATTCCTTCAGGTCTTGCAGCATCGGACAAAAAGCAGCTCCGACCTACCGAGGGGAAACATTTGGATGTTTGTCTGACGGCGAGAGATAACACGCAGCCAACAAATCCAAGTCTATGACGCCGGTCACTGCATGTCTCACCTTCTTTCCTGTCCTCATGTTGATGACTTTGACCTTCTCACTGCCTGTCAGGGCTTTATCTGCCCTCCTCCTTCTCTTTCTCTTGCTCCTGTTCACAAGAAGCTGCGGAAACATGACAAATTATGTAATAAAGCAGAAACATAGTTTGGATATTTTGTTTCCTTATCAACCGGAGACCAGGGCCTTATAAGCCGGGCAAAATTAATTAACACTTGAACCGTGGGTCCCGGTCCATATCGCGAATATATACCTCCAGCATGTCTCCCTCCACCTCATAATCTGGGTTCTCCTTTAACCAGGTGGGAGGGTCCCTGCGCCGAGGAGTACGCTCCAGTGGATCATTGAGTCCATCTGGGTCTGATAACTAAAAGAGAGACAGCCAGAAAAAAGTTAAACTAAATCCAGAGCAGTTTTGTTTTTGCATCCAACTCTTCTTCTACTAGAGCACATGTAAAGGGTAAAATGGACTACACACGCTTTTCTAGTCTTTTCCTGCCACTCAAAGCGCTTCAGAACTATTATCATTCACACGCATTCATACACTGATGGGAGGGGCCACCATGCAAGCTTCTACATGCCCATCAGGATTCTAACTAACCAATCACACCCATTTATACACCGCCGTCACAGCCTACAGGAGCACTTTGGGGGGTTAAGTGTCAAAGGACACATCGACATGGACTACCGATCCTCTGATTGACGGACGACCCCGCTCTACCAGTCGCCGCAATAGATCCGACACACTTACCTCTTGGTCCTTGCGCCTCTTGCGGCCACTGCTCTCTCCTCCTGACCCATTGGGCATCAGAGCCTGCTTAGAGAAGGTCAGCTTCAGCCCCTCCTCCTGACAGTGTGACAAACAGAGAGACCTCTAATTTAGGCCGTGATCCACACATCACAGCTGCACCCTGTAGTTGTCTGTTTTTGACTTTAAACACAAACTCTTCATACGGGTGAAATTATTTTATTTGCAAAGAAAAACAAAACTAATGTCTGTTTGTGTATATTTTCAGATAACCTCAGATAACATTGTTTCACCCTCCACTGTTGAGTCACCTTAAGGAGCTTGACAGTGAACTCTCCATCTTCTCCTTCCTCCCCGGGGACACCGGGTGCGCCGCTGGGTTTACGGACCACCCTCGTGTAGGCCATCTCGTCTCCCGCTAGCTCCGAGCTGGGGTTGAGCTGAGCCTCGGGCATGTAGCGCCGCCCTGAGGGCCACTGACCCGTCAGCATCAGCGTACACAAACTGTCCAGACGGTTGATTAACACGCGGTCCTGAGACACAAAAAGGAGCCCCATGTATCAGTCAAAATAAAATCTGGTTCCTTCCTTCATGAGAAATGCTATGAAATAATATAATTGAGACATGCATTTTGTGAACCGTGCATTAACTACCTTGGGCCAATCCACTCTGAGAGGATCAGGAGGAGGAATGCCATCCTGAGATGGAGTCATGGAGAGTAAACTATTTTCTTCATCCACGTCACACAGCTTCATGCCTGCTATGAAGAAAAAGGCAACATAATTAGATTGGTTGAGGGTATTCTTGAAGCATTCAACTTTTTTTCCTTCTCTAACAACCAACTTACCTCTTTCTGCCTCTTCCTCACTCTCTCCGCTGTCGTCACTGCTGCCCGATCGGCCAGATGATGATGAGCCAGAATCAGAGTCGGAGTCAGAGTCAGACCCTCCCTCTCCCTTCCTTTCACCCGTTTTTCCACTCCTCCCCCTGCTCCTCTTGAGGCCCCAGCCCTGCCCTTGTGCCTTGCTGTCGTGGTGACTCAGGGGCGTACTCTGCAGGTCAGCACTGATTTCACCTCCAAGCAACCGGATGCCCTCCATAGCCAACTCCTCCTTCACTCCGGGCACCTCCTCCTCAGTCTTCGGCTGGATGAGGAGCATGATGGGCGGTGCTTCGGGTGGAGGCGGTGGGGCCTGCTGGTTCAGGAGGAACTCGTCCCGAGCCTGACAGAAGGTGAACTGAGGGTCTGGGAAGATGGAGAGCTCGGTGCGGCTGACACCGTGCAGCGAGGCGCCCAGCATCAGCTGACGATCGTGTTCCGGAATGTTCCACCAACCGGGCAGCTCGGAGCTGGTCGGAGCCAGACGCAGACGCTCCTCCAGGGACGGGTGGGGCAGCGCTCTCTCACGTAGGCGACGCAGGAGGCTAATGCGGTAAAGGGTTCGGGAAGCACGCTCCTCAGTGATGGGGCCGACAGTCTGGGAAAGCTCTGCTGAATCTGAGCAGGATGAGACAAGAGATATTCACTGGTGTGTGACTGAAGTCAGCACGTTCTGCTTTTATCAAACTGCTTAAGTAAAACTGTACGTTAACATATTAAGAGTATACACAAATTATCAAAGAGGACTTGAGCATGTGTAGTTTCAGCCAGGGGGCAGAATTGAGAGTACACGGCGTTAGTAATCATTTAACTACTGCTCAAGTTAAGCCGAGCTGTTGGCAGCATGCGTCAGGTTAGGTCATTACCTTCACCGCGGCCTGGGCGCAGGTGGCAAACTCTCCGACACATGGCGACGAAAGAGCGGAAGTATCGACTGAGGCTCTCATCCGTTTTTTTATCCAGACGAGCAAAAGTCCGGAAGCGGTTCCAGTCGAACTCAGGATCTCCTGGCTCAGGAAGACCTTGCTCCTTTATGATCTTTTCCACACCGAAAGTCGACACCACACGGTAGAAATCGCATTCCTCCCTCCGTGTCCACCTGGAGGTAAGACGGAGAGGGAAGTAAAGGAGAAGGAATATTTACTGTTTGCCTATCAAAGATAAAAATGAAAAACAAAACATTAGCACATCAATAAAGAAGATGTTTTAGGTCTTGCATGTGCACGCTAAGCTATTGCCGACATAATACAGGACCATACAGGTTTTAAAAATGCATGAGGTTTTGTGAGGAAGGAATTGCATTTATAGCATTTGTTGCTCCTCGGTAAAATAAAAAAGTGTTTGTGAGTAACACTGAACGTAAACTTAACTTTTGTTACCACGAGTGCTGCACACTTTTACAAGCGTGGACTGTGTAAAAGTATAACCATAATTTTCCATAGAAGAGAAAATATTAACGTACCTCTGCTGGCGCTCCTGCCGTGCAATCTCCTTCAGCTTGCTGGCCTGTTCGCACCGCCTGCGCCTGCGGTCGCCCTTCGCCTCGGCTTCGATCTTCAGCTGCTCCTGCCTGTAGCTGCGTTGGTACGCTGTGATCAGTCGCCGTAACCGCGCCGTAAGCGACGAGCTTGAGGGCCAGTCACACGCACCGCTCTGGCTGGAAAAGCTTTCCGTGATCACTGGCCCCACCTTGTCTTCCACGGAAATCTCATCGTCGACGTTCATGGAATCAGGCTGATGGACAAGGTCAAATGGAGTCATTAAGTTGCTCATCGCTATTGCTTGGTTCTCAGAAATCGACTAGCACAGACAGAACGGCTTCAATGTGACGGATCAGATTCATACCTCATCGAAAAGATCTTTGGCGTGTCTTGATGCAGGTTTGAACTCCGGGTCCTCTGAGTACTTATCATAATCAGGACTACACAATACAAACAATTAAGCACCGTTAAAGCAGGGAAAGAGCGTGATGTGTCCAGTAAAGGGACATCACCATAAAAAACATTTCATATAGTTAATTCTAAGAGATTGAACATTTTAATTCAAGTTACAGTGGAAGCAAAACTTTGAAACGAACAAATGTAAAAAAAGTCTACAATGTTACAATACCCAGGTAACTTAAACGGCTGCAAATAAGTTTTAATTGGCCATCAGCCAAGATAACTCACTCGTCGCCCATCTCGGCATCACCAGTGTGCTGCTCGGCATCAATGGCCTTGTCATCAGGCCGACCAGCCCTCTCCAGGAAGCAGAGGCAGGGATCAGCACGCATAGTGGTGTACATCTCATAACCTAACATTCAACAATAACATTGTTGAATTAAAAGCGAGACCTCCTAAGTAGTGTGTATTCATGGCCAGGACGACCTCTGACGGAGGCCAACAGCGTTACCAGGGTTTCACACTCTCCATCAGTGTGATCGCAACCACATCGCTAGATGCCACCAGATGAGACTGTCCCTCGTTAACATTCTGAGCGTATATAGACAGAAAACCTACCGTGTTTAAATACGCCAGCAAGCAGCGAGCGGTCTGCTTCAGTATCCCACCATCTTGCAGGAACCTCCTGCTGCTCCATCTCAGGCATCCAGATCGCGACGTCCCTGAGAACATTTTGAATTAATGCATGTCATACTTGGTTTGAGTGCATGAGTTGTCTGAATGCACAAAGGGCTGCATCAGATACCTGCTGACAGCCCCTTTCAACACAGCTTCTGCATGTTCGCCGATCACCTCCTGTTTCAGGTAGTAGAGCATGCGCACCCTCAGCAACACCCTGCAGTAAAAGAGGAGAGGTTATGCGTTGGAACACGGACGGCAATGTATTCATGCGTTTGTGCGCACACACACAGCCGATTGTGCTTCACTGACTTGTTGCACTGGTGCTTGAGGTGTTTGCGGTAGCTCTCGTCCAGAAGCAGGGTATCAGGGTTGTACTTGCGTATCCACTCCACCTTCTGGACGTCAAACGTGCTCTGGGCCTTTACTCTCTTGCCCTTCCTGCCTCTTGGGACCGGGATAGACAAGCCTAGGCAGAGATAAACGTTATATATAGTTAATTTCAACTGACAACAAGAAAAGGTCACCAGCAATGACTATACGAGAAAGATTGTGGAGTAAATAAAAATGTGTTTCTTTTCTACCTAACAAACAAATGTATCCCCTTCATTCTGAGTGAAGCTCCTACCAGAGTGGTTAAGTAGTGTTTGCGGTTCGCGGCCGTTCTCCGGCGGTGTGATGAGCTCCCAGATGAAACTCTTGATGTTCTCATCTCCACGATAGTGGAGCAGACAAAAGACCAGGATGACTCGGCAGATCGTTTCCACGTCCCGCTCGCTCAGACGACGCTTACATCTGGCATGGGATAAGATGTCCCTCCAGCGACCCCAACTGGAGCAGAAGAAGAAAACAGGTATTAGAGTGAGAACAGGGAAACCGTTATGGGCATAGATTGAGAAATTGAGCAGCAAAGCCTACGTACCCGTAGACGAGCAGGTGTTTCTCCACCCGGAAACAGTCAGTGCGGCCGTAACCACCGCCACTGTGGCGGTCGGTGCGGCGTGAGGAACGGGACTGTCTGGAATTGGCCGGTGGATACTCATCGTCGCTTTCCGCATCAGACAGGTCTCCACCTTCACCTCGTAAAGTGGAGTACTGGCGGGTCTGCTTGCGGACTCTGGGAGTGTCGATCACAAGGGTGTTCTGTGGAGAACAAATTACATATTACTCTGAGCATGCAATGTGTAAGCCTTATACAAGAATGCAACTACATAATACATTAGTAAAAACTACAGTGCTTTACATGCTGTGGCAGTAGCACTTCACAAAAAAATAAAACCTGCACTTACCTTTCGGTTCATGGTTTCCATGTCTATGTCAGCTTTCTTGGCCCACTTCTGCCAGAATTCAGGGTCATCGAGGGCAATGTCATTGCGGTTCTCAGAGGCCACGAAGCTGGCCTTGGAGAACGTGGAGCCTTTGCCCTCGCTCTCGATGGTGATGGTGGTGGCTCTTCGCTGCAGGATCTGGTCAATGTCCTCCTCGCAGAAGCGACTGCCTTCATCGTTTTCGTCCATGATGGCAGCGTAGGCTCCCTTCCTCAGCAGGTCCTCAATCTCCTTCTTGGAGAACTGCTGTACTTGCTTAAGGTGACACAGATGTAATTTACACACGCAGCCCAAACTGGATTAAGCAAACTCATGTTTCGAAAGAAAGATGTAACTATTATATTAAAGATACAACATATCTGGCGAGTAGGTTCCCTTACCCCGTTGACGTTTGTTTCTTTGTTGCCACTCATACTCTGCAGGACGGCCCGGTCCAGGCCAAGCTTCAGGCTCGCTTTATCCAGCATCTCCCTCTCGTAGGAGTTCCTAGTGATCAGACGGTACACCTTGACCGCCTTAGACTGACCAATACGATGGCACCGCGCCTGGGCCTGATAAAAGAAGGATCAAAAGTGTATCACATGCTGCTGCGGACATAAAAAAGGAAAAAGATGAGTGGTTCTAAGTTTTGGACATAAAATGCAAAAAAAAAAAAAAAAAAGAGTTAATAAAGAAATAAATCCAAAGATGCTTTGTTGTGGCAGTCTCTTTGAACTCTCTTTATGCCAGAAAGAAGAATAGTACAATCCTGTACCTGCAGGTCATTTTGAGGGTTCCAGTCAGAGTCAAATATAACACAGGTGTCAGCAGCAGTGAGGTTGATACCCAGGCCGCCAGCACGGGTACACAGCAGGAAGACAAAGCGGTCAGATTCAGGCTTGCTGAAACGGTCGATGGCAGCTTGTCGTAAGTTACCACGCACTCTGCCATCAATTCGCTCATAAAGGTATCTGTAAAAACAATAAGTCAACATATTTAACATTAGCACATCACATAGGTCATCATAATAGTTGAACAGTTAAAGCAATATTTAAAAATAGCAAAAAAAATGTTTTAATAAAATACACTTGGCCTTTTTACCTCTTGTTGATGAGGTAGTCCTCCAGAATGTCCAAGCAGCGCACCATCTGGGAGAAGATGAGCACTTTGTGGCCGCCAGCCTTGAGACGAGGCAGCAGCTTGTCCAGTAGCACCAGCTTGCCGGCCGACCGAATCAGGGCCTGCAAATGGAAGTCGGGCGCCATGGGGTCATAGACCTGTCGCAGCTCAGCTAAGATCTTCTCCTCCGCGCCTGGACAAAAGAGATACAATGGTATCATATTTTGAGAAACAGTCAACTTTGTATTGAATAATCTGTAAAAAGGCCACAAATAAATATATACTACAATGACTAGTGTTCAAGATGTTAATACTACTTGGAATTGGCCTCGTGAAGATTATAGGGACAGTATGGCACAAGTTAGGTCAGCTGCTATTTGAAAGGTTTCAGGCTGAATCTAACAAACATATGCAGACAACAAGATGCCCAGGATGTACCAAGAGCTAATATTGAGTTAATATTCTGATGCACTACCATTGATGAGGTAGGGGTGGTTGCAGCACTTGCGTAGCTCCATCATCGTGTTGAGCAGGTTGGGGACATTGCTGTTACTGTTTACCCCTAAACTGAGGAAAGTGAAATTCCTCTCCAAAATGGCCCGGTAGTACTTCTTCTGGACATCCGTCAACTCAACCTGCGAGTAAACGCAGTCAAGGAATCAAATCGTTAAACATAATTGTGCCGTCAGATCCCTGAACACAATAGATTACATTGAATATGCAGTTTCCACGAACCTCAATGATGGTCTCCTGTTTGGGAGCCAAGTTCTTCTCCACGTCCTCTTTGAGCCTTCGCAGCATCATGGGCTTCAAGATGGCCTGCAGCTTCTGAACCTGTGGACCCATGAAAAAACAAAAAAAAGATTTGCTCAGTGACTGCTACAACATGCCAACACAATGTGCAGATGTCCAAGACAAAATAACATTGCCTATGCAAGTGTATGTTTCACACCTGTTCCTCTGTTTTGAGGTCTCCAAAGTCTTTGAGGAATTCGGTCTCAGAAGGGAACTGAGCAGGCTCCAGGAAGTGAAGCAGGCTGAAGAGTTCCTCCACAGTGTTCTGGAGAGGAGTGCCGGTCAACAACACCTTATGTTCCTGGGAGAAAACACAAGAACAGAACACAATTATAAGACAAATAGAGAAGGACAGGGGGCGCAGAGGCAGGCAGGGAAGCTTGAGGTAGGACAAAATATTCAGGCAGAAGGGGAATAAGAGAAAAACGACCAGCATCCTTTTACTCTCTGCACATTTGACTGTTGGTTTTGTTCCAAAATCCGCATCTGGCTGTGGTTCACTCACCACATCCAGCATCTTTAAGCTGTCCAACAGCTTGCAGTTGCGATTCTTGAGGCGGTGGGCCTCATCAATGATCACACAGCGCCAGGAGATCTCCCTCAGCTCTGGGCAGTCGGATAACACCATCTCAAACGTTGTGATGAGAGCATCAAACTTGTACGCACCTGGGATCAAGTGCTCCTGTAAACAGAATAGACAATCTTCATTCGACACGTTCAACATCAATAAAGGTCGCCAACAACAATCGGAATCAATAACTCCACCTTGTCGTCCTTGAAGTACATCTCATACTGCTGGATCATCTGTCGGCTTGCCAGGCTGCCGTGGTAGACGATGGCGTTCATGTCGGTCCATGTGCTGAACTCCCTCTCCCAGTTGGTGATGGTGGAGAGGGGAGCAATGACCAGGAAGGGGCCTTGGACGCCAGCGCCGTACTCCTCAGACAGCAGCGTGATAGACTGGATGGTCTTACCCAGACCCATCTCATCTGCCAGAATACAGTTCTGCCTGCAAGACAAGAAACAGAGGAATAAGTCAATCATTGGGCAATGAGCATGCCTCCACCTGGACTAAACTTGTGACTGCTCCCAATTAAATATTGCAGCCAATCCAGTTTGATGTGGCTTCAAAATACACAAGGCAACACATTGAGTGTGTGTGATAAATACCTGTTGTACCAGTTGAAGAGCAGCCAGTTGACTCCTTCAAGCTGATACTCTCGGAGTATGTTGCCATTCTTGTACTCTCTAGTTTCCTCTAACTTCTTCCATGAACTGGCCGGTGGCCGTGGCTAAGGACAGAGGGGAAATGCATGAGTAGAAGAGAAAAGGGAATTTAAAAAAAAAAAAAAAAAGAAATTGCACCTTGTTGATTTCCACTTGACGACTCACCGTTCTCTTCAGGCAAGGTTGTCGGTTTTGGATTTTGCTGAATTCCTCGACCTTGCCCTCGTCCACGTCCTCCTTCAGCTCCCAGGTGGCATCCTCATAAGGCAGAGAGCACCACTTCACCAAGTAGTAGATAACAGGCTAGAGGGAAAAGAGTGACAGCAGGTTTTAACTACTGCAAACATGCCAAATCCTAAAAAGGTGAAAGGGGTAATATTTAAAATAAAAAGAAAGAAGCACAAGCGTCACAGCCAAAAGAGGAACTGCTGAGCTCGTTTGTCCAGCTGTAAAAGTGATTTCTCGACGAGGACCGGTCTCTCACCTCGCCGTTGTCCTTGTCCACGCTGTGGGACACGTCCAGGATCCGGTCCGCCTCTACGTAGTCTGGGTTAAAAGCCTCCTCATCCTAAAACAGAACCACAGGGTCAGACACAGTAGAAATAGTTACAGCTCCGCTGCATCCTAAAACAAGAGGTCTTAGGATCTGCTCCACTCTCACCTCCTGGAAGATATGCCTCATCTGTGCTTGCTTGGTCTTGAACCTCTTGATCTTTTGATGGATCCTCTTATCTTTCTCCAGCTGACTCAAGGTGGCCCACTCACAGTGCAAGTATGAACTGAGAACAAAAGAGTTTTACTCGTGTAAATTAAATAGAGAAATAGTAGCGGCTACAGTTATTCAATGAGATAAATCGAACTCACTAGTTCTTGTATTTCACGAAGAATTCCTCAACAGTGGTGTACTGGCCCTGGGACACCTTAAAGACAAATAGAGGTTTGGGGATTTTAATGATTCTCAAAATATAATAAAATAATTGTGTTAGAATTACATGTATGGACTAAACATACTTCCTTCTTAGTCAACCTTATAGACAGAATTTTGTCTACAATGGCAGCATCTTCCTCACTTGGGTTTTCCTGTAAAAATAAAATTAAAAAAAAGTCAGACACTAAAGACAAACCCACTCAATTTCAATCAGCACGTCTCTTTATGACAATCCTTTCAATCTCCTCAAAGAAATACATTTGTTGCGGTACATTTAAACTCACCACAAAGAACTGCATGCTGGGCTGTCCGTCGGCATCGAGCTCCAGTTCCTGTTTCAGCTGCGCTGCTGTCCCGCCACTGATGGAGGCCACAGCCGCCGCAGTTGTAGTAACGTCTACATCTTCCTGCTCGTCCTCATCGTCAGTTATCTTGATATCCAGGTCCTCTGTGTACTTCTTCCTCTTCACCACGCGATTGGAACGCCTCTTCTGGCCAAAAGACAGGCGTAAAATTTAGTGTGGTCACACAGATGAACTAAATGTAAATAATTACAGTCAATGTTGGCAGTCTGCGCACCATTTGTATCCAATTCCTAAAAAGTGCACTGATCTCATTAATGTGACCATGAATGCGTTCGTACCGTAATCAAGTCATCATCCAGAGCAGCGGGTGAGGCAGGGCTCAACTCCCCATCAGAGTGGTCTGAGGACGCATTGCGCTTCCTTTTCTTTGCTCCCACTAGAGTAATAGTGCTGCGGGAAGGTGGAGGGAGGACAAACGAAGACAAAAAGGGAAGTTGTGTTAAGTTATGAGAACTGTTTTCTATAAAGCTTCAGATTTCAAACAGAGAAAACATTTGATTAAAATGATTCACACACCCACCCCCACTTACTTTGTCTTAGTTTTGCTTTTGCTCTTGTTCCCAGACCCGGGTACGACTGCGCCTCCAGACGCTCCGGTTGTTCCTCCTGGCGTCTTCACTTTTCCCTTTTTGTCGGCCCCACCTGCAGTTTTGGGAGTTGCTCCTCCAGCTACGGGGTTTTTCTTCTTGCTTCCTCCTCCGCTGGACTTTTTCTTAGCAGTCGACACCACAGTCACAGTGCCCCCCAATTCCGGGGAAGTCTGCGTGGCCGGAAGCTCATCCTGGTTCAGGACTCTGGGCAGGTTCTTCTCGCCACGTGCTTTGGCCCGGGCTATAGCTTCAGCCACAATGCGGTTTGCCTTCTCCTGCTTGCAGAGGATCTCCACTCGTCGCACAGAGGACGCCTCGCCGGGGGCCTTGGTGATGCGGATGGCCTGGGACGAAGTTGTGGTTGTAGTGGAGGGCCCTGCGGCCGACGTGTTGATGACCTTCACCACAGAGACCGTGCCGCCGACTGAGGATGCGGAGCTCGTCTGTGTGAAGAAGATTGTGTGAGTGTGCAGAAAGCGATCCGCCACACAGATTGTGTATCTAACCCTTTTACATGATAGTATGCATGTATTTAAAAATGGAAATGTCTATGCACATCTGGAGGTCTACCTGTGGCTGCAGAAGCATTTTGAGTGGCACCGCAACTCTCTGTCCTCCTTGGCCCTGCGTGATCTGCAACACCTGTGGGCTGCCAGTATTGCCGGCTCCTGAGACCAGCTGGTACTGTAAGAGTGAAAGAACAGACATGTGAAGCCACAGTCCCCTTTACAAAATAACCAAAAAGGAATAATTTCAAAACATGTAAAAAAAAAAATGATCTGATCTGAATGCACAGAGATGAAACCGCTACTGATCTATTTAAAATTCAACTCTGGATAAATCAGCAAACAAACGCATATCCAAAAATGCTTCCATGTTGGTTTAATAAGGTGGAAAATACAATCGCGAGAGTATAAAACAGCAATTAACCAAACATAGGCACACCCGAGGTATAAAGCTCCACCATAAAGAGTTTAAATTTGGAAACTTCATTATGATTAAAGGTTATTATGTGGAAATGATGTGGTACATTGTTTGGAGGGGATGTGACTTGAGAGCCATCAATCCATTTCATCGTACAGCTCGATACAAAAACAGGCACATTGCTGATTTTTAACTTGAAACATTTAGTCTAATGCAACAAAAAAAAGTGCTAAAATTCCTTTCCTTTATCTCCATAAATTGGACACTCCACTGCATCGGATATTCACTGGCTACAGTGTGCCGACACATTCAAAACAACGAATGTCCTAACATGGCAAATGAAAGCAGCGAGCTTTAATATTAAACTGATAATAATACTAGTTAGCAGAGCCAATGTAGGGATATTCATCATTTGGACCGATCTGTTCGAGCCGCAAAAAGGTAGCCATTGTTCCTCTGGGGTGTACTGTAACAGCACATGCAATATTCAGTGTGACCGTCTAAAACAGGCAGAAACAATAAGTCTAGTCGAACACTAATGTTAGCAAACTAAAACAACGGAAGCTGGTGGCATTTTGCCGGGTAGCAACATGTCATCGGGGGTCAAGATTACAAAAGTACACCATTTGAAAGAATTGACTCCTGGGGCATGGTAGAAAATTTGACAGCAAGTAGACAAAGGTCAATATTGAGTGTATTGGGAATTACAATTCCTTCTAATATTATCAAGACCTCCCACACACCCTTCCAAAGGAATCAATAGAAAACTAGCAGCTTGCATGGAGACAGCACTCCACACGATCACAAAGGAGAACGTCAGAGCCCAGAGGGATTCGCAACAAACGAGAAGAACAAAAACAAAAAACATGTGCAGTGGGGAAACCACTAATCTGATTAAAACAACAGGCACCTCCAAACTTTATCACACTTTTTTTCCTCACCTTAATTCCTCCTTGTTGGTTGGGCTGCTGCTGCACCTGCAGTTGAATGGTGAGGACCTTGGGCTGCCCTCCAGCCTGGCCTGCCCGAGCCTGGGTCAGGGCTGCTAGCTGGCTTCCCTGGAGAACCAGTTTGCCTCCCGGGAGCTGCCCCAGCACCAGTCTAGCTGGGATCTGCTGCTGGCCCCCTTGGGTTGTCTGAATCTGCACTTGTTGCTGGGTTTGACCCACTGCCAGAGCAGAGCCAGTCTGGGAAGGCTGCTGGAGAACCAGGGTGATCCGCTTTCCTTCGCCACCCTACAATCAGATGGACAGAATGAGACTTATTATGATTCATTGCTGGATTCAAGTGTCACCTGCTGTGGTGTAGCTGTCAGGGTGACACCTTGTGGTCTGCCTGATGTAGCAGAAGAGGTGATGCTTACCTGCATGGCTGGCTGGAGCTGCACCTGACCTTGGGTCTGGACTTGGACTTGAGTCTGGCCTTGAGCCATCTGTGCCTGGGCAGGAATCTGCAACTGAATGGTCTGGCCTTGTGTCTGGGGCATAGAGGTCAGAAGCATCTGTTTCACTGGCCCATTGGGAGACTGCAGCAGCCTCTGAACCCCAGCAGCACTCACCTTGACTTGAGCTTGTCCCGGGCTGGCCTGATTCAAGACTGTCCCCCCTTGCAGTATGGACATGCCAGGCTTAAGAGGAGTGCCAGATAACACACGTATGACCTTTCCCCCTGTCTGGCCTGTGGCTCCTGACATAGTCTGCAGCACCTGGGCTTGACCCTGGGGACCTTTGAGGATGACAATTTTGCCCCCAGCCTGTTGTGTGATGGCAGCTAACTGCTGTGCAGTGAGCTGATGAGTTATCTGTGTGAGCTGCTGCGTGGTGGCGGTGGTGGTGATTGGAGAGCTGGAAACTGTCAGAGGTGAGCTCAGCAGCACAGTGCTACTGGTAGGTATAGTGGTCTGGACCTGGATTTGAGGTAACGTATCAACTGGTGCAGGAACTGAGACTAAAGTGGGAGCCGCAGCTATGGAAACAGTCTGAGCGGTCGCCACTGGCACCGGCTGCTGTGTGGACAGCTGAACGAGGGCAGGCTCCGGGATGGCGGGAGCTGCTACAGAAACACCCAGGTCTGCATTGACCATGAGCTCCGGCTCGGTTGGTGGGTCCACTTGTCCCAACGCCAGCTTAAGGGCCTCCTCCACGGGGTCCGAGGAGCCCTGAGAGAAGGAGTCGTCTGGTAGGGCATCCAGGTTGAACAGGGGTGTGTCCTCAAAGAGGTCCATGATGGGGTCTGCCATCTTGCCCACTCCACACAGGGAGATGGGCACAGAGTTAAAAAGACTCTGAGATGGAAGCTAAATAGTTGCGGGCCACTTCTTCTCAACTTTCAAGTAAACAGCTGGTAAAAGAAGGAGAAACATTGATGTCAGTGAAGCTC
Organism: Cottus gobio; assembly: GCA_023566465.1. Taxonomy (NCBI): domain Eukaryota; kingdom Metazoa; phylum Chordata; class Actinopteri; order Perciformes; family Cottidae; genus Cottus; species Cottus gobio. The sequence goes on from CM042230.1 coordinate 18,510,169, forward strand.
AAAATAAAACTTCTTTAGCATTACTCAAACAAACACTATGCTGATGATTATGCAGCTCAAATATGTATAAACCGATGGTTAGTATGTGTGTGTTTGATTTTACAGAGACAACACAGTCACAACTGTGGCCCTGCGTGGCAAAAAAAACAATCCTGAAAGTGTTTGATAGTAGTCTCCTTTATAAGCCCCAATGTTGTTTCCATGTTTCTTTGACACCTATCAACACCACACAGACTCAAATAAATGTGGTTCCTAATGCACAGAACTAATGCTGTGTTTACTAAAACACAGGCCACTTTCTTATGAACATTACACATGTATGCGTTACAGGAGCGGGGACTGAAATGATCACGTTTACGCCACTAGGAGTCAAGTGCATCACACCACTAGATCATAAAAAACACTTGTGCAAAACAACGTTTTTTGTTTTTTCAAACGACACATAACGGCCAGTAAATAAAACTATTGCCAAGAGAGTATAGAAATAAAGAAACAATATTGTTTTTGAAAATAACACAACTCATTGCCACCTCGTCCAGAAAACGCGTTCAAAGTGACATTTGAGTTTTAAAAAACACAAATACAGGCACCTTCCAAGGTGATATACAAATCAATGCTACGTTGGGGACATTCAGTGAATAAAAACAGTCGGTGTGGAGTCAGACGAGGAGGGTACTGATGTTGGAGAGGCAGGATGCTCTGCTCCCCGCTCCTATTGCAGTCTTTCTCACTAAACCGTCGGCTAGCATATTAGCTCGTCCCGCGACTAAGATGTGCCTCTTACAAAAGCGTGCGTGGCACCGAAAGCATATTCCGGCCAAAGGACGTGATGTGTTGTATGTTTGGAAACCTTCCCCCCTTTCTCTGTCATCTGCTACCAACCACTCAGTCCACTGGACTCCTTCAATCTCATCAACAAACCGGACCAAACCAAAGCAACGTGCCACAATAACCATTGCTCGTCAACGTTCAGACACGGGTTAGGCCGCAATATTGTTTCGCTTGGTCCGCGTCTAATTTTCGGCAAAAATACATGAAAATAACCGTCATATCCACTGCCCAACTCTCCCAGTAATAATTTCGGGGTGCTAAATTTACCTTTGCATCGACACACATGGCTTTCTCCGTCTCACAACACTGTACGATTACAGGAAACGGCCAGGGAAGAGCAGGAACTAACATTCTTGCCAGAGAAAGCGTAGAATGCGTGCCCCTCGTCTGCTATCGAGCGGTGATTGGTCCGTTTTCTCCCGAGCCGGCAGCAAGCGGCTATTTCATTGGTTGCGGGAGCAATCCGTCACGTTTACGGCCGTTCCTGGGCGGGATGAGAGCCATAGTTCGGTTGAAAACACAATAAATGCGGCCTAGCTGGAATCATTTGACTAAGTGATCTCCAACCTTGTCGTTTTACGGACATAGATGCTCCAATTAGAAAGCGCAGGCCCTTTAGAGCTGACTGGAGAAAAATAGACGGTGTTATAATCATCTGAACGGGTCAATGTATTGCATAACCCAAGAGGCCCGTTTGTGAATGACAATATCAGTTTTTTTCTTCAGGGCTTTATTACATTGGCTTCAGCTCAGCAATGATCCTCACCGTGTGATACTGCTTTGCCACCTAATGACCGACACCGAAACACCGTGGGCACATTGTCGGATTTCTCCTGAGTTTTATTACATTTTGAGATATCAACAACAGCTTTTTGCTAGGAACCAATGTGATGTGTGCTTCAATTAATAATTCAGTTCTGTGACTGGGGGTTTGGCGCCCTCTAGCGCCGCCGGACTGAAATATGATTATTAGCTGTTTTGGCTGCCAAATTATTCTGCTAATGGGGTGCACCTGGGTAGAAAGGCGCCCCTATTACAACCCCTATTACCCTATTGAAATGGGAAAAGATTACAAGACGCCCTAATTATCTGCATCGGGAGTAAGATCAGGTGTTTTACGAGAGAGAGAGAGAGAGAGAGAGAGAGAGAGAGAGAGAGAGAGAGAGAGAGAGAGAGAGAGAGAGAGAGAGAGAGAGAGAGAGAGAGAGAGAGAGAGAGAGAGAGAGATGGTCCTGAACCAGAGAAGCGTAAGTGACTAGGTGTGTCAGCACACCACGCTTTATCCATGGCCTCCCTGTAGAGAAGAGCCTGCCTGGTCGCCAAGGCCTCCATCTGTCTGCGGCCCCGTGAGGAGTATCCGCCATCCACCACACTTGCACTCTGCCCCATGCTGGTCTGCTCGGTCCACGCCAACGCTAACTCTGCTGGTGAGAGCTATATTTACAAACAGCTGCCGTGGCACTGGCGAGAGTAGCGGGGGCAAGGGAGGGAGAGATACTGTTTTGATGTGGTCAGATTAAACTGTCACGCCCTTAACATATTACACCATCAACTCAAATATTTCTCTGCACTCGTTGAGTAATGATCCAGGAATAATTGTCTGTCTGAGAATGTTTGTGGGGAAAGAGTATTTGACAAGAACGATACACTGAGCCAATGCTATGTCATTTTATTTCAATATTTCCCCCTCCATAGAAATTTCTGTGTAAATAAACATATGTTGCAGGCGACAGGCATATAGAGAGGCATCAGTCATACGACAACAGATTAAAGGGAAGTTTGGCACGTTAGTCAGGATGTCATGTGGAGCACAGCGATGTCTCAAACACTTTGAAGAAAGAATCTTAGCACAGAAGTCTACATTGCACACGGCTACTTAGTATTTTGTCACAATTAAAGTATCTCTTATATACACCCAGCAAATATTTATTCACAGAAACAGAGAAAATGTAATCCAAAGTTAAGTCCTGTTTACTAAACTTTCTTCTTTTGGGTCTTAAGTGAGAATTATTCTTATTTGCACAATCTTCATCTCATTTTTGCATAAAACACATCCTTTGGTGCGATGTATAGAGAGTTGCAGGCTGAAGGCCTTCTTTTTCTACCCCTGACTTTCTTTAATTTTTTACCTCCGCCTAATTCTCACTTCTTCTCTATCTAATTATCCTCCTATCACCTCTCCAACACCTCAACCGCCTTCCTCACAGGGGGAAGACCAGGAACCCGGAGAAGGTGGAATATTTCCAGCCTCCCATCAGGTTGCCTCTCTCCAGTCTGAGGTAGGCCTTGTCCCCCTTCTCCATAATCACCAGGCCGGCGTTAGTGGCAGCTTCTCTGGTCACGTCCTGGTCCCCTGCAAAAGCTGAAATCATGGGCCAGCCGTTCAACATCAAGCTGACCTACAGTAAGAGGGGAGCAAAGGAAGGGGTCAGAGAGGGCATGTCGCTGCACATGCAATGACAAGTGTCCGCGTTGAGGTACGATACCTGAATAGTTTGTCTATTGTAGGCCTTCACAACATGGAAGTTGAAGCTGTACACGCCTCTTCTTGGAGCCAGGAACACGCTGCTCTCTTGGTCAAAATGAGTGCCCACGTTCACCAAAATCTGATGCAACAGCAAGGGAGGGAGAGAGATATAAAAAAAGGAGGAAGGCCCTTGGGTCATTCTTTTTGTCCATGCAGTTAGAGACGTTTTTTTATATTTACATGCAGAAAGCCCAAAATGTCCATGAAAATGCAGACCAGCACATCTGCACAGGGAGTCTGCACAAGTTCAGTGTTTACCCCATTAGCGTTTACCTCAGTATACTGTGATTGTACGTGCATCTTATTGACAGACTTCATTTGTCCTTTCATGTCACTCATTGGCTTTATCCGGTCGGCACGCTGTCACTAAAAGACACATAAGCAGTCACATACTCACGTTATCGAAATAGATGATCATGGTGCGGTTGCTCATGTCCGTCGGCTCGTGGTTGGTCTGCCGGCTGGCGGAGAAGGCCACCCGGCCCGAGCCGGAGCGGACCGACATGCCCAGGGCGTTACCGCCGGGCTCGGTTGAAGGAGTGGAGTCGCACACGACCAAGCATTTCCCCTCAAGGATGATGGGCTCTGTGTCATTCTGGCCCCGGGACCCCATCGGCCCCCACAACAGGAGCACACCCAACAGTATGGGGAGGTCGAAGGTGACTGACCCCGGGTGCATGACTGGACCTGGGACGTGTGGTCGAATATATGGTATCGATTCTACTGCAGAGAAGCGTCACTTTGGACAACGTGTCGGGAAAACAAACATGCTACGATGAAACTAACGGTCTCTGTGGAAATAGTCGTAGTTTTGGCTGGTACCAGCTGAAGTACATAAATATGCACCTAAACCAGCAGATGTGTCTCAGAACCAAATAATATTCAGAAAAAAATACTCAAAATTCATCATTGGCCATAGCTGTCAATCATTCCCTTTCTGTCTGTCCTCCGCGTTCTCTTGTTTGCCCCCACAAATCCCAAACCTCTTGAGCGTCCTACGTGCCGTGTCAGCAGGGGCCAGAATGACAATCCCAAAAAATAAATTAATAAATATATTTATATATATCCCTTGGTATTTTCACGTTGATTTCTTCAGCAAAAAACCTGAGAAGAAGGCAGAAGAGACAAAGCTGTGAAAGGGAAGAAAGGGTTTGCAAAGACAAGGCGCAGCAAAGTGAGCAAAGATCCGAGTTCCGACTTGATGGAGAGGCAGGATGGGGCAATGAAAGATGCTGATGAGAGGCAAGGGAGGAAAAAACAAAAAACAGATGAGGTAAGATTCTGGAGAGGTGACAGGAAGAGGATGTAGGCCCCAGAAGGCAGTGAGAAAGAGAGAGGGTGTGGGGGAACAACTCCACTGAGTGACCATCTGTCTTTTACACAAACCCCCCTCCCTCCCAACGCTGATCAACACGAATTCCCTCACACATTACACACACACACACACACACACACACACACACACACACACACACACACACACACACACATATCACGTGCACACACACACTCTTTCTCTCACTTGTGCTTTTGTTTCACACTTACGGACACAAATTCAGTAAGCTTACATTAAACACAATGTCTCCGTTTGGTATGTTTCTTTTATTTTCTGTCCGAGTTCAGCAGCCTTTCTGTTGATTAACTCAGGAATCTAATGTTAAATTGGGCATTGAAGCCATGTTTTGACCTCAGATGATACTATTATATATATGTTAAAAACAGTAAAACAAATTAAATACCACTCATTTATCTTTGACCAAGAACAGCGTGTGTGAAAACCTTTTCTTAGCTTTATTACAACCTACTCATCACAAACAAAATACTATTTGGTTGGAGAAGGATTCCCACGGCAAAATAATTAACTGTTAAAAAAAAAAAACTAAAATAAACGGGACTGTTTTCACAGTGCAGTGCAATGCTAGTATATTTTAAAGTGAATACAAAATAGATGATCACCTGTTTCCGTCTGAACAGTCTTGTATTCCATATCCCAGCCGGAGCAGCGATGTGCGGTCTAAAATCCCTCGTCACATAATTTCACAGCACGGCAGTCAGTGTGATCGTAACCAAGCCAGAGTATGCTTATATCTCTCCGTCTCTCGCTCTCTCTCTCTCTCTGCCCCCCCCCCCCCCCCCCCTTCCTTCTGCTTCTTTCTCACCCGCTATGTTACATCCACCCACTCACCTTTATGGAGAAATAAAGAAAATGTGTGAATAATTGGGTATCTGAGCTGCTTCATAGGGCAAAGATAGATAAAAGTGGCATCTGTTTTCCTTCTTTTTTTTTTTTTACTTTATTCCCCAATCAAATCAGTGACACATTCTTGTCACCTCAAGCTGAGTTTAAAAGTTTCTAATGCTCCTTGTGTTCCTTCAAGTAAAAACAGTTACATCTCAGTTGCTTTATTTTACAGAGGGAGCTTCTTTTCTGAGACATGTATCAGACTGGACTAACAGCACAGAGCATCCATTTCTCTGTGAGGGTGTAATTTGAGTTTCTGAGTCCATGAACACACAAACCAGCCTGATAAAGATACACCTGATGTCTCAAAACATATACAGAATGTTGGGATTCACTAAATGAAGCTCAATGAAGTCAAACCGAGGAAGAGCATCAAAGATGCTTCAGCAAAGGACGGCATGAGCTGGTGTCCAGTCACCAACACGAGCGTCTTTAACGCGGCCGTCGTATCCTCAGACCAACGGTCATCTGCAGTTTTGTGGAATGAGAAGAAACATCAACAACAATCAGCTAATTTGTCACCAAAACCTTTTTTTGTTCTTTTATTTCAAAATGAGCTTTTTTTCCATTTGCTGTCCCGCTAGGATTGACTCATATTCACTCAATGAATGCTCTATTCTCAGAAATCTCCATATTTCCAGGTCAATATCACCCAATCACAGTTTTATAGGAAGTGTGTTTTTGTCACTTTATTGAGGAAGAAGATGCGCTCCAGCTGAGATCTGAGGGGGAGAAAAGCATCAGAGTTGCAGGCTCTTGTGGTTCCAGAAGTGGAGAAATCAATGAACACCACTTTGTCTTGCACGGCTTTGTCCAACCAGCCTCTCAGGGTCCTTTTCTTCTTCTCGGCCCTCTTTTCCCTTTCCTCCTCCTCAGACTTTGACGATGCAGATGTGACTGTTGAGCTCCGCTTTGTAGAGTCCGAAGCCCAAGCACAGCGGCTGAGTGAAGGCGGCGGAGAAGGTGTGGAGGTGGGTCAGGTTGTTCGACGGTCCCACCTCGGAGAAGGTGATGGTGCCGGCGCCGTAGTCCACGGCGACGGCCACTCGGTTGCCGGTCATCTGGCACGTGAGGCGGGTCTTCCTGCGGTTGTGCCAGGCCGCCAGCCTCCTGTCATGCTGCTGCGTTAAGCTCCACGACACCTGGAAGTTCAATTTGGGCAATTTAATTGAGAGGACACGATTCCCTTTGATTATAAAATTTTTGATAATTCAATATTGCTTCTCAAATGTAAATATGTGTGGTTTTTCTCTGCTGCCAGACAGTAAGCCACTTGATCTTTGAGTTTGGGACACAACAGTCAATCTGAATCGCACGCTGCATGGGAATTCTTTCCAGCTATTTTTGGAAAGCAAATGATCATCGCAAGTAAATTGCATACCTTGTTGTTCCCAAAGGCGTTGCCCTCTTTCCCCTTCCGCCCAATACTTCTATAGCAGACGCCAATATCCCAGAACCCTTCAGCCTCCAGCTCCCAGTAGTGCGTCCCGGAGGTGAAGGTCTGGGCGGCGAGGACCTGCGGCCAGTGGTCGAACCGTTCGGGGTGAGCAGCGCACGGCAGGCGGGTTTTAACCCGCGTCGCCGAGCGAAGGTCATCGGAGATGCTCAACAGAGGGTGGGCCGTGGTGGTGTCCAGAGTCAAGGGGCTGGTTACTGCGTGAGAGGGAAATAGAATAAGGTTAATTGAATATATATTTATATATTCAATTTTGATAACTCCAAACGTTATCAAAGCGCTCCTCTACGTTAAATGAACGGGTCGGCCGAGTGTCACTCACAGAGCTCCCTCTTGAGTTCACTGAGGCAGTGCAGGGTGCCGGTGATGAACTCTCGGTACTTGCTCTCTATGTCCTCCAAGATGTGCTTTCTGTCCAGACTGACGGTGGCGGGCATGAAGAGTGGGCTGTTCAGGTCGGCGAGTAACCTAGGACACGAGAGCACAACACACACTGCATATGAGCGCATACCGGTGAGATGTCCAATGTATCCTCCCATCCTCACACACACACACACACACACACACACACACACAATAATATGGACTTACTTTGTGTCATCTGATTGAAAGGCCTGAGGAAAGAAGAGTCAAGGACAGCTGAGAAAAACACGACATGAAAGGACTCATAGACTGAAAGAATTTCCAATCTCCCTGTCTTTCTGGATGAGAAAGAAAACAAACCCATGAATGAAGTCATTCAACATATAACTAACTCCACCCGTGGCCCTGGATATGTTGCATATTTTTCTCTCCGTGATATATGAGCTGATGGAACATTATCAATATGGTTTGTGTTAAACATGTGATTGGCTCTGCTGCATTGCTTGGACTCAACAGAATATTCTATGAGGTTAGAAACTAAACTATGTTGCACCGGAAATCTTTTTTCTCAATCAGCGTCTTGCCACTAGCTAAAGGGCTCTCCATTTACGTTACATTTTCTGCCATCACGTTTGGTAATTTCTCATAATTTTCTTTTTACGTCTGTGCTGTTTTTTGTCTGTTCTCTTCTTACTGGTTTGATCTGAGTGGGAAAATGGTGTCATATACAGCACACCTGTCATGATTTAGCAACATTGGAATCAGGATTGGAATCAGGAGACCAGGGGTCTCCTGAAGCAGCTGACAGGTACAGGCAGGCCAGAAGGACTGCAGCTGCGGTGGTCACGGATGCTAAAACTCGGGCATGGGAGGAGTTCGGGGAGGCCATGGAGAAGGACTTTCGGTTGGCCTCAAGGAGGTTCTGGCAAACCATCCGACGACTCAGGAAGGGAAAGCAGGGCCTTCCCCAGGCTGTTATCAGCGGGGGAGGGGGGCTGCTGACCCAGACAGAGGATATCGTCGGGCGGTGGAAGGAGCACTTTGAGGAACTCCTAAACCCGGTCAACATGTCCCCTGAACAGGGGGCAGCGCCTGAAGACTTGGGGTTGGATGAACCCATATCCCTGGCAGAGGCCACTAAGGTAGTCAAAAAGCTCCTTGGTGGCAAGGCGCCGGGGGTGGATGAAATCCGCCCTGAGATGCTGAAGGCGCTGGACTTTGTTGGGCTGTCTTGGCTGACACGCCTCTTCAATGTCGCATGGGGGTCGGGCACAGTGCCCATGGACTGGCAGACCGGGGTGGTGGTTCCCATCTTCAAGAAGGGGGACCGGAGAGTGTGCTCGAATTATCGGGGTATCGCACTACTCAGCCTCCCGGGAAAAGCTTATGCCAGGGTGCTGGAACGGAGGCTCCGACCGTTTGTCGAACCTCGGATTCAAGAAGAACAGTGCGGGTTTCGTCCTGGTCGTGGAACAGTGGACCAGCTCTTTACCCTTGCAAGGATACTGGAGGGGTCCTGGGAGTTTGCCCAACCAGTCTACATGTGCTTTGTGGACTTGGAGAAGGCTTTCGACCGGGTCCCTCGGGGCTTTTTGTGGGGGGTGCTGCGGGAGTATGGTGTGCCGGACCCGTTGCAACGGGCCATCCGGTCTCTGTACGCCTGCAGTAGGAGCTGTGTTCGTATCCTCGGCAGTAAGTCAGATACGTTCCCGGTGGGTGTTGGCCTCCGCCAGGGCTGCCCTTTATCACCGGTCCTGTTCGTGACTTTCATGGACAGGATATCTAGGCGCAGCCGTGGGGCGGAGAATGTCAGGTTCGGGGATCTCAGGATAGCCTCTCTGCTGTTTGCAGATGATGTGGTCCTGTTTGCCTCCTCGGACCATGACCTCCAGCATTCACTGGGGCGTTTTGCAGCCGAGTGTGAAGCGGCGGGGATGAGAGTCAGCACCACGAAATCTGAGGCCATGGTGCTCTGCCGGAAACCGGTGGATTGCTCCCTCCGGGTGGGGACAGAGTGCCTACCACAAGCGAAGGAGTTCAAGTATCTCGGGGTCTTGTTCACGAGTGAGGGTAAAATGGAGCGGGAGATCGACAGGCGTATCGGTGCGGCTGCAGCAGTAAAACAGGCGTTGCACCGGGCCGTCTTGGTGAAGAAGGAGCTGAGCCGGAAGGCGAAGCTCTCAATTTACTGGTCGGTCTACGTCCCAACCCTCACCTATGGTCACGAGCTTTGGATCGTGTCCGAAAGAACGAGGTCGCGGATACAAGCGGCCGAAATGAGTTTCCTCCGTAGAGTGGCCGGGCTCAGCCTTAGAGATAGGGTGAGGAGCTCGGACATCAGGAGGGAGCTTGAAGTTGAGCCGCTACTCCTTCGTGTCGAAAGGAGTCAGCTGAGGTGGTTCGGGCATCTAATTAGGATGCCTCCAGGACGCCTCCCTTTAGAGGTTTTCCAGGCACGTCCATCTGGTAGGAGGCCCCGGGGAAGACCCAGGACACGCTGGAGGGATTATATCTCCCAGCTGGCCTGGGAACGCCTCGGGATCCCCCAGAATGAGCTGGTAGATGTTGCGGGTGAGAGAGAAGTCTGGGTCAGCCTGCTTGACCTGCTGCCTCCGCGACCCGACCCCGGATAAGCGGTGGAAAATGGATGGATGGATGGATGGATGGAATCAGGATAAGCCATCGTCATTCAAATGAAACTCAGGCAGGATGTAACGGATAAGCTGAGTTTTTCCTCATTCATATTTGATGCCTCAGAACTTCTAGTGTTGACAGCAATGTGAAGAGCTTATCTAAATGAATCTGAACATGGCATCGTGCTTACAATGACAATCTGAATGCTGTTGTAGCAGGTGCAGTGTTTACCTTGTTCAGTTGATGCGTGTTAGCATGACACCATTTGTACACAAAATACAGCTGAGGCTGATGGGGAAAACTGTGGCAATCCACCCAACAGGTGTTGCCACATTTCACTCAAAAGCTCAACCTCAAGTCAGAACAGCCAGTTAGGAGAATTCATCATCTGAATACCACAAATGGCCTAAATTAAATGTCAATCCATTCAGTGGTTATTGCGGTATCCAAGTAATGGATCGATCGACAGACCGGCTGAATATGGTTAGCTAAAAGAGAACCGATCCAGCGGGGTTTAAAGCTGCTTATTGTATCAAAGCACCGTATCATATTGTTCCCGGGGGCCGTCCTCAGCAGAGAGTCTTACCCAGATGAGCAGGAAGGGGTCCGTCTCGGCCAGCAGTGAGGCCAGGTGGTGCTGGATGCTCAGCGCTTGACTCATCTCGCTTCTCACCTTGGAGCAGTCTTCGTGCACACGCTCTATGACCTGCTGCCTCTCCCTCCTGGTGATGTCCCTCAGAGCAACCATCAGCCTCATCACCTGCACCTGCAGGTCCAAGCCCAGCCGCTCCACCTGGGTGTCATCCTGCTTGAGCGAGTCCTGAAACCAATCACGAGAGGTTGGTGGTTGAGACATGATCAGAACATCAAAAATCAGTGGAATGAGACCAGTCTGGGGGTTTTGGGATTCCTTGATAACTTGAGCAGTAGGAGGTGCACACTACACCCACTGAGGGGGTCACTTCTTTGCATTTTCCCTGAAGTTTAAATATTTTGACTCACAGCCATGGTTGAATCCATGCTCTCATGCTCTTTGAGGATTCGCTTTCCGTCTTTCAGCTTCTCCTCGGCTTTGCTGAGCAGGGTCTGAAGAATGACCTGTGCAATCCCACACACACATATATATGAGCAGACACACACTCGTGGCACAAACAAAACAAACGTCAAAACACACATCTCGTCTTCCAGCTGACCTTCAGATCCGCCTCCACCTGCCTCAGCGCCTTCACTTTGTGCTCAGCGTGGCCTCCGTCCAGCAGACAGTCGCCACACACATACTCCTTGTCATCGGCGCAGTAGTAGCGCAGTATCTCTGTGTGTGTCGGACACCTTCGCTGGGAGAGGTCCCCGAGCGGGTCCACCAACAGGTGGGTGCTAAACGCCGGCCTCTCCAGATGGGGTTGGAGGTGCGCGGCACACAGTGACACTTCACACCTCAGGCAGGTCTTCACAGCCGGCGGCTGTCCTTCATCCACAGCAGGAGGGCAGCAGTCACACGGCACGTCAGCGCGCTCCTCCTGGCACTGGGGGCAGGTGAAGCGACTTTTGCCCTCGCCCCGGTTGCCCCAGGCCTCGCGGATGCAGGCGGGGCAGAAGCTGTGTCCGCAGGGCAGGGGGTGGGCTTGGCTGAAGAAGTCTCGGCACACAGAGCAGGTCAGCTCTTCCTCCAGGGACGCCATGGTGAGCGGGTGAAGGGTCTCCGATGTGTGTGTGTGTGTGTGTGTGTCACACAAAGCTTCTGACGGAACAGAGGATAAGAGGGGAATCAAAACTCATTGCAAATTTGGATTGCAGTCAGTGACATGCAAAGTACATACAGTACATGCAAAGGAAATGTAACCATGCAGACGTCATGTTGCCTTGTGCAACACCAAAGCATTCGCACAAGTTACATGATGCTGTAAGTCAGCTGGTATTGAGCTGGTGGAGTCTTTGCTCCACCCCGACTGTGCAGTCAGAGTAATCCTGTCGACTGGGCTTTTGCTTACCCTGATCTATGAATAGAATACTTAACAACCACTATTACTGGGGAAATGTGCGGCCGTTAGACCAAAATAACACCTCCCAACCTGAGGGGAGGCAGTAGGTGAACGGTGAGTCGAAAAACATGCCCTGCTGGTCATCACAGTAAGGGTAAAGGGTTGCAACACTGAATCTAGATTAACTTGAGTCAGACCCATGCACAGGGGATCAGCAGATCATCCTTGACAGCTTGCTGGTCTGATTTGCATTCTACATGTGCTCCGCCTTTACAGGTTTAACCGCCAACTCACGTATGCTCATCTCAACTGAATTGAATGAGAATCGGAGTAAATGTCTGGAACAGAGGTGGGATTTCTTACCTGCTGGTGCCGTGGTGTTTGCAGCCTGTGGCCATCGGTGAGCGTGTGTATTGTGTGACGTGTGTTGAGTTTGGAGGCTAATCCCAACAGATTCACCTCCCCCCCTGGTGGCACTGGACTCAGAGAGGTCACATGACCCTAAGAAGGGGATGGGAATTATTAGGTAAACTGTTCTCAGAAGACTTGTTGTATTTTTTTCCATGAGCACACTGCACCCTTAAACCACCGTGACATCAGCTCATTTTGTTTTTATGTAAAGTATTATCTTCTTCTTAGCTCATCTTTTTTAACTGTAGAGCCGTGGTCCTGTTCAACACATACTATGTGACATTGTGAGTGTCCAGAAACAAAGATTTTCTCCAGTATGTGGTAAATGTCACAGTTTCATGACCACATATAACTGCACGAACAATGGTTTACTTTCACTTCCTCAAGGATTTAACTAATTGTGCATTTCCAGACCGTCAAATTTACAAGATCAAAAGAGGCGTTTTTCACATACCTGAGAGGCCATTATTTTTTCCGTAGCCCTTAAAAACCACAAACACAACTTCAGGCTAATTCCATCAGCAGCAATTATGAAACTCTTCAAGTAGAAAGGAAGCTTAGGTCATCCACTGCATGCAGAGAGATTTAACAAAAATAATTCACTGTATATATATCATTTGCATTTACACACTAGTGTGCAGATTATGTAACCAAGGGGCTTTTGAGATCCTTTACTTTCCCTCTAGCGCACCCATGAGGCCAACTTTTGTAGTTTTAAGTGATCCGTTTCTACAGCTGCTGGATGGATTGTCATGAGATTTTGTATACACATTCATGTCCCCCTCCGGATGAATTGTAATAACTTTGGTGTAACATTTTTGGGAAATAAGATCATTTAGTTTCTTGCTGAGAGTTAGCTGGGAAGGTTGATACCACACTCATATCTAAATATATCATTTGACTTAGCTTAGCATTACAAATGTAGGCAGGGAGAAACAGCGAGCCAGGCTCTGTCCAAAGGTAACAAAAATCCCCCGAGACAGAACTAGTCCTGGCCAGATCTCCCAGTAAAACCACAGTTTGTCTTTAGCGAAGCTAAGCTAACCATCTCCTGGAAATTTAAGGATATGTACATTTACACCACCTTGTTTTCCAAAAACATGTAGGCTACTAATGAACAGGACAATGAGCTAAACACATGAATTATGTGTATATTGAATATACAGTATGTGTATAGGTTTAAACCTTGACAGTTTGGGAAAGATACAATGTTACCTGTTTTACATTTCCTCACCGTGGGATTGGTGACATATCTTCTCTGCTTGTTTAACACATACCAAGGTCAGGGATTTTCTCAGGCATCTATCTCAGCCCTTTGATGGGCTCTACTTCTTCATTAGGAGGGACATAACGGAAATAGCGGAAGCAGTTCCCTGCCCCGAAACGCCTTTGATGAGCCTCAAAGACTTTCGGAACAAACTAACAGACACTATAGAGACAGCTTTCTAATTAGTTTGTGTTAAAAAAAAAAAAAAGGGATTTTTTTTTTATATCACACCCCTTGTATTGTGGCTTACCTCTGAATAATCCTTTTCTTTCATGACATGCCGAACTGCTTTGAATATCTAAATCACCTCACAAACAAGAGGTGTCAATTCATACATCCATCTCACAAAGTAGGGCGCCGTACCCTTCAGCGTCTACCCCAGTGTACCAAGATTTCTGTGCACATTTACTCACACACCCACACATATACACGCGTACGCACACGCACACACACACACACACACACACACACAACACACAAATGAACAACTGAAGATGCTTCTGAGCATACGCTGAAGAAACCGTCTTTATAGAGGGACTGCAGTTTTTAATTAGAGTATACGTATTTGCCATGCACCTACTTTTACTGTTTTTCTTTAATACATTAAATGAACATTAAATACGTTAATTGTTTAAAAAAAACTATTTATCTACATTATACACTTGTAGTAAATGTCAGGTGGACCTTAGACACATATAATAATGAGGTACTTGAGCTAATTGCAACATGTTTTGTCTTTGAGAGACACCTAGTGGCTTTACTGATGCAGAGAGCACAGAATCCGTTCGCCGCAGTGAGGAGACATGAAAAAAAAGCACTATCAATGTCAAGAAATGTGGTGCAGTCGTGCATGATCCCCAGAGGATGAACCTCAATGACTCTAACAATCCCCTGACTTCTCCCCCTGCCGGCAGCAGCAGGTCAAAGTTTTCACCACTGACTTTTTTATCTACATCATCAGATCAAAATATTTCATTTGTTTAATACTTTGATTTCATAACCTGCAAAATAATTGACATTCCCATCAGTGTCAGTTGAACTTTGTGTTCTCGGTTTGGTTTGTTTGCCTGTTTGTCATGATGGAGTTTGTTCAAATTCCTTTTCCACGAAGTGTCTCTATCATTCGTTCTGTGCTCATCACGTGTGTTCTCATTGCTGTAGATGTGTGATGTGGGCTGTTCCGGTTTATATTAATATCATCGTCAGAGAAAGGTGTTAGGTTCAATGATTATTCTGAGACTATGTTTGTATTGTATCGAATAGGACATAAACAATCTGAAGCAGTATTGTTATCAGTGGAACGTGACAGGGTGAAAACAAATGACCTTGAGCAAACAAAAGCCTCCCAGCATTCACACAATATTTTCTCTCAAAGATAAAGTTGATAATACACCGGTATGCAAGCCCCAAGACTAAAAATGTCAAAACAAAATTTGTCTTGAAATTTCAGAGCTTAAAATGTCCAAGTAAATCTAGAGGTCCTGTAATATGTTGTAGAAAAACATAACCCCAAATAAGATCAACTTTACTCGGATTGAGTCAATCAGTTGTGCTCAAATCAATTATTTCTTAAAACAAGTCAGACTAGATTTAATACCTAAATATAAGGTTATTTTACTTATAGAAACTTATATATTTGTATATATTGTTTTTACATTGACCCATGTTATTTGAAGACTTATAGACACGTCATAACACAGATCAAGAGGAATGCTGTAGCTGTAAACACCATTCAGACCTATATTATTGCCTTTATTCCATATATTTTCAGTGTATTGTGTCCTATTGACCCATTGACGATGGTGAAGAGGTACCAGCCGTTATCTAAATCAGTGGTTCTCAACCTTTTTTCAATGATGTACCCCCTAACCAGAACAAAGCATTTTTGTTGGAAAGAAATATGTAATAGAATGTGATATAGAATATATACAAGTGTATAAACTTACAATAATATTGTATTGAATATTTATTAAATAACTATTTTAAAATTATTTTTGAATGGATGCTGATTTTAAATATATTTAGTGCCTTCACTTAGCTCCCTTTGAGAACCACTGGTCTAAATGGTTGTATTGAGGATACATTTTGGCTGTTGCATACATTGTGAGTCACAGTCCCCAAAATAGCTCAATAAAGACAGCAATGAGAACCCATGACATCTATAGGGAGACCGCATGCAGTACCAAAAAAACAATATCCCAAACTATGTCATTACTTATCGAGACTAAATTTGATTTTTTTAAATTAAAATATGAATTATGAATTATGAATTATTATAACTGTGGGTGTGTTTGTGTGGGGGGCGGCAATCATGCACACCTGTGCCATCCTTAAATCCCCATCAGTCAGCCTGATCCCGCTGTGGAGCGGCCTGCACTCCTATGTGAGATGCACACTGAGAGCCAATGTGGAGGAAACCGTGGTCACTGTTCCCCTGAGGACCGTCTGGCGGCGAGGGCCATTAATTATAAGAGACAGCGAGACAGACAGCTAGCCTGCTAAGCAGACAGACAGACAGTTCCGCAGAGAGCGCAGACAGGCCTGACAGGAGCAGGCCCCGACCAAATACAAAGAAAGGAGGAAGAGCAGCACGCACGGCCAAGAAAAAAGAACTAATCCTCCCCGTGTAGCGAGTATAGCCTCCAGCTATCCTCACCGCCCCTGCTTCCTCTGCTTCTGCCTGTGGACTATGAGTAAATACATGCAGGCATAATAACCCTTTGTCATAAGAGAAAGAAACGCGATTTGCGACGGGGATAAATAATTGAAAAAAAAAATGCGTCTGTCCGACTGCGCATCCCTGGGAGTGAATAGGGAATTGCTGCGCCAGTGTCCCGGCTGAGAGACGGAGCCGATCTCACCCAACCTAAGCTCTTGAGCTGTTCTCCCCCCTCCCCCGTGTCATTACACAATATCGCTGCCAAAAATCATCGTTTCAAACATGGTAAGTTATTTTTTTTTTGTTATATTCACAGCGGTTGTGTCGGCGACGAGCGGCCTGTGGGGGAAATGCACATCCGGGACTGTATTTTTTGGAGAAGTCATAATATTTTATGAATCATAACTTGTTATGATGTGGGAGCGCGCGTGGCGTGCAACAGGTCGCCGTACAGTAGCGGGGACGCGCATCCCAGCGCCGTGTTTTGCGCTTGTATGGAAACATTGGTGTTGAAAAACCGTCGGACCGTCGCACACGCGAACATAATGGCAAGATGGCACGAGAAATGCGTTGTTGGCACAATAGAGTTCTGGTGAAAAAACAACAACGATATTCTCTCTTTTGGATGTTTGGCAACTATGAGAGTTATCACTTCTTGCTCTTTGACTAAATAGTATCGCTTAGCCGACGCAACGATGCGCATAAAGCCGACTTATTTTTTCGGTTTGAATCATTTTATATTGTCCGGGAATCACAGCTCGGTTTGCAAAGAAAAGTCTCCGTCGGCCCAGTAATAAGTCTTATTAAATGAATCGGACTCCTACTGTCCTATAAAGGGATACCTCGGGTATTTTTAAAATAATAATTCCCGCACACATGTGACTGCTTCCTTGTGACGATTTAAGTCAGACTTAATGTCAAATCTCGAGTCATTTTTATTATTCTGTCCAAGCCTCAGTAAAACAGAGAAGGGGGAGGGGGGGGGGGGGTTGTCACAGGGTCCGGGTGAAAAATAATGTTCCTCTTCACTCTGGCTGGGTCTTTCTCTCAATACCTCTCCACGTGGTGAGCAGTCGGGATGAGGGAGAAAGAAAAGGGAGCATTGTGCCTCCAGTCAGTGGCCTTATGTGTTGGAGAGGCTCTGAGAGGGTGATGTTCACTCAGCTGTGCTCCCCATACGCCATTGTTGCAAATTCCACCTCATTTCAGACGCGCTGTTTACCGAGAGCTCACACAGGAGCCTGTTTATAGAGGCGGCCTGGAGCACCGTGAAACCTCACACACACACACACACGTATCACACAACCCGAATATACTTGGATATTAGCATGTGTGACAAAGTGGCCTCCGAGAAAATATGTTTGGTTTCGCGTAAAAAAGAAAGAAAGGAAAAAAGCAGAATTAATTTGAGCTGGCGTCGGGTTTTACGCCCACCTGTGCGCACAGTTCCCGTCTGTTACGCACAGGAAGACGCACGCGGTGACGTTCAGATTTTATAGGATCATTTCAGTAATCGAAAGCTCAGGCAAGGGCCTTTTATGTGATGAACTTGAGCGCCAATGTATGAGGGTTTACCAAAGAGAGGCAGTGGACTCTTGGCTCAAAAGAAGGGGTGTTCACTCGCCATTTGAATGCAAAGTAGTAGATGAACAAGTGAGCTGTGTGTGTGTGTGTGTGTGTGTGTGTGTGTGTGTGTGTGTGTGTGTGTGTGTGTGTGTGTGTGTGTGTGTGTGTGTGTGTGTGTGTGTGTGTGTGTGTGTGTGTGTGTGTGTGTGTGTGTGTGTGTGTGTGTGTGTGTGTGTGTGTGTGTGTGTGTGTGTGTGTGTGTGTGTGTGTGTGTGTGTGTGTGTGTGTGTGTGTGTGTGTGTGTGTGTGTGTGTGTGTGTGTGTGTGTGTGTGTGGAAGGAGGGCCAACGGTGAGTTTTGAGAGAAAACTGTCACACATGCCTCTTGGCACTTTAGCTCTGTCTTTCTTTCTCTGCACCACAATGCCACCAACGTGGACACGCTTTGAGACTAATCAATCCGGAGCATCCATTGTCATATTTTTGGAACGTTTTTCTTCTTTTTCTCCCCTGTAAGTAATTTAGATACCTACTTTTTTCAGTGCGCAGGGAGACAGAATAAAAGTTGTGTGTTGGCCAATGCGCCCCTGCGTCGTTCCCATCCTGCAGAAGCATGTCCCGTCGGAAACAGAAACGACCCCAGCAGCTTATGAACCCGACCCTCGGTGCCTGTCGGATACTTGAGCATGGTGAGAAATATACTGAGACTATATATCAAAATAATACGGGTTATTCAGTGGGATTGGATTCACATCCGTTGGGAAGTTTAGAACTAAAACAACATACAGAGATTGTACCAGTTAGTTGCTCATAGTTATGGTATATCTACTGCATCATTCTTATGAAGGCCTTAAACTGATTATTTAACTTTTTGCACTAACTTTGTGACCTAGGATGACTTGTTCAACCTCATATGGGGAAAATCAGTTTTGGAATTTAAACAGCAATTGCATTATGGGCAGTTAAGACTTGTTTTTTTGTTGACGAGGGGTTTCTTACCAGGATTATTAAACAGTGAAATAATTTAATTTGCATTATGTTAAACACTTAGAAAAAGAGGGCTTGTTGGAATAATTGGCCTTCAGTCTTTAATTCATTCTCTGTGGTTGCAGCCATTAGCTGCTTTCTTTGCCCTGTAAAACCCAAATGTCTTCACTCCTCATCGCTGCCAGGTTTAAAGACACAGACCACCCAGAATGGAGGCTATACAGTAAATAACCAGATAAATAATTTGGTAAAAATATATTATTTAAAAACACATTTTCCTAATAATAGTGAATTAGGAAAATGTGTTACGAGAAGCAGGATACAGGTTTTGTAGGAGCAAAGAGATGTGCATGTGAAGGAAAATGAAACTTTGTGAGGCACTGTATACGGTGATCTTACTGCAATAGCATTAGGCCCCATTGTCCCCTTTCAGCTTTGTTGCTGGGCACTGAAGCATGAACATACCCATGAAGAAGTGTGTGTGTGTGTGTGTGTACGCAAGTGTGTGTGTGTGTTTGTGTCTGTCTGTTCACTCCAGTTACAGGAGTAAGGCCCACATTGTGTCACAAAATTGTAGCTTTCAAGCAAACCGCAGTAAGTTCTGTATGTGTTAGTGTGAGCATGAGCAACCCTGTGCACACAGAATGCTCCTTTGTGTCTGTGCTGTACATTGACAGGCTGTGTGTCGGCCTATGTGCTTTCACATCCGTCTCTCTGTGCATTTTTGGGTTAAGTTAGCTTGTTGATGGGCTGTGAGTCATCACGTCTGTCTGCGGGGCTGTTTGTTTTTCTTTGTGCGCCACCTCTCTTCCTCTGCCTGGCCCTAAACCGTATCAGGAATGCGACCTCAGAGTGTTTAAGGTCAAGACTGCCAGCCAATCAGGCACCCAGTACAGTGTCCAGTACCTAACCAGCACCTAACCCTTAGCGCCCCATTGGGCTACTGGGGGAAGGGCTCTTAAGGAGATGAAAGAAAGACAGATTGAATGGAGGACAGAAGAAAGAGAAGGAGGGCAGGAATGGAAGTGTGTGTATGTGGCTTCTTTTTATTGGGGGGTTCCATTGTCTTGTGCGTGTTGCCCTGGAAACAAGGTAGACACCTTAACGGGTGAGCAGTGTATTCTTGTGTGTGTGTGTGTGTGTGTGTGTGTGTGTGTGTGTGTGTGTGTGTGTGTGTGTGTGTGTGTGTGTGTGTGTGGGTGTGGGTGTGGGTGTGGGTGGGGGTAGATGGTGTGTGTGGATGTGGGTGTGTGTGGCAACTGTGGTCAGGAGGCGACAGTTGATGAGGACGGACAGGACAAAGAGGATAACAGTGGTGGAATATAAGGTGGAAATTAGTCCCGAAGGTTAAAAATCATCTCTAGGGCAACCAAATTATTTCACTATCTAGACATCAAGCAGCCACCTAATAACATCCTTTATTTCTCACTGATCTATGAAGTAGATTTGTACTTTAGATTTTTTTTGGAAAGCTATAATATGAATAAAGATTGTTGACCATTATGCAAGTCTTGATTGTTTTGTTGTCATTAACAATGATAAAATCACATTTCGATTTTCTTTTTTCAATTTCCCTAGATGACAACTTGGCAGTGAAGTCAAACTCCTTTCCATTTATCCTGGATTCTCCATCGTCCTCTCTTCAAAGCTCCCAGCTGCCCCTCGCTCTCCTTTCATCTATTAAGGGCTCTCAGTCCCCCTCTTTACCCACTGAGGATCCAGCGCTATCCTGCTCACTGAGCCAGTCCTCCCACCAGCCCCTCAAAGACCCACAGCCCTCCTTCTCTCCTGATTTCCCTTACTGCTCTCCCTCTTCACAAACTCATCATCAACCTGCCCTTCAACTGTCTGCTTGCAATTCTGCGTCATCTGCAAGTGCCCTCACCCGGCCCTCTCGAAGCGAACACATGGCTTCTCCAAAGTTGGGGCTGTCCGCCACTACCACCACCTCTTCTTCCTCATCCTCGTCCTCTGCCTCTTTATGCCCCCCACCGCACCCTGGAAGCCCCAGCCGCGTGCCCGAGGGGCCCCCAAGTCCCGTTACTCCCACTCCCAGCCCAGGAGTGACATCTGCCTCAGCTGCACCCTCTAGGGCCCAACTGAGCATTGCCCTGATCCTGGAGGAGCTCCGGGTGCTTCAGCAAAGGCAGATCCATCAGATGCAGATAACAGAGGAGATCTGTCGGCAAGTGCTCCGCCTTGGTGGAGCATCCTATACCATAGACACACCCTCCCAGCATCTTCTCCCTCCCCTGCCTCAGCTTTGCCTGGAAGGCACCAAAAGGCCATCCAGCCCTACCCAGCAAACTGCACCTCAGCCTTCCACCTCTGTTACTCCTCTCCTGGCATGTTTCTCCTCTCTGCTACCTTCTCAGGCCGCCAACAAACCCACAAAGCCAAGCAGTTCCTTGTCTCAAATCCTGCAGCCCCAGAAGCCCCAGATGGATGGAGCAGGTGGGGCTCATGGTTATTTGAGGGTGAGTTCTCGGCCCTCAGCTCCCTCCACCTCTTCCTCTGCTGCCCTCTCCATGGCTTCCTCCAGCTATCCGCTAGGCTTATCTTTAGCTTTGCCCAACCGCTATCTTCATGAGGAATCTTCAAACACCACTTCAGTGAGTGGGCACCGTGGCCTGGCCTTCCTGAACTCATCCCTCCCAACATCAGTATCTATGGTCACAAATTCCCAAAATGCTATGCTGTCTTTCTCTGGAGGAGCAGACTCTTCCTCTGCATCCAGCTCCACCAATACTGGGCGCCTCCAACATGGCTGCCGCTTTTGTGGAAAAATGTTCAGCAGTGACTCTTCCCTTCAGATACATCTACGCTCACACACAGGGGAACGACCCTACCAGTGTCCAGTGTGCCTCAGCCGATTCACCACACGAGGCAATCTCAAGGTGCACTTCCTACGCCATCGTGAGCAAAACCCAGAGCTCTCACTTTCACTCCTGCCACCTTCTTTGTTTGGGGTAGCATTAGGGGCCACTGGGGGATCAGAAATGGGACAGACCATGAGCGGTGGTGGCAGTACTAGTGGCATGAATATGATGCAAAAGAAGCCAAAAAGCAGGAATGAGGATGAGACATGTGGAGATAATGTGGAGGTCGGTGGAACAAACACAGGCTTTTCTCTAGGAGCCTCTGGAGGATCTACCCCTTCTACCCTACCCCTGCCCCCTAGTGTAGACCTGGCTTTGATTTCCCACTCTCTCCTGCAGCTCAATAGGGCTGCAGCTGTAGCAGCTGCAGCCTCTATCACCTCCGGCTCATCCCACTCTTCCTCCTCTTCTACCTCCACCTCTTCTCTGGCTACTTCCCTCCTCAACAATCCTTCTTTGTCATCGTCTTCCACCATCACCGGGTTATTCAAGGGTGCTAAGCAACAGCACTTTGACGAGAACACTCCCCCTCATGCCCCAATGCTTTCTCCTGCTGCCTACTCCCAGCTAGCCCACCTGCCTAAACTCCTTTTTCCATCTGTATCCACTTCTTCCTCTACCTCTGCTGCACACTCATCCCTCTACAACCACCCAGCCTTGGGATTGCTACGCACCCCCCTGCCCTCTACTCCAGGCTCTCACCAACTTGCTTCGTCAAGCCATTCTCAGCTTTCTTTCCCTTTCTCTTCATTTCCTAAAGTCCCAGGTCAACCCACCACCACTCCATCCGCACTGCCTTCCTCCATGGTTACCTCAACTCCTACATCTGAAACCTCCAAGCTGCAGAGACTGGTGGAGAAGCTAGAGAAAGCGCCCCGCTCTTCTTCTCCATGGACTTCTTCTATTTCCTCCTCCATGTTAGAGATGTTATCTGGCAGTGCCACTTCCTCTTCAAGTCGTTTCACAAATGCCAGCACTTCGACTACATATGTCATGGCGTCTCCACCATCTTCGACTCGAGCTTCCACTTCTGTTTCAAACTTCACACATGAGATGGTGGCTGCCCTAGGCATGAGTGCCAATGGAGCGAGTGCCATTGCGGGGGGCTTGCTACCATCCCTAGGCATCACAAGTCCAGTTGGTAACCTGACAACCAATCAGTGTGGGGTGTGTCTACGGGTGCTGAGTTGTCCCAGAGCTCTGCGTCTGCACCAGGCTACGCACCTTGGAGAACGCCCTTTTCCATGTAAGATATGTGGTAGATCCTTCTCTACTAAAGGCAGCCTGCGGTCACATTTGGCTACCCATCATGCCCGGCCACCCAATGCACGTGTCCAAAATTCTTGCCCATTGTGTCAGCGTAAGTTCACTAATGCCCTAGTGCTTCAGCACCATATCCGCATGCATCTTGGTGGACAGTTGCCCACAGATGGCACAGACGATTCTGCACATGAGATGCCAGCTGAATCAAATGCCAAACCCCAATCCACGTCCACTGACCAAAATATTGTCTCTAGTAAAACGCCTCCTCTAGCAGGACACTCTAAGAGCCCAGCCCCAAGCTCTGAATTTCAAACTCCGAAAGTAGGTTCAGTCCCTGCATTTGGCAGTACAAAATCAGTTGAGTTTACCAAAAATCCCAGCAAGTCGGGGTCCTCCAGCCCAGACCTTGTCCCCCCATCTGACCTTAGCCCGGACCCATTCATGAATCCCACCACAAAAACTCCACCACCAGGCAGTGTAGAACCCCCACTCCTTTGTGCCAGTGCCCCCTTGCCAGCCTCCAAGCAGACAGATCCGGCTTCCCCAGTTGGCAAAGACAACCAAGTTGAACATCAAGCTACCGCTGATCCAATTTCCTCCACCGTTACCAAAATGACAGCGTCAGCTAATAATATGGTTGTGGACGGTGGAGAAGATGAAGCTTCTACCTCCTCAGAAGCGTTCCATGGCTCCAGAACAAACCTGGAGGACGTACAAAGCACGCCTGTCCTTGGTGACCCCTTTGCTTACACCTGTCCCAGTACCTCCTCTGATCTCATCCTGGGTCAAGATGTTCCTGATGTTATTGCAACACCAACTTTAGAATCAGAGTCAGTCTCCTCAAGGCCCAAATCACCAGAACCCATGGAAGAGGACAATGATCAGTCTTCTCAACCAGGGACACCAAAGCAAGACCAAGCAACTGTGCCTGACGAGGACCCCAACGTGACATCCACTTTGGAGACTGCTGATACTATAGCTGCTGAGGTAATGGGTGTATCACAGAGACCTGCCACTTTTGTGAGGGAGACACGTCAGAGCTTTCATTTTGGTTCTTATGGGAGGGAAGACCGGGGAGAAGCTGTTAAGATTAGTGGATTGGCTCCAACTGAAACACTGGATGGTTCTATCCCCATCAACCTTACCCCAACCCTCCCATCTCCAATGTCTCGCCCGGAGAAGAAGACCTATTGCTGTGCGGAGTGTGGAAAAGAGTATGCCAGTCGCAGTGGACTGAAGGTAAAGACAAAACATTTTGATATAAAAAAAATTGAACAAGATATGTTGGAAGAGTATTTGTTGTATTAAATGTAAAATTAAATATAAAATTGTATTTTCCCCAGGAGATTTAAACAATATTTTACAGCTTTAGTACAGAAGTAAAGCTGTAAAATGAAAAAGATTAAGTTAAGAATTGCTAAAACATTGCTTTCTCTTCCCAGGGGCACATGAAGCACCATGGTGTGGTAACCAAAACAATACGTCCACCAGCCCGGAGTAGCCGTTCCTCCACTGACCAACTTCCTTCTTCTACATCTATGACTTCCTTAAATATTCCGGCCACCAGGAGCTCAGCAGGCTTCTGGAACCAGTACCAAGCCTTCCTTAACACCAGTAACGAGCCAACTGATGACCCGACTGCTGGCGGCCAAGGAGATAATGAGTCTGCACGGTCGGCAAAATCGCCCATTCGATCTCCAATAGATCCCAGAGCCGCTGAGGAAGCTGGACAAGGGTCTAGTGAAGAGTCATAACTCGAGTCGGCGTATTTGGCTGGATAATGTTCTGGTGTTTTCAATCAATGTTTACCTTTTGGTGAAACTGTACGAACATTTGCGTAGTACCTGCTTCCTTAACACATTTCAAGTAGCCCGTCCGTTTGATAGTCAGAGTAATATGTTTGTATGTCAAAGTTGTGAGTCAATCAGCTTGGTCTTTTGGTGTAAAATAAAAATATAAAAAGAGAGACAGCTAATGTACAAATAAAGATGAAAATATTCAAGAAGTAACAAAATCCAGTTTTTGCTGGATTTGATAAAGTGACACTACCATTGTCTGGCTGAAGTTGTTAATAGTTTGATGCACATTCTAACAAAAAAAGAGTATCCCTGATGTATCAATGTTTCATATCAGACCTAGGTCAAATAACTTTTTTTTAATATTTGACATTAGCTAGTCAGTCACAAGATAGTGCACTAAAAGAATAGTTTCAAATAAGTAAATGTCAGTATGTAAACATTTTGGTACTTGTCGTGTTGTGCCATGTACCAAACCTGATCCAACTGGCACCAAAGGAGGCTCAAGCAAACCAAAATGTTATTTCTTTGCAAAATGCTTCCCGACCTAGGTCTGTTTCGTATCTAAAAGATGTTTTCCTTCAGTCACCGAAGGAACTGATAAAAGGTTTTGCTTCACGTGAGCACACAAAGCCAACAAACTGAATGTTTTTTCTGTGGGGAATATTATGTTTTAGTCCCGTTTTGTGGTTCAGATAAACTACTCACTCATGTCATTGTGATTTAGTTTTCACGATATTGTCCAGAAGCACAGCTGCAGTGTTTGTGAACCCAGTGAGGACATGGTCTTGTGTGTGACCTTCAGCTTTGTGAATATTATGATTGTTGTTTGGTCCAAAAGTAATATCTGTAACGCTTTTCAGTTACTAAAACTTTAAGTTGCTCTAAATATATCCGAAGTCTATGTCTGTTTGTTGTAAGCTGTACGTTCAGTGCTCCATATTAAATAGGAATTTTGAAAAGATTTCTGTCTTGTTTGCGCTACTTTTACACAACAAAATACATTGAAACTGGTGTACTGACTTATTTTCATTCAACACGCATGAAAACAAGCTCGCAGACATTTGTGTGTCCAGTTATAACGTCCACAATCCCTAACAGTCTTACGTCATTGATTTCTGCTCTCGGCCAAGACAATAGAGGCTCCCCCTGTTGTGTCACATCAACAGAGGGGAGTGGAGGATGCCAGCTGTCTTTCCTCCGCTAAGGTCAACACAGCAGCTGAGCTACAGTATGTGTGCACATATGGTTGGTAAAAGGAAATGCGTGTGTCTCAAGTCTTAAACGTTTTACACTTATGTATTTACACATTTGTCAGCAGCCATCCTGTCTTGTATAAAGTATAAATGCCAGTGCTACACATGCTTGTCAATGAACACACAGCCAGCAGTAATAATTTGGAACCAAACCAACACTCTTTACAGCCGTAGACAACAAATATTCCCTCTTAACGTAAGCAGAGCAGCATGCAGGACGCATGGATGTATGGAGGGAGGCTGGACACCTCATCTGACATGAAGTGTTTAAATGTGTGTGCAATGTGTGCATTAGAGGGCGCCATGCCCCCTTTTAACATATTACAGTTTGTTTGGGCCTTTTTGAACAGCACTCAGTATTAGTCATTATCAATGTGTGAAATGTAAAATACAGTAAGATAAAGAACAACAGGAAATTAACTGATACTTAGTCCCCCGTGTCTAAACCCTAAGCAGTCCAACAGAAATAACAGTTTAACAATTTGTGGTTATTGCCCTGGCGATGAAAAGAAGAGTATGGGTAAACACTTTTTTTTAAGGTGAAAAAATGTCTTGGATTGATTGGGCGTTCAAATAGTTTGAACTGTGCAATTTGTTGTCGAATTTGTCGTTCGGCAACAAGTGGTTGCGCTCTCTTCTCTGCTAATATATATATATAACTTTATTCACAGACTCAAGGTCCAAAAACAAGAATCAAAAACAAAAACAGCACACACACAACAGATGAGGGGTACCAACAAACCCACAAACATAAATACATAAATGCAGACAACACTGACCACATATTACCTAAAGAAACATACAAAACATACAACACAAACATACATTCATACCTACATATAAACATACAAATACCTATGCAAAATAATTAAAACAAGTACAACTGCTTATTCCAGTGTTTCCAGAGTTGGGAGGTGTATCTGGTGTCACTAAGTAAAGGATTAGTTAGGGCATTTAAAATATTGTTCTTTGACTCTGTTAGTCGACACATGAATCTGTACATAAAATTCCTCAGTACAGCATGGAAGGTGGGAACATTACTCGTCACAAACAAATGGCTAGCACTAGTCCATCTTGGACACTTCAACAAGATTCTAAGTGCATCATTGTATGCCACCTTTATCTTATTTATCTTTGCTTTACTGTAGCTGCACCATAGGTGAGCTGTATACAGGGGAGTACAGTATGCTCTGAAGAGAGATGTTTTAACTTCTTCAGTACACATATGAAATTTGCGTGCCAGCATATTTGCTTGTCCATATAATTTACCGCACTGGCGTTGTATATCATCATGGTCACAAAAGTCATCCCTGATAATGTGGCCCAAGTATTTTACTTTAGTACTACTAGTATTTTACTTTACTATTAATAATAATAGCTTTATGCATTTGATGAAACAATAAGGCATTTAATCCCAGCCTAAGAGTAAAAGCAAACCGTGCCAAGTCTAATGCGAAGGTCACCCAGTTGCTTCCAGCCCTCCATGTCAGAGGGGCGGGCTGATTTAGGAGGGGGAGGTTTACAACCCGCTACTTTCCAGCTAAAGGTCTCCGGGGAGTATCAAACTACCACGTCTGCATCAGGGAGAGAGGGGAGAGGAGAGGGGATCAAATAAGCCGACTGGAGGCTAGAGAAGAGAGGACAGCGAGGAGCCAGGACCGCTTCATGAAAACGAGGTCGGCTGCAACATCTGGAGGAAAGCGCAAACTGAATTTGGACATAAAATACGCACAGCCTGCAGCCCCAGCGCCCCCGACAGACTTCCTGCTTCCAGTGCCGTCTAATAGTTTTGGTTAAAATTCACCAAAAGGCGAACAGAATGCACACTGGACAAATACTTCTCGTGATTTAGGTAACTCAAGTAATAAGTTGCAGAGGCGCATATCTTCTGAAAACTCGTGTGGTGCCTTGCGCCAAGTCGATCTCAGTCGCGTCGTTTTCGTTTATTGGAGACGTCTTCTCACAGACAATGTTTTGACAATTAGGAAAGTAAAGATTGCGCAAACTGTTACAGGAAGATCTGTCTATTTTGTATTGTTTTTTGGAGAGTCAAGTGATGGCACCAGAGCTTAAATCGCTTGTCCGACTGCTGCTGCTGGCAGTGGTGTGGGAGCTGAGCGCACATGGAGCGACGGAGCGACAAATCAATCCAGAGGTGAGGAACAGGCCAAAAAGAGAAGAGCATAAATCCAGAATAGAGGAATATACCCATAAATAAATGCAGAATCAAGCTATAGAGTTTGATGAATACAACCATAATCAAAGAATAAAGCCAGAAAAATGCATCCATAATTAAAGAATAAAGCCAAAAAAACTAACACAGATTCAAGGAATAAAGCCAGATAAATTCAGAATTGAGGAATAAAACCAGATGAATAAATCCTAAATCAAGAAATTAAGCCAGATAGATCAGATAGATAAGATCAGATAAGGAATACAACATAGTTAAATAAACCCAGCATTGTTGAATTAAACCTGATAAATAAATCCACAGTCAAAATCCAGGAACAAAGCCAGACAAATAAAGCCCAAATAAAACTAGATAATTAAATCCAGAATCAGTGGATGAAGCTAGATAAATACATTCAGAGGAATGGAGATGAATGAATCCAGTGAGTAGAGAAATAAGCCAGATAAATATATCCAAAACAGATAATTAAAATTAAATTAACAAATACAAAAAATTAAAAAACAAATACATTTAGAGGAGAAGGATAAACAAAGCGTGGATAAGGAAATGTATTTAGGGTTCGGAAAGGTTAAAAATGTTGTGTGACTGAGACATATGCTGTACCCTTATATGTAGGATTTAAGGATCTTTCTTTACCTATGCAATTTCCTGATTTGACCACAAGTTTGATTTCACATGCCCATATAATATGGTTGTTTGTGAACACCATAAAGTTTGTTAAACGTTTACATCCTGATGGAGACTTATTTCAACAGTTGCCTGTAGCTGGCGCAGGGATATGGGATGGCTTTGACCCTGGGTTAGAGGAAGCAGCCCATAATGATGATAGCGCTCGTGAAAACACAGAAATGCTGAGAGGGCAAAAGTGGTAGTGCAAGAGAAAAAAAGCAAATGAGGAGAAATGCATGAGCTTGTATTGTGGTCGAGGGCAGACACAGAGGCAGGAGAAGGAGGGGGTGGGGGGAGGGTTGATAGTTGTGGGTGCAGTTATATTCAGAGGGATGGGGGAGATGTAATTGTTGACATCTGTCCTAAGTTGCGGCTCAGAGGACTCGATGGAGGTGGGTTTATACCAGTGAGCTGAGGTACCAGGTCTAATGGTGCTGTAGACCAGGGGAGAGTTTCCTGTTCTTCTCTGTTCTGCTCAGTGTCCTCAGATCTGATCTGATCTGTCTGCTGTATCAGCTGTCGTCCAACCCCCCAGCCAGCCTAACAGCAGGAAGTTCTGTATTTATCTTGCAGGGCGTGAGTTGTTATGATATTCCTACACACCTGCTTCCCTCAGTATCATAAGTCAATACTTTTTATGGTGAGCCATACAGTGGGGTCAAACGTCCCTCATTGTACCCTGCCTATGTAATTATAAGTCCGGCTGAGGCAGTGGAAGAAAACTCCATTGACCTATAAGACTGTCAACTTAAAGGCACAATCTGGGATTTAAATGTCAACAGAGGAGCTGGCCCACCATCATTTGTTAGCACAAGAGCAAAATACATATATATTTCCCAAATAAGATCAACTAAGAAATTTAAACAATATACTCTTTCCCTATATATCAAATAACTTATGTGTGAGTTGTTTGTAAAGTTATAAAATGAGCATATATTTAGCCAGTGGCTAGCTTTACTAGAGATTCAGATTTGATCGATTATTAGATGACATAACAATGGATAAT
The DNA here is from genome assembly GCA_023566465.1 of Cottus gobio. Taxonomy (NCBI): domain Eukaryota; kingdom Metazoa; phylum Chordata; class Actinopteri; order Perciformes; family Cottidae; genus Cottus; species Cottus gobio. The sequence goes on from CM042230.1 coordinate 18,540,150, forward strand.
CAGTTAATAAGGGGAAATAACTCTCTCCTGATGTTGTGCTACAAATGGCTAGATAAAGTTCCAAAAATATTTATTACATTTCATTTAGCTGACGCTTTTATCCAAAGTGACTTACATGCTATACAGTAGACCGTAGATACAGCAATGATGAGCAATTAGGGTTAAGTGTCTTGCTCATGAACATTTTATGTTTGTAAAATTTTAAATATTATATAGGTGGAGGCTTCAAATAAGCCAAGTTGGCTTTTGTCTCTTCCTGCACTAATATCATTTATCTCTCTGTTTTTATTTTATTGTATGAATTGTGCAAATAAATTTAAAAAAATTTAAAAACTAGCGGAGCCAGGGATCAAACCACCGATCCTCTGATTTAAAGACAGACCTGCTAACCACTGAGCCACAGTATCAAGTAATGCTAAACAACTTCTAGGCTTCAATGGCGGACATGCATTGGATGAGATTCAACATGTGAGGCAGATCGCCCTTAAAACTACAGCCAAGCCATGTTGATTGTATCAGCAAAAAGAGCTGCAGGAAATGTCTGAGACTAAAAGAAGGTCTTCACACACGTTTTTTATTTTTGTGTTTTTTTGTGCCTGTAATTGATTCTGGAGGAAGACAGCAAGGGTGTGATAGTTACAACTATGACTTGAATGTAGTAAGTAAAACATGGAGATGAGTTATAACTTCTTTGGAGTTGATCAAAAAGAACGGCGGCATCAACATTTAACAACCGGTAACCCAATGAACCCACCTGACATGTCTAATGTCTGCATAAGAGGAAATGGAACTTTTAGCTTAATCACAATGGAGCATTAGGGATTTTCGTGGTAGTAGGAAGTAGAAAAGCTATCAAGTTTCTGTGGAAAATTACACCAAAGTGCAGCGGCCAGCTCGGCCTGTAGTACCCTGGAAAGTGTGTTGGTTCAATAAGTTTACGTTCATTTAGTGATTCACCTTCTATGTTTTTATGATACTTTTCTTCCTGCGTCTATATTTACTTCAAACATGGGGTGTTTGTGATCGCATATGTTGCCTCCACAAACCGATTGATTAGGTTGTGTTTTAATGAACAATAGGTCTAATTAAGTGAGTGGTTGAGTCTTGTTCCGGAGTGGGTTGAGGAACAGTCGGGGGTGGGGAGGATACAGAGGTCATTTCCTGTGGTCTGTGGTAGAGACAGGAAGTGGGTAGTGGGTTTTCGTTCACCGCTAAAAAACACCTTGGTGTGTCAGCAACCGAGTCTGTGTGAGACTCACTCACACACACACGCACACGCACACGCACACATACACGCACCTAATCTCATATGTGCACAGATCTTTTTTTATTTTGCTCACTCACCCAGGAATGCCTACATGCTGAGGTCATTCACTGCAGAGGAAGATAAATGTTCATGAGCCGACATGATGAAAGCAAAGCCGGGAAGACAGTGAGGAGGCTGTTGATGACTAGAAAGGAGGGCATTGTGGCAATGCGAGTGATGCAATCTTGGAAAATGGAGCAATTATCCAGTTGAATTGAACAGGATGTAGATCACAGCTGTCATACACACACATCCTGTATGAATATATATGTCTCTTTGCTTGTGCTGCTAACAAGAACAAGCAGTGACCTAAGATAATTCAGATTGGTTCAACTGGTAACTTTGAACAATATTCCCATACTTGATCTCTGATTAGTCTTTCAGCGGAAGGAAGGAAGGGTGCATCGTTTTTAGACAAAGCCACATCCTTAAGATCACCAGGGGGTGGCCTGAGGGCTGCCTTCCTGAGGAAATATAGGAGGTGTTAAAGGAAATAAGGTAATACGCAAAGTCATTACCTCATTTCCTGTTCATAAAGGAAGCAAGCAACAAGCCAAATTTCATGGAAGAGATTTTCTTGGGATTGTCTTATTGCACAAATGACATTGGCAGAGTGTTTTTCCACTCTTTGGTCACAAAGTCTTATTGATGTTGGCTAGAGAATGGTTGTTTTAATAGACAGCAGCTGGTGGATTTAAACACACACACACACACACACACACGGCCACGTACACATTTAAATACCTTTTTTACTTGTGTGTCGAGGAGCTCCTGGCCAGAGGGGTCAACAACATCAATGGAACAGCATTAGGTACATGTTCAAACGGCATGAAGAATTAAAACACAATCACACGTCAGGCAGAACACTAAGGCTCTCTGGACAGACTGAGTGGATGTGTCATGAGGACCTACGTGTGTTGTATACCCAGCATGCCTCAGTTGGACTCCCATCGCTGTTGACCAAAGTTTCTTTCCATTAGCCCCCACCAAACAGAACAACTGACTCCCTTTCTTTTCTGAAATGCAATCCCTCCGTCTCCCTCTTGTCATCCGATGTAAAACGTGCACTCTGCCTGCTGCCATCCAGAGCAGCCGTTGTTTGATTCCTGTGGATCTTCCATTAAACAATAAACTCACATCGATGCCCTTCACTTCAAAATCCTGGATTTGGCTTCCTCGAAGTACATTTGCTCTGTGCTTGTCTATATGTCTGTATGTTGTTAGAAATCAAAGGATCAACAGTGAGGTGTGTTTATGCAGAGGTTTGAAGTGTTCTACATCAGTAACATTCTCAGTCGGGGGAACAGTAAGTCACCTCAGGGTGCATGTGGAAATATTGTGGAGTAGCTCAACTTAATAGAAAAAAAAATGTAATTTTAAATTTGAATGAAAGAAATCCTACTGTCATATTAAGTCCGCTGTAGTACGTGAACACCATGTTTTGAGAGTGCTGGAAAACTATTTAGCTAGCAAACAGTTAGCTGAAAGTGGTTGGTAAACAGTTCAAATAATTAGCATGAAGTAACATATAAACAGTTGAAATAGTTAGCTTAAAGTAGTATATACATGGTTAAAGTATGTAATAAAACTAATGGACATACAGTTATATAAATAGTTTGCACAAAGTTATGGTTGAAATTGTTGGCTAAATGTAATATATAAATAATGGAAATTATGGGTTGTCAGGATATTTGAGTTCATTGGACAAGGCGTACGAGGTTCAGAACCACTGCTCTACATCAAAGGACTGTATTAGTTGGGCTGTCATCTCCTACGCCACTGTAAATAGTGACCGTTCCCTCTGCCTGCTATTGCTGTAGCTACTCAGCCCATTAGTCCGGTCAAAAATAGCAACAGTGCAACAGTGAATAAGACTTTGTCAAGTCACCTTAGGGACCGGAGAAAGAGGTGTGGGCCTGGAAGTTAAAACAAGTGTTCATTGTCACTCAGCAGCAGTCTTTTGACTGATTTTGTTGACTGACTTATTGTAAGTCGTAATGTAATGTAATGTAATGTAATTTTGTAGAAAAGAAAACACAGTGAATGTCTGAAAGAGAAGAATAAGGTTTCAAGCACCGTTTTTCCTTATAATCACAGTGAAATACATTCTGAGATGCTGAAGCTGTGTTTGACTTTCCCGCTTATGTGGATGTGCTGGAACAGTGGAAAACAGTGAGTCTTTATGTGTCCACTGGAGCTCCATGGCTGAGTCAGAACCAGAAAGGGCTCATTCAGGGGTGAAGTCTAAACACTGAGACCTCCGTGTCTTCCAAGGACAGACAGAGAGGGAGAGATTAGACCCTTAAGGGCCTCAAATATGCCATTCTGCCATTCACTGCTGCCCAAAGTATGGCCTACAGACCTACAGACCTAAACACATATTCAGATAATCTGTGTCAGCACTACTTTGCTTTGTACTGTACACTATCAGGGGAAACACGCTGAAACAGGGCATTCAATGATGAGCTACAGACCTTTTTTACATTTGACAACTTAAATCTAAATGGGCTCCATAGCATTTCTGTTAATTTTGTAGCTGACAGGAAGTAAACAGGGATCACGGCTGTTGCCCCATCGACAGAATGGCAATGAAAATGCCCATACAGCAACAATTGAGTGGCTCTGGGTGTGGTTGTTCATAAGTATCCTGAAGTATTTGGGTTTTCCAGAAGAGAGGGACGAGGGAGAGGAGAGGAGAAGGGGTGGAGTGACGAGGCGAAGACAGGGACATGGACGTGGGGGGAAGAGTTTGACTCTGAGGTTTGGATGCGCAGAGGAAGAAATTCCCAGTTAAATTACTGACTGACGTTGCTGCTCCACTGGAGACATCGGTTGAGGTTGCCCAAGGCCTGAGTCTCACCCTGGGACACTCCCTATCGTTCTCTCTTCTCTCTTTTCAATGCTCTTCACTTCCCAAACAGCCACTACGTTCATGGTTGGTAATCAGAACCATGCAAAGCAGATCTTAGTGAGTTAAGTCACATCAAGCCCTAGCGTGCCAGAAAAACAAATCAAACGCACCCTAGAAGCTCACAAAGTGATTGTGTACAGCAGAATATCAAAGTGGTTTTGGTTTTCACTGCACTCACAATAGCCTCAGTGTTATTTGTCAGCTCTTGCTTGAGAGGGGAAGCGTGTAGGAGCCGCTGGTACAGGTCCAGATGTCCGACCGGCACCACAGCGAAATGAGTTTGCAGAGGAAAGAAAGGTCAAGCTAAGCTGAGACGCAGGGAACTCACTGACCATCGTGTGTGCTTGAAGAGCTTCAATGTAAACTAACACAGCAGAGAGCTCAGGTGTTCGCACCGAAACACAGACTGGGAGCTACAGAATAACTTCAATGTAGAAACTGAAGTTAATCTTTAACTCTCAGAGGGGGTTTCCTCTTCAGTTTCGGTCTTGTGGGTTTTTGTTGGAACCTGAACTGTCTTTGTTTGACTCTTTTATCGGGGCTTAAGCGAGGCCAGGTGGTTGAAGTGATGTTGCCCTGACTGTCCAAATATCCAGATATCAAAACACAGAAAGACTCAAGAGCCTATTTTTATGGTCAGTGAGGAATGTGTTGTTGCTGCAGTCGCGTAAAAAACATCCTGAACTTGTAGTCCTAATCAACATCATACCAAGTAGTTCCTCTACTCTGGATCATAACAAGAATCAGCTGTGATAGGACTTGTTTATGGGTCTGTTTCTAATAAAAACATTTTTTTCTCCCTCTGTCATGAGACTGCAGTTTCCTTGGTTTCATTTTGCAATGTTTCACGGCTCAAACCGATCTCTCCTCTGTTTCCTTTTGTTTTGCTTCAGTCATGGCTGCAGCAGTACGGTTACCTGCCCCCGGGGGACATGAGGACCCACGCCCTCCGCTCCCCTCACTCCGTCTCCTCGGCCATCGGCGCCATGCAGAGGTTCTACGGCCTCACCGTCACTGGCACCTTTGACACCAACACGATTGAGTGAGCGACCTCGAACAGCTGCGTTCCACATGTAGAAAAAGAGCGGCCTTTTCAAACTTACACCATCTCCTGCCGTGTTTTGAGTGGATTGTGTCTCGTCTTCGGCAGGGCCATGCAGCGACCGCGCTGTGGCGTGCCAGATAAGTTTGGTGCTGAGCTGAAGAGCAACCTGAGGAGGAAGAGATACGCCATCCAGGGCCTGAAGTGGGACAAGAATGAAATCACGTTCTCGTAAGTAAATGTGTCTCCAGAGGCATGATGGAACTGTTTGCTTAATATTTGTACCCAATGAACCGACATGAGAAAACCCAAACTGATGAGGGGACATGTCTCACCTTCTCTCTCCCCATTACACCCCCCCCCCCCCCCCCCCCCCCCCACACACACACACACACACACACACACACACACTCTGCAGTATACAGAACTACACCCCTAAGGTGGGGGAGTACGAGAGCAACGAGGCCATCAGGAATGCCTTCAAGGTGTGGGAGGGCGTCACCCCACTTCGTTTCCGGGAAATCCCCTACAGTTACATCCGGGACAAGGTGGAGGAGTTTGCCGACATTATGCTCTTCTTCGCCGAGGGTTTCCATGGGGACAGCAGCCCATTCGATGGAGAGGGGGGCTTCCTTGCACATGCCTATTTTCCCAGTCATGGCATCGGTGGGGACACCCACTTTGATGCGGCTGAGCCGTGGACTGTGGGGAGCAAGAATCTGTTTGGTGAGGCTCCTTTGAATCTGTGTTGACATTTTGACTGACATTTCGAAGGAGGGGGAACTTTTTCAATGGGGATTACCCTAAAACCGATGATGCCATAAAGTTGGGAGGGACTCTGTATGTTGGGAGTCAGCAGGACTCTGAATTCTGCAGCAACATGTCCAGTCTTGTGCCAGCACATTTAAGGGAGTTAATACTGTGTGCTCTGTTGATGCTGCAGAAATGAAGAAGTGTTTAATTCTGGAGCAGACACGCAGCGTTGCACCGTCAGCTGTTTGAGTGACACATCTCCTTATGATCTGCAGATGGTTTAATCTTTGATTTACTGAAGTGATAAATATTGGTGTGCGTTTGAGTCACTTAAAAATGAGGAAACTGCAACATGTACTCCTCCTTCAGTATCTATTGTCTAATCAGCATAAGAGGAAAACTCCGTAACTGGTGTTCGGTTAACTGTTTCAGGTAATGATTTGTTCCTGGTGGCGGTGCATGAACTGGGTCATGCTCTGGGTCTGGAGCACTCCAACGACCCTTCAGCCATCATGGCTCCCTTCTACCAGTGGATGGACACCGACAACTTCCAGCTTCCTGACGACGATCGCAGAGGCGTACAGCAACTTTATGGTGCGTTGGCTGACACTTTGCGATCAATACCACAGTCTTTACTTTTCTAACTGAAGTGATACATTACCAGAAATCTGAAGAAAGGTAGATATAAAACGTTGTGTCTTTCCAATGATGTATAAGACCCTTTCTATTTTTGTTGAACTTTTGTTTGGTTCTCTTTTTTTTCCTGTTGCATGCTACTACGATTATCTATTTTCTCCAGGGGGATCATCAAGCTTCACTGGATCCAACAGAAACACCAGTAGAAGTGTAAACATTGCCATTAGGTTTACTAAAACCCTTTTCACATAGGTTCTGGATCAGGCCCTCACACCCCCGATGTTTCACCCCGCACGCCGGACAACAACCCTGACCCCACATATGCACCAGACAAGCCTCACTATGGCCCCAACATCTGTGACGGACACTTCGACACCATCGGCATCCTCAGAGGGGAAATGTTTGTGTTCAAGGTGAACCCTCACAACCTCGTCAGAATCTGTATAATGACCGTTTGACGAGCAGGCTGTTCATGAAATCTCTTTTCCCTTTCAGGATAAATGGTTCTGGAGGGTCCGTAACAACCAGGTTCTGGATGGGTATCCCATGCCGAATGGACACTTTTGGAGGGGATTGCCGACCCACGTCAATGCCGCGTTTGAAAGGGAGGATGGGAAATTTGTTTTCTTTAAAGGCAAGTCTGGCTTCACAATAGTAACATTTAAAATCCCTTCAGAGCAGTCAACATCTTGCAGTTATCTCATGTGTGTAGTAACTTTCTGCCTCTCTCTTTCTCTTTCTCTCTCTCTCTCCAGGGGACAAGTACTGGGTGTTCACTGAATCAATTCTGGATGCTGGTTTCCCGCAGACTCTAAAGGAAATGGGCACCGGGCTTCCCAAAGATCGAATAGACGCTGCTCTCTACTACACCCCCACTGGACAGACATATTACTTCAGAGCCAACAAGTTAGTCATCTTCTTGAGTGTGTGTGTGTGTGTGTGTGTGTGTCATATCCCGCAATGAAACTGAAGTTTATAAACTACTGAGTGTACTAGAGTGTCCGTCTGTGTCAACACTACCAAATGATATGTTTGAATATTGACCATATCAGGTCAAAAACCTGAGGTCAGTCACTTCTCCTGAATTACAAACCTGCATATCATTTAAACGTTGGAATAAACCCTGAGGAACTTTAAAGCTTGCTAAGCCCACCATATTTACACTGTAGTCATTGTTTAAAAACAGCAGGGTAAAATGTGGCAATTACAGTGATTACAGTACAAACAGCCTCCCACATAAACAGAGTTCATGACAAGTGTATGCTGTTATTTAAAAAAAATATATATCTGCCATATTTCGACAGAAAACACCCCATATTGTGATCTGCTTGATGGTTTAGTTCAGCAGAATCACTAAAGCACATTTTCAAGTTTCAAGTTCCTGAAAGGAAAAAAGAACAAGTCTCAAGTCCCAAAACCTTTTGGCTGAAGAAAAGTCAAGTCTTTCTGAATTTCTTTACAAGTCGGGTCTTAAGTCTGTCAAAGTTCTTTAGAGCAAGTAGAAGTCAAGACTCAAGTCTCTCAGGGCTCTGAATGAGACGTTAGCCGTTTCTCTCTTGACCTTTCCCCTCATTCCTGGTTTAGATATTACCGTTTCAACGAAGGTTCACGAAGCGTCGACAGCGGCTATCCAAAAGCCATCAGTGTGTGGCAAGGAGTGCCTGACAACATCAAGGCCGCCTTCATGAGCAAGGATCAAGGTAAGATATTACCTCAACTTTCTTTTCTCACATCGTAGTGTGCACCAATACTTGTAGATGTTGCTTTTCAGGTTTTCTTCTCACATTTCTTCCTTCAACCCCCCCAGTGTACACCTACTTCTACAAAGCCAACAAGTACTGGAAGTTCAACAACCAGATGATGCGCGTGGAGCCGGGATACCCCAAATCTGCCCTTCGCGACTGGATGGGCTGCCCCAACGAAGACCCCAAGACGGACGGAGGAAAGGGCGGCGGCGGTGGACACGACAAGGACAAAGAGAGGGAGAAGGACAAGGAGCGGGAGGATAAGGACAGAACCAGAGACAGGGAGAGGGAAAGAGAGAGGGAGACGGACACGGAGAGGGAGAGGGAGGAGGAAACGGAGGTGATCATTATTGAAGTGGACGAGGAGGAAGGGCTAGGGGGCGGCAGCGGAGCAGCTGCGGTGGTGGTGCCGCTCTTCCTGTTAGTGTGTGTGATTGCGACTCTGGCTGCCTTGGTGTTTTTCCGTCGGTACGGTACCCCACGCCGACTCCTCTACTGCCAACGATCTTTACTGGACAAGGTGTAGACGGAGGAGGAGGAGGAGGAGAGGAGGAGACGACAGGGAGAGAAAGAGAACAAAAACGTGGAAGGAATACTTAAACACAGATAATGAGAGCAGAAGAGATTAAAAATGATAATAAAATCTGGAGAAAGAGCAGGAGGGAAAGCACCAGAGTTGCATTTTAAATCGTCCGTACCACTGCCAGATTCCTTCTGCTCCATCGCTCAACCACTCCATCCTTCCATTTTTGTTTCTCCCACCCTCCCTTCTGTCTCTGCCTCTCTCCTCGTGGTTACTGACGCCGGCTCATTGCTGTTTGTTTTAGCCTTTTTTTCAAAGTCTTATTTCCAGTTCCTGTCAGTGGTCAGTGTTTGTGTGAATTTCCGCTTCGAACCCGCATCTCTGTGACGCACGTTCTCGCATGTTCTTACGAGTGAGCGAGGAGCGTTTGATGGTTCGGGCCTTCTTCTTCCCTGAGCAACACATTTGGAAAGCACAGCGGCATCGTCACTGTGCTTTAGTCTCCCAGTAGAGTACCATGTCAGAGCCAGTATGGACCATTAAAAGGAAAACAAAACATTAGCTTAAGTCTTTTTGAAGCATGAGATACACTCGTATCAGAGTAAAGCAATACATACGACTGTCTCTTCCCTTTTTTTAAGATCAATGTCTTTAGTGCTGATTATTATTATTATAAATGATGCTGTCATTATTATTATGACTAATAGTATTCTTGTTGTTGTCCTACGTGTAAAGAATGTGTTTTTTTTTGTACATTGTCATTAAAAAGTCCTGCTGGACAGTGACATACAGTTTTTAAAGTGGCCTTAATTTTATAAATGTGTGGGGACAGTGAATGGGGAAGGGGGTTATGTATTCTTGAAACTTGATTATTTTTTTTATTTTTTTTTTTACCTTGAATCAATCTCAAATGAAATAAATTGAAGATCTGAAAATGACTCCTTTTTTGTCATTGTACTTGAATCATGGTGCTACATTATAGTCAGGGGTTATACGGAACAACAATGATAATGATACTAGTGATACTGATGCTGATAACGATCTAGTTTTCTCAATGAGATTGTGTGTCTGTGTGCGTGTCTTTACTCACTTATCCTTTTTAAAGCTTTTCTTACATAATAAAGTAACTTCAAAAGGCTTTCCGTGCTTTGATTTTCACTAAGTAAACCATTCACTTGGTATTTCATTATTTTCGTCATCTTTCTGTGAACTGCTTTGAGCAGCACTGGAGCCACTCACCGCCTTAGTGTGGCGAGATTTCCACGTCGGCCCCAACTGCTTTCACATGATCCAGCTTCCTGTCCTCTTATGCTCTCATATTGATCTCGCCCTGTCGGGTCCTCACCATGTCTTCCTGGACCTCCAGGTTTCTGCCTGACTGCGTCGCTCTTCTTTTACTGGGGCTCGGAAACTGGCAGGCCCGAATCTGGGTCGGAAAGCGCGGACTGGATCCAAAGCTTAAGTAGAAACAGGGATGAATAGGATTGTGTAAAGTCGTTGCTGCACAGCAGGAAAACATATCTCAGCTATACGGTTAGAGAGACAGGGTGTGTGTGTGTGTGTGTGTGTTCTTGTCCATACTTATGAGGACCAAAGCCTCTTCACAAGAGAAGGTGGATGAGTGCACCACAAGTTTTTTGGATCTTGGTTTGATTAGCATGTGGCGTGTTTTAATATCCTATGACGAATGTGGTCAACGCAGGTCCCCGCAAGTATAGCAACACAAGCATGCTCTCGTGCATGTTCTTGCACCGCTATAAATTCCTTTATTTGTACATTATGCACTGTGTATATGTACACTCCCATCCGCCACGAGCCAATAAAAGCAGCAAACCCAGGCGTCTTCCCGCTCCTTAATGATCCCACTAATGAACAACTGCTGAACAGCCATTAGACCCACTACAAAGATGACTGACTGCAGTGGCTGGGAGTCATCGCCTCTGGGATATGTTATATGATTGCAGCAATGGGGCTTTATGCAATGAAAATGATGAGGTATTTTCCTATTGTGCCCAAAAGGGTTCGGGCGCCCATTTGTCTCCACTTTGCTGCAGTGTCTTGAAGAGCTGGGCGCTGGAGAGAGAAGTCACGAGGCCTTTTGAGGGAGGGAGGAGGGGGGAGAGGAGGGAGGAGGAGATGAAGGAGGAGTGAGGAGGGTTAAGTCACGTTTGGATGCCAGAGATGGAGCAGAATTCCAACATCTGGAATTCCAACTGCATCGTGCAGTCCAGACACACAGCGGGACGCGGGGTGGGAGTTGGATGTGTTAATTGGCTTCTTTTTTTTTTTACGTCATCATGGTCACAATAAAGTATGTAAAGAAGGATTGTATGTTTTTGGGAGTTTTCTTCCTACTGGGTTCGGGTTTCAGTGAGCATCTTTGTCCGTGAGCAACGTTTACCTCTCCAAGGCTCGCCGCCGGGCACACGGGTCAGACGTCAGGCTGCGGGGTCACGATTCTGATGTTTTCTGTTTTTCCACCAGCTGATTCTGAGGAGCGAGGAAAAGATCCGCCTCAGCATAATCCTTCCCCACAGCGCTCCCCTCTCTCGGTGTAACTGGAGAGCTTTTTCTTCACTGTCTGCGAAATGACTCCTTTTTCACAAAGCCCCGACAAAAGAGAACGGCGCACACTGGCCCCGGCCTCTTCCAACCACCTCCACTCCTCTGGCTCTCACATTTCACCCCAGATAAAGGAATACAAAAGTTGAATTTCTAGCCCCCCGTTTCCAGCAGCCGATGCTCACTTTTCCACAAAAGCGGGAGTCACAATCACAGACTTCACTGATCTCAACAATGCCATCCGTCTCCCATCGAGCCCCTACTCAGCAGACGTCATTAACAGACCCCCTTTTTTATGTTTCTGTCTGGGCACTGGACGCTTTCCGGGCCTGTTTCGGTTGGCATGTGAGCGTCCTGCAGGCCGATGAGTGGAAACTTCCAAATAGGGGAAGTCCTGCTCTTGGCTATTGTGTCTCATAATAGCCGACCCGAATGTCATGATGTAATTGCAGGACTGACCTCAGAGAGAAGATTTTTTTTTCTTTCTCACCGTTAAGAGTCTAAATGATTACCAGGGAACGGTTAGTGTTGCACTCTGCCTGACAACAGGGACGTGAGGCGGTGGGAAGAGGCATTTCTGAAGCAAACTGGTGAGTGGCTATATGAGTTACACATGGTTTTGATTTGCATCCGTTAAAGCTCCGCCACATCCTGCACCGCACACTAATACAACAAACCGGAACAGGGTGTTTCACTCTGTCTCTTACGCACACACACACTCATTATTATTTAAAATGATCACAATTGAGGATTCAACAACTCCCAAGTCCCTGCTTGGTAAATGACAGTGGCTTTCAAAACGGGCTGATAATAGAGAGGATTTATATCAATATTCGAACAAATGGCAAACTCACCAAAGAGATGTCTACATTTTACATAACAATTTTCTTTATAGCAATGCTCTGAAAAGCTGATCTGAAAATGAGTGGTCTTCATAGGACATCATGCACCGCTGAGATATGCACAATTTCCGTTTCCATTCAAGCGCCCCAGTAAGCCAGCAAGCACAACGCCAGGGGCGGGAACGGCCATCTTTAAAGTTAATAATCACACCAGTGTGTTGCTCTGCTATGACATGTCAGAACGCCGTGAAAAGGTCGACCGCGTCTTGGTGGAAGTTTGTCCCTTTAAAGCGCCCTCACTGTTTTACAAGATAGAAACAAAATGTTGACCTTCAAACAAAGTATTAGAGCAGTTCTTAGTAGAGCTGCTGCAATCTCTCTCTCTCTCACTCACACACACACACACACACACACACACACAGAGAGAGAGAGAGAGAGAGAAAGAGCAGGATCAATACCTAATACTTTTTCCGTTGTGTCTGCATCTTATTATTCCATTAAGCTACAAGCGAGGCTGCGCATGGAAAATAACTTTTCCTATTCATTCTTTTTTGTGTGCACCAGAGGTCCCAATCTCAGTTTTCTGTTTTCATCCAATATGTTAAACGTTTTGGGTTGATGATCAAAATCTGCTTCAAAAGCTATCAGTGTGAAGCTACGCGCCTGCTTTTGTTCCCCTCAGCATGGCGTGGGCGTGGTGCCGTGGGAACGGCCTCTTTAAAATGTCAGAGGGGAGCGTTGTGTGGGCGACAAAAAAATACAGGTGCAAGGAAGTTGAACAATCAACATTTCAACCTCTTTAGGTTGCATTTTTTTTCCTTCTTCAGAGTATGGCGTGGTTTCCCCGAGCCCTGCAGAAAAACACCTCCATCAGAAGAGATGCTGATTCAGGCTACCCTCGCCCTGACCCAGCCATATCCGCGAGGAAACCCCCCTGCTTCACTCAGGGCCCTGGTCAGGACTGTGGGCACATTTCATTTCATCTGGCAACTAAATATATACAGTCACTGTCTGAACTCTGAAGACCACAAGAGAGAAGCAACAAGACCCTTAGCCCCCCCCCCCCCCCCCCCCCACCCCAGATCTCCTGTAGTCAGCTAATGAAGTCGCATACAAACTCATGCATGTTTTTCTCTCTCTCTCTCGCCTCTTCCAGCGCAACAAGTCCCATCTGGTTTCCATAAGCACATACATGTCATCACAAAGACGAGGGGGGAGAAAGAAAAGAAGGGAGGACTGAAAGAGATGGGGGAAGGGTGTGTATGCATCAAGGGCAGTTTGGAACTTCAAGGAGTGGTAAGACCGACTGTACAGATATCGCTGTCTTTCATCATTATCCCTCCAAACTCTCCTTGCGTGCGTCTTCCAGACTCAGGCCAGTGAGGGAGAGGCATGGGTAAATAGGATATTCAGAAAGAGAAAGAAAAGCTCCAAGTCAGTGGAGAGTCAGTGAGACATGCAGAGATCAGAAAGGCCACATCAGACGTTGCCTTTGAAAGCGGAGCTCGTGGGCCTCCAGGCCGAGTTGCTAACAGGGCTGGACACAAAGGCCCATGTGGCCACACTGAGGGGGAGCACTGCTTACGGAGCGAAAACACATTGTTTTTACTGCACCACTCGTCAGCGTGAGAGCGCCTGCACAGCTGACTGGCTGTCAGGGAGGCCTTCAGCACGGGACACAGCTGGTCTGCTGCGCTGTCACCAGCGGTTTTGTCAAATAAACAAAAGAAGAAGAACATGGTCTTGAGTCATCTTTTCTCTTCACCTCTGGTCACGGGGCTGTCCAGATGTTCCACTTTAGATTTACAGGAAGGATCACTGACAAATCTGCATTCCACAGAGCCGGTTCCTTCCTGGTCCAGAGCCCTGCGTTAGAGCCACAGTGGGCAGCTTCGCCGGTTGGATTTGTGCATTTGAAAAAGTGGAAGTAGCAAACTAAAATTCTTCTTAGTTGGGGTTTCAATAGATTGACTTCAGGTGAGGCTGCATCAGATGGTCGTTTGCAGATGGTAATGAAACTCTTGTGAGGCGGTTGAGGTGAGGCATTGACCTCGAGGGGTTACGCTGAGGATCAGTCGACGGGCAGCGAGTTCTCACAAATCTAGGTTTGCTATCCCGACACGGCCCCGTTAGATGTGTTCTAGTCCCAACACACATCACGACCGTTGACCGCTGATTATTGGGCATGATAAATGTCTTCAGATATTTAAATATTCAATAAATATCTCGCCCAAGGGAGACATACCAGTAAATAAACGGAAGACAAATGGTGAGCAAATAGACGGACAACTTCTTTTCAGGGGGGTTTGTCCACCGTTCTCCAGTGTCAGTCGAAAACAAGCCGTGCAAGTTGGGGTAAACAACTCTTGTGTGTGGTTTGTCCGGTCTGCCAGTTGCAGCAAACAGATGTATTTTGGCGAAAAACAACTGTGCGATACCTGCCCAGCAGACGAGCAAAGTTAGAAAGAAACTGGACCCATAAGCAGCGGAGGAGGCAGATATTTCCCCTCAGTCTGTGTAGACCAGCCCAGAACTAAAAGGAGAGGCATATCAGACTGGAATTTGTCTGGTGTCCAGTTGTTGGAGCAACATGCATCTAAAAATGCTGTTGCTCCGTCTGTTTGCTAATATGTTTGCCATAACAACTTTGTATCAAAATGTTTTTAATCTCATTTCATTGGGGGAAAACCCAATTTGCCAACCCTTAAAGTGTGGTTGGGTGTAATGAGCGATCTCTAGGCTGGAATGACATTTTCTTTGAGGAAACCCGTTGCTATTAACTGGCCTCCTCTCATATCCGCCCTGCTTTTTATTTTAACACATCTTAACAGAAACAATCTCTTTGATCTTCCCATTTGGCCAACACGTCCATCTCCCCGCCTGCTTGCTGGACTAAAGTTATTAGAGATGAAAGACTAAATCTTTCTGCAGCGCTCTCATTCCAAGCAGGCTGCCTCAGTTGGAAATGTGCCACTGGGTCGCCTATAAAGATGCCAGGGCGATGGATTCGCACTGTTGCATCAGGGCAGAAAAATGTTCTGCTCAGCGACCATAGGGCTGTAATTACATAGGAGCACTGCTGAGCGCTGCAGGATGAACGTCAAGACTGGAGAGACGGAACAAGGGAACAGGAGAGGGAGAGACAGGAGAGACGCAGGATTTAGTGCAGACTGAGAAGCGACGGGTGGACAACGTAGGGATAGATAGTACGGAAGTCCCCCCAGGGGAGGAAAAGACAAGATTGCGATGAACGTTGAATGATAATGCCATGGGTCCAACACTGATGAAAAGGAGACCCGTTGCCATACAGAGACCGTACAAGTCGCTGGTAGATCGGTGTATCCTTACTACAGCGTCGTCTTCCCTTCTGTGCTCAGCTTTTCTGCATTAAGTCATTCCCCTTGTGTCAACTCCCTCAGCTGACCTGGTCCACAATATGGTGTGACTGACACCTTGTGGATCCTAAGTGTACACCACAGATTAAACTGAGCGCTTTGTGCTTGATCTGAACTATTCCCAGGACATTGGGACATTTTTTGCAACCCCAGAACTAAAATGAATTAAGACAGCAGGGAGAATGGAAAAAATAAAAAGTCACAGTAATTTCAAATTTCCATTTTTATTATTTGTACATTCACCACTGATAGGCGTACTCAAAGAAGAAATTTAAAAAACAAAACAAAAAGAACATACCTTTGTACTAAAATGATACAATAAAGATTAAAAAACAATATTAAAACCATTGGTGAGGAAACTCATAATGCAACCTCCCCTCTTGGGCCTGTATTGACACTACAGGGTAGGAGAAGTGGAGGATGAGAGAAAGGAGGAAGAGAATCAATGGTAAGGACTTGATAATAACTTGTGTCAGGTATGACGGACCTCGATTCCCCCCTCACACAGAGAATCGTCTCATCTCTTAACTAAATAGAGGGAGAGAGGAACACTTCATTGCGTTAGTAGTTATTCCACACCTGTCCAAAAATACCCCAGAGCTGCCTCATTTAAAGACTTGATTTTGAGTTATCTTAAATGTCTGTACAAAATGCCAAACACACCTATTCCAATATTTTCTGATTTATGCAAGCCTCTGCAGAGGTCAGTTTTCTCTCTAGGCAGGACTGGCAAGGAGAGCCTTGGACTACATGCAGCAACAAAAGGATTCCTCATCCTGATTCTAGAGCTGTTAAAACACCGAGGCGACGACGACTGATCAAAGCAAATCATAATTGGCACCTACACTTTGGGACAACGGGGGAACATTAAGGGTAATAATAAAAATTACCCAGCGTGCCATAGCGCGAAAATCGTCAAGACAAAAAAAGGGAAAAAGAGGCAAACGTATGAAGAAAATATATCAGACCTCGACAGACGCGCGTCGTACAGCACCCTGGGAAACAACACTGCAAAATAAACCATGGTCCCCTTTAAGCATGACTGTGTGTAGGTGTAGATGTGCTTTAAAAAAAGGTGACAATTTGAGAGATGGTGTCGACATCAGTTGGTCCTCTGTTGGGTCTTAGTTGTAACAAAGTACATGTAGTGAAAGGCAAATGGAAGAGGGTGGTCTCGAGGACAGTTCCATCAGTTAGTTGGCCATTAACGTCGCCTTTCTCGTGGGTCGCTGCGGCTGCGTGAGCGCCGGCCCCCGCCTGCCCCGCGGCCTTCTGGTCTACGGTAGCCATCCCTGCGTTTGTCATTCTCCCTCTCCCTGTCCCTGTCCCTCCCTCGGTCTCTGTCCCTCTCCCTGTCCTTTTCCTTCTCACCCTCACTGCGCTCTCCAGCTGGGATGCCTCCAGCTTTTATCCTCTCCTTGCGCTCCTCTTCCCTTTTCTTCTCCTCCTCCTCCTCTTGCTCCTTCCTCCGTTTCTCACGCTCCTTCATCCGCTCTGCTCTGGCTGTTTCCCGTTGGTCAAACTACAATGAAGAGAATGCACAGAGCAATCATTTGTAATTAGATGGTTATACACTTTGAAAGTGATGCATTAAAAGCAGCGAGCAGAGTGGAAACGGGCATCTGTCTCACCTGTTCATCCGTAAGTGGAAGCCAATATATGCAAGGGGCCGCTTTAGTTTTGCGGAACAAATCATCAAGCAGCTTTGCAGGGGGATCCTCAGCCACTTTCTCTGCCAGAAACACACAATATTAGGGCTGCAACAACGGCTTACAATTGAATTGTTTTGTTATAAACATCAGAAAATGGCAAAAAGGCACGCCACATTGATGTGAAAACAGCCTCAACTCGTAGCTGCCTCTCTTACCTTTCTTCTCAGTCTTCTTCTCCTTGCTCTTTCCCCTCTCCTTGCGGCGTCGCTCTCTGGAGCGTGACCTCCGGGGACCGCCCTCCTTCTCTTCACCCGGTTTCCCAAACTCTTTGACCTTGTCGCGATCCCACTCCCGCTCTGCTCGAGCCTTCTCCCGGCGCTCCATCTCGCGCTCGCGCTCGGCCCACTGGTCTCGCTCGGGGAGGAGAGAGGGCAGGCCTGCGGTTCGGCCACGGTTGGCGCCAGGCCCCTGCTCTTCTGCTGCGGGTCTGTCTGCCATGCCCTTGTGAAAGTCCAGCTACAAAGCAGAGATATGCTCAGCCTACAGATGGCTCAGCATTGTGGGCAAGAGAGAGAAACAGACTGATAACACCTCTTACCTCATCCTTCTGGCAGAAGTCTACGCTGAGGACTTTTGGGTTGCTCTGAGGCCATTTCACTCCATGAAGAGATGCCCGTGTGGCGATGGCCTCCTCAGAGCTACAGTACTAAACACAGAGAAGAGGGTGGAGCCATTAGACACTGAAGAAACGTCCACAGGCCAAAATCAGGCGGGCTCAGATTTATCAGAGGAAGTACACGCTTGTAATAACTCACGGTGACGTAGCAGTGAGACTTTATTTTGTCGATCCAGAAGCCCTCCTCCACCAGGGTGCCAGTTCTGCTGAGCAGCTCCTTAAGCTGCCCCAGAGTGAACGGCCTCACCTAGACAATAGATCAGAGGAAGTGAGTTTTGTGATTACGTTCCATAATTAATGATAGTATGAGCAAATATACACACACACACAACACATTTTCAAATATTGCCTGTATATAGCATAAGGATGAACAATAATAGAAACTGCACATTGAGTTTAAGACTACAAACACTTCTTTTTAAGAAAGCCACAGAGCTGGTTAGGCCTATGAAAGATACATATGGGTTCATAGAAGTGTGTAGAGGAGGATAATTGGGTTATAATAAGTAGTTATGTTACAGACCACAGATCACTAGAAGTGAAGCGTATTTCAAGAATAATCCTGGCATTATTTTAGAATGTTATGAACAAATGCCATCAAAGATATGCTTGTGTGCCACAGAACTCCACTGTCATCCAAAGGCAGTGGCACCAGCAGACATCCCTGTGCATGCGTAGGGAAGTGATTGTGTGTTTCTACTGATGTCAGGAAGACGTTGATCATGTTTATCAGTATTACGAGATATGTCCGACAACGCAACCTGCATGGCTCTTTTATGCATTAGGTTGTGGCTACAAGAATACAACTTTCCAGGCGATTAGTTGAACAACCATCTAATCCTTGAGGTAAAAAAGACTTGTTTCTTCTTGTAAGGAGGCCAATTAGTTTCTTCAATATAGAGAGCCTGGCAGTTACATTTTGGACTTAATAAAACCAGTATATTGAGACAACAAGAGGCGTGGTCTGATTATAGCTATGTGTCTGCAATCGCAGGAACAGCTCCAATACCACCTGTGACACTACTGTTTGGTTGCTCTTTTCCATCTGTGAACACTGCTATCAATACTTAAGGAGAGCTTGTAGATGTATTGAGGACAACGTTTTCTCACCAAGTTGCTGATGTGAACAATGCTGGAGACTTTGCCTCGAGGTGGCGAGGGCTGCCGGTCTGTGCGAACGGGGTCATCGATTGTGATGGAAACACCCGTTTTCTGCTGGCTGATGGAGCGACGAATGAGGGTGTCGCTGGGGGTCACTGGGATAAAGAATGAAGAACAGTCAACATCGCGACTCCATTACTACACTGGCACTGTGCCTGTTTACACTCAATAGATTTTTCTTTATTACACAATAACTATTCCATTACCAGTGTTGACTTCTACATCATGGCTGGTGTGTGACGGAGACTGGGTTTCCATGGCTCCAGGAAATGGTGTGTCTATCTTCTCGTCATGCGCCTTTGTCCTCTTTCCGTCTCCCTGCGGGTCATCCTCCTCTGACTCCTCATGTCTGCTCATCTTTGACTCTTTCTGTCCATTCTCCTGGGTCTCCAGGTGCACCACCTGCAAAATAGAGAAGGTATCAACACCAGAGTATTTATCGCACTCCTTCCCACCCTCGTTTTGCTCTGGTACGGCTGACACCATGAGATCGAAGTTTGCCCGGAAAAGCCTGACCTGCGTCTGTGTTTTTGAGCCTGGTGGCTGAGTAGCAACTCCACTTCGTTAACAAGCAATTGTTAAATTAAGACTGGACTTTCATGAGGAACACCTTATATTTGACACTAAACACCGCTCCAAACTGGTCACTCATGTAAAACAGTTAAGAGCTGTAGACAAACCTGTGTGACAGTGCGTCGGATCTGAAGGTCTTGGTCGGAGCGCTCCCTTTCTTCATCCTCTGCCCCGGAGAGGACAACTTCCTCTGGGTGCAGGTCCACTACTGCCTCCTGCCCGAGACACGGGCGAATGTCTGGGATCAGAGACTGAGGGCAAAGGACCGATGATGCATGAGATGTATGAGCCTGCGATGTTCAACACAGAGGGCAGAGGCAATGCAAGTGCCTCACAACGCATCTGTGCAGCCTCACAAGCGTTACCAGCAACCGCAATGTGATATCAGTCTTACTATGCTGCAAATACCTTGAGTGAGTCGGTGGTAATGCTGATGGAAGGCTTCTTGGCAGTGACAGCTGTGCTGGAGCCCCACCTCCTCTTGCGACCGGCCGCGGCCCCGGAGTCCTGCTCGCCGTCTGCACTGCCAGGGGATGATTTACTGCCTGGTAAGACAAGGGGGAAAGAAATCTATGAATCCTGTACATGGCATATGTAGCATGAGGGGCCATGACATTTGAAAAATGATCATGCAATCCAAATGATCTAAGCTTTATTAATGTGGAATTCAAAAACGTTAAGACTAATAATTTAATGAATGCATACATTATAATGCAAATGCTGGTTAAAGAGTGAGTTGCGAGGGCGACTTACTGCTGATAGAGATCTTACGAGCTGAGAAGGCTTTTGGTGTCTGCAACACAAGAATATAAAAACAACCCAATACAAGGGAGAGGTGAGAGGCAGACACCAAGTAGTCAGGGACAGGTTGGAGGAAAAGTGAAACAATAACAGAAAGGGGTCAAGTAGGGGCTGAGAGTGAATGATAGAAACTGCTGTGCAAAATCTTTTTGAAATTCAAGTCTACTAAATGGCAGCGGGCTATTTTGTACTGGTAGTTAAGCGCATGACATTCATAATTACTCTATATTAAACTGTAGTTGCAGTCTCTGTCATACAAACAAGGGTCTGGTGGAAATACTGCAGTTTAAACTCTTTTTGTTTTAAAACTGCCACATTAACTCCAATTAGTTTCACAGAAGTGAAAATCAACTAAGATTAAATGTTTGATGACAAAAGTATAGAGCCATTTGGATTAAACTGCAGTGGCCACAAATAAGATAAACATTTTGTATTTATTTTTTTTTAAAGCTGCTTCTCCCAGCAAAGACTACACAGGGTATGATTGTAAACTAAGCATTTTCAAAAATAACTGCTATGAAATATAACATTGAGTAAACGTCTACTTATTCCCTGGTACCACTGACACCTGATCCTTACTGGTTTGGATATGGCCCAATCACGACTGCATGTACTGTATTTAGGCAACAAGGGTCCAATCAAAGGTGGCTGAGATGTTTGGATGGAAATCTGAAAGCGTGTTGGCTGGCACGATGGTATCAATAGTTCATTGGGGTAGGGCTTTGAAATGCTTTTGGCCAAAGCAGTCTTCCTCAGGTGTTTTGCCATTAGTCCTTTAAAAAAATACAGCAGGCTTGTATAACGACAGTAGGACACGATGAGTCCAATTAGTTGGAGACCAGATGTTGAACGCTGTAAACAGTCACTGTGCACACAAATGCCAAATTTTGATGTTAGTTGTGTGAGGCCTGGGAACGCCTCGGGATCCCCCAGAATGAGCTGGTAGATGTTGCGGGTGAGAGAGAAGTCTGGGTCAGCCTGCTTGACCTGCTGCCTCCGCGACCCGACCCCGGATAAGCGGTGGAAAATGGATGGATGGATGGATGTGTGAGGCGCAGAAAGTTTGTATTCAGAGTCACAACGTAGCAAAAATCCAGAGACGGCTGTTGCAGAAAGGAACTCAAACAGGAAGTCCTTCTTCAGGTCAAATACAAACTGTCAAGCCCATTGAGTCCAGGTAAAAGCTTTGGCCTCTTTGAAAACTCAAGTCGTATCCGAGAAGGGTATTTTGCTGGAGAATTCAGAATCGCATTCCAAGAGATTAACAAATTCCCAAATGTCCTTTGTGAAGTATGTTACAGTTCACCAACCATATTAAATGGCATGTCGACAAGGTCCCGCATTTCTCTGCAAGTGGGTTAAAAAAAAAGTCTCAAAGTGAAATAATATCAAAACTATTCAGTGGTTGAGAGTTTCACAGCAGCCTTGACTTGACGTGAGCACACATCCTTGCAGGTCTCGTCTCCATGTCGATTTTAAGGGCACGAGGCCTGATTAGTGGGTAAAAGGATAAGAGGTGGCCCACGTTGACTAGCCAACCCCTTCTTTAAATCTCCTAGTCCAATCAATAGCTCTGGCCAGCCATATCCATGAAAATGAGGCAGCCTTTGTTGCCAGGGGTGTCCCTCTGCAGTGCAGCCTTGGGGGCTTATCTGTGGCCAACTCTGGATTCTTGGGGACAGTGGAACATGTGCAGCAGTAGAAGTAGTGGCAGAAGTAGTATGCAGGTACCAATAGGGGCAATGGAAGAGGCATGAGCACCTTTATAACAAAGCAATCATTTGGAGTTTAAACATCAGCAACAGTGAGAAAAAGACCTTGCTGTTCCTGCCTATGACAGTGCCAACAAAGGTTTTTACTAAACAACCAAAACTATGTAATTTCCTATACACATTCTACCACTTGTCAGAAGGGCTTATTAATTCATCTAGTGGAAATATATTGTAAATGTTGAGAAAATATTTCCATAATAATATATAAACAATATGAACAAAAATACCTACATGTATTGTACTATATCCAGGTAAATAAAACTCAACTATAAAAGATTAAACTTTAAAAGATTAAATGGGTCCACCAAAAGTCCTCCTCGGCTTCCAACAGCTTTGAGGACCAAGATGATTCGTGGTTCTTCAGGTGCCTTACCTCCTCGCTGGTCTCTTGAAGCTTCTCCAGCTCTGCCATGGCAATCTCCTTCACCTGCCTGCATAGTGTGAAAAATACATACGAGCAGGAAAGGAGGGATTAGATGAGCGGACCAGTGGGATTGGATTGAAATATGAATATATATATATATATATATATATATATATACACACATTTATTTTCAAAATCACGGGTAAACAAATTAAACTGGATACAATTGTAGTTTAAAAGGAGCAATCAAACGGAATTGAATATGTCAATAATAAAATAAAAGTTATGTGAGATTTATAAATACAAAAAATGTGAGAATAGCAATGCACAAACTCTCTCAAATATTACAGAATGCCTTGGTACAAGAAGTACACAATCTTTAATCATTCAAAAGCACTACTATCCGTTAAATCTCATTAAACAGCATATTAAGTAGATATTAATTTCGTTTAAATGAACAAGACAGAAAATTTAAAAATAAATTATTGCTAAATCTGAGCAGTTGAACCTACTCCGCTGAGACACTGAAACAGCAACCAGGTGATGCTAAAAATAACGGCGCCTTCAGCGCATCTCACACTGTTGACCAGAGTCACTTTGTCATTTCACAAATACGTTGCTCCTAATTCTTCAACGCGGGTCGGAGGACTGGGCCGAGGAGACGAGTCGAGGGATGCAGAGCCACCGCAGTCCTCCTTCAGACCTGCCGAGTACGTCCAGTCCGACCGGAGCGGTCAACAACAGCCACACGAAACCTGAATGAGCGCGCGCCTCGCGTTTTCATGGCCTCCTCATGCGCGCACACGTGAACGCATTCAGACGCCAATTAACTTCGGGGGGACCACACCGCGAGAAAACGGCTCGGTTAAAACGTAGCAAACGGACTGCGACTATTGCTAATGCGGCTGCGTCGCAACGAGCCTCCTCGCTCCCTTCTCCCTCTCGACAGACTACTCTCCTCTGAACGCATTCATTATGGCCGCCTGGCAACCACAACCTGTGACAGACAAAGCCTCGGCCGCTGTTTAGCCGAGCCGCTGTGCGGGAAACAGGCCGGCACCAGCAGCTAAAACCACCGTTGGAGAACAGCCATGTCGCAACGAATGGAAAAAAGGACCGCGTATTAAAAAAAGAAAAGAAAAAAAGGACCCTCATCTTCTCAGCCGCACCAGCTTCAAGGCAGTCTCATCACTCGCCTGATGGGAAAGTCAGTACCCGGCATCTCTTATGACACCGTTTTATCATTGCCGTAATGTATGAATAAATATACAGCGTTAAGGTCCTAATGGCGTGGCATTAAATATGAGCCGTTGACCAAGTGAGTTTACAAAGCGACATTTATCTGCACACAAACATTGGCCGCACAATTGTCATTATTTGTGCAACAATGTACCAATATGTCTTCAGTCAGTTGTTTTTTTTTTAAACATTGAGGAACATATTTGCTCAGAAAAGTCTGGCAGTGTTTCCAATGTTTACTATATGCACAGAAGATGAGGTCTGGTGACTATTAAAATGGGTCCCATCGAGTCAACCTGGCACAGCTTTGTTGTTCACGTATTTTTACTTGCCTGTTGTAAAATGAAATTCACACCATCAATAATGTGGGCAGGAAAGAGTAGTAATTCTAAGATGAGATCCTGTGCATGTCAAAATATCCCCGCATCTATATTCCTGCCACTTTTGTACCGTGGGCTGCATATAACACTATTAACCATTCATACACAGGCGATTATGTTTTCCATCAAGTAGTGCTATAAGAACGTTGTGATAAGAGTGCAACGCCAAATACAGGGCACCCATGACTACTTTTTAACTCACCAAGGAATTTCCCACCGTTTACACATTTGTTACTCTTAATTATGCTATTTAAGCCACGTGTTTCCTCTGTGCACAATGCATTTTTAAATTTGTAATTGCATGCCCTTTCTGGTGGAGTGCAAGTATGTAACAGTGAGTCTCACAGATGCACTTGTGCTGCATCTTGAAAAGTGCAAGCAGAGAAAAGAAGCAGAGCCTGCAAAGTCATTGTTTATCATCATTTCTTTTCAGTAGTCTTTGTAAAATAAAACATTCAATCTTGCCTTTAGTTGACATTTCCAATTCACATTTCCCTTGTGAGTTTGGTGTACAAATTCATTAATCATGAACAGGATGTTGTACTGAAACGTATTTACTCGCGCTGTACTGACAGTCACGTTAGAACATAATGGTTCCCTTAGCTCAAAACAACCCAATCAAAACATGCAATATCATACTGGGAATCTCAAATGCATAAAAGGGTTGAAAACCGGTTTGTTTATGGAAATTGAGTCAATCAGAGCAATTTATCTAAAATGCAGAGCCTCCATTGGCTTTTTAACTTTTGTAGTCCTGAATCAAAGAATACACTGTTGACAATAAAGTAAATTTCCAATTGACCATCAGGACAGATTAATTCACACGTGTGTGTACAACACACACACACACACACACACACACACACACACACACACACACACACACACACACACACACACACACACACACACACACACACACACACACACACACACACACACACACACACACACACACACTGAGTATAGGATGAGTTCCATAAGACCAAGACTTAAAAGCAGACCTTTTTTTGTCCATTTCCTCCTCTCCCTCGTTGTCCTTTCTCTTCCTTTGTGACTCCTCTCTGGTCGGTGCTTCCATGAATGTTTTCTGAGGATTTAAAAATGGCAGGGAATGTGAAATAATGTCAAGGTTGTTTAAGGAGTTCAGGTAACACCATCAAAGGGAAAAATAAATACCAGAAATAAAGTCATGAGATTTCTCTGTACCATTACTTTATCTCATATCTTAGTTTTAACAAATGTTTAAAAACATGCAAAACTGACCTTGGTGTGAGTGTCTCCATCAGCAGCCGCCTTACTCTTCTCTACAGAAACGTCTCTTTTGGAAGGAGAGGCTTTTGGAGGTTCCTTTAAGCCTGCAGCCTTTGCCTCTAGTGTCATCCTGTGTTGTGGTGAGGTATCTCTGTCGGGTTTCTTTTCCTAAAAGGAGAGACAAACAACAGAGCAGCATGTTATGCACCAATGACATAAATGCATCCCCGAAGATGTATTGATAGAGACTGCAGTGATAATGCCATCTGAGGGACAGAGTGACATTCCAAGATGAAGATGAGAGAGGTACCATTTTAGATTCACTTACCCTTTTACCTCTTGGAGTGGAGCAAGTTTTCTCTTGAGAGGATGAAGATGAGCCAGACGACCCAGATGATGAGGACCCAGAGTCTGATTCTGAGGAAGAGGAGTCATTAGATGATGACCTTCGTCTTGCGTGTTTCTCTTCCTTCTTTCCATCTCTTCCCCTACGCTGTGCAGTAGCCAATTGGTTTGAAGGACTGCTTTCCTCTTTTTTGGTGGATTCCTTTTCTTTGTCCTCCGACACCGAGCTTGTGGCCCCCTCTTTTTTGGGACTCGGGACCAGTGTGGTACCAACAGTGGGCTCTTTCCTGGGCACGGCCCCCTCGGACCCCGGCGCCCTGGCAACAACCTCCTGTTTTGTCCCCTTCTGTGGGTCTTCCTGTTCAGTGGAGGACTGGAGTCCTTCCTCGCGACATTCCCCGACATCAGTGAGGGAGGAGACAGGCGAGGCCCGAGGCTGGGGGCTATCGGAGAAGTTGCGAGGTCGCTTGATGACCATGGAAGGGGAGGAAGATTGGAGCGGAATCGGGGTGTCCCTTAAGAACCGGAACTTCTTGAATGAGGATTGAGGCAACGGAGGTGTTGGTGACATGGGTGCACTGGCGTCTGCTGCTTCTCCTCGGAACTTTGAAGCATGGACCTCTTCCTGCTCTCCTGCCTCTGTTGATGACTTTCTACCCGGTCCGGCAGAAAGGGGAGGAGTGGGCAGCGCAGTGAGACCGATCTCACGACCGCGCTTGGACGGAGGGAGGTGACTTTCCCTCTCCCTTTCAGCCATCCTCGCTCTCTCCTGTTCCAAGGCCCTCTGCTGCTCCTCCTTTTCTTTCTGCACGGCCTTCTCCTTCTCCAGCCTCTCGTGTTCCAGAGCCCTCTCTTTCTCCTTCCTCTCCTTCTCCAAGGCTCTCTCCCGCTCAAGTTTCTCCTGCTGTATGGCTCTCTCCCTCTCCTCTTCCACGGCGGCCTCCCTCTTCAATCTCTCTTTTTCCGCCCGTTCTCGTTCCAAGGCTTTTTCCTTCTCGATCCTTTCTTGTACTAGCGCTTTCTCTCTCTCAATTCTCTCCTTTTCCTTCCTCTCAAGCTCTAACCTCTGCTGTTCTATGGCTCTCTCCTGCTTCAACCTTTCTTGCTCCAGAGCTCTCTCTCTGTCTATCCGCTCTCGCTCCAAGGCTTTCTCTCGCTCTAGTCGCTCTTTTGCCAGGGCTTTCTCCCTCTCTAAGCGCTCCTGCTCCAGGGCTTTCTCTCTCTCAAGACGCTCTCGCTCCAAGGCTAGCTCTCTCTCTAGTTGCTCTTGCTCCAGGACTCTCTCCGTTTCTAGTCTCTGTTGCTCAAAGGCTCTCTCTCTCTCCAGTCTCTCTTGCTCCAAGGCTCTCTGTCTCTCTAACATTTCCCTTTCCAACCGTTCCTGCTCCAGAGCCTTCTCTCTCTCAATCCTCTCATTCTCCTTTCTCTCAGCCTCCAGAGCTCTCTCTCTCTGAAGCCTCTCTTGCTCAAGAGCTCTTTCTCTCTCCTTCCTTTCCTGATCCAAGGCCTTTGCTCTCTCAAGCTCCTTTGCTCTCTCCATTTCTTCTCTCTCTCGCCTCTCTCTCTCCAGTTGTTCTCGCTCCAGGGCCCTCTGTCTCTCGAGCTCCTTCTGCCTCTCCATCTCCAGGGCCCTCTGTCTCTCGAGTTCCTTCTGCCTCTCCATCTCCAGGGCCCTCTGTCTCTCGAGTTCCTTCTGCCTCTCCATCTCCAGGGCCCTCTCTTGAGCCAAGGCTCGCTCCCGCTCTTCCCTCTCTTTAGCCAAAGCTCGTTCCCTCTCTTGCCTCTCTCGTTCAAGGGCAAGTTCTCTCTCCCGCTGCAAAGCCTTTTCATGTTCTTCTCTTTCTATGGCCTGCTGTCGTTCAATTCTCTCTTTCTCCAGAGCTCTCTCTCTTTGCTCTCTCTCCAGCGCTAGAGCTCTTTCCCGCTCTTCCTCCATCGCTCGTTCTTGCTGAAGTTTCCTCTGCTTCTCTTGCCTTTCCAGCTCAAGGGCCCTTTCTCTTTCCATCTCAGAGTCCCTCTCTTCTGTTGCAGTGGCCTTGAGCACACTAACGGGTGGCTGAATATGGGCCGAATGTGCTCCTGCAAGACCCTGGTTAATGCCTGGAATCATGGGAAATGACATATGACCTGCAGTATTGGCTGTGTGAGTGATGGCAGATACCAGACCCTCTGGAGGCCCTCTGCCAGGAAATGATGTAGCCAGAGAACTGCTGTCTTGCCTATCGCTTTCCCCACCGGCACGGTGCCAGCCAGCTCCAGAGAAAGCACCTTCTGACTCCATTTTACGTGCCAGAAGTGTCAGCGGGCCCGGCTTGCGCTCGGCATGGCCACTCCTCTGTGGCTCTGGGCTGCTACTGCGGCTGCCGCTGCTAGAGGA
The DNA here is from genome assembly GCA_023566465.1 of Cottus gobio. NCBI lineage: Eukaryota > Metazoa > Chordata > Actinopteri > Perciformes > Cottidae > Cottus > Cottus gobio. The sequence goes on from CM042230.1 coordinate 18,568,459, forward strand.
GCCGGAGCTGGAGGTACTCGATGAGCGCCTAGCTGGGGCTGCATCTGGACTAGGGGGGCTCTGTTTTGGAGTGTCAGGCAGGGGGAATGACAACTCTGGAGGTGGGGAGGGAGGAGGAGTTGGCTGGCGGAGCTGAGGAGACAAAAGGGAAGGCATGTGTTGCTGCGGGGGTTGACAGGATGCCCCAGACCTCTCTCTGCTTGTCGGCGCTCTGGCCGGCTCTCTGTGGCCTCTCCTCCGAGCACCGCTTTCCCAGTCGTCGTCGTCGCCATCCTCCTCGCCGTCGTCGCTGTCGTCGTCATCGCTGTCTGCAGCGGCTTCGTTCGAGGCAGACCCCTTCTCTGGCCGGTGCTCACCGCCAGGAACGCGCATGGCCATGGAGCCAGAAGCAGGAGGACCGGGCAGGTCAGCCTCCTGGTTCCTGTTACCCTCGCCCTCATTCACGTCACCAAACAATCCGTCAACACCTGAGGGGCCGGGCGGCTTCTGCTGCTCAGCCAATGCTGGAGCAGCATCCTGATGAGGACAGAAAGGGAGGTGAGGTTTATTTTGCCATTGGAATATATGCACGACACAGTTTCAAGTAAAATATCTGGAACATTTCTTAATAGCAACTTCCTTTTAAATATGCAACAAAAAATTATTTTGGAGCACAGAGACCATCGAGATAAAAAGATGTGAGGATGTGACCGATCGCAATAGATAAGGAAAGAAAGTGATGTCTGACCTGGGCTTGAGGAGGGCATGATGTACTGTTGTTAACTTCTGTGTGGTCTTCTTGATCTGTATGAAAAAGACAAACATAAAAATCACCAAAATGTTTTGCATGAGGACCCGAGATGTATACAATAACACACTTGTGTCAGAGGTGGACTCTATCAACGCTTACCATTTGTGTCATATGCTTCACGGGCCTCTCTCTCCAGCCGCTGCCTCAGGAGCTCCTGTTGTTTAGCCAGATACTGCTTGATGAAGCTGTTCTGGCTCATTTCCTCACCGATCTAAACAGAGACCATCAAAAATATAAGTTCCTTCAAGGCCACTAGCACACATTTATGAATATTGTGCCAATGCAAATTTTGTCATTTATGCTTAAGTTTCTCGAAGTTGTTGTTTTTTTTTATGCGAAGAGGCTTCAGCTGTTGATGTAAAAACTTAAGCATCTCTGGGACACTCACCTGTGAGTTTGGCTGCAGTCCAATGTTAGCGGTGGAGGTCCTCTGAAGATTCTCAAGCATGAGAGCCTGTCAATGAAACAAGAGACGCATTTCAATCATCAGCGCATCATTCGCTCTGCCAAGAGGGTGATTGGCTGCAATTCCATTGCACATCCCTTCATACTTGAATACACTTGTCACAAGTACTGTTATCGATTTGCCTGGGCACTTTGTCATTTTATAGTCTATTGTATATTGAATATGTTCCTATTTCTTGCACTGTGTTTATTGTCTAATGTTATGCACCACCCGCCATGACAAATGTGAAACATACTTGGCAATTAACAGCTCCGAGTCTGATTCAGGTTCAGAAGAGTTGGTGCTGAATTTATGACAACTTAGTTTCTGTTAACTGAATTCAGTAACCCTGATCATCATGGCTACCAATGTTGGCATCCTTTAGAAACATTTATGAGCGTACCCCTGTGCACCTCAGTAATGGCAGCATCATAGATGGGACAATCATCATTCTGCATCCTTGCCCGACTTTCGTAATACTTTCTGGTATGCAGAATGTTGCCTTTGATGAAGTGTACAATAGAAAAGCAACGAGAAACGGGGAGCAACAAAGTCTCCTGGTCAAGCAAACATAAGGGTCATTCAGACAAGGCAACTCACAGACTGGAGTAGAGCAGACCAGATCGAGGATGATATGGGTCAGGCAGAGGTGAAAGAAAAAAGGGGGAAAAGGCAGCTGGACCTGACTTGGTTTGACTTTTACACATCTTTATTAAAAACACTTTGTTGGTATTGTATCCACCTCTGTCCTGATAGTGAGCCATGCAGCGCCCGTCCCGTTATGCTGCTGCCACTCGTAGCCACAACACGGAAAAGGCAATGTAAACACCACTCACAGCTCCCATGGCACACATTCAGCGGACAAATGGTAATTACCCAGATCGCCCGCTTAAAACACGGAAAGAACGTCTTAACTTTCACGGAGCGGTAGATGTGGCCGAATACCTGTCGCAATGTAAACAAACACGGTGCCTGTGCGTCTCGAAGGGGGGCCTATGGTACACTGTAGGTCAGAACTATTGCTAAATTGGGCGGAAAACAGTGAAATCCGCCTTATTTGATAGCATTGAGTTTGCGTTAATAAGACACCCGGAGTTCAGCGGATAATAGTTGTCTGGCTACTAAATAACGTGCGTGACGTAAAGCATCCTGACTAAACTTGCGTAACCCGGACCGACACACTCGGGACCGACACCGTAAACGGTTTCATGGGTATCAGCGAAGCAGGCCACCGCTCAAGGCACAGTGTTAGCCAAGAGAGCTAACGAGCTAACAGGACAACATCAAGCCCCCCCTTCCCGACACACTTTGAAATTAGCTTCCAAGTTGATTGAACTCCCGCTGGTGCAACGGTGGGTTTTATTTTGCACGGCGAAAACACCGCTCAACCACGACGTCGGGCGAATGGACGCGTTTCTCTTAGCCGACTAACGGTCGTTAACCCTCGACAACTCTCATACGCTGCTCGGCAGTACCGACACTCAGCCGTCGGCCCTCGAGAGAACGCCAGCCCGTCTCATCGTTAACGTTCGCGCGAGGCGACCGCGGTCCCCGTGTTTCGCTGCGGAACTCACCCCCTTAAGTCGTTTCACGAGAGCATTTTTCTGCCCGCTTTTTGAGAGCCCCCTCTCCTCAAGAGCAGCTTTTAAATCCGCCACCCGAAGGGACTGGAGCGGTCTCCCGTCCAGCGTAACGTCTTCGAGGTCCGCCATTTTCCGTTCCTCTAGTCAGTTCCCAGCGAGAGCGACGAGCAACGCCTTCCTCCACTAGCGTCATCGTCGACGACTTCCCTCTTATCATATATCAAATACATGTAACGGTCTCAAAACCTAAAACCACGAACACACACCATACTTTGTCAGTGCTATTGCATTTTTCTTGAAATAGTACTCACAGATTACTGTTTTAATCTTTTTTTATTTTGTGTTTCACCAAGGATAACCTTTGCGCAAAATCTGCGCAAGCTTGATTTCCTCCACAACACGCCTAATGAGTTAACCGCACACTCTTCCTGGATGTATTTGTCAGAGAGATTAGTGCGACGCTCGTTCAACATCGCTACTTTCACACTGTGCCAACAAGGGGGTTTGCGTTTGAAAAAAACATGGACGACCGCAAACAATGATGCTTAGAGCGGTTAGTTGCGACGCTGAATCCCGACTTTGATGGTAGATCTGCTAAGGTTTCAGCTAAGCTACATGTTAACGCCACCCAGACCGGAGGGGTCCTCTCTGTGTGCAGCTGTCATAGCTGATTAACTTATCGGAATAGCTGACTTTTCTCGGACTGAAACGAACCTGTCTGTGCGAAGATGTCGTGGTTCAATCACGTTAGTCAAGGCTTGAACCAGCAGCAGCGACCGCATCCCGTTGACAGTGACAGACTCGTAGCCGCAGACGTGCTCGGCTCCAGGTTCAGGGCTCCAACACAGGGGTCCCCGACCATGGCGACACAATGCTGGACCGGGTGCTCCACTCCCAGCCCGGAGGACTTTCCATCGGCTCCGCGGGGGGTAGTCAGCCCACCAAGCCTCGGGAACCTGTCCTGCGCGTCTCCGGGTGCGGGCAGGCTTCGGGAGCCGGAGCCCATCTCCTACGTGAGCCTCCAGGAGCAGCGGTGCGTCCTGAGCTGGTTCCAGGGCTGGACCGCCGCTCAAAGGGAGCGGTTCCTGCAGGACCTTCTGGGGAAAGCTGTACCTGGGAAAGTGTGCACCCTCCTGGATTCGCTCAGCACTCTTCAGGTACCTCCTGTCACTTCTTACCAGAAAGTCCAGAGAGTGATGTTGTGTAATTTCTTTAAATTTAACATCTGCTTTTCTCTTTTTTGTTGTTGTACACCTGCCAGGTTAAAGACAGACTCCCAAACATCTATGAATGCCAGCTGCGCCTGTGGACCCAGTGGTTTGAGTCTTGGGGAGAGGAGGAGAGGAATCATTTCCTGCACATACTGGAAGAGCAGGACCCAGTTTTTGTTGGCCACTTTTACAGGAGCGTAGCCGGTACATCAGGAAGAGACTGACTAACGTTCGCATTGTGATTGGAAAAAAAACAAGTGATTATAACGAAATGTGTTAAGGAGGTGACATGTTTATAAATGTGTATTGAACCAGAGGTAGGTCTCTTCAGAGAAGTGTTTGTGTTACTGTCATTGGTTTTATTGTTGCAGATAAACCATTTCATTATAAGAACACACATGCTTATTCAATATAAGATGTTTTCATTCCGTTTCATACACCGGTTTCTCAAGGGCTGCACCACACACCACTTTTCAGTTCATAACGTTTTGCTGAATGCTTCTATCATGAGCAAAACCCAACCATGTCGTGACCCAATGGCGTGAACTTGAAATTAAGAGGTTTAACATCTAAAGGGTTATTTTTTCTGTTCTTGGCCTAGTGAATAAAACACCTGAATGACCTGGACAAGAGGACACATTATTTTATAATAAACTAAATACATCATTGTACTTAATTTTTTTTTAAATATTCTGCAGCAGCAACAACAGCAATATGTGTGAGAACTACTCAATAGGTTTATGACCTATTGAGATCACGGTAAAGAGATACATGGCTATGGTTTGACACGGAACAAGACACAGCTTGCCTTGTTTTCTATTTGATCCAGGAGAAAGTGACACTACTGCATTCCGACTTTTAGCATCCTCACGACAAATGTTGACATATTGATAGATTTGGTCAGTAAACCTTTGACATACAAATGAGTACAGATGAGACCTGCGACCAGCGTCGATTAATGAGATCAGTCCTTTTTTGAAGTCCAGCAGAATTCCAAGTGTATAAGGTTTCATCTGAACCTGAATAGGAATGTTGGTGCTCAAACACTTCGTTCAGATATATAGTCCAGAAACCCTTTTCCAGACGGAGATCTATTAGTCGCCTTTTTTGAGCGTATTCACTGGCCATTCCGAGGTGGTAACAATCATTATCAGCAACAGACACCTCCCAGTAACGTCTGCCAGATGAGAAGCCAATTGTGCCAAGGACACCGACAATATCCGTTTCTAACCAGGATGGATTGCAGAGGATGCCAGAAATCCTAGTGTTGTCAAAAGACAGAACGGTCTTTCTGTCCATTGTGTTTGGATCCCAGATCACCTTACCTGTAGAAGCGAGAAATGTCGTCGATCATGTGTATATTTACATTACATTTTTGAAAGGAAGCTGACACTAAGAAGTTTAAAGCAGTCCTCCAGTGATTTTATATGTTACTTCCATAAGGTTCAGGGAGTCACAAATGACACACACAAAAAAAGAATGGTCAAAATTGAGTTAGCAGAGGCTGAGATATCCTGACAGAATAGGCCGCAACATTTGTACATTTCAACAAGAATCCCGAGAGCGACGACTACTTCATCGTCCCTAGCATGCTGAATGAATCAACTTGACAGCTGGTTGAACATACTGCCGTAGTCGTCCTGCAGCTTGTTGTTCTTCCCGGTCTGTTCTTCTAACTCCTGCTGCAGCTGGTTGAGCACAGCATCCTCCTTTAGGTGCTGCTGGAGGGTCTCCGCGTCCCCCTGGCTCTGCTGCAGTTGTCTTTGTAAATCTGTTTGATGAAGTATTCAGTTCAAAATCTACATCAAATTACTTCCTGTGTCTCAACCACAGGTAAAGCGTGATAATGGGTTCACGTGGAGGATTTCACCGTCACACTGTGTTGACGTGGTTGGTGCAGCACGTTTTCAGTTCCTTGACCTCTTGCTTTAAGTCTGACAGAGGAAGGAGGTTGAAACACTGACACGTATCAAGCAGCAAGTGCCAAGAACAAGGTTTGTTTAGAGAAATAGCTCAACATTTGCTTTATTGCCGAGAGACAGAGTAGATCAAAGCCAGTTAGCTTAGCTTAGCATAAATAGACTACAAGGAAACATTGGGACACCTTTAAAGCTCACTTTTTAACACATACAAAAACCAAAGTGTAAAAATTACAAGTTGTGGCTCAGCAGGGGGCTGTGTGTCAGACTAGTTCCTGACCCGGCCACGGCCGTTTCCTTGAGTCGACACAGTTTGTAACCTTTTGGAGAGCGCCGGGCTAGCTGTTTCCCCTGTTCCCAGTCTTTGTGCTAAGCTAAGCTAACCGGCCTTTGGCTGTAGCTTTTTCTGCGTACAAACATGAGTGGTATCAATCTCATCTAACTTTCAGAAAAAAAGCGAGTAAACGTATTTCCCTAAATGTTAATATGTGCCTTTAAGAAACTGCAATGCAGTACATACCTTTATTTGTGTTTTCAAGTCTTTTATGTTTTGCGTTTGTAGTCGTTCCAATTCAGAGATAAGACAAAGAAATAACCATACTTCATGAAACAAATATTTGATGATTATTGAGAGGTTTAATCAGTCTTTGGAATACTCATAAGATCTACTCCAGCATGCACAGTAAGAAATAATGTGCTGGATGACAGCAGTAGCATTGACAAACTGTCAATATTTTTTCCAGCAGCTTTGGATGCCTTTTTCTGAGCTTTTTTCAGTTGTGTCCTCAGATCAGCAATCTCCGTTACTATCAGAGACACAGCTGCAGCGTTATTTTGTGCTTCAACAAAACAAACAGAACATGAAACAAGCAAAAAAAATATGTTCTCACTCAAGTTGAAATTCTTCACATCTGCTTCTGAATTTTTTTTCGACATCAATGAAATCCAAAATCAAAATGGGTGTACGTATTCATTGTAACAATCACATTTTGTTCTTTACCTCTGATATTCTCAGCGCTTGTCTCTTTAATGTCTGATATCTAATCCTCCAGTGGTTTGATGTTCTTGTTAAGATCCATAATCTGAACTGCTAAAAAAAGGACAAAGAAGGATACTTTTAGCGTTCTGATCCCGTTTGCTGATTCTGTGGAGATTTGTTCTTTTCTGACCAAAACACCTACACAAATGAGCAAACCTTGGCCCTCTCGAGTCCAGCACCTGTGTCTTCTTTTTTTTAAGATTTCTGACGTGCTCCAGCTCATCCTTCAGATCTTCGAGAAAGACCGAACGGATTTTTCATTTCCTCAAAATGTATGAAGAGGTATTCTGAATATATTTGTAAATTGTACATGCTGCTCCCAACCTTTAATTCTCTCCAGTGCTGCTTTCCTCTGACTCTCTTCGCCAAGATTTTTGAACACTGAAGCGTGAAACGGAAGAAATGTTGGATTGGATGAGCTCAGTGGAAACACCACGACCAGCAGTAATGGAACAATCAAATGTTTACTGTCATTGTGATGATGAGTGTGTTTAGTATTTTCACTTCCTTTAATTCCGTCAATTAAATGATTTGAAGGGTCTTCGAGAGTTGGAAACAAGAGACATTATTTCATGTCCGCATGTGTTTAGCTTTGACTGGTTATGAAATGAAAGGTATGTTTCTGTCACTCACCTCTTATCCTAATGTAAGATGTCTCATTTGCTCCTACACTCATCCACTTTTCAATCTCTGTTTGTATTGCAATGATCTGTATAACTGCATCAAACATTGATAATCACACTCTGCACATATAACCATCCATCTTAATTACAGATATATAACATAGTATAGTGGCTCTTTTAATGGGTTGTTCATGGAGTTTTACTCACTTCTTTGTGCTTGAGCACTTCTTGCTTTCAGCTCTGCAATTTATTTGGTCAGTTCATTATTTTCTCATCTAGAATTGCTTGAATTTCTGCAGAACAAAAATAAAACTATTTTTAACTTGTATATCCTTTAGTCTTTGTGCCTTAATAAGAGTAACACCTCACATCATTGTTCAGGAACATATATATTAAAACAAAAGAAACAAAATATACTTTAAATCAAGCAAGGATGGAATATATGGGCAATATTAAACTGTAAAGTGACAATGAATCACACTCTGACCTCTAATCTCGGTTTCAGATTCTTTACCTCCAACAGTTGCAGGGTTAATGTAGAAACCTGAAGAGCTGAAATGGACACATTAGAAAACAGTTCAACTAAAGAACAGTATTCAAATTGTTTATAGTTTTTCCTTATTCATAAAAACTGCAGACTACATGCAGACCAGTTTCTCAATGTATGGTTTCCCTGTTTGGTAACAGCTCCACCAACTCCAAGACTCAGAGTTGGACTGCAGTTCCTTCATTTTATCATCCAGGTCCTTCTGCACATCTACAACACATTTGGACATGTTTGTAACAACTATTGAACCCACAGAGAGAACCAGATACAACTTAGATATGTTAAATAGGGCTATCTGAGAACATATTTCTGAGATAAAAGTTTCTTTAGTCATCCAATAGTGGTAGTTTAGACATGAAGGCCACATCTGCCAGGGCTGCACTGTCTTTCCCTTTCATTGTTCGCTTCACCGTTTGACCCACTTGTGCAGGCTGTCTGGATATCACATGATCATGTTTCATGTCCCTGTATGCAGATGATGCTGTCATACATGGAAACACTCACAATTGATACCCAGTTGTTAAACTATCTGAATAAAATAAGCACATTATTCAGGGGACAACTCATTTCCCTAATAGTGATGAATAAATCGGAAGTACAAAAATATAAAAATGTCACAAATGACTTCTAGTCTTCTTCCAGTATTTTACCAAGGATTACTGTCATGGATGGATTACTGAAGGGGCCTACTGGGCTCACAGGTAGGTAATCTACAAAGAGCTACAGCTACAAAGAGAACACAAAGAGACTTACAATGACTAAAGGGGGGCAAAACAACCACAGAAAGACAAAAACAAAGACAAAAGAACAAAGAGACAAAAAGACCACAGAGAGACGCTTGACGACTACAAAGATGATACTAAATCACAACAACAAGAGCTTAAACAACTATTGCATTTTTTTATTGCACAGTAAAAAAATAAATAACTACCAGTTATCAGACTTAAAGTTAAGTCAACTAATTTGACAACAGGTATTTTTAGAGACGTATTGTACACAAACAGGGACCAAGACAACCACCGTGTATCTAATCACTGAGCGTACTTGTTTTGGGGTTGGGAATCAATCTCTCAATCTCCGCAGTCTCGGAGTTCAGCTCGTCTTGCTTCGTCTCCAGTTGCCTCTGCAGCTCTGTGAGCCAAGTGAGGTGAGGAAGAAACATTTAATCACAACGTCATTTGGTCTTCTCAATACCTGTTGTTGTTATGTAACTAGTTACATTTGGTTGAAACAAATGGACAGATACACATTCACAGATACACATTCACAGAGTGAGTGAACTGTTCACCTGAGAGCTGTTCTGGATCTGCCGTGGTGGATATCCGGTCATTCAGTCTCCAGATCCTCATGCAGGTTTATCACTTTCAGAACTGACTCAGACAGACAGAGCAGACATCACCACACAGTTTATGCTGACCAGGGCATGTCTGCTATATGTGAACATTGCACTGAAGCTACAAAGGCAATGCTGCAGTGTGACCTCACTCGCCGAGTGCTGCTTTGGAGTCTCCGGTTCTGTTCAGCTCTGCAAGCTTCTGTTCCAATTCAGCCTTTACCTCTAAAAGAAACACACACATGTAAACCAAACCAGAACCGACACTAGAACATGACTCATATTTACAACTCACCCGTATGTCTTTCCTCAACTGAAATTGTGCTTTTTCAAAGTTTCTTGGAGCAGTTTTAAAATGTATTCACCATATAGTTCACCCTGAGCTTTGGCCAATTCCCCTTGAAACGTAGGAGATTTGGGTCTCAGTCTGAGTGTAAGCCATCAAATGCTGTTTTCTGTTTTTGGCAGTTATCAGCTGGCGTTTCAGCCTGACGGACTCACCGGTGGTTTGACTTGATGTTGTCTGGTGTTGCTCATCGCGTTCCAGCTCTCTCACCTCTTTCAAAATGCTGATGATTTTGATGACTAGTCAAAGAAAGGGAAATTATTAGACTTTGACTTTTGGAGGTGATATATTCATGCTGTACAAGGTTGCTTTTTCCTTGTGGAGATAAGTCAACAAACCCAGTTTGAAAGCTTCCGTCTCTTTTTTACAGTCACACTTACTCAGGTGTGCCTGGGAATAATTGGCTTCCAGGTGTTTCTGTAAGTTTTCTAGGTGTTTCTTCTCCTCCAAAATAATTCTTAGCTCTGAGGTAAAACAAACAACACTTTTATGCCTTTCTGACTGAGCTGTTAGACTGTAAGTGTGACTTTCAACCTGCAGATTGAATCACCTTTTACTTGTGAGTCAGTTGTATTTTTGTTGTTCATCATTAACTGCCTGAAATGCTCCACCTCAGTCTGCAGAATAATAATTTCCTTGACTGGAGAAAAGAGATAAAGGATGTCAAATTAATGCTGTTGTAAACACAACAAAATACAGCATTTATCTAAGTTGCACGCTCACAAAGTTATCTGTTACACAATTCAACTGTGAAATCTTCTTTTTGAGGAGCTCATCTTTTTGCCTCTACTGCTTTTGGTAATCTGAAACAGAAACCAAAATGAGTTAGTCACATACAAGATGAGACCTTATCAACACACGAGGTAGAGGGACTCACCGGCAGAATGAGTTCTGGATTCCTCAATGTGAACATTGATGAGCCTCTGCATGCCCGCGATCATGCTGTCCACAGAAATCAGCTCCAGCACTGGAGGACCAACGTGTGTGTCAGGAAAAATCTTTAACGTGGTAAATTATGAAAACAAAATGTGTACAGTAGGGGAGAGATGTACTGACCGGCTGAGTTTGCATCTCATTTGCCTCACAGCTCACTGGTCTTCCTGTCTAGCTGTTTTTGAAGATCTCCTCTTGTTGATTCCGCCGGATCCAAATCCCAGATAACATTTTGCAGTGAGATGATCTGAAGAACTGACCGTACACACACAAACACAAACAGAGCCATTTACTGTGTCTGGCATAACCTTTGTGCGAATCAGAGTTTACCATGTCTCGATATGTCACCACTGCTCACAGCTGTTCTGTAAACGCCCTGTGACTCTTACTCAGCGCTGCATTTATGTGGTTTCTTTCCATCTGCTGCGTCTTTAGCCTCAGTTCAATGGTCTTCTCCTCAGCCCTGTGAGACACACGTTCACATATTTAGATTTGGAGTTTTATTGTATCAACAGTAACAGTTGAGGGTGGTGCAGATCGTAAAGACTTTGTGGAGCAGTAAAACAACAATCACCTTTGATGTGTTTCCGTGCCATTCGCAGCATGTTTGACCCTCCTCTGTAATGAATTCACCTCTCCGGTGAGTGCAATGACTTCCATGACTAGAAAAAAGTGTACATTCATATAAACCAAAACTCAAACTCATTGCCCTATGATAATGCGTTTAAATTGTGACGTGTGCTGCAAAACAAATAAAGTTTGACTCCAGGGCAAACGTACTCTGAATTGTATCACTATCAAGCGTCCCCAGAAGCTGATTCATTTTGTTGAGTAACTGGGTTTGATGAGCTGTACAGGGATTAAAGACATAGTTTACAGTTGGAGGCTTACAGCCAGTGACAGCTGAGGCAGTGTAGATGCACGTCACGAGCTGCCGCAGTCTGACATCCCCCCTCAACCCAAAGGCTCTAAAAGCAAATCAATACTCACTCAGTTGGCTGTTGCGGTGGTTGTCTGCTGAAGCTGACTGTTAAGATGTGCCAGCTGTTCCTTCACACCCGACCACACATGTTAGCATTTCAGGAAGATAGAGAGACAATGTTGATGTGGTGTTATAGGGTGTCCTCTCCATCAGGATGAACCATTGTGTGCACTTGAAACTGGAGACTTTATAATTAAAGACATACTCACCAGTGCAAGTTGTGAGAACAATTGACTGTGAAGGAACAAAATGGATTGACATACATGACAAGGTATATGAAGTGGAGACAAAAAACAATCACATTCTTCAATTCTTTTTAGATTGTAGTAAAAACATTTTTGCTACTTACTGTTACATTGATATTATTGGGGTCAATTCCTTCCGGTAGGATGGCAGAGGATGTGTGTGTACATTGACCCCACGCAGCGTAAGGAGGATGGATAGACTGGCAAAAGAATCTCCAAGGAGTAGTAGGAGTCCAAGTTTAGATTTAGTTGAGTCTTGGAGTCAGAAAGTCTCCAAAACTACCATCAGACATCACCACAAGTTGTTTGGGAGGGTTGCCAGAAGAAAAAGCCTCTGCTGTCAACAATCAACTAACTGAAGCGCCTACAGTTTGCCAAACGTTACTGGGGCTTTTCAATGGGCTTTCAACACCTTTTTATATGGTCAGAAGAGACCAAAATAGAGCTTTTTGGCAACAAACGTCACAGGTGGGTTTGGCGTAGACAGAAAGATAGCCGTACAGAGAAGCACCTCATACCCACTGTGAAGTATGGTGACGGATCTTTGATGTTGTGGGGCTGTTTTTCTTCCAAAGGCAACATTTTTAAACCTAAAGAAGAAAGAACTGGAATATTTCACATGTCCCATGTATGTAATCACCAGCAATCACTAACCGCTAACATGTAGACGTGTTGAATGAGGACATTTTAAATGTAGAAAGAAGAAAATGTAACTTTCTTGGGTTTCCAAAATATTAATTTACGAAAAGTAGGATATGATTTAAAGACTTGTTCCACACAAATTACAGAACATTTTATTTGCCCAGCTTTAGAGGCATCCCCCTTTGTCATTTATTTGTCCTCATTTAGTTGGATTTTTCAATTAGTTTCCGTTTTTAGAAAGTTTTTAGAAAGATTGCTCACATTTTAACCTATATAAACAATAATTGCACATTAAACAAGTCAAAATGTCCCAAAACAAATCCTAAACTCCGAAGAAAAAGAGAAAGCCGCTGCTCATGCACACAAGCGTTTCCAATTATTGATCAAACCTCTGCTCAGATTGGCTCTGGGCGAAGGCCTGCTGGGAATTATGAGTTTACCGTATTTTTTAAGGAAGACTATGGCGCCATCATGTGTGAAACGTAAGCTAACCCAAAGACCAGTTCCGACACTCACAGTAAGATGGTTCCCTGATATCTTAGGCCTATCGTTTTGTATACTTTGTACCACAATTGCCTACAACTGCGTGAAAACCGTAATATGTACTTGTAGAGGAATAGCATGCGAGTCAAACACGACACCTTTAGTTGTTTTTCACTCATTCAACGAAATAGTTGACACCGAAACGCCATTAATAGCTCACGAGACGGAGCAGCTCTACAGCATACTCTACTCTTTGCTTTGTCTTCTCGCGATATTACGACTCGAGAGTACGGTGCCTTGGTGGCCTCGTAAATACCGTCTCTCGCATTGTAGCTCGCGGCACTAGTCACTGATATATTAAGAGCAGCATACAGCAGCCGTGACATTTAACTACCGATACGTTTCCTTGTCGGTTTCTCTGGAAGAACTGTAATTGAGGTCAGGCGCTGTCTGTGGAATAAGGTATCGTTGTCTTTTGTTTTAATGCGCGTTTTATATGTTCACGTAACTTGTGTTGAATAACAGTCTCCCCCCTGATTATTTATTTTTTGGAATGTTATAAAAAAGTCTGTCATAACCAGCCGACACTTTGCTTAAAATACAATAAAAAGTGAGCTAAATGAGAACGAGATAATGCGAGTTAAGTTTGAGCTTGTTACATAAGTTTATTTTTTTCTCTCGCTATATTAGAAACAGATGTTTCTGATTTGTCATCATTACGTCGTCATAGTCAGTAGTGTCAAGAAAAAGAATACACTTTCATTATTTTGTGTTATCCTCCTTTAACAACAGCATTTTAAACTATGTACGTATTTTATTTAGTTATTATGTGATTGGTGCAAAGTTTACCTTCATTCATAATCATTAACTTTATCACTGACATATCACTGACATCATGATAAGCCAGCTGCCTGAACATGAGTAATGCTGAATTACAATGGGAGTCATGCAAGGTAACACATTTCTTTTAGCTCCTCTGGAATTTAAGTGAACTCAGTTGGCTGACTGTTGCAATTTTATTATTATATTTCCCAGTTGACCTCTGATGATATCTAACTGACAGACCTCTTACCTACTTCAAGTTGTCTTGGTATTTGAGTGTACTTCTTATCTTACGTGGTGTTGTTTCCCCCCACAGGGAGAATGTCCTTGTCTGGCTGGGTGTGTGTTGTAACGGGTGCCTCCAGAGGTATCGGCCGGGGAATCGCTCTCCAGCTGTCTGAGGCCGGCGCCACCGTCTACATCACTGGGCGCCAGGAGGCCAGTCTGAAAGAAACTGCTGCACAGGTGACGTTTTGAGCGTGGATTTCTTACAGGGGCCGCATCAGACCGTGACGCACCACGGCGGATGACAGTGTCTCTTACCGACAAATGCGCAATCAATTTGTAATCCGCAGGCTCAGCTGAGGTCTCGACGGTTTTGAAAAGCACCCGCACCTCAATTGCTGGCGTTTCCTGCAATGTAGTTTTGCGTCTAGCGTATTGTGTCTAAAGTCAGTTTGTCTCTGAGGTTTGCGGCTGACGCGTTTGGTCTCATACACAGGTGAAGGAGAGGGGTGGAGGCTGCGTGCCGGTGATCTGCGATTCCACAAAAGACAAAGACATCGAAGACCTATTTGAACAGATCAAGCGCGAGCAGAATGGCCGACTGGACCTCCTGGTGAACAACGCCTACGCTGGAGTCCAGGTAGACGTAAACATGACCTGATGCACTTTAATTACTTGTGGAACACTGCACGCTTTAAGGAGCGCCAAGTGTAAACTGTGTGACTTTTCTGCCTGAACGCTAAAAACATGATGGGTTTTTCCAGGCCATCTTCGAGAACATGGGGAACAAGTTCTGGGAAACCGATCCGTCCATTTGGGATTCTATCAACAACACAGGCCTCAGGTATACTGTCATTGTTTTGTCATGTCTGAGAAGTCAACAGTCATTTCCTTGTAAGTAGTGACGCTTTTTCCAGACGTCAGATGTTACTCAATTTGTTTTTGTCTCGAGGTCAGGATGACTTTTCTGTCCCGTTATAGCTTTTTCCACAACAAATGAGAAAAGCAAGAAACCAGGAGAATGATGTGAAACGTAGTGTGACGTGTTTACTCTAAATTCAAGCAGTATTCATTGGCACTGTGTTACAGGTATGTTACAGGTGGATAAGAATCATTTGACTGATTTTCTATTTTCATTTGTCGGGCAGGGGACACTATTTCTTCTCAGTTTACGCGTCCCGGATGATGGTGGCTCAAGGTCAGGGTCTGATAGTTACAATTTCCTCGATGGGGGGTCTGCGGTATCTCTTCAATGTGCCATATGGCGTTGGCAAAGCTGCAGTAAGTTTTCATTTAGTCCCAGATTTATGTTATCAAGAGCTAAATAACATTAAAGTACATGTGCTGTATAATCAGGTCAGACGGTGTCATAAAAACCTGTTTTGTGTTGTGTTTTTTTTTGCAGTGTGACAGGCTGGCAGCAGACATGGCTGTTGAGCTTAAAAGAAGGGGAGTGGCTTCTGTCAGTCTGTGGCCGGGAGCAGTACAAACAGAGTTGGTGTCTCAGTTGGTGTTGGGGAAAGAAACACCACAGGGTGTAGATCCCATGGTAGGCTCTTCTCTCACAGCAAATCCATATCCCCGGTAGCTATTTACCGTTGTGTTTTTTTGTTGTTGTGCTAAATCTGTGTTTTCTTCTGCTCAGTTGAAAGCAGTCTTTGCTAATGGGGAATCCACAGAAGTGAGCGGGTTGTGCATTGTCAACTTGGCAAAAGGTAGGACTAGACCGTATGACATAGTATTCAGCTCACTAAATACAAGCCAGGAAGGTTTCATAGAAGTGAACATTTTACACATGCAAACTAAGCATACTTTATCTTTCTTCCACGAAGATAAACATCTGATGTCTCTGACTGGGAAGGTACTCCTGACTTGTGACCTGGCAAGGCGCTATGGCATCAAAGACATTGATGGTGAGTTGATATCAGCTGCCTGTTGATTCTGTAGAGTTACATGATTCCAATGTTTTGTTCATCTGTTTATTTCCAGGACGGAGTGTAACCGATTACACTTCTCTGAAATTCCTCGTGAGCCAGGTCCCATATCTCTCCTGGCTGTCGGCTGTTGTCCCTTCATTCATACACCTGCCACGCTTTGTGCTCACCCTCGCCCACAGCCGCTTCTAAACATTTCTATATGGTCCAAATTCTAGCTAAACATATAGTTGCCCTGTTTCCTATCAAGTGTGTGTGTCTGTGTGTGTGTTTTCTATGAAGTTTGAGGTGAACATGAAGGTACATTAACACTGACTGACATCAATTACAATGTGAAAATGATGTGAATTACACTAGTTCTACTACCACTACTACGATATTTGACCAGCTAAGTAACAACTGGTTAAATAAAGAAACGTTAACTTGTGGCTGTTTTCACTTCTCATTCCTTTTTTAAATAACAAAGCATCTTTAAAATGATATAAACAGATATGTCTTTAATGAAAAGGGTTGAATCTCTTGCAGAAAGATTGATATCTACATCTTGTCTATATTATTTAGCACCAACATTGAAATATAAATGCTACCTCTGAAACAGCGTAATTGTTTTCTGTGACAGTACATCATGTCTGAAGCTGATCTGAAATCCGCCTATGGCTAAAGAACACTCGTATGCGTCCATTTTGTTAAAAAAAATAAAAACATAAAACAAAGGACAGGCTAACAGGCTATAAACTTTATCTTGGGTTTATCAGTACGTCTAAACCGCGCTGGTCTTAATTTTGGCAATATTTCAGGAATCGATTCAGCTATAGTTATTGAGATGTTGAGGTCAAGTCCTAAAGTACAAATTAAAAATGCTTTTAATTATTTGGATTTTTTTCACATTTTATTCATTGACTTAAATGTTCAAAGAACTGTTCTGTTTCATTTGTATCTCAACTTGAATACCATCTTCTTTGTTTAATTATTTGTGGGCTCAAATGGAGTAGAATCTGCGTGAAATACCATGGATGTGTTAATATTTTAAAGAAGTAACGTAACCTCCCCTGTGTTGCTAAAATTGCCACATTTCCAGAAAACCCTGTGTCCTCGGCGGACTGACCAGGAGCTCTATGAATGTGGTCTTCGGGGAGGCTAGAAGGAGGGTCTCAAAAAGTAAAATATAAATCTGTTTTTTTGCATGGAGTTAGATTTAAGAGGTGTTTCAATTTAACAAGAGGATGGATCTCGTTGGAAATCCCTAAGACTTGTTTGTGGGCCTGGCGTGGTGGGGACTGGTGGGTGGGTGGGTGACGCGCAAGATGTTTAGCCCACTACCCTCGGATTTATTATACAGGCGCCTCCTCCCGCCAATCCACGGGCTGCTCTCTCAGACTGGCACACCCACCCCGCCGTCACTGCGTGGGAGAGTCGGTTGGGCCTTCTGGGCTTCCTGGTCCTCAGCTCCGCCTCGCCTCGATCAGACCGGACGGCGAAAACACTTCTCAGTTAAGAACAAAAGCAACAACGGATGGACCGAGGAGGGCGAAGTAACGGCGACTCAGATTCCCACCAGAATCTCGCGGATTGAGATATTTTGTTCCCGACCGGGAAAGGACTAAAGCCACGAGCGAACTCCTCCGAGAAGGCGACAAACTTGGTCGCCTCGCATCTTTGTGTCCCGACCGTAATCCGTCGAAGTGCTTGATAAATAAGACAAGGGTCAAACCGACAGACGGACGGTATTGTTTCCGTGGTCTTCCTCTAAACTTCGGCCATAAAAGGCGGAGTGGCGGAGGAGTCTCTCCTGCTTTCTTTTTGTTTCCTCGACGCTTCACCGGACCGTCGGCGGATACCGGGTTAGACCAGCATTTCGGTAAGTTTATTTTTATGTTTCACTGAAGCGTGTCTGGTGGCGGAGTGCGCCTGTGCAGGGAGAAGCGTTTTAGTTAGTACGCCATAAAGGGAGGGGGGAGGAGGGAGACACACTGGGCTGCTATTGTGATTGGCACCGAGAGCAACTTTTATAGCTTTTTGTCCCACTAAAACCAAAATACAACGCACGCACTCGTACAGTGCGTTGAAGTAACGCATCGGACGTCACCACATGATCTCACCCCGTGGGTTTAGTGTGTCACGGATGACTAATACTTTGGTTTCATAATTGTTTGCTAATGTTTTTGGTACAAGGGACCTTAATCATATGCCACGGCGTAACCTTACTTAATACATTTGCAATAATTCCTCTGCTGCCCCAAATAAAGCAGCTCGCTCCTGGTAAATTAAAAGTGGGCTACTGGGTTACTAAAAAGACACTGTCCAATAAGTAGTCACAAACACCATATTAATATAGTAATGTAACAACTCCAGAAGGAATCGAATGTGTATCTATATATTACACATTTTAAATATATATATATATACACAAAATTCCCTGTATTTAGCCTTTAAGTATTTAGCCTTATAAATACGAGACGTGTGATGGGTTGATGTGCTGGCAGGTGCTAACCTGTTGCTAAAGAACAAAATTACTTTTAGTTAAGGGCTTATGCCTAGACTTGGACTTGAGGGTGACTAATGCAACTCATTTTCTCCTTCCACAGGTCGCTCTAGTGGCATCTGCCTTTTGTGAAGAGGCTACACTCATCTTTAGGGACTGAGGATCTGGGAGTGGAACAAAGCCGGACTGGGAAAGGGTGAGAAAGTAGACTGTGATGGATTTCGCATGGATCCCCATTCCCCGCGCACCCACCCCCCTTTGCGACCGATCCCCCCACTCACACAAAACAAAAGTCAGTCACCACACTGGGGGAGGGGAACCCAGTCTGGACAGAGTATACGACTAGTTTCACTGGGAGTTCAGAATAAGGAGTGCAAAGTGTGGGGTGGGGGAGGGGGAACAGCTGTCAGATAATTGACTTTGAATGAGAACTGAAAGTTCTTTTAACATCATAGTTTGTACTCTTGGCCGTACTAAAAAAATAAATGTGTTTAGCAGCTGAGACGAGTAGGAAAACAGCAACTAAATAACTGTTTAATTTTTTTTATTTATTTTCTAGGTGAAAGAGCCTATTTTGATATCCCAGATGGCGACCTACAGTGAACATATTGGCAGAAATGGACTACTCATGGGCATGAAGGCACATTTTGAAGGAAAAGTAACAAAGACAGAATGTGAAGGGAAACCCGAAGCTAAACGCTCCTCCAAGGATTTGCGCCACTCAGCTGACAGCAATGTGAGTGGCGTGGCTAGTTTCACCACCAATCACAACTCTGTTGTGTGCCTGCCTCTAGTATCAGAGGGACTGAAGTTGGTATGGACGCAGTCGGATCAAACCCGCGAACTCGACACAATCTCAGAGCTGATCCAAGCCTTTAACTTGTTTCCGTATCCATCATCTCGCGAGGTTAGCACCCTGGCCCGGGTGTGTGCCTTGCCACTGGACAAAGTTAAGGTGTGGTTTATGGTTCAGAGAATTAAATACGGTATCAGCTGGTCCTCAGAGGAGATAGAGGAGACACGGCGAAAGCTTGCAGTGCCTGAGCTTTGCGACGACTCCACTGAAACCAATGAGGAAGCCGAAATAAAGAGCAAGGGTGAAAGCAGTGAGGAATTGGTGATTGAGGAGAAGGAGAAGGATAACAATGAGGTAGAGGGTGTTCCCTTGAGCCCCCCAAAGAAGAAACTGAAGTGTGAGTCACCAGAGTCCTATAAACCAGCCAAACCTACTGCCCCGTGTTTCAGTTCCACACTCCCACCTCCTCAGGATTCATACTTCTACCGCCCACCAGCGGAAACGCCAGCTAGCACAGCGGCCGATGTCTCCCTTGATCTTTCCGAGTCACCTTCACGACAGCACCGCCATGGGCGCTACAAAAAGTCTAAAACTCAGCTCGCTGCCCTTCGAAAGAGCTTTCTGAGAGAGAACTGGCCTGCGGAAGCAGAGCTTAGACGTTTGCAGGAAGAAACCGGGCTGAGTCGTAACGACATTCGCAAGTGGTTCAGTGACAGCCGGTACCAGCTTAGGGTTGGCCGAGGGAGCCTTGCCGCAGCCCAGAACTACTCGCAACACACTGGAGGTAAACACGATCAACAAATCCAACCGCTCCCACTTATTACACAAAAGACCAGTCAACTAAACGGGGTGAAGGGCCAGGAGGCAGCCCGTAGCAATGTGATTAGAAATTCACATTTCTTTCAGACCTTCTTGTCCAACAGCTTGGAAGCATTCGGGGACCGGGTCCTTGAGGCAGAAGTGTATGACGGTATGGAGGAGCTTTCTGGTGACGGGGACAGTTTGAAAGACGAGGAACAAAGTGAGGAGTTGCCCTTGCAGCTCACCAAGACCTGCAAAATTGAGCCAGATGTTCCACAGGAACCATCGGGTGTATTAAAAACCTCTCCCTGCTCTTCCCCCTCTGGCAGCCCACCGCCGACTGCCTCCCCTAATAAACCGCTTTCAAACAACATCAGCACATCAAAGAAGTCAGCCCAGTCAGCCAAAGCCAGTCCCTCACAAACACCTTTGCGTGTCTCAAAGGCTCCCTCATCCGCATCCACATCCCCTGCCCTCACCCCGGCTGGGCGACCAAGAAAGACCAAGGAGCAGCTGGATGTGTTGAAGCAGCACTTCTTACGCTGCCAGTGGCCCAAGAGTGAAGATTACACTGAACTTGTAAAGCTTACAAATTTACCCCGGGCAGATGTGATTCAGTGGTTTGGGGACACGCGGTATGCTGTTAAGAATGGCCAGCTGCGCTGGGTGAAGGGCGTCCGCGACCAGTTCTTGGCAGAACTTGCAGCCCAGCAAAGCAGCAGTGGTTTGACAAACGGAAGTGGCTCTGGGACATCTACTCGGGCTGGGGGAGGCCGCAAACGAAAATCTCAAGCAAATGCAACAAGTGCAGATTTTCCTGACATCCAGCCATTGCTCGCGTATCACCTTGCAACAGGCCCACTACATGAAAGAGACCTTGACTCTCTATGCAAGAAATCTAAAATGAGCTACCAGCAAGTGCGAGATTGGTTTGCAGCTCAGGATGTTGGGGAAACTGAACAAAAACTAATTGTTGCTGATTAAGACCCTGGAACCAGACTCAATAACATTTCTTTAGGTTGGTGGAATGCTGCTCGCATCCTTTGCACCAACAAGCATAGTTGTTACTTTGGTTTAAATTGCTTTAATTTAGCAGGTTTGTAACATCCAGTCTTCCCAGCACAAGCCCCAAAAAAGGTTTGTTTTTGATACATGCTGCATTTCCTGCTTATCCTAATATATATTTTGGACTTGAAATATAATTGTGCTGCCTGTGTTGCTGTAAATAGGACAGTAACTTGTACACTGGTTTGTTTTATTTTTTTTGAGCTTATTATGTTCGTTTAGATATCTCTACTACAGAAGTTTTAGTATGCTATTGTAGCAGTATAATTTAAACAGGTTGTACTTGTAGTACCTGACTAAAGCAGACAAGTAACTGTTGGAGAAAGATGTCTCTGTTGATGAATTTGTTGACTGATCACTGTGTGTAATCATTCCTTTAAAGACAATAATTCCTTTTCATGAAAAGCACACTGGACATGTACACTTTAAATTGACATCTTGCACTTTGGTTTTAGAGCCTGCTGTCATATTCATTAAATCCAATTATTTTGCAAAACATTAGTTCCTAACTTAACCATGTCATTTTTGACCCCTTAACACTGAAACCTATTATCATGTCTTTTAAAAACAGCATGGTCCATCTAGTTCTACTAATATCTTCAGCATATTTCTGAAACACATTCCCAGATTCTCCTTTTGACGCTCTGCTGTAACACTTGATTTATGAGGACAACAGTACCAAGAGAGCAGCAGTCACATCAATGGCATACAACTTTTATTCTGATTTGCACTCATTAATTCAGTCAGTATTTGTATATCTATTTTGTTTCAATAGCTATAGAGTGTGACTTGATGGTTTATAATCTAGAATAACTAGACGAAATAAAGGATGGGGAGGGTCCATGTACTGTACTATAAGTAGCAAATGGTTTGAATCCAAAGAAAACATGCATTTCTAATAACTCAAATTATGAACTGTAGCACAAACATTACACATTCAGGTCATCCGTTCTTCTTAGTAGTAGTGGGCTTTAAATGGAGTCAGAGTTCATTAGAAAAGCCTGGATAAACATTAGGTGACCAGAATGTTGATAAAACAGTGTCCATCACTGTGTTCTGTCATTCTTTTAGTAATGAAAAGTTAATGCAAGTGTCATGCTGTGGGGAAATGTCCATAACGCTTAGTGTCTTCCTTTGCAGATGTCTTCCATGTATGAAAACAAATCCTCATTTGCACAATTGTGTCACTGGAAACCAGTAAAGGATTTGCCTTTCTAATCATGTGTGCTAGCAATGTTTTTTTGTGTGTGTGTGTGTGTGTGCTGTAATGACTGATTCTGACAGATCAAATTTATTTTTTCGTTATGTAAATTCACTGCTGTGAGCAAAAGGCATTCTCCAGCAATGGTTGTATTATAAATTGTTGCTAATATATTTATTGGCAGAAAAAATGGAGGGCCATTAGTCAACTAATAATCAATAACACAATTTGGCAGATTCATTCATTAACAGAGGTAATGGTAACAACAGTACAACATCCATGAAAACATAACTATTTTAAGTACTTGTACTCAACAATGTAGAAGACATTTAATCATTAGTGCCAAATCTAAATGGGTGAAGACCAATTAAACAAACAAACCTATGGCTACAGACTCCGTAAGTGATACAATTGTTAGGGGCCTTTTCATTAACGTCTGGGTGAATGGATTGATAATCCATTCATAAACCGGAACGGGAAAACATTAGGTGTCTGACGTTGAGTTCTAAGGATGACAGAAATAGACCGACTCAGCGATTGCATGAGAAAATCTTCCCATCAAGATCAGTGTTTCATGTTAAGAAATTTGGAGAGCATTTCTTACCTTGTAGGAGTGCTAAAGGATGTGGGTGTTCCTATTTAAAACAGGTGGAAGGATCTTGATTAACGATAGAATGCATAACGTATCCAGTTAATTCGCAGAACCTCCGTTAGAGCTACAAATGTGTCTTTGCAACAATACTTACTGTGTGCATATTCGGGAACAGAACTGTGGCTCGAAATAGAGTTAGCTGATCCAGGAGTCTGACAAAATAAAAGTCAAAATTTAAAGTTCATGGTTGAATATTTAACTAGTACTAATTAGGACCTGTGTATGAATGTATAATGAGCGTGAACATTTATTTTTGACCATGGACATTGTAGTCTGACAAACTCACATTTCTCAACAATATCCTGTTGCTGGTCTCTTGGGCACCAGGCTCATAATTATGAAACTATAATCCATCATATGCATATTAATTTCCATTTTCAACCTCTTCAGTGTCAAATGTAATATATTTTTTCTAATTTAAAATGATTTAGTTAAAAAAAAAAAAACTGGCCATGCTCCTTCAGCACACGTCACTTCCATTTTGTCTTGAGCCGATTTAAAACATGTCTGACAAAAACTTTGAACCCATTATTTTCCTACATTGATTCACTCTGGGTCTTAACCTGCAAGTTGCTCTTACTTACGAGCTTCTTCCGGAGTTTTCAATCACATTTCATATTATTAATCCATGGAGAGTTGTCATGCAGATAGCATCTCCTTAACAGTAGAACAAACTCTATTCGCTGAGCAAGACGGAAAAGCTTATGAAAAGCTATTTAGTTGACCGGGAATTCATAATTTTTTATCTCCAAAAGGGCCTTTAAAAGTTGCACAAAAATCTAAGAACAGGTGTATATTAAAAAAAGATTATTCTGTATTTATCGGGAAGACAATTACATTTAAAATATTAGAACATTTATTTCCACTAGGTCTACAAAACGTTACAATTATACACTGCCTGGCCAAAAAAAATTCGCCACCTGGATTTAACTAAGCCTCCTATTGGATAATTACTGCATGGGCGATTATCTTTCAGCTGGCAACAAGTTATTTAACCCCAACTGGTGCAATGAGTTGCTTCTAATTTCTTAAACAACCATGTCGAAAGACACATCCCGTGGTCGTGGAAAAGATGTTAGTCTGTTTGAGAAGGGTCAAATCATTGGCATGCATCAAGCAGAGAAAACATCTAAGGAGATTGCAGAAACTACTAAAATTGGGTTAAGAACTGTCCAACGCATTATTAAAAACTGGAAGGATAGTGGGGACCCATCGTCTTCGAGGAATAAATGTGGCCGGAAAAAAATCCTGATTGGTTGTGATCGGCGATCACTTAAACGTTTGGTGAAATCAAATCGAAGAAAAACAACAGAACTCAGGGCTATGTTTAGTAGTGAAAGTAAGAGCATTTCCACACGCACAATGCGAAGGGAACTCAAGGGATTGGGACTGAACAGCTGTGTAGCCTTAAGAAAACCACTAATCAGTGAGGCTAACCGGAAAAACGGGCATATTCCAAGATGACAATGCCAGGATTCATCGAGCTCAAATTGTGAAATAGTGGTTCAGGGAGCATGAGACATCATTTTCACACATGGATTGGCCACCTCAGAGTCCAGACCTTAACCCCATTGAGAATCTTTGGGATGTGCTGGAGAAGGCTTTGCGCAGCGGTCAGACTCTACCATCATCAATACAAGATCTTGGTGAGAAATGAATGCAACACTGGATGGAAATAAATCTTGTGACATTGCAGAAGCTTATCAAAACAATGCCACAGCGAATGCGTGCCGTAATCAAAGCTAAAGGCGGTCCAACGAAATATTAGAGTGTGTGACTTTTTTTTGGGCCAGGCAGTGTAACTCTGAGACTTACTGTGAGGGAGGACAGACTGGGACCTCTGTCTCTGGCCAACCCTTGAGACTCTGCTGAGCCGAAGTAACTGAGACACAAACAAAGTGTCAGCATAAAATCATTTGCAATCATTTCATCACACACATAGTGCTGGTACATAATGATGTTGCAAATACAGAATGAAATCCATCAGCATGTATTACGTACCTCATGGTTCTTGAACGAGGGGTAACTAAAACAAAGGAAACATGCACACGTTCATCAACTTGAACCATAACATTCAAAATGGACCACCAACACCATAAACATGAACTGTAACAATTCAACTTAAAGCACAGGGTTTACCTGGAGAGGTGACAGCCACAGGGAGTGACATGCGTTGAGTCCTATATATGAGACAATAACTTAAAAGCTGAAATACTGGAAGTTTGTGATTAAACAGAATAGTACTGAAAAGTAAATATGGTTTTACCCATTTGTATGAAACTGTCCTGGAGAAACCTGTGGCAAACACAAAGTGTGCAAGCTAAATTAGACATGCAACTTATTACACCAAACGTTGGCAAGTTTGGCAACATAAACTATTGGACCTCTGGACCACTTACCCTCCGCTGAGAAAGTGGCTTTTTCAAATCAGCAGTCTCTCTTTTCAGCTCTGAAAGCTGCTTTTTTAAGTCAGCGTTCTCTCTTTTCAGCTCAGAGAGTTGCCTTTTGTTGACAGAAGTGGGAAGAATAGCTTTTCATATGGGGGGTTATTTACATGGGCACAAAGGAACAACAACAGATATGGAAATTACCTGTAACCCTGCTCAGTGACTTCCTTCAGACGCCTTTCCAGTTCAACAGACTTATGCTTGAAGTGCGCCGTGACTCTCTCCATCTGTGTCCGCTGAAAAAGTGCAATCTGAGGAGCATGAAGACCTCACGATCAAATATTCTTTTAGTGAAAATAAAAACATCATGTGATTTATTAGTTTTTGGATTAAAGCTCAGAGATTCCAAAATGATGATGAGCATTTGGGATGCTTTTAATCTTGTCAAATATCCCTCTAACTGAAGCAATTTCTTGTTGAATGACTCATTCACCGGTAACTAATTGACTGACTGTTCTGACATTTAAAGTCCCTGTACAGCAATTAAAATGACAGCAGAGGGAGTTTGGGTGGCCACTGCACAGAGGAGACAGACCTGTGAAATGTGCTCCAGCCTTGACTGGATGAGCTTCACAGGGTCCTTGAAAAACACCTTTTCCTGTGGCTTCATCTGAAACAGAATATTTGTGCAAATATAATAAGCTGGCTATTTAAAATAAGATAATTCTCTGGATCAGACAGTAACCTGCAGTGAAAATGTCAAACTCACCAACCTCATCAGTGATGGGCAAGTAACTGCAGCTGGCCCCACATACACTGCACTGCTCTATGGGAAAAGACATAATTACAAGAACCATAACTAGCCTGCAACTGAACAGATTCCCTTCAGAAAACCTCTAATTTTACTGCAGCGGGGTCTGACAGTCTGCCCTGCTCAGTCCTGCTTCTGCGTCTCCCGTGCCTCCCTTCCCTCCAGCAGGCCGAGCAATACGGCCTGGGTCTCCGGCAGCGTGTTGTCTGTGTTTGCTTCCAGCAATCGCTAATGGTCTTGATTACTTATATAGGTCAGATGGAGCCATCATTATTCATTTGACTGTTTTACAACCAGTTATAAGTTCATCATAGTAACTTTGAATAGTAATAGTTAAAAAATGGATGCAAATTGACTTAGTCTCACTAGATTTAATGCATGCTTCACAGCAGATGTGGCCACAGCTGGACACAGCACACCTCGACCCTCTCCTTGTGAAGCACTGGTTACAGTGGAACCAGTCCATTTTTAGTCCTGTGGGGTTCCGTCTCTGCAAACACAAATGTGATTATGTAAGATGAAATATTAGCGTATATGACCATGAGTATGTGGTCACACACTTTTGTGTACTTTTAGTATTGGGTTGTTTTTTCTGGTGTGGACTTCCTGCTCCTTTTCAACATGACAATATCCCCGTGCTTCCTTCCGGGTCTATAAAGAAATGGTTTACCCAGTCTGACTGGCCTGTGCTGAGCCCTGACCTCATGTCATACAACACCTTTGGGACAAAGTGGAACATCGGCTGTCAGCCAGGACTTGGTACCCAACGTCAGTAACACACCTCTCAAACACTCCAGTCTTCCCAGACTAGTGGAAACTACTGGTAATATATTAGGATGACTGCACATGGTTATTAAAAGGTGTCAGGTATAATATTGGCCATATGATGCACCAGTACGTAGATACGTTTTAATATCAAGATTATTTTATGACATTAGGGCTGTGCAATATTTAGCCCATTATTTCAAATTAACACAATGTAAATTCATCACATACGCTTATGCAAAAAGTTAAAAATACCGCTAGCTGAACCACTTTATTAGGTTACAGTATTTTGACTCTACGCACCTCACACCAATAGTTAGGTACAGTTGTCTGAAATGAAGACAAAGCATAGTTAACTAATGTTTTCATCCACAATTCTAACAAGTTATACTATATGCCCTTTTCCCAGCAGCCATTTTTTAACATCAAAGCATGGTAAACAGGTGTAATTGATTAACCTAATTGTGGCCCCATTCAATGTATTGTTACAAACGGTCCAGCATGCATACTGTCCTCACAAGCCTAATGAAACAGGACCACACTTAATGTTATTACTTACAGCTGTGCAGTAAAGTCAACATGACTGCTGTGGAAAGAGCCTATTGGCTAACAAAGTGTTTGCAAGCTAACACTATTCAACGTTAGCTTAAATTGTGGGAAATGCCTTTGCTCTGTATCTTATTCTGTCAGTAGCCAGACTTAACATTTTCATTCCACTTTGGCTAGAGAACATCCGCACACTCATTTTGGTTAACTTGGCCACATTACCCGTTAGTGTCCAGAGGTGAGTTAGTTGAAGTTGTATCCTCAGTGATGTCGGATCGGCGCAGCGGACCAGACCGCCTCAGCGCAAGTAGCGGATCTCGTGCTCTGTTCTGATTGGCTGAGTGACGCGGATGATACGTCCGCTATTGCAGTTAGGGCCCATTTAGCCATCGTTGACAGTATACAAGCATGCCAGCGTGTTTTAGAGGAAGCCATAGTTTGTCCGTCATTTATTTGAAAATTCACCCTCTCAAAAAATTGATTTAGAAGTATGATCTGCAAAAAGTTATTAAATGCTGGTTATTTATAGGCCTACCGATCAACCAAACATAACAGTTGCACCACACAATGTCCTGCAGTCTCCAAAGGCAAAAAAATATATAGCTTTATTAAGCCTTGCCCAAAATCTGTACTGCAGTAGATTTGGGCAACTGACTGGATGACGTACCATGGATTAGAGGGCTATTTAGAGTATTATTTAGACATTGCTTTAAAACAAATCTGCTTCTAATTGCTTTGTAATTCAGTGCAATTATTAAACCTAGTAAAATGCTCAGTTGAGCCTTCAATGAAACCCAAATATGCTGTAGTCAATATTTTACCATGACAGTGATTAGGATGTTCCAATGACAGCGCATCAAACAAGGTAATTAAAATAATTTATGCTTCTTGAAAAGCCTACCATTCAAACTTTGGTATTAAGTTGCTTACCAGATATGCATGGCAAGCAGTTTCAGTAAGAAGATATGACTTTAATGAAAATACTGTACCTTGAACGAAGCACACCTTTATAGACAATAACACCAAAAAGAGTAAAAAGCAGAGAGCTTTCACATTAGTTACATCTTTAATGGCATTGTTACAATCTGAGATGCAAGGAGGCATTACACTTAGAAGTTTACAAAAACAAACGATAAAAATCCAATTCAGATTGAAGGCGCCAGTGTGCAAGATGGAGCCATTCCTGTTGGAGAACAAAAGACAGAGTTAAGTAGCAGTTAAGGATAAATATAAAGTGCAATGTAAAATTAAAAACTTACTACAGAATAAGTAAGGAATTCACGTCGGTGATGGTAAGTGGCCCGAGGACACCTTTGCGCGCCATACCATGCTTCCCTGTTAAAAATAAAAAGTTTAAGTACAAGTCAAACCAGACAAGTTGATATAGCAGAAGTCGCACCAATACCTGATGCTAAACTCCTGGCCCTCCTGGACTTGCAGTCAGATTCACAGCAGGCACAGAGATTGCGGGATGCAGAGTGGTCCAGCTGCTCCCAGCTGAGTTGATGAGGATCAGAAAATTATTCTCAGTGGTTCCATCATACAAGTTGGATTGAACCCAGAAGCATATTGTGAATGTTTTCAGTGGTATATTTACCCATGCTCTTTGACATAGTGGCAGGCCTTCTTGCTGTTGTCCAGACCGTTGGGATCCCAAGCCACAAGTTTACAGTGGATAAACACCTGTTGAGTGGAGAAGAGGTATAGTAAGAGTCCAGGTTACACAATAAAGCCCAGAATCCACTAATTAAAGTGCACAAGTTAGAGTCACCTCTTTGTCGAGACCAAACCTAAAGGCTTGAAGGGAAAGGTGGAGCTCTGAGGATTTTTGTCTTTGTTCGAATTTGGAGCGCGATACCAGACTGTCCACAAGACATCTGTGAGGTTGAAAAAGAAAGTGTCATGTCTGATTTCTAGAGATGAAAATGCTACAACGGTGAGACCAGATTACCCATCGTTGGCGATTATCGGGTATAAAGCGCTTCCAGGCTGCAGCTCCGGCGTGGTAGCCGCTACACATTCCTCAAGAAACAGCAGCAAAGGCTGATGGCTCTTCTGCGCCACGCTAGCCATGATCGGGATTAAGGAGCCCAGCGCAAAGGTAGCAGATTCAGCGGGGCCGGAGAAGTCAGCTACAGCAGTAAATAGGAGAGTCGTCATTACGTTACAGGAGTCACCGGGAGAGCTGCAATCTGCAGTGAGGGCACGCTTTACACCCACCATTCATGAGGCCAAAGTGGAACTCTAGATCTCCAAAACCATAGGTGTTGAAAACTGGGGCATAAAGCTGAGGGTACCAGTCTTCAGGCCTGCAACAAAACCAACAGAGTAAAACAGCTGGCATGTTAGCAAACTCTCAATGCTGAAGTAGTGTGAACAGCCACCTCTCATATGCACAGACAACGGGATGAGTGAAGGCCAGTGTGTCAGAGTCAGGAGAGGAACTGTAGGTCAGATCATTGGTGTACATCAACCGATCCCCAGTTACCTACGAGAGAGACACACGTTACCACGCTGCAGGAAATACGGTGGACTCAGCTTGCAGGTAAACATGGAGCTCCTACGCACAATTCTCCTGAAGTTACAATCGTCAAAGCCCACGCTGAAAAAAGCCTCGGTGGCAGAGAAGCTGGTGGGGAAGCAGTTACCCAGACGGAAGAGCGAGGTATCAGCCCGGGACCTGCCCTCCCTCCACACCAAGGTCACAAAATCGGTTCCGCAGTCCAGCTTCATGTCTGGAAGGGGACACAACACAAAGAAGTCAGGTTGCTACTCAAATAGCTTTTGTTGTCGAAAAACAGAACTTTCCCCAGCACTTTGTTAAAATATTACCTGCATATACTGACATGGCAGCAGCCAGGCTCAAAAGCAGTGCACGTTGCCAATAGAAAGCCATCATGACTGGATGCTGGCTCTAGACAGTTGGGGTGTTTTTATTCCTTGTTACCGGGGCAATTTTCATCAAGACAATCATTTTCAGCTGGCGTGTGTCGACAGCCTCAGGTGCAGAGGCCATCAGA
Source organism: Cottus gobio (assembly GCA_023566465.1). NCBI lineage: Eukaryota > Metazoa > Chordata > Actinopteri > Perciformes > Cottidae > Cottus > Cottus gobio. Next base: position 18,599,087 of record CM042230.1, read on the forward strand.
CTTCTTCTTCTTCTTTTTAGGGTTTATTGGAGGACTACAAACCAACGTGTATGGTGCATACCGCCACCTACTGTACCAGAGTGTAACATCATGACTTTTTGACATTTGTCCTGTATTTCCTAATACATCATTAATCATGACATTAACCCTTGTGTGGTGTTCGGTGGGTCAGAACATAAATCAGAACACATTTTCAATGACCACACATTCAATGACCCCCCTTACACAATAATAGTACATACAGGATGTTTGGGTCCACTGGACCCAGGGCTAATGAGAGAGAGAGAGAGAGAGAGAGAGAGAGAGAGAGAGAGAGAGAGTGTGTGTGTGTGTGTGTGTGTGTGTGTGTGTGTGTGTGTGTGTGTGTATGCTCTGACCTCAGGGTCATACACTCTGACTTCAGGGTTCTATGGTCTAAACTCAAGGTGCTATGCTCTGACCTCAGGGTATATGCTCAGATCTCAGGGTTCCCTGATCCCAGGGTTCTATGCTCTGACATCAAGGTTCTATGCTTTGATCTCAGGGTTGTATGCTCTCATCTCAGGGTCTCTGATCCCAGGGGTCTATGCTTTGACTTTAAGGTTCTGTGCTCTGGACTGACGGTTCTATGCTATGACCTCAGGGTTCTATGCTCTGATCTCAAGGTTCTCTGATCCCAGGGTTCTATGCTCTGACCCCAAGGTTCTATGCTCTGATCTCAGGGTTATATGCTCTGACTTCAGGGTTATATGATCTAACCTCAAGTTTCTATGCTCTGATCTCAGGGTTCTCTGATCCCAGGGGTCTATGCTCTGACCCCATGATTCTATGCTATTACCTCAAGGTTATATGCTATTACCTCAGGGTTATATTCTCTGACCTCAGGGTTCCTTGATATCAGGGTTCTATGCTCTGACCTCAATGTTCTATGATCTGACCTCAGGGTTCTAAGCTCTGATTTGAGGGTTCTCTGATCCTTGGTCTGACCTTACGGTTCTATGCTCTGACCTCAGGGCTTTATGGTCTAAACTCAAGGTGCTATGCTCTGACCTCAGGTTTCTATGCTCTGATCTCAGGGTTCCCTGATCCCTGGGTTCTATGCTCTGACCTCAAGGTTCTATGCTCTGATCTCAGGGCTGTATGCTCTGATCTCAAGGTTCTATGCTCTGATCTCAGGGTTGTATGCTGTGATCTCAGGGTTCTCTGATCCCAGGGTTCTATGCTCTGACCTCAAGGTTATATCTCCTAAAGAGGAAGCTGAAGGTGGGAACAATACAGAAAAAACAGTCCGAGCTCCACCCTAACTGCTGACTACACAGAACAGGCCTGTCATCTCTTACAAGTTTGTGTATCCAATGTGCCAAAGAAAGGCAGGAATGTGGTCCATATGAGTACACTACACAGAGATGGGAGAATCTGTGGCCAGGAGCATCACTCATATATTGATTATAATAGATTTTCTTTTTATTACATTTTATAAATAAAATAAAAGTAGCACATTAACTCATACATGTAATCTAACAAAGGTAAAGGTCAAATATGAATCATATATGATGTTTATAGTGCTTGTAATTGGGATGAAGTAAACATCTGTTGAGTATTTTAACATAAAATTGTATGATTGTGTTGAATTAAAAAACCCAAAATGCAGCAGGACCTCCAAACCCACAAACACTGGCTGAATAACACAAATATGAGCACCACACGAGGGTTAAAGAGTATCGGGCTGATGACGCTACCTTGAGGTATCCCGTTAATGTGATCCTACTTTACCTTTAAATGTTCTATTTAATTAAAAAGTCAATTGTCCAATTATATAACCTTCCGCCTGTGCCTATGTTCATTTAAATTAGCAGTCCATCTCTCAACATGGAATCATACGCTTTCTCAACGTCAAAGAAAACTAAAGCCATCGCTTCCTTCATGTTAAGGGTCTTTTCTATTTTGTTACTTACTTTAATGAGAGCATCTGCTGTGGATCTTCCTTTTCTAACGCCACTCTGATATTCATTTAACATCTTTCTTCTTTCTACAACATATGATACAAAACTTTGTTATTTTAAATTTCTGTATTACACTTGCATACTCTTGTACTTCACACTCCCAAAAGCGGGGCTGCACGGTGGTGTAGAGGCAAGCACTGTCACCTCACAGCAATAGGGGCCAGAATTCGGTCCCCGATCCCGAGCTGTGTGGAATCTCACATTCTCCCCTGTGGCAGTGTGGGTTCCCTCGGGGTTTTCCGGCTTCCTCGACATGCAGCTTAGGTTAATTGGAGACTCTAAATTGCCCAGAGGTGTGAATGTGAGTTTGAATGGTTGTCTGTCTATATATGTGCCATGCCTTGACCAAATGTCAGACGGGATCGGCTTCAGCTCTCCCGCGACCCTAAATATGATCGGCACATCTTTTCCACAAGCGTGATTACATCCACATCGAGAACGTCGTTCTTTATCTTGGTATGAGCCGTTCTTTGGCATTCAAAGCATCTGAGTGCTGGAGGAAGGAACTCTCCTAGAGAGTAGATGAAGAAACCTAGCAGTACTTTCCTTGGGAGGTCAAGTTCCAAGTTAAGGATTACTGATAACGTCCTTTAGGGTCAATCACTTTCAGTTCTGTTTTAATATCCTATATTGTGACAGACAGCAGGACTCCAGAAATGACTCCCCAACGTCGAGTAGGAACATGGGTTTGAACTTCTTTCCCCATCCAGGATGTCTGTTCTCCATTCCATTATCTAAACCGCTTATCTATTCAGGGTCGCGGTGGGCTGGAGTCAATCCCAGTCGATATTGGGCGAAGGACAGGTCACCAGTTTCACAGGGCACATATAGAGAGTGGCAACCATTCTCGAGCCCATTCACACCTACAAGCAAATTTAGAGCCTCCAATTAACCTGGATGTCTTTGGGAGGAAGCCAGAGATCCTTGAGGGAGCCCACGCTGCCAACATGCAAACTCCACACAGGATTGCCCAGACGGAGAACCAAACCCACGCCCCTCTTACTGTGAGGTGACCGTGCAGCCCTATGTTTGTTCTCAGTAAAGCATGTTGTTGTTTTTTGTACTGCCCTTTCTGCTAATCCTCAATCCCAAAAGCCATGATTGGTACTTTCACGATACAGATGTTTGTAGTCTGCAGGTACTCGATCAAATGAATGGTTTCCTTGCCACAACTAAACAAAACACACTTCTCCCTCCCAAATGTCAAAAAGTCATGATGTTACACTCTGGTACAGTAGGTGGCGGTATGCACCATACACGTTGGTTTGTAGTCTTCCAATAAACCCTAAAAAGAAGAAGAAGAAGTCTGATGGCCTCTGCACCTGAGGCTGTCGACACACGCCAGCTGAAAATGATTGTCTTGATGAAAATTGCCCCGGTAACAAGGAATAAAAACACCCCAACTGTCTAGAGCCAGCATCCAGTCATGATGGCTTTCTATTGGCAACGTGCACTGCTTTTGAGCCTGGCTGCTGCCATGTCAGTATATGCAGGTAATATTTTAACAAAGTGCTGGGAAAAGTTCTGTTTTTCGACAACAAAAGCTATTTGAGTAGCAACCTGACTTCTTTGTGTTGTGTCCCCTTCCAGACATGAAGCTGGACTGCGCAACCGATTTTGTGACCTTGGTGTGGAGGGAGGGCAGGTCCCGGGCTGATACCTCGCTCTTCCGTCTGGGTAACTGCTTCCCCACCAGCTTCTCTGCCACCGAGGCTTTTTTCAGCGTGGGCTTTGACGATTGCAACTTCAGGAGAATTGTGCGTAGGAGCTCCATGTTTACCTGCAAGCTGAGTCCACCGTATTTCCTGCAGCGTGGTAACGTGTGTCTCTCTCGTAGGTAACTGGGGATCGGTTGATGTACACCAATGATCTGACCTACAGTTCCTCTCCTGACTCTGACACTCTGGCCTTCACTCATCCCGTTGTCTGTGCATATGAGAGGTGGCTGTTCACACTACTTCAGCATTGAGAGTTTGCTAACATGCCAGCTGTTGCTTTACTGTTGGTTTTGTTGCAGGCCTGAAGACTGGTACCCTCAGCTTTATGCCCCAGTTTTCAACACCTACGGTTTTGGAGATCTAGAGTTCCACTTTGGCCTCATGAATGGTGGGTGTAAAGCGTGCCCTCACTGCAGATTGCAGCTCTCCCGGTGACTCCTGTAACGTAATGACGACTCTCCTATTTACTGCTGTAGCTGACTTCTCCGGCCCCGCTGAATCTGCTACCTTTGCGCTGGGCTCCTTAATCCCGATCATGGCTAGCGTGGCGCAGAAGAGCCATCAGCCTTTGCTGCTGTTTCTTGAGGAATGTGTAGCGGCTACCACGCCGGAGCTGCAGCCTGGAAGCGCTTTATACCCGATAATTGCCAACGATGGGTAATCTGGTCTCAGCGTTGTAGCATTTTCATCTCTAGAAATCAGACATGACACTTTCTTTTTCAACCTCACAGATGTCTTGTGGACAGTCTGGTATCGCGCTCCAAATTCGAACAAAGACAAAAATCCTCAGAGCTCCACCTTTCCCTTCAAGCCTTTAGGTTTGGTCTCGACAAAGAGGTGACTCTAACTTGTGCGCTTTAATTAGTGGATTCTGGGCTTTATTGTGTAACCTGGACGCTTACTATACCTCTTCACCCCACTTCTCCACTCAACAGGTGTTTATCCACTGTAAACTTGTGGCTTGGGATCCCAACGGTCTGGACAACAGCAAGAAGGCCTGCCACTATGTCAAAGAGCATGGGTAAATATACCACTGAAAACATTCACAATATGCTTCTGGGTTCAATCCAACTTGTATGATGGAACCACTGAGAATAATTTTCTGATCCTCATCAACTCAGCTGGGAGCAGCTGGACCACTCTGCATCCCGCAATCTCTGTGCCTGCTGTGAATCTGACTGCAAGTCCAGGAGGGCCAGGAGTTTAGCATCAGGTATTGGTGCGACTTCTGCTATAACAACTTGTCTGGTTTGACTTGTACTTAAACTTTTTATTTTTAACAGGGAAGCATGGTATGGCACGCAAAGCTGTCCTCGGGCCACTTACCATCACCGATGTGAATTCCTGACTTATTCTCTAGTAAGTTTATCTTTATTTTAATTTGCACTTTATATTAATCCTTAACTGCTACTTAACTCTGTCTTTTGTTTTCCAACAGGAATTGCTTAATCTTGCACACTGGCTCCTTCAATCTGAATTGGATTATTAGTTTTGTAAATTTCTAAAAGTGTAATGCCTCCCAGCATTTGGGATTGTAACAATGCCATTAAAGATGTAACTATACCAGAGAGCTCTTGGTATTACTCTTCTGTGTAATTATGTTCAATGTCCAGTATTTTCATAGTCATCTTGTTCTTGATAACTGCATGACATGCACATCTGGTTATCAACTTCATACACAACACATAGCCCACCTTAATGGTGGCTATATATTCAATAAATGTAATGTCAATCTTGAACTACCTTGTTTGAAGGGCTGTCATTGGGAACATCCTAATTGCTTCCATGGTGGAATATTGACTGCATAATATGCTGCTTCTTAAAACCAATACTAAATTGATGCAGTATTTCTACAGTAAATGGTCTCCAAACATCGCTGCATGTATGGGTTGATTAGTGTTCTTGACCAGAACTAATACATCGTAACCAGACTTAAATGGTTCAATTTGACCCTTAGCCTGTCTTATCGGCTTCAATTTATTTATTTTTTTTATCAAACCACCTCCCCAAATTTAGCCAACTCATGACAGATCTCATGCTCCATTCTGATTCTCAGATTGATGTATACAAACCATTTAAATGTTACACTTTTAGTTCTTGGTGAAAGCATTTAACCCAAAGTAAGATACTTTGCCTTGAAAGCATTTTTCTTGACATGACCAATGGATTCTAAATAAAGCAATTAATGTGGTTGAAGTGTAGATAAGCTTTATTTCAGTACTTATAACATGGCATTAACTGTTTAGGAATTAGTTTTTTTTTTTTTTTTTTTTTAGTCCCCCCATTTTCAGAAGTAATGGGACAAACACTCATACTTGGATGACGATCCTTTGCAGTCAATGATTGCCTTAAGTCTTACACTCAAAATCACAAAGCTGAGTTTCCTCCTTTGCAATGCTTTGCCAGGCCTTTACTGCAGCCTTCAGGTGCTGCTGTTTGTGGGACTTTCTGACAAATGAAAAGCATGCTTGGTTTGAGATTAGATGACTGACTTCGCCATTGAATATTCCATTTTCAGTGTTTTGGGTCATTATCCATCTGTACTGAGAAGCGCTGTCCAATCAGCTTTGCAGTATTTGTCTGAATCTGAGCCGATAAAGCCATAAACGCCTCAAAACTAATTACTAAAACTAAATGGAGCGCTAGCGTAAGTTCAGACAGACCATCCCCTCAGGCCAGGCTCGTAGGCCTCCCACTCATACTGTGTCACCAGCAGCGCACATTCTATACCGGACGTCCCCATCAGGAGCGTCAAGAGTGTCATACTCCGCCAGCTGTTCAACAGCTGGGCGCCTCCAGCCAATAAGCGCAGAGCCACACCCTCTCCTCGAGTTCAAGCGCCAAATAAATTCTGTGTAACTCATGAACGTATCACCTGGCATAATAAATGTTAACTACTAATCACTCAGTCTCTCCTGATTGAACTTCTATTAGCTGTGACATCCTCAATGAACCCCAGTGGCCAAGTTCCTCTGGCAGCCATACAAGCCCATGTTATAGCACTGCCTCCCATGTTTAACAGGTGATGTTTTTTTCAGATCAGGAGTCGATCCTTTTCTCTTCCCATCATTCTGGTACAAGTTAACCTTAGTTTCATCTTCCAAAGAACCTTTAGCTAAAACTCTGGCTTATTCAGCCATATTATCTGGCAAAGTCTTCCAGGCCTTTTGGTGTTGGTGAGCTTGCCAGTACATACTGTATTTTTAGGAATTTATCAAACAATCCTAATGTTTCTGCGATCTCCGATAGGTTTCGGTCATTTTTCAGCCTTTAATGGCCTCCAATTGCATTGACACCTAAACATCAAACAAAAGGTTAGGAAATCGGTGTTTGGTAGATCATTCCTAAAAATGCTTCTTGGCAATACATTGTATACCATTGGAAAGCCTGTTTATTTCCCTTTCAAACAGTGCCCCATTTGTGAGGAACATGCATTTCTGGGATGAGCAGCACAGCTGAGAATGTGGGTTGCACCCATGAAGAATTTGCCAAATCTTCTCTGCAGATGCCAAACAGCTTATTCTGCTGTTGCGATTGATTCTGGTTTAGAGCTTCCGGCACCCAAAAGGGGCATCATTTGAGGGACTCTCAATACAGAGATGCATATCAAGATGCGACTCTGCAACCAGTGGCAATCCCATTGCGCCACAGTCTGGGCCTGAACTCATCCTCCAAAATGACAACGCTCACCCCCACTAAGCGGGTTTATCAGAGACTACCTGCAGAGTCTGGGAGTAGAGAGAATGGACTGGCCTCCAGCAGTCCTGACCTCAAGCCATAGAACTCTTGATCAGTTTGGGAATTCTGTTCACACTAGAGTGACCAAAAACACAACCACATTGGCTGACTTGAGACAGTTCCTGCTCGAGTGGAAGACCATCCCACAGCAGTGTTTGTGGCAGTGGATGGTTCGTCCACATGCTACCGAGGCTCCTGACTGTTTATTAAATCAATACATTGTAAAATTGGCAATGTCTAGTTTCTTCCTTGTTACTGATGGACTTCAATCATCCAATCCACCAAACAAGTCAACAGCATTGGCAGAGAATATTTGTCAAATTTTTCATGGGCACAACCCACACTCCACTTACTCTAATCCCAGAAATGCATGTTCCTTACAAATGGGGTAACATTTGAAAGGAACAGGTTTTCCAGAAGCATTGTTACAGAGAAATAAGCTACCAAACACAAATTTCCAAACTGTTTGAGTTTCATGCCGAGTTCCCTGTATCAGCTACCAAAAACATTTTGAAATCCAGACTTTACAGAGGGAAGAGGCCACATCTGGCCATCCAACCATTTGTAAGACCAAATTACTTTTGAAAATGAGACGTAAAAATGGTTGCAATGTTAAACTATCGCATTATTGAAATAGCTGAAAGTCTACACTTCAAACCCATGTACTGACTGATTTAAATGCCATTGCAGTTGTGTAAAGGGCAAACTTAGGAAAATTCTGTCCACGTTCAAATACTTATGGCCCCGATTGTATGTGGTTCAATGTTTGAAAATGTAGGTTTCTTGAAAAGCCTACCAGTCAAGCTCTTTGGTAGGAAGCTGCTTACTGGATGTGCATGAAAAGCAGTTTCAGCAGAAGCAAGAGACATAAATTAAAATACTGGACCTTGAACGCAACACCTTTATGACAATTACACCCATGAGTAAAAAGGTGAGAGCTTTCAAGTAGTAGTTACATCTTTAATGGCATTATTACAAGCTGAAATGCAGTGAGGCATTTAACTTACAAAACCAATAAGTCCAATTCAGATTGAAGGAGCCAGTGTGCAAGATTAAGCAATTCCTGTTGGAAAACAAAAGACAGAGTTAAGTAGCAATTAAGGATTAATATAAAGTGCAAAGTAAAATAAAAACTTACTAGAGAATAAGTCAGGAATTCACGTCGGTGATGGTAAGTGGCCCGAGGACAGCTTTGCGTGCCATACCATGCTTCCCTGTTAAAAATAAAAAGTTTAAGTACAAGTCAAACCAGACAAGTTGTTATAGCAGAAGTCGCACCAATACCTGATGCTAAACTCCTGGCCCTCCTGGACTTGCAGTCAGATTCACAGCAGGCACAGAGATTGCGGGATGCAGAGTGGTCCAGCTGCTCCCAGCTGAGTTGATGAGGATCAGAAAATTATTCTCAGTGGTTCCATCATACAAGTTGGATTGAACCCAGAAGCATATTGTGAATGTTTTCAGTGGTATATTTACCCATGCTCTTTGACATAGTGGCAGGCCTTCTTGCTGTTGTCCAGACCGTTGGGATCCCAAGCCACAAGTTTACAGTGGATAAACACCTGTTGAGTGGAGAAGAGGTATAGTAAACCGTCCAGTTTACACAATAAAGCCCAGAACCTACAAGTTAAAGCGCACAAGTTAGAGTCACCTCTTTGTCGAGACCAAACCTAAAGGCTTGAAGGGAAAGGTGGAGCTCTGAGGATTTTTGTCTTTGTTCGAATTTGGAGCGCGATACCAGACTGTCCACAAGGCATCTGTGAGGTTGAAAAAGAAAGTGTCATGTCTGATTTCTAGAGATGAAAATGCTACAACGCTGAGACCAGATTACCCATCGTTGGCGATTATCGGGTATAAAGCGCTTCCAGGCTGCAGCTCCGGCGTGGTAGCCGCTACACATTCCTCAAGAAACAGCAGCAAAGGCTGATGGCTCTTCTGCGCCACGCTAGCCATGATCGGGATTAAGGAGCCCAGCGCAAAGGTAGCAGATTCAGCGGGGCCGGAGAAGTCAGCTACAGCAGTAAATAGGAGAGTCGTCATTACGTTACAGGAGTCACCGGGAGAGCTGCAATCTGCAGTGAGGGCACGCTTTACACCCACCATTCATGAGGCCAAAGTGGAACTCTAGATCTCCAAAACCGTAGGTGTTGAAAACTGGGGCATAAAGCTGAGGGTACCAGTCTTCAGGCCTGCAACAAAACCAACAGAGTAAAGCAACAGCTGGCATGTTAGCAAACTCTCAATGCTGAAGTAGTGTGAACAGCCACCTCTCATATGCACAGACAACGGGATGAGTGAAGGCCAGAGTGTCAGAGTCAGGAGAGGAACTGTAGGTCAGATCATTGGTGTACATCAACCGATCCCCAGTTACCTACGAGAGAGACACACGTTACCACGCTGCAGGAAATACGGTGGACTCAGCTTGCAGGTAAACATGGAGCTCCTACGCACAATTCTCCTGAAGTTACAATCGTCAAAGCCCACGCTGAAAAAAAGCCTCGGTGGCAGAGAAGCTGGTGGGGAAGCAGTTACCCAGACGGAAGAGCGAGGCATCAGCCCGGGACCTGCCCTCCCTCCACACCAAGGTCACAAAATCGGTTGCGCAGTCCAGCTTCATGTCTGGAAGGGGACACAACACAAAGAAGTCAGGTTGCTACTCAAATAGCTTTTGTTGTCAAAAAACAGAACTTTTTCCAGCACTTTGTTAAAATATTACCTGCATATACTGACATGGCAGCAGCCAGGCTCAAAAGCAGTGCACGTTGCCAATAGAAAGCCATCATGACTGGATGCTGGCTCTAGACAGTTGGGGTGTTTTTATTCCTTGTTACCGGGGCAATTTTCATCAAGACAATCATTTTCAGCTGGTGTGTGTCGACAGCCTCAGGTGCAGAGGCCATCAGACTTCTTCTTCTTCTTTTTAGGGTTTATTGGAGGACTACAAACCAACGTGTATGGTGCATACCACCACCTACTGTACCAGAGTGTAACATCATGACTTTTTGACATTTGTCCTGTATTTCCTAATACATCATTAATCATGACATTAACCCTTGTGTGGTGTTCGGTGGGTCAGAACATAAATCAGAACACATTTTCAATGACCACACATTCAATGACCCCCCTTACACAATAATAGTACATACAGGATGTTTGGGTCCACTGGACCCAGGGCTAATGAGAGAGAGAGAGAGAGAGAGAGAGAGAGAGAGAGAGAGAGAGAGAGAGAGAGTGTGTGTGTGTGTGCGTGTGTGTGTGTGTGTGTGTGTGTGTGTGTATGTGTGTATGCTCTGACCTCAGGGTCATACACTCTGACTTCAGGGTTCTATGGTCTAAACTCAAGGTGCTATGCTCTGACCTCAGGGTATATGCTCAGATCTCAGGGTTCCCTGATCCCAGGGTTCTATGCTCTGACATCAAGGTTCTATGCTTTGATCTCAGGGTTGTATGCTCTCATCTCAGGGTCTCTGATCCCAGGGGTCTATGCTTTGACTTTAAGGTTCTGTGCTCTGGACTGACGGTTCTATGCTATGACCTCAGGGTTCTATGCTCTGATCTCAAGGTTCTCTGATCCCAGGGTTCTATGCTCTGACCCCAAGGTTCTATGCTCTGATCTCAGGGTTCTATGCTATGACCTCAGGGTTATATGCTCTGACTTCAGGGTTATATGATCTAACCTCAAGTTTCTATGCTCTGATCTCAGGGTTCTCTGATCCCAGGGGTCTATGCTCTGACCCCATGATTTTATGCTCTGACCTCAAGGTTATATGCTATTACCTCAGGGTTATATTCTCTGACCTCAGGGTTCCTTGATATCAGGGTTCTATGCTCTGACCTCAATGTTCTATGATCTGACCTCAGGGTTCTAAGCTCTGATTTGAGGGTTCTCTGATCCTTGGTCTGACCTTACGGTTCTATGCTCTGACCTCAGGGCTTTATGGTCTAAACTCAAGGTGCTATGCTCTGACCTCAGGTTTCTATGCTCTGATCTCAGGGTTCCCTGATCCCTGGGTTCTATGCTCTGACCTCAAGGTTCTATGCTCTGATCTCAGGGCTGTATGCTCTGATCTCAAGGTTCTATGCTCTGATCTCAGGGTTGTATGCTGTGATCTCAGGGTTCTCTGATCCCAGGGTTCTATGCTCTGACCTCAAGGTTATATCTCCTAAAGAGGAAGCTGAAGGTGGGAACAATACAGAAAAAACAGTCCGAGCTCCACCCTAACTGCTGACTACACAGAACAGGCCTGTCATCTCTTACAAGTTTGTGTATCCAATGTGCCAAAGAAAGGCAGGAATGTGGTCCATATGAGTACACTACACAGAGATGGGAGAATCTGTGGCCAGGAGCATCACTCATATATTGATTATAATAGATTTTCTTTTTATTACATTTTATAAATAAAATAAAAGTAGCACATTAACTCATACATGTAATCTAACAAAGGTAAAGGTCAAATATGAATCATATATGATGTTTATAGTGCTTGTAATTGGGATGAAGTAAACATCTGTTGAGAATTTTAACATAAAATTGTATGATTGTGTTGAATTAAAAAACCCAAAATGCAGCAGGACCTCCAAACCCACAAACACTGGCTGAATAACACAAATATGAGCACCACACGAGGGTTAAAGAGTATCGGGCTGATGACGCTACCTTGAGGTATCCCGTTAATGTGATCCTACTTTACCTTTAAATGTTCTATTTAATTAAAAAGTCAATTGTCCAATTATATAACCTTCCGCCTGTGCCTATGTTCATTTAAATTAGCAGTCCATCTCTCAACATGGAATCATACGCTTTCTCAACGTCAAAGAAAACTAAAGCCATCGCTTCCTTCATGTTAAGGGTCTTTTCTATTTTGTTACGTACTTTAATGAGAGCATCTGCTGTGGATCTTCCTTTTCTAACGCCACTTTCCGCCACTTTCTTCTTTCTACAACATATGATACAAAACTTTGTTATTTTAAATTTCTGTATTACACTTGCATACTCTTGTACTTCACACTCCCAAAAGCGGGGCTGCACGGTGGTGTAGAGGCAAGCACTGTCACCTCACAGCAATAGGGGCCAGAATTCGGTCCCCGATCCCGAGCTGTGTGGAATCTCACATTCTCCCCTGTGGCAGTGTGGGTTCCCTCGGGGTTTTCCGGCTTCCTCGACATGCAGCTTAGGTTAATTGGAGACTCTAAATTGCCCAGAGGTGTGAATGTGAGTTTGAATGGTTGTCTGTCTATATATGTGCCATGCCTTGACCAAATGTCAGACGGGATCGGCTTCAGCTCTCCCGCGACCCTAAATATGATCGGCACATCTTTTCCACAAGCGTGATTACATCCACATCGAGAACGTCGTTCTTTATCTTGGTATGAGCCGTTCTTTGGCATTCAAAGCATCTGAGTGCTGGAGGAAGGAACTCTCCTAGAGAGTAGATGAAGAAACCTAGCAGTACTTTCCTTGGGAGGTCAAGTTCCAAGTTAAGGATTACTGATAACGTCCTTTAGGGTCAATCACTTTCAGTTCTGTTTTAATATCCTATATTGTGACAGACAGCAGGACTCCAGAAATGACTCCCCAACGTCGAGTAGGAACATGGGTTTGAACTTCTTTCCCCATCCAGGATGTCTGTTCTCCATTCCATTATCTAAACCGCTTATCTATTCAGGGTCGCGGTGGGCTGGAGTCAATCCCAGTCGATATTGGGCGAAGGACAGGTCACCAGTTTCACAGGGCACATATAGAGAGTGGCAACCATTCTCGAGCCCATTCACACCTACAAGCAAATTTAGAGCCTCCAATTAACCTGGATGTCTTTGGGAGGAAGCCAGAGATCCTTGAGGGAGCCCACGCTGCCAACATGCAAACTCCACACAGGATTGCCCAGACGGAGAACCAAACCCACGCCCCTCTTACTGTGAGGTGACCGTGCAGCCCTATGTTTGTTCTCAGTAAAGCATGTTGTTGTTTTTTGTACTGCCCTTTCTGCTAATCCTCAATCCCAAAAGCCATGATTGGTACTTTCACGATACAGATGTTTGTAGTCTGCAGGTACTCGATCAAATGAATGGTTTCCTTGCCACAACTAAACAAAACACACTTCTCCCTCCCAAATGTCAAAAAGTCATGATGTTACACTCTGGTACAGTAGGTGGCGGTATGCACCATACACGTTGGTTTGTAGTCCTCCAATAAACCCTAAAAAGAAGAAGAAGAAGTCTGATGGCCTCTGCACCTGAGGCTGTCGACACACGGCAGCTGAAAATGATTGTCTTGATGAAAATTGCCCCGGTAACAAGGAATAAAAACACCCCAACTGTCTAGAGCCAGCATCCAGTCATGATGGCTTTCTATTGGCAACGTGCACTGCTTTTGAGCCTGGCTGCTGCCATGTCAGTATATGCAGGTAATATTTTAACAAAGTGCTGGAAAAAGTTCTGTTTTTTGACAACAAAAGCTATTTGAGTAGCAACCTGACTTCTTTGTGTTGTGTCCCCTTCCAGACATGAAGCTGGACTGCGCAACCGATTTTGTGACCTTGGTGTGGAGGGAGGGCAGGTCCCGGGCTGATACCTCGCTCTTCCGTCTGGGTAACTGCTTCCCCACCAGCTTCTCTGCCACCGAGGCTTTTTTCAGCGTGGGCTTTGACGATTGTAACTTCAGGAGAATTGTGCGTAGGAGCTCCATGTTTACCTGCAAGCTGAGTCCACCGTATTTCCTGCAGCGTGGTAACGTGTGTCTCTCTCGTAGGTAACTGGGGATCGGTTGATGTACACCAATGATCTGACCTACAGTTCCTCTCCTGACTCTGACACTCTGGCCTTCACTCATCCCGTTGTCTGTGCATATGAGAGGTGGCTGTTCACACTACTTCAGCATTGAGAGTTTGCTAACATGCCAGCTGTTGCTTTACTGTTGGTTTTGTTGCAGGCCTGAAGACTGGTACCCTCAGCTTTATGCCCCAGTTTTCAACACCTACGGTTTTGGAGATCTAGAGTTCCACTTTGGCCTCATGAATGGTGGGTGTAAAGCGTGCCCTCACTGCAGATTGCAGCTCTCCCGGTGACTCCTGTAACGTAATGACGACTCTCCTATTTACTGCTGTAGCTGACTTCTCCGGCCCCGCTGAATCTGCTACCTTTGCGCTGGGCTCCTTAATCCCGATCATGGCTAGCGTGGCGCAGAAGAGCCATCAGCCTTTGTTGCTGTTTCTTGAGGAATGTGTAGCGGCTACAACGCCGGAGCTGCAGCCTGGAAGCGCTTTATACCCGATAATCGCCAACGATGGGTAATCTGGTCTCACCGTTGTAGCATTTTCATCTCTAGAAATCAGACATGACACTTTCTTTTTCAACCTCACAGATGTCTTGTGGACAGTCTGGTATCGCGCTCCAAATTCGAACAAAGACAAAAATCCTCAGAGCTCCACCTTTCCCTTCAAGCCTTTAGGTTTGGTCTCGACAAAGAGGTGACTCTAACTTGTGCGCTTTAACTTGTAGGTTCTGGGCTTTATTGTGTAAACTGGACGGTTTACTATACCTCTTCTCCACTCAACAGGTGTTTATCCACTGTAAACTTGTGGCTTGGGATCCCAACGGTCTGGACAACAGCAAGAAGGCCTGCCACTATGTCAAAGAGCATGGGTAAATATACCACTGAAAACATTCACAATATGCTTCTGGGTTCAATCCAACTTGTATGATGGAACCACTGAGAATAATTTTCTGATCCTCATCAACTCAGCTGGGAGCAGCTGGACCACTCTGCATCCCGCAATCTCTGTGCCTGCTGTGAATCTGACTGCAAGTCCAGGAGGGCCAGGAGTTTAGCATCAGGTATTGGTGCGACTTCTGCTATAACAACTTGTCTGGTTTGACTTGTACTTAAACTTTTTATTTTTAACAGGGAAGCATGGTATGGCACGCAAAGCTGTCCTCGGGCCACTTACCATCACCGATGTGAATTCCTGACTTATTCTCTAGTAAGTTTATCTTTATTTTACTTTGCACTTTATATTAATCCTTAATTGCTACTTAACTCTGTCTTTTGTTTTCCAACAGGAATTGCTTAATCTTGCACACTGGCTCCTTCAATCTGAATTGGATTATTAGTTTTGTAAATTTCTAAAAGTGTAATGCCTCCCAGCATTTCGGATTGTAACAATGCCATTAAAGATGTAACTATACCAGAGAGCTCTTGGTATTACTCTTCTGTGTAATTATGTTCAATGTCCAGTATTTTCATAGTCATCTTGTTCTTGATAACTGCATGACATGCACATCTGGTTATCAACTTCATACACAACACATAGCCCACCTTAATGGTGGCTATATATTCAATAAATGTAATGTCAATCTTGAACTACCTTGTTTGAAGGGCTGTCATTGGGAACATCCTAATTGCTTCCATGGTGGAATATTGACTGCATAATATGCTGCTTCTTAAAACCAATACTAAATTGATGCAGTAATTCTACAGTAAATGGTCTCCAAACATCGCTGCATGTATGGGTTGATTAGTGTTCTTGACCAGAACTAATACATCGTAACCAGACTTAAATGGTTCAATTTGACCCTTAGCCTGTCTTATCGGCTTCAATTTTTTTTTTTTTTTTTTTATCAAACCACCTCCCCAAATTTAGCCAACTCATGACAGATCTCATGCTCCATTCTGATTCTCAGATTGATGTATACAAACCATTTAAATGTTACACTTTTAGTTCTTGGTGAAAGCATTTAACCCAAAGTAAGATACTTTGCCTTGAAAGCATTTTTCTTGACATGACCAATGGATTCTAAATAAAGCCATTAATGTGGTTGAAGTGTAGATGAGCTTTATTTCAGTACTTATAACATGGCATTAACTGTTTAGGAATTTTTTTTTTTTTTTTTTTAGTCCCCCCATTTTCAGAAGTAATGGGACAAACACTTATACTTGGATGACGATCCTTTGCAGTCAATGATTGCCTTAAGTCTTACACTCAAAATCACAAATCTGAGTTTCCTCCTTTGCAATGCTTTGCCAGGCCTTTACTGCAGCCTTCAGGTGCTGCTGTTTGTGGGACTTTCTGCCTTCACGTTTCTGACAAATGAAAAGCATGCTTGGTTTGAGATTAGATGACTGACTTCGCCATTGAATATTCCATTTTCAGTGTTTTGGGTCATTATCCATCTGTACTGAGAAGCGCTGTCCAATCAGCTTTGCAGTATTTGTCTGAATCTGAGCCGATAAAGCCATAAACGCCTCAAAACTAATTACTAAAACTAAATGAAGCGCTAGCGTAAGTTCAGACAGACCATCCCCTCAGGCCAGGCTCGTAGGCCTCCCACTCATACTGTGTCACCAGCAGCGCACATTCTATACCGGACGTCCCCATCAGGAGCGTCAAGAGTGTCATACTCCGCCAGCTGTTCAACAGCTGGGCGCCTCCAGCCAATAAGCGCAGAGCCACACCCTCTCCTCGAGTTCAAGCGCCAAATAAATTCTGTGTAACTCATGAACGTATCACCTGGCATAATAAATGTTAACTACTAATCACTCAGTCTCTCCTGATTGAACTTCTATTAGCTGTGACATCCTCAATGAACCCCAGTGGCCAAGTTCCTCTGGCAGCCATACAAGCCCATGTTATAGCACTGCCTCCCATGTTTAACAGGTGATGTTTTTTTCAGATCAGGAGTCGATCCTTTTCTTCTTACTTTTCTCTTCCCATCATTCTGGTACAAGTTAACCTTAGTTTCATCTTCCAAAGAACCTTTAGCTAAAACTCTGGCTTATTCAGCCATATTATCTGGCAAAGTCTTCCAGGCCTTTTGGTGTTGTGAGCTTGCCAGTACATACTGTATTTTTAGGAATTTATCAAACAATCCTAATGTTTCTGCGATCTCCGATAGGTTTCGGTCATTTTTCAGCCTTTAATGGCCTCCAATTGCATTGACACCTAAACATCAAACAAAAGGTTAGGAAATCGGTGTTTGGTAGATCATTCCTAAAAATGCTTCTTGGCAATACATTGTATACCATTGGAAAGCCTGTTTATTTCCCTTTCAAACAGTGCCCCATTTGTGAGGAACATGCATTTCTGGGATGAGCAGCACAGCTGAGAATGTGGGTTGCACCCATGAAGAATTTGCCAAATCTTCTCTGCAGATGCCAAACAGCTTATTCTGCTGTTGCGATTGATTCTGGTTTTGAGCTTCCGGCACCCAAAAGGGGCATCATTTGAGGGACTCTCAATACAGAGATGCATATCAAGATGCGACTCTGCAACCAGTGGCAATCCCATTGCGCCACAGTCTGGGCCTGAACTCATCCTCCAAAATGACAACGCTCACCCCCACTAAGCGGGTTTATCAGAGACTACCTGCAGAGTCTGGGAGTAGAGAGAATGGACTGGCCTCCAGCAGTCCTGACCTCAAGCCATTGAACTCTTGATCAGTTTGGGAATTCTGTTCACACTAGAGTGACCAAAAACACAACCACATTGGCTGACTTGAGACAGTTCCTGCTCGAGTGGAAGACCATCCCACAGCAGTGTTTGTGGCAGTGGATGGTTCGTCCACACGCTACCGAGGCTCCTGACTGTTTATTAAATCAATACATTGTAAAATTGCCAATGTCTAGTTTCTTCCTTGTTACTGATGGACTTCAATCATCCAATCCACCAAACAAGTCAACAGCAGAATCAGCATTGGCAGAGAATATTTGTCAAATTTTTCATGGGCACAACCCACACTCCACTTACCCTAATCCCAGAAATGCATGTTCCTTACAAATGGGGTAACATTTGAAAGGAACAGGTTTTCCAGAAGCATTGTTACAGAGAAATAAGCTTTCCAAACTGTTTGAGTTTCATGCCGAGTTCCCTGTATCAGCTACCAAAAACATTTTGAAATCCAGACTTTACAGAGGGAAGAGGCAACATCTGGCCATCCAACCATTTGTAAGACCAAATTACTTTTGAAAATGAGACGTAAAAATGGTTGCAATGTTAAACTATCGCATTATTGAAATAGCTGAAGGTCTACACTTCAAACCCATGTACTGACTGATTTAAATGCCATTGCAGTTGTGTAAAGGGCAAACTTAGGAAAATTCTGTCCACGTTCAAATACTTATGGCCCTGATTGTATGTGGTTCAATGTTTGAAAATGTAGGTTTCTTGAAAAGCCTACCAGTCAAGCTCTTTGGTAGGAAGCTGCTTACTGGATGTGCATGAAAAGCAGTTTCAGCAGAAGCAAGAGACATAAATTAAAATACTGGACCTTGAACGCAACACCTTTATGACAATTACACCCATGAGTAAAAAGGTGAGAGCTTTCAAGTAGTAGTTACATCTTTAATGGCATTATTACAAGCTGAAATGCAGTGAGGCATTTAACTTACAAAACCAATAAGTCCAATTCAGATTGAAGGAGCCAGTGTGCAAGATTAAGCAATTCCTGTTGGAAAACAAAAGACAGAGTTAAGTAGCAATTAAGGATTAATATAAAGTGCAAAGTAAAATAAAGATAAACTTACTAGAGAATAAGTCAGGAATTCACATCGGTGATGGTAAGTGGCCCGAGGACAGCTTTGCGTGCCATACCATGCTTCCCTGTTAAAAATAAAAAGTTTAAGTACAAGTCAAACCAGACAAGTTGTTATAGCAGAAGTCGCACCAATACCTGATGCTAAACTCCTGGCCCTCCTGGACTTGCAGTCAGATTCACAGCAGGCACAGAGATTGCGGGATGCAGAGTGGTCCAGCTGCTCCCAGCTGAGTTGATGAGGATCAGAAAATTATTCTCAGTGGTTCCATCATACAAGTTGGATTGAACCCAGAAGCATATTGTGAATGTTTTCAGTGGTATATTTACCCATGCTCTTTGACATAGTGGCAGGCCTTCTTGCTGTTGTCCAGACCGTTGGGATCCCAAGCCACAAGTTTACAGTGGATAAACACCTGTTGAGTGGAGAAGAGGTATAGTAAGCGTCCAGGTTACACAATAAAGCCCAGAATCCACTAATTAAAGCGCACAAGTTAGAGTCACCTCTTTGTCGAGACCAAACCTAAAGGCTTGAAGGGAAAGGTGGAGCTCTGAGGATTTTTGTCTTTGTTCGAATTTGGAGCGCGATACCAGACTGTCCACAAGACATCTGTGAGGTTGAAAAAGAAAGTGTCATGTCTGATTTCTAGAGATGAAAATGCTACAACGGTGAGACCAGATTACCCATCGTTGGCGATTATCGGGTATAAAGCGCTTCCAGGCTGCAGCTCCGGCGTTGTAGCCGCTACACATTCCTCAAGAAACAGCAACAAAGGCTGATGGCTCTTCTGCGCCACGCTAGCCATGATCGGGATTAAGGAGCCCAGCGCAAAGGTAGCAGATTCAGCGGGGCCGGAGAAGTCAGCTACAGCAGTAAATAGGAGAGTCGTCATTACGTTACAGGAGTCACCGGGAGAGCTGCAATCTGCAGTGAGGGCACGCTTTACACCCACCATTCATGAGGCCAAAGTGGAACTCTAGATCTCCAAAACCGTAGGTGTTGAAAACTGGGGCATAAAGCTGAGGGTACCAGTCTTCAGGCCTGCAACAAAACCAACAGAGTAAAGCAACAGCTGGCATGTTAGCAAACTCTCAATGCTGAAGTAGTGTGAACAGCCACCTCTCATATGCACAGACAACGGGATGAGTGAAGGCCAGAGTGTCAGAGTCAGGAGAGGAACTGTAGGTCAGATCATTGGTGTACATCAACCGATCCCCAGTTACCTACGAGAGAGACACACGTTACCACGCTGCAGGAAATACGGTGGACTCAGCTTGCAGGTAAACATGGAGCTCCTACGCACAATTCTCCTGAAGTTACAATCGTCAAAGCCCACGCTGAAAAAAGCCTCGGTGGCAGAGAAGCTGGTGGGGAAGCAGTTACCCAGACGGAAGAGCGAGGTATCAGCCCGGGACCTGCCCTCCCTCCACACCAAGGTCACAAAATCGGTTCCGCAGTCCAGCTTCATGTCTGGAAGGGGACACAACACAAAGAAGTCAGGTTGCTACTCAAATAGCTTTCGTTGTTGAAAAACAGAACTTTTTCCAGCACTTTGTTAAAATATTACCTGCATATACTGACACGGCAGCAGCCAGGCTCAAAAGCAGTGCACGTTGCCAATAGAAAGCCATCATGACTGGATGCTGGCTCTAGACAGTGTGGGGTGTTTTTATTCCTTGTTACCGGGGCAATTTTCATCAAGACAATCATTTTCAGCTGGCGTGTGTCGACAGCCTCAGGTGCAGAGGCCATCAGACTGATTGCAGCTTGTAAAGTAAGGCTGCGGTCGAATAGTTAAAAATGACCTCCTAACATCTATTCCTAACCACTTTTGCTTGATCTCTGTGGAAAACGTCACGGGGTCAAAGAAAGATGGGAAGGAGAATTCATGAGGAGAAAAAACAAACGCGCTGTTTAGAGGATCCGACTCACGTTTGACGCGACGGCAGGCGGATGTTAGTGACGTCGGTCTGCAGCGATGAAACTACAATGTTGTAGTCCATCTGAACCACAATAAATCTTCAATACTTTGTCTGTGTTCTTACTGTGTTGCGTCATGCAGACGATGTAATAAACAAGCCGGTTCATAGTATTACTTTATTAAAGAGGTTGGAACAGAAATGAAAGGAATATGAAAGTGAAACCACAGAGAGTACAAAGCTACTAAACTGTCTGTTCAGTTTCAAACATGGTGAATTAAATACGTTGTCCCACTAACAATATCTCATATCCCTTTATGTTGTTATGGTTTATATGCAGATTATAATCTGATCGGTTATTTACATGATCTGCGTTTGTCTTCATGATCGTTTGTTCTCGTGAATGCCCTAATGCTGCGCCACTTTAAATATGGCCGCCGCAAGGAATTGTGGGGCGGCATTATATCCTTTCCTTTCGTAAAGGCAGGCCCAGTGGTTCCTAAGCTAAAGGAGCTAAGTTAGGAAGCATTGAAGCTCCTTTCCTTTGCATTTAGAGAATTCGACCAGCACTTATCATGTTGGCCACTTAGGTACTTCTGGATCATTTCACTCAGTTAGGAAGGTTCCTAGACAAAAAGGACTATTTGGCTGCAGCCTGCGTCCTGACACAGACCTGTTTTGTTTTGATGGGGTGAAGCTTGATCAGCAGCACATTAGCAGGTGCTATTTTGGCAGTCACAGCTCTGTGAAGCAGTGTATTTCTATCAACCTCAGTAGTAATGACTTTATGAACTTCTTCAATGATAAGATTATAAATATTATAAATAAGATTAATAATATCTTGCCCTCAACCAGTACCAATCTATCCTCAAATAGAGTAGCCTTAGAGGAAGCTGTAAATCGTCATATATATATATATATATATTATATATCAGGCACAATAAAGCAATGCAGAAAGTTTGACAATTTTAATCACTTTGGTGATCTGTATACATGAACTTTGACAATACATCCTCCAGATATAGCAATATCATTGTCAGCTGAGCCTCACACCAAAAGGGTCTCCTTAAGTCAGGGGTGTCAAACTCATTTTCACCGCGGGCCACATCAGCATCATGGTCACCCTCAAAGGGCCGGTTGTAACTTTAACACTGTATAAATTTAACTACTACCGAAGATATTGTTAAATAACTGTCTTTGTATTGTTTATTCAAGTGTAAAAATATTGTACATGCATTTATATACATATATATACACATATATATAAACCCACATTATTCTATCAAAGATCAAACTTAAAACAGAAGAAAATAACAAAGATCAAACAATCGTTGTTATATTAACTATGTTCAAAGCTTTTATCACAGTTGAGAAGGACATAACTAGCCAATAAGAACATGCATGTGGTCTGGGGCAGTGGTTCTACTGGTCTGGCTGCACCATCACCCCTGAATGACCCGAGATCCAAAGCAAGGAACATGTTTAACTTCTCAAATGGATTTAATCAAAAGATGGTGCAGTTTGAGCCTGAAATGGTACAGAATCTCACATGCCAACACAAAAAAACTAGTTAGAAATATTCCCTTTTACACTCAATTAAAAACCCCAAAGTGCATCTTAAGGACACAAAGTAATACAACACACATAATCATTTTATAACTTCAGCCTTTTTTAACAGACTCAGCAGTGCTTTCATGCACAAACATAATAAAAAGGTCGGGAATGACGTGAACTATCACAAATAGTGCGTGTGTAAACTCATGCAAGTGTGTTGTGAACGCAGCACGGAGTGTGAATAGACTCACTCTGCTGCATTCAAAATTCCCTTCAAAATAAAATCACAGGATTTTTATATTGCCCATGCAATGGTCCGCGACCCACTGAAAACGGGTCCACGGTGGTGATCATGCCTTCCAAGCCATCGCGGGCCACAACACCCACTCATTTTAAAGTACCATTATGTTTGTAGTTTACCATATTTGTATTCCATGTCTATTGTTATGCACCTTTCACCTATTGAAATACCTTTAATGTGCAATATGGCCAACGAACAATTGATTCAGTCATTCACTGGAATTGTGATGACAGCCCCCGCCCAAAAAAAAAAAAAAAGAAAGAGATTCTCAGCAAGAGTTCAAATGTGGTTTATTGGTAGAGAGCTTAAGATGGGTGTATAACATTTGACAAGTCCAATGAATCTGCAAACAGTTAAAGTTGCGCTTATGTCCCAGTGTCTCGGTAGTCAGAAGTCATCTGCACCTGTCGAGCACCATCATGGAGTCTCCGTCAGCTTAGACTGGGCCGCCTGTAGAGAGCACAGAGAGCTTAGTCTTATATGCCAAACTTACCATTTCAGAACAAAGAGCTAAAACTTGATTGAGTGTAAATTGCAGGAACAGATGCACCTCTGAGACACTGTTGGCCTTTGAGTCAGCTACATCCGTTATGATCAGGGGTCCCAACACAGAAATGTGACTAAAGGCGTGAGTTTCTGAGGGAGAATAAAAGAATGACTTTAAGAAAAATGCAATAAAACACTCAAGTTGACAGAAGAGTGATACCCCAGTCCAGACCTCTTTTGGTGCGGGATATGCAGGTTGAGTCACAGCAGCTACAGACAGCGCTCTTAGAGGGGTCATCGAGTAGTTCCCAACTGGAAAAGGAGCAATCGGCGAGGGACATTGTGTTAATAAAGCTTTGCATGGACATAGGCAAGCCTTAACAATGTAGGAATTGGTCTCTAACGTTGAGTTTAACCCACATTTCTTATGAGGAAACTTTGTGCAAGTAGGTAGCATATAAATACTTCCATGTCAACTAGTAAAGCAGTCAAAATGTATACATATTACATATAAATATCAATTGACTTATTGCAAGAAAAGGTAAAGGAATAGTGAAGCATTTATTTTTACATGCTGATTCTAGTGTTATCATTTGATGTTCAAACAAAAGCCAACCTCCTGGCTCAAGATGCATTCTTGGCACACCTATTGAGCCTTGCAAGAAAACAAATAAACAGGTTCCCACCAAATTACCTCTCGCTTTCCTTCTTATAATTGCAGGCTTTCTTGCTTTCATCAAGACGGTCGGGATCCCATACAACCAGTTTACAGTGAATGTACACCTGAGAAGCACAGGACACTTGGCAAGAGGAAAAAAGAAAAAAAAAAAAACTACAATATTCTTTAAAGCAGTTCCACTCTCACCTCCTGTCCAACACCTAACTGGAAGGCCTGCAGGAAAAGGGTGATTGCAGACGACTGGTAGCGAGGGAGGAACATAGAGTTTCCCTTCCTGCTATCTAGAAGACACCTGGAGAGTCAAATCGCAAAGATTAGCAATAATACTTTCAAAATCCAGACAATAATTGGAAAGTGCATGATCTCCCACCCCTTATTGGTTATGATGGGGTGAACCTGGCTGCCAGGCTGCAGCTCTGGTGAAGTAGTCGCCATGCATTCCTCCATGAGCAGCAGCAAGGGTTGGTGGGACTTCTGCTCCACTGCCGCCCATATTGGCATGAAGGAGCCCAGGGGAACAACATTTGTCTTTGCTATACTTGTTAATTCATCTATTAGGAAAAATGTTTTTAAAAAAAAAAAGTCTTAGTTTGTCCCCTTGAGTGGACTAATGTTGCATTTGGTAGCACAAGGACTCACCATTGAGAAGCGCCATGTGGAAAACTAGACTGCCTCGGCCCACAGAAATACCTGCTCCAGGGTTCAGGAAAGATGGAATCCATCCTTCAGGTCTAAAAGTATAAACGGAGCATTTTTTTTCTTAGCTCACATTTATGCTTTAAAAATATAATTTATAACAATATA
Organism: Cottus gobio; assembly: GCA_023566465.1. Classification (NCBI taxonomy): domain Eukaryota; kingdom Metazoa; phylum Chordata; class Actinopteri; order Perciformes; family Cottidae; genus Cottus; species Cottus gobio. The sequence continues at coordinate 18,623,795 of CM042230.1, forward strand.
TAATACTCTTACCTTTTATAAATGCACTCGATGGGATGCACAAAGGCAGCTGGTTTCGACCTCGGCTCTGGCCTGTAAGTCAGCTCATTTTGAAAGTGGAGATTTTTTCCTTTCATCTGTAGAAAAACAGCATATTGAGACACTTGGGGCAGAGACGATCTTTTTTGTTGGATGAGTTGTCTTTTGCATTACCAGTCTTTTGAATTTGCAGTCAGCTAATATGTAGTTGAACACCGCTTCCCCCTCTCCGTTGGGCAGGACAGTCAAACCGGAGGGCATGCAGGTTCCAAGGAAGAGACGAGCCGCATGAGGCACCAACTCTGCGCTGATCCGCCATGTAATATGTATGGAGTCCTTCTCACACTCAACTTTGATATCTGCAAACAAATTTCTTATGAGTCCAGTTTCAGAACATGAAAAACATACAGAAGGTAAAGGCACTTCCAAGTGCAAAGAATACCTGCATTGGCACCAGTCGTTGCAAAAACAGTCAAGATTATCACACCTAGGTAGAGAAGAGTCATCATGACTGAATGATCTGTAACCCTCTGGAACTGACACTATTTGTAGTCCTGCACAAATTAGCTGAACGATTAACACCTGTGCGAGAGCAGGGAGGCGTTTGGTCAGCGTCTACTTCTACTGGGAAGTTTTTTTTTTTTATTATTCATTTAGACAATTCCTAAATGCAGGGGTGGAATGTAACTAAGTTAATTTGATCAAGTAGTTTACTTAAGCAATTTACACTCATTTTAGTTCACCCCTCCACTTTGCAAGGTCTCAGAGGCAAATATTGTCACATATTTGTATTATGTTTATTTTTACTCTAGTGTATATTTTGGGACTGGGAGATTGTTCCTTCACAAATTAATATTTTACATAAAAAAGCAAGATCGGTTTATAAAACAAATAGTTAAAATTAGCTCCACCTCAAATAACTATAACATTAAAATGCTTGCATGTTACTGTATCAGTTATAATGATCCAATAATGTAAAATGACTGTTTGCCTTTTACTATTTAGGCCCGTTTGAGTACAAATTTTCTTTGATTTATAATTGTAGATTAAAAAAATGTACAGCTTGATTTTATACATAAAATGTTAGGGCTGTACATATTTCTGTCCATATGAACGCTTCTGTGAGTTTAGAAATAGATGATTTCTTTTTATGAGAGCGGAACCACCTTTCCCGTGTGGTTGGACGCCTACACGTCCGGAGGGGTTAGCGGTGACACAGGAAGTAACTTCAAGTCAACCTGAGACAAGTAGGCTGTAAATCGCGAGCGTATCAAAGTGTTTTCGTCAGTAAACGGAAACATTTCTCATCATTTGGAGTTGTGGTGTATTGGTTATTCAAGATGCTGATCAAAGTGAAGGTAAGGCCGTCGTTTCATCCACGCTCGCGCTTCTCCGCGGCTCGTAGCTGATGGTGTTTGGTAGCCCGCTAACACCAATGACCCAGCTCGCTAATTTAATTTTGGGCCGGTGGGGGAGGGCAGTCATTTATTCTATTCTAATTTACACGTATCTCTAAAAACGTTGTATGTCGGCCTGGTTTTTAGCTCAACGCTCTCTGGATGTGCAGCTCTTCGGGTAACGTCAGTGCGCGTCGCCGTTCAGGGGCTAGTATGTTGTTTGATAGCTTGCTAACTTGAGTGCAATCACCAAAACAGGTTAGCCAGTCCCCCCGCCGGTGTTACAACAACATGCGTGTCCCTGAGGGGTCCTGTTACGCTCGCGAACACGCTACAAGATAAGTTGGTGCCCTGCAGCTAACTGCCCCCAGGTTTCTGCTATTGCTAGAGCTGAAACGAGACGTTGCGACGACGTCACTCCGGTAAATTGGGTCAAGAACCCACCCCCCTCTTATTTTATGATATTTTGTAAGGTAACACATAACGTGGCCCTAGAAATATATAAAAACAACGGTGGGATTGATGATTGGTGGAATCATTTCTGTCATATTCATTGAATGTGCTGTAACTATGTTATGTTCATTCTGGTCACATGACATCTATTGCTTCTGTCCATCCGAGAAGAGGGATCGTCCTCTGTGGCTCTCCCTCAGGTTTCTTCCCTTTCTTCCCCTGTAAAAGGGATTTCAATATTTTTTGGGGGGAGTTTTTCCTGATCCGAAGGGAGGTCCCGGGACAGGGATGTCGTAGATTGTAAAGCCCTCAGAGACAAATTTGTATTTGTGATTTTGGGCTATACAAAATAAACTGAATTGAATGAATCAATAATTAGACCATTCATAGACACTCTCCTGGCTGTCAGAGTGGCGCCTCTCATGTCAAACATTTGCAGCAGTATTATAGGTCACGAAATCAGATGGGTCACAGAATTCTGTGTAACATATACAAACTTCAATAAAAAAGGGACATGGTCAGTTTTTTGTGTGTGTGTGAATACTGCTTGTGTTGAACGGTTCTGCTGCAAACTGTGTCTGTTTGTATGTCTGTGTGTGTTGATGTGACCACGTTTACATTTTGTTTTTCAGACTCTCACTGGAAAAGAAATCGAGATCGACATAGAGCCCACAGACAAGGTGAAATACAACTTCTTTCTAGGATAGAAAAACTAAACGCACAAAGCCGTCTAGCTGAAGGCAACGTATCATTTCTAAATGTCTTGTTTTTATGTGAATGAAGGTGGAGCGGATTAAAGAAAGGGTGGAGGAGAAGGAAGGGATCCCCCCACAGCAACAGAGACTCATCTACAGCGGCAAACAGATGTGAGTCCTCCACCTCCTGCATGGCCAAACCGTCCTGCTGCAAAGATGCACCTATTTCCCAACAATTATTCTTCTGAACCATCTTGTGCTCTCTCGTTCTCTCCCAGGAATGATGAGAAGACAGCTGCGGACTACAAGATCCAGGGAGGCTCGGTGCTCCATCTTGTGTTGGCGCTACGAGGCGGCTCAACGCCGCGCTGGCCCTGCATACGCCTCTCCTCTTCGTCTTGAGTGCCAACGCTTTCCGTGTCTCGCCACCGTCTAACCATGTTTCAGCACAGAGATCTGAAATATCACGCTCCCGGGCCGACGTGAAAACATATATTATTATAATCAACCAACAACGGCAACAACTAAGAGAGAAAAAAAAGAGAGAAAAAAAAGGACGTTCTAATTCCTTTGTAGATGTTTTTTTGTAAACCCACATTGGCTTTTTGAGTTTGACCAGTTGATGCAGGCACCCATGCAGTACAAAAGACAGTTTGAAAACTCTTTTTGCTTGTGAATAAATGCTGAAGTTGAGTGACGCGTTGTCTAACACACGCACACAGACACAATGCCACTGAGGACTCTGAAAACTGATTTCTTTCTTTGTTTATTAGAAAATGACGCGAAACAAGATTTAAGACAATTGACGTCACTGACAGAATACATCTCTTGTCATTTTCTTTACAGTTTAGTTAAGGTGGTGATTTGAAACAGTCTGGTAGAGATGGAAATCCATTTAGAGCACCATTGCTGACATCCAGGAGTGTTTTTAAAACATTACGTCCGTGATCATGACGAGTTGTTGCGTTGCTGAGGCGACACACCGTCTCCATCTGAAAAGGTGCGTCTTTCGGCGTCTTCCTTCTACAACAAAGGGTTGTGTTAAAGGTTTTCCCAAAGACTGATCTAATTGTGCTCACATACTTAATGTACATTTTGTATCTCTATACAGTCTTCAGAAAAATACAATAACTCCGGAGCCTCTGTAAATTAAAGGAGATACTCAAAGGCAAAAAGCATGCTTAAATGGTAGTGATTTAAAAAAAAAGGTGTTTAATGACTGCCTTGCTAGCATTCAAAACCATTTCTAAAACACAAATGTAATTGCATTTGTCTTGTAAGTGAGGGGAAAAAAACCTCAGTTTGAGGGATGGGATGAAAGGCACAGGAGAATTAATTGGGAGGATTATTATCTGACCTGTTTGGCTGAATGAGGCAGGAAAAACTAAGTGTTCAAAAACCTTAAACGTCATGGAGTTTCTCAGTGAAAATCCAGTGTACTGGATTAGAGTCTAGTATAATAGTAATGTTTCATTGGTAGGTGATTAGCTGCCTTTCAAAAAGGTAGGATTGGTAAAGGCAAAAGTTAGGGAAAGGAAATCTCTTTAAACAGGAGAATAAACGAGTGCTGCGGGAGCAGAGTTGATCTAGTGGTGCGTACTGAGGAGCGTGATGTGAAAACAAGTTCAACCAGCTGTAGTAGCAACAAAAAAAATCCTGGATGGTACAAAGTTCTACAGGAAACTCATTCACTCATATCTTTGTGTATTATGAAGGCATATTCCAAACTCGTGCCATATTTATTAACACCATCAGTCACATTTACACTTGGATTCCAGTGGAGGGGCGAAAGAACGGCGTTCTTCAGCCAGAGAAACGCAGACAAAATCAGGAATTTTGAGAAGCAGCAGCTTGGACGGTAGTGTGGAGGGAGTGACCGCAGAGAAAAATAAATTTTCCGTCAGTGAGGGGCGACGCCTGCTGACTCATCCACAGACCGCTGTCATAGTCCCATTGGAGTGAGAGTCGGCCGTCAGTGGCCGGCAGCGTCGAGTCCGGGGAAGGAGTCGATCTGGACCGTGTCCTGAAAGGCCGACCCTTGGCGGGTGTACGATATGCGGACCCTCATCTTCAGGTTCACCTGGAGGGGGGAGGAGTTAGTTAGAATTGGCTCTGCTTCAACTGGGATGGGAGCAAGTGGACTAGATACACACACACACACACACACAGACAGACAGAGAGTTTGTGGGAGTTATGTGACAATATGAAGATAAAGTGTGAAGATTCTGATGTAATTTCCCAAACTGAGCCAACATTTCAAACAGTAACTTGAGTTATTTTCTTCTTGGTTGGGTGATCTGACGGATGGGCATCATAGTTTTGTGTGTGTGTGTGCGTGCGTGTGCGTGTGCGTGTCAAACCCACCTTGTTTGGGTTGTTAAGGACCACCATCTGGGTCACCTTAGCTGCGCCTCGTGCAGGAAGAGAGTCCCCACTGGGAGCCTTCATGTGTAACTGGACACTCTGGGGGAGAGAGAAATCAAATAGAACTTCCAACTTTGAAGCAGCACAACACATGCGTGTTGTTCAGCTCCGCTTGCTGCACTGACGCCGACCACCGAGCTCACGGCAGGGTCGGAAACCTACACCCTGCAAGCAGCGGTGCCCTCGATGAGTGGACAGAACACATTGGCAAGAGGCCCGACATTTAGGGGCCACATGTATTTGGTGGAGAAGCCAAGCGTGTAACGGTACACCAGTGGAAAGAATTACGAGCGACCAAGTCACTCGATGAAGTGGCCTCTGTGAACGCGAGCATTTCTGATTGGCCCGGTGGTAGTCAACGCGTTTTAGAGCTCGCGCACGTACCCATCTGTGTTTATTGTCGATGCCATAACATTCACTTAAGTCCCCAGTCAACACGGTCACTTGTCAAACTGAAACAGACTTCTGTTGAGCTTGTTGCTTGTCATTTTTTTATGCCGCTGGCGGTAAAAGAGACGCGTCTGATCACAGGAGCCGGAGACCAACCTTGGGCACGGCCGCCTGCAGGCTGAAGCTGCTGATGTCGGAGTCGGTGGAGTTGGAGGCTGTCAGTGTGACCGTCAGGCCCGTGTCCGACTGCTTCTCACAGCTCTGAGTCAAAGTCACGCCGCCTTTGTCGTACACCGGCACCGGAGGAGCTACGGAAAACAGACATTTATTATTAAAAAACGGCTCATTCCTTTCAACAAACCAATAAGATAAAAACCAAACTTTGCATTCTCTAGTTTCATGTTCAAAGTAATTTCCTCTGTGGTGTTCCTTTCGGTCTAAACTCCGCTCCTCCGCGACCTTCACTGGTTACCGGTGGCCGCCCGCATTCTATTCAAAACATTGGTACTGGCGTACCGTGCAACGAACAGATCTGGTCCAGTCTACATCCAGGACATGGTAAAACCTTACACCCCAACTCGTGCGCTCCGCTCGGCTTCTGCCAATCGGCTTGTAGCTCCGTCACTGCGAGCTAAACACTCAACAAAGTCTCGACTGTTCTCTGTCCTGGCTCCTCGATGGTGGAATGAGCTCCCCATTGACATCAGAACAGCAGAAAGTCTCTACATCTTCCGTCGCAAACTAAAAACACATCTTTTCCGACTATACCTTGAATAAAGGGAGTATCACTTTAGTAGCACTGAAACGGCTCTTACTGATAGCACTTTATAGTTGAACTTTTTGTCGAAATTGTACCTTCGTGATTCTTGTTCTGATTCTTGTTGTAAACGGTAGAATGCACTTATTGTAAGTCGCTTTGGATAAAAGCGTCAGCTAAATGTAATGTAATGTAATGTAATGTAATGTAAACTTGTGTGTGTGTGTGTGTGTGTGTGTCACTCCGAGGGTCACACCTGGTGTGAGCGGGGCAAGCTCCAACCCTCCCAGCAGATCCAGGAGGTCTCCTCCGGCGGTGCCGGCCGCATTGACGGACGGGCCGGGTGCCGTGCCGCCGAATGCTGGGCTGGGCTGCAGAGTCTCCTCAGAGCCTCCCAGCAGGTCCAAGAGATCACACACCTTCAGAACCCCCAGACGGGAGGAGGAGGGAATGAGAACAGATGGCTCCATATATATATTCAAAACGAGGCTGTGTGAACGTTATGTGAATGTACTCGTAGCTCGTGAGACACCAGTGAATAGCGGGGGAAAAAAAGGTCTACAAATGTGTCGTTGTGCATTTCACCAGAATATTGCAGCTAAACTGGTTCACTGGGCTACTAAAAGCACACGCGGATCCACAGATCACCGCGGCTTCTTGGATTGTTTTTTTTTTTTTACTTTTAGCACAAACTGCAGCTGCCCTTACAAATATGTAGTGATGCATGCAGTATGCATTCCTTTGGGACATACCACGTCCTCATAACATGGACCTTGAACTTTCGACCCTTTTGCTCATATATCTGCAGTGCATGGAATTTTATGGGTCAGAATAGCCAGAAACGCATGCTGGCTTGCACACTAAAAAAATGCAACGGGACGTAGTAGACATGAAAAAACCTGCTATTTTTTAGTTTCCTGCTGAAAAACCAGCTTTTCGGCTTCCAAATCCAATTTTTTGTTTTAGCCGTAATGGTTGGAATGTTTGAAAGTAAGGTGCGCGAACCTGAACGGAGGACGCTCCATGCATGTTCGTGCGAAAGAATGAGGCCGGCATACTAAACCAATTGTTAAGAGCCCAGTTGCTTCTAGTTTTAGGCCAAGACTTAGTGAACTAAAGCTTTTCCTGAGGACGTGTGCTGACACACTGCTAACAGTTATAAGATGGCTTGGAGCCTGAACTGATGATGCTGGAAAAGTTCTCTGTGAAATCTTGAAAACCAATAGAACAGAAAAGGGTCAGACGCAGATATTAAACTGGCAAACCCGGACAGAGGCCATCGGCCCAGCCTCGACTAAGTGTCGACGTAACGTACCTGGTTGGCGGGTTGCTGTGGCGGCAGCAGCGCCTCCCCCTGCTTGAGTTTGGCTGTCGGGATGTCCTTGGTGGTGGCCTCCCCCGTCGACTCTCCGTTGGTATGACCCGGGGAGTTCTTCTCGATCACAGGCATCCTCTCCAGCACGGCTGCCCTGCAGACAGAGGGAACGTCTCATCGTCATGGCCAGAAAAAATAATAAAAAGACCTGCGTCTACCATCAACACAACTGTAATCACAATGAAAAGAGTTCTACTTCTAGTTTTCCAGTAAAAAACAAAACAAAACCAAGTTGACTTTGCCATGGCGTACCTCATGTGGTCATATTTTTTGAACAGGGCATTGTATTCAACTGCCCTCTGCTGGAGCTCCACGTCTATGCAGCTGCCATAGATGCTGACGGTGCTTCTGATGCGACTGGCACGGGTGAAGTGAAAGAGAAAGACCAGCAGTTAGGGGACAACCCAGACATCTGCAACTCCTACTGTAACTGTGCGCCAGACCCTCCCACCTCAGTTCTTAAACTTAAAAACGATACTTTTGAGTTCTACACAAAATGTATCTAATAAATACGTTGCACTTGGAACCAGCCACAGCGGCCCGTGCTTTCCAGCGGTATCCGGTCAGGTGTTTCTTACTCCACGTTATCAGTGATGCGCGTGCTCAGTTTCATGGTGGCGGTGAGAGCAAAGCCTCTGGTCGCCGGCGACGACATGTGCGACTGCAGAACCGTTTCCAAGGCGTCCAGAGCGTCGTCCTCGGTGACCTGAATGAGAGACGTGGTCAATACAGGGTCTGAAAGCTGACGGCCTTCATTTATTTTAGACTTCAGAGGACCTGAGAATCAATTTGGTCTGTCAGTGTTTGGTCTCGACAGAAAAACCTCAAGTGTTCCTTTGTGTCCCACATGAGCTGCAAATGTGAAAACCTTTCAGGATCGAGCAAAAGGCCGAACCACGACCTGATATTGAACCATTCCATGAAACTGCGTTGGATACCTGCACCGGCTCGGCCTCCTGACAGTCTCCCCGGAGCAGCAGGTCTCCGTACTCTCCTATGCACCAGCACGCCACCTGCACCAGCGATTGCTGCACACACAAATGTGACACAATTACACACACTACGTGGCCACAAAATAAATAATAAAATAACAGAAAGTAATGCTTTATATTGTGGGGAGATAGCAGTTTGAATCATCAGAGCCCATTTCCCTTCAATTGCAGTTAATGTGGTGGAAGGGGAAACTGCAACACCCTGCAGATGAGTACATGGCGGCTCACCCGACTTGCTTCCAAAAATAAACCTGGTTGCATCAGCCAATTCTAAACCGAGAGCGTCGCTATTATTCTCCCGGCCGGGGAACCAAGGCAAGGCAAGGCAAGTTTATTTGTATAGCACATTTCAACACAAGGCGATTCAAAGCGCTTCACATACAACCATTAAAAGCATAAAAACACAATCCAAAATAAAAGATTTAAAAACAATTAAGAACATTCATTAAAACAATAAAAAACAGTTAAAAAGCAAAAATAGATAGATACAGAATTGAATAAAAGTTGCAGTGCAGTTTAAGATATAAAATGCAGTAGTAAGAATCTGGTTTAATTAAAGGCAACAGCAAACAGAAAGGTCTTCAGTCTGGATTTAAAGAGGCTGAGGGTCTCAGCAGACCTGCAGCTTTCAGGGACCTTGTTCCAGATGTGTGGAGCAGAAAAGCTGAACGCTGCCTCTCCGTGTTTAGTTCTGACTCTTGGGACAGAAAGTAGACCCGTCCCAGACGACCTGAGGGGTCGGGATGGTTCATAAGGCAGCAGCAGATCACTAATGTATTTAGGCCCTAAACCATTCAGGGCTTTATAAACCAGCAGCAGGATTTTAAAGTCAATTCTTTGTTGGACAGGAAGCCAGTGCAAAGACCTCAGAACTGGAGTGATGTGATCCACTTCCTGGTCTTAGTGAGGACTCGAGCTGCAGCGTTCTGAATCAGCTGCAGTTTTCTGATTGACTTTTTACTGAGACCTGTGAACACACCGTTTTATTTCTGTTTTATCTTTATTTAATTGAAGAAAATTCTGGCACATCCAGTTGTTGATTTCTTCAATACATTTAGCCAGCACTGGTATGGGATTATAGTCCCCTGGTGATATAGTTATGTAGATTTGTGTGTCGTCTGCATAGTTATGATAACACACTTTGTTGTTTTTCATAATCTGAGCCAGTGGAAGCATGTAGATATTGAACAGAAGAGGCCCCAGTATTGAACCTTGGGGAACACCACATGTCATACCAGTCAGCTCTGACGTGTAATTAGCTACCGACACAAAGTATTGTCGGTCCTTCAAGTAAGAGTCAAACCAGTTAAGTGCTGTGCCAGAGAGTCCTACCCAGACTTTCAGTCTGTCTAGTAGTATGTTGTGATCGACTGTGTCGAATGCAGCACTGAGATCCAGTAATACTAAGACTGAAGTTCTGCCTCTGTCTGTGTTTAAGTGGATGTCGTTGAAAACCTTAACAAGAGCAGTTTCAGAACTGTGATGCTGACGAAAGCCAGACTGGAAGACATCAAAACAGTTATTTTCGGCCAAGAAGCTATTTAGCTGTTGATAAACCACTTTTTCCATTATTTTACTTAAAAAGGGGAGGTTTGATATTGGCCTATAATTTTTCATTATTTCGGGGTCTAACCAAAGCTGCTGTTTGCTTCCAGACAACACAGACATTCCTGAAAATGAAACTGTGCTCACATCGCTGGTGTTCTGCACACCGTGTTGTGCTCCAAAACGATCCTCAATTGAAATGACATGATTTACACGAGAATGGATATTAACCAAAGTGAACGTCTGTCGAGGAATTATCAATTTTATTAAGTTAATAAACTCAAAATAAATGATAATACAAATTAAAATTCAACCCTTTTGTTGAGCTTAACTGACATATTTAATTAAAGTTCACATCTTTTTTTTTTATCCTTTTAGACAAAAGATTAAAAAAGATATCTTGAGGACCCAAGATGGGTTGAAAGGCAGGAAACATGATCTGCACGTCTTAAAGAGTCGGAGTGGATCTGTGTCTGCTTTGCTCAGACTGTGAGAGAGTGTGTGCTGACTCGCTGACCAAAGTCTCCTTTATTGGACGTGAAGTCTTTTTGGTCCTGACACCAATGGCAAGGTTCCTGTTCCTTTCCACAAAACTGCATTATAGTATTTTGCTTTTTGTTTGTTTGTTGGATCATGCTACTTAAATGGCACTGCAATGAACGGAGGTACTGATTTGTAATGGAGTCTCACTTCACGTTGTTTTAACTCACTGAACGAGTAAGAGCTCCTCTAAGAGCAGGAAATAAATGAAATAAAACACACACACACACAGACACAGACACAGACACACACACACACCTGAGAGATGTCAGTGAGCAGAGCGCGGTAGAGCTTGTGGACGGTGTAACAGTGCAGCTCTGAGGCGTTGGTGATGAGCTGGATCAAGTTGGGCACCGTCTCATCTCTCACGTCGCCCCCTGCCTGGCAGAGTGGAAATCAAGAGTGAATAAAACGCACACGCACACACACACACACACACATGAAACTCCATTAGCTAGACAGCTGGTCCAAGTATTTGGGTCGCCCTACATTCCCTCCCAGACACAATGACCTCACTTGGAAGCTTCACATCCCAGCTTGTTTACATTTTAAAAAGGACATTTACTGATCTTGTTGAAGCTAAATTTCATGCCACATCTCTATCAATCATCTATATTGTCTATATAAATGCAAACTTAGTATCTCACAGCATACCTTTGGCCCCTGACATCTACACTAACCCCCGGTGCATTAATGACAACTTAAATTAAGGACAACCTGAAGTGAGTCGTGAGGGAGAGAAACCCATGTGAGCGAGGGCAGCAGGGCGAGTGGCCCGGTCTGTATTTACCGTGATGAGGACATGCAGCATGGTGTCAATGTGCCAGCGCTGGGAGGGAGCATACCTGACAGAGACAGAGACACACACACACATTCTCAGTGGTGCTTGAGGGTGAGACACACACACACACACACACACACACACACACACACACACACACACACACACACACCAAGAGGAAGAGTATGTACAGCAGAAACAGAGGACTATTCATCGTCTCAGAGCCGCTTAAAGAGACAGGGCGCGTCGTTGAGAGCGGAGACAGACACAGAGTGGGACATGAAGCCACACATATACAGAAGCACAGACACCATTTTTCTTTACAGCCTAAACACCTAAACAACAGCTGGGTCACATTAAATGTATTCACATGCACACGAGTGCTCCCATGCACGCGCAAGGTGTGCATGCACGTAGTGGTGTCTGTGCCGTGTCACTCGCCTCTCTGCAGCGTTAAAGATGCCGCTGGCAGCGTGCGACCTGAGCTCGGGCGGGCAGGAGGAGAGGAAGAGGAGCAGCTCCTTCATCATGGACCGGACGTTGGAGGCCGACACCAGCGCCAGGGAAAGCTCCAACGCGCGGCTGAAGTGAAGGAAAGAGAGGATTAATGTTGGCGAGTGTGTACGCAGGCTGCACGCCGGCCCTTTAAAAAAAAAAAAAAAGACTGCTGCAACCGGGAGTCCGGTGCCATTTCTCTTTTAATTCAAAATCTAAATTTAGACGCTTGCCGCTTCTGTGCTGACGCAGCCGAGAGGCCAGTGTGTTCTCAACTGACCATACGCAATGGTGTAGTTCAGCGGGTGCAGAACAATGTTCGACTGCATCCATCAACATCCAGAGCAGGAAGACGCTCCCTACAGAACCCACTCTGCTGACGTGCTCTTGAGCAACACACTGACCTGACAGTGGCTGGTATTTGACCTTTCTAAAAGGGACCATGTGAGGAGAACCAATTAGGTATTGCTCTCTTCTCGTTCTCATTAGTGGAGCTGGAAATCCCCGGGAAGCTCACGGTGGAAAGCTATTATAATATTTGGTCCTCATAATCGCGAGGCAGGTGATTACGTGATGGCTGTGAAAAAACATTGATGGTGCATCATTATGTCTGTGCAGCCGTGGAACAAAAAAGGCAGTATTTGTTTTTAACCATGAAATCAAAACTTATACTTTTGGTTTTAAACCACATTATGAAGCTTTACATTTGTACAGGGAGTTGACATCACAGTGTATCGATTACGTATTGATGCACCAGTATCACAAGAGACACTGTATACTGTTGCTGCATCGTAATATTAATATTAAGTCCCACCCCTACCAGTTGTAAGATGCTTGCTATTCATTCAAGTGCTTTCAGACAGCAAGCAAATGCCACGGATAACCTTCATTGTTTTGAACATACGCACAATGGAGCGATGGTCAAAAGTGGATTACTACTAAAAGCACCTTTGAGGTGCACCCAGGAAATAGATGCAGGAGCTGATTTGATTCGTACGTGAGCTCCCTGGATTCTACTCATCTTTTCCCCCAGAGAACAAACAGGATCAATAAACAATTATGACAACAAAACCTGATCCATCAATCACGTTCTACTGCTTTTTTATTTTGTGGAAGATACACGTTCTTTATTTGGACGTCTGATGGGCTTTAGAGTACGAAGATACCATCAAACTGTAGTGTATGGTGTATACAGTGTACAGTGTATTGTCAGTGGGATCGGAGGAAGCCATTGATCGGCATCGCTGTCTGAAAACACCTGTACACAGCACTTTTATGTCCTCTTACTTTGTTGTATCGAGAGGAGGGGGAGGCATTGAGTTACTACTTCTGATGAGAAAACAAGGATATTATGACATAAGTTTAGAGAGCTCATCTGCATTTAGGAAGATCAAATGATTTTCCACTTCAAACGAACTGATTTCATTTGAATATTTGAAGAAAACACAAATCAGGGGGTGACATTGGAAAAGCCCAAATGTTTAGGTTCCCTGAACATCAGGGACATAACAGCTGTGCCTGCTGATCAAATAGAGAAAAAAAGTTACCGCTTGACAGACGCGTCCTGGTCCTTCAGGCAGTCCACTATGGTTCCCCGATGGCGCTGCACTGCATTGTGGTCCGTCCCGACGATCTTTTGAAGGGACGTCATAGCAATGTACCTGGACACGCACAAAGAACAGCCAGACGGGAGAGGTGTCATGTTTTCTGCTTCGTGCTGAGTCATGGTGATGGGGCTGTGAGTGGGTGTGAAGTGCAGCAGAATCCGTCCGACAAACAAATAGCTTCTACAACATGATTTTTCAAACAGTCAGCTAACAATCAAGAGCAACTGTCGGCCGGTGTAAACTTAACTTTGCTCAACTTGGCGAGATAAATAATTCATCTTTACACTTGAAATGTCTCATGGACTGTTCAAATATTTATGTATGCATGGGGATAGATGCTATCTATCCAGGCAGGTCTCGCCGGAATAAAACCAGTCTATTACTGTCAAACAGCAGCAGAGAGACTTGGGGCCTGCAGGTAAAAAAAAAAAAACCAGACAGGCTCACCTGGCCACACAACCCCTATTCTAAGAAGGAACAGCATAACAAAACCCTGAGGAACCTGTTACACGTCTCCACAAAAAATGACACGATTGAGAAATTGAGAGATCAGCATTAACAGACAGACAGCTTCTGTTGCGGCTCTGGAGGAACGGCTCCAGGGAAAGCGATGAGTAAGCTCAGACTGACAGCAGTTTCTCTCTCTGGCCGGCTGCAACGAGTTTGCCGCTGGCCTTGTGGAATGGAAAAAGGTCAAATGAGCCTGAGAGGAAGGACTGAGGGAGGAGGTGTCACGGCAAGAGACACGGGAATGTGAGGCGACACTAACCGAATGTTCCTGTCGTTGTTCAGGAGAAACCTTCCCAGGATGTTCACGGCCAGAACCTGTAGCGCAGGTCAAATGAAGCACCGGAGACAGTAATTAGGTGACATATCACATCCCCGGGTATGAAGGTGATCCGACGCGGTGAGAAGGGCCGCTCGTCTCTCACCCTGAGGCCGCTCTCTGACTTGATGTCCAGCACGGTGAGGACAGTCTCGTACAGCACGGCGTTGCCCACAGTCTTAGTGCTGTCAGTGTTGGTCGCCACCTGTACGACAAGTCACACACGAGCATTTATTTGTACATTTTGTTTTTTTAAATAACAAATATTTTTTTTTGTTCTACAGAAGTGATTCAAGCTCTTAAATTGACTGATTTTAACACTCGGTTTGGGGTGAATCGTTCCAGAGAAAGAAACTCTGGCCCACAGGAAGGGTTGTGTTCGACATGTTTGTTTGGAACAAAACAAAAAGCAGCGTGGGAGCAGACAGCACGAGCAGAGATACCCACGATTGCTAAATAATGAATGAAACGTGTACAAGAAAAGCTTGATCAATAGAAATTGAGACTAAGAAAACCAAACATTGTACCTGAGCTAGTAGGTCATTCATAGCGTCGCTGGCTCCTTCGTTGTTGCGGCCGAGTATTCTCAGCAGCTTCAAGATGCGCACCTGAGGATGGAGACCGGAGAGACGGCAAGTTATTTTGGTGCACAGCATCAGCAAAAAATGTATGTGCGTGTTAGAGACAAAGAAACTGAGCAGCAAAACAACAATGTATTATCAGTCGGTACCTAGTTTTTTTATATGTCCCATATGTTTTTTTATTTAAATGTTAACCCCAGCTCGTAAATTCCTGGTTTGCATTGAGATTAAATCAAATGAAATCTGTTGACTTTTGTAACAGGGTCAGAAAAAATTATTCATGACAACAGATAACATCTATCTGAAGTTATCGAAGTGTTTTTGCTCGATGCAAATGTGAAGTGCCCATTTAACTTAATTAACTAAATTAAATAGGGAAATATGATCCTGCAATATGATCCCTCGGGTCCATGCTGACCTGCAGGAAGGGGTCGCTGATTCCTGCCACGTCGTGTTCCGGAGAATAACCCGAAAGGACCAGACCTTTCATGATTTGAACCAGGTCTGGCACGGTCTGGAAATACACGACAGCACAATGACAGCATCCAAGGAGAGATACTGAACTCATCGGATTAAGACATTTTTATGTGTGTGTGTGTGTGTGTGTGTGTGTCCATCGTACCTTCCTGAACCGCTCCAGTGTTTCTGGATTCCGCTCACACAGCTCAATGATGAGCACCACGGCGCCGTGCAACACGCCTGGGGAGAGATGGGCGCAATCGTAGGAAACAGCGTTCGTGAGGAAAGCTCGCAGGTGTGAGTCACGGCGGTCTACTCACCGTGGTTCTTCTCGGAGAGGAGGGAACGAGCGGCGGGCGCAAAGAGCTCCCCCAGTTCGTGGACTTTCCTCACGATGTGAACAGCACAAAGAGCCGCCTGCATGAACAGCGGAGAGCACTCGGTCAGCACCGTGAGATCATTAGTACACTGAGCGAGTGGCAGGGGAACCGCTTTAGTTTTCCCTGCTGACGACAGATTGAAATCTGTGGACAGCAACTGTTTTAAGCTGCATGGACATCATCACCCAAACGCTGGGAATGAAACAAACTTTAGTGTCTTTTTTTAATGAAAATGTTGAGGTCACATTGTTTCTGAGGGATGAGCGTCTTAAATACAAATCTTCATTTTAGTTTTTCCCCGAAAACAAAGTGATTTAAACCTTTTGTTCGACGATATACATAAAACACATCACTAAATAGACCTCTCGTGAATGTGGAAGCTTAAAAAAGTCTTTCAAAAAGTCGGTTGCCATCAAGTGGCTAAACAAGTTCACTAAACGCTATCACGCCAACTTGTATGCCTTCATCTAACGTTAGCTTTTTGCATATTGAATATCGTTACGGCATACTGGTACCCACCTTCTTCTTTATATAGGAGTTGGATGCTCGGAGCAGCCGGTCGATCTCTGGTGCCAGATCCCTGCACATCTCAGCTGAGCCCATACAGGCCAGCGTGCAGAGAGCCAGAGACTGCACATACTGGTTGCTGTGAGAGAGGTCACTGGAAAACACACACACAAACACACACACAAACACACAAACACAGAGACACACACAGAGACACACACAGAGACACACACAGAGACACACACAGAGACACACACACACACACACACACACACACACACACACACACACACACACACACACAGAACGGCAGAAAGGACGACAGTGAGTGCGAGAATGTTGGACTGAAATCATACAAGAATACCCCCCTCTCTGGAAACATGTAATTTAACCCCCTCATTTAGCATTTATAGGATGTATATAAATAGTTTATAATATGCTACTACACTGTATAGTAAAATATGACGATACAAGGCTATTTTAAGTGAAGCATCCATAACTGGTGTATGCAGAGATGATGGATGCTTGATAAATTATTATATTACATATAATTACAGGTTTGTTGTATTGTGTTATCTAACGTTCATTATTGGCAATACACCTGCGGCAGATGCTTCATGTGAGGAGTAAAAAATGTAATAAATACATAACAGTTTCTGTTTTTTTGATAACTATTTTAGCACACTATAAGCCATTTATTAAATGATTATTAAATGAGAGCTCCACAATTATTTAGCAATGCACTCCCATAGAAATTTCAGATGGACAGTAAAAAAATCAATTCAGCAGAACCAGAGATATCGTCTGCATTCTGCTCCCTTGTCAAAACCTGGCACTTACATTAACCACAATGCAACTCGAAAGAAAAGCATTAAAAAGAGGTTGAGATTCCATGAAAAACATAACGGACCTCTTACACTCCACTGCCAGCTCTTTCCCTCAACAGTTTGGTTGGAGACTTGTGTGTATTACGTTAGCAGCTGCTATTGTAGCCTCAAGCTTCCAGCTCAGCAACCTCACTTTTTATTTTTCATTTTAAAACTTGTAGTCTTCAGCCACAACAAACGCTGACTCACGAAACGTCATTTGAGGCAATTTACAAGACTCCCTCTGGGGGAGCCTGTATACAGTTGTTGATGTGTGACATCACTAAAGGTTCCCCTTTAGTTGTTTATGAATGCTAAAGAGGTTAAAATAAAAAAAAGTGTTACCAAAAATGCGAAATACTAATTCTGTTTTCAAATGCATTTTCCTTACTTCTTGATGGAGTTGGTGATCAGCAAGCTGGCGTCCTGCTTCTCATCCAGCAGCATCATAGCTCCGAGGTATCCCACGCGCTTCTCGCTGTAGCGAGGGCTGGCAATCATCCGAACGCACTCCATCTAGCAGGAACAGCAACATCCCCCTTTAAATGTCAAGTGACTGGAAAAGACTGACACAACCGATAACCCCGGGGACATTTTCTACTCTTTGCTCACTCCAAGTGGAGGTCAGCTTCCAAGTAGCAGCCCTGAGAGCTGAGAGGGATTTAGTGGCCCTTTTTCTTTCTTTTTTTTTTAACATGGGTGTTCGATGCTGCAGACTTTGCTTGAGGGAATTAATCACAATTCAAAGTGTTCTCATGACACGGAGAGTCTGAAAAAAGCAAGAAGTGTAAGCGCAGAGAGCAGTAGTAATACTAATATCATTAGTATTAGCTCCATCATGCGCTCACACAGATAACGGTTGTGGGGGCACCCCACTTAGGACATAGTGGCCCCCCACCCCCACCACGAGGATAACTCGGCAATGACTTGAGACCAAGATCCTCCAGCTGCGTGATGCTTTCTGACCCCGCTAACCCCCTTAACGCACAAGCAAACCCATGACAGGCATTAGCGGGAAAGCCCCTCACCTGACCAAAGTGAGCCGGGTAGCCCAGCATGTGCACGTAGAGCAGCTTGGCCAGGTTGTGCGATCGACCCCCATTGTCGGCCTGTCTGAACTGTGCCCGGATGGCTGCACACTCCCTCTGGATGACACCTCGCTCCTCACACTGCGTCCTCGCTGACCTGATGGCCCGGATCATCTCCTGCAGGGGCACTGATGGAGACATGGCTGTGTGTGTGTGTGTGTGTGTGTGAGAGAGAGAGAGAGAGTAGATGGGGAGGATGCATGTGTGTGTTGGTATGTATGCATGTGTGTGTTGGTAGGTGTGCATGTGGTGTCACGGACAGAAATATTAGCAGAGTAATTGACATAGAACAAATAACTCTACTATGCAGAGTTTCAGTTAATTTCTTTCACTTCCTGGTACTGAAAAGCCCCCAGGTGCATGTGTGTGTGTGTGATGTTAAGGTCATGACAAAGCTGTTACTATACTATAACAACTCCCCCTTGTCTTTAGAGGAGCTGCGCAAAACGTAAGTGTGTATATATATATAAAATGTTCAAATTACTTCTACTAACGCTACGTTTCCAGTATGGTAAACTTGAGTCGTGTTGCTGGTGACACGGTGCTGTACGTCATACAATCAGTTTCCTCCCTCGACGTGGCTTTTTTACGTTGTGAAAATACATTGACGTAACACACACACACGCACACGCACACGCACACGCACACGCGTTAAAGATGCCGGTCAGTAAACGAGGCTAGGCTAGCCGAGTGACCGGATAGAGCTAACCTAACCTGTCAAGCCCCTGTGAGGGAGCGTCGAGCGCGAGCGCGGCAGTCCGTCTATGAGACTATGAGCTCCGGGAATAACCACGTACCTCTTCACCGTACGGAGAGTCGCCAGTATTTAAAAAAGGAGACCCACACACGGCAGCAGTCACTTGGCTAGAAACCCTAAATACAGTGTATCCATACAGTCTCAACGGAACCTCCCCCCCAGAAAAAACATAATAATCACACGGTTTCCGGTCACAACTTTCAAAATAAAGCTCCATTTGACAAACGTATTCGGAATATGGCTTGGAAAAATATTTAGATAACATTAACAATCAAACAAAAGGGTCAGGGATGGAGAGGTCACACGATTTGATCATTTTTAGACATTGTGATACATTTTGACTTGTCATAGCAGGACCAGCACTGACCGCAGTTAATAACATTTAGCATGCTTGTCATTTAGGTATGCAAGTTCGAGGGCATTGTAGTGTATTGTTGGAGCTGCCTCACTGGTAAGAAAAAAATGCATTGGGAAAGAGCCAGGCTCACTGCGGGGCCGTCAGAAATATTGAGGTCGTGAATGTAAATTCCCCCAGCAGAACTCCACCCAGCTGAGAAATGTCTGGCTCGAAGGAAAAAAATATGATATACTGTTTTGTGTCCAAATGTTTTATTGCACTGTTCAAATACATGTTATTTTACATACATTTGTCTACACAATGGTCTAAATGCTGCTTTCAATCATCTACACTGCTGGGATATAATGGGCCCTTTTTTTTACAGCAGACATTTTGACCTGTCATAGAATGAACAGCACAGCTGTGATGAACAACACGACCTTCACTTTGCCTGCAGTGTGTAAGTCAGTTCTACAGGCAAGAGGGCTTACAGTACATTAGAAATCACATTTTTTTAACTAGAGGTCTATTGGCCAGCATTTTTTCAGGCCTTTTAATCGCATTGCCTTCATCTGCAGATTGACAGAAGGATTAGGCCGACCAGTAAATATAATCATTGAAGACCAACTTGGATAAATGTATTAGGCAGTTGTCATGACCAGGTCAAGTTGCATCCTCCTGTGAATATCATACAGAATATAAATATATTTAATATTATATTTAAAATACATACAATTATTCTCTTTAAAGTGCAAGTGGCCTTTTTATGAAAATATTCCTTAAAAATCTTGAAAAGGAGGTGAAAGAAGTTCCTAACCAACTTCAATAGTAGCTTTTGAGTTGCACTGCTGACCCACAACAGTGACAAACACAATCTGTGACAACAAATCACTACTTAGTAGAGCAAAGGCTGGATTACCCGACTGGCAAAGTGTGCAAATGCCTTGGGGAGCCCTCGGCTTAACGCGAATCAGTGTTTTTACCCTTCATTAAAAAAAAAATTATAGTTTGTAGTTGTTTTGGACAATATCACCCAACTCTCATATGTAGTCTGTTATGTGTACGGTTGTAGGCATTTGTAAGTGTATAAACATAAGCAAATACATATATGACCTAGGCTGCAGGAATTATAAATTCTGGCTTGAACCAGCCAAAACGTCTAATCCATTAAGCATTATTTGGCAGTTGTTTCAGGCTTTTATTTTGAAAGCAAGTTCATCTACTTTCCGCACTTATTGAGGGCAATGTGAAATCCTGATCCAAGCTGCTTCCTTGCTCGTCACAGTAGCCCATGACTTCCGCAATTTGATCGCTCATTGTGCGAGGACTCCGCCCCTTCTACGTCATGTGTTCCAACAGGTGGATAAAACATTAATGAGGTGCAGCAGGCAACACTGTACCAATACCACCCAGACTACATGGAGCGCCACAGACGTAGTGCGAGGTACCAAGCATCCCAGTATCACCTTAGATTACCAAACACAAGTCTGGTGGAAAAAATAAATGTATTTAAATGTAGATATATGGTCAAAGTACTGCATATTCAGCGATCAAGGGAAGAAATAAAATTTAAAAAATAAAAAATAAAACAGCCAGCTATCAACTCTCCATAGTGATGATCAGAGACTAGAGAACATTTGCTCTGTAAAGTCAACTCTGCCTCTATATATTCAAAGGGGAACATTTTGAAATGAGTTATTAATACACAGCTTCAGTCAAATGAGCAAAATAAAAATAAACTGTGGTAAGTTTAATTTTAGTGTTACTGTAATCAGGGAGAATATAAACAGAGCTTGAACAATACATACAACTTGCATGTAACTCCTCTGCAAGGTTTAATTCCAACATGACAAACAAAACAAACAAACAAAAAACAGACGTGTCATAATGTCAGTTGCAATGTTTTATAAGTCAAACTCAGTGACATTTCATCTGTACCCAGACCACATACTGAAATGGTCGTGAGCATTAAGGCGGCCACAGAGCAGTCCAGTGTTGTCCTACACCAAGTGAATATGTAAGGGCTTTTTTTTTTAGGGTCTTTGCCAAGTGCTTTTTTAATCCCAAAAGTTTGAGACATTGCCAACGTTCGTTTATGTAGTGTTCAATCAGCTGTCATCATTATTATCGTCTGCAACATCATCTCCATCTTGGTTTTGAGGCCCCCTGCTCTCCTCCATGACTGGACAGACCACCACACAGAGCTTTTGGCACAGATGAGTAATTTTACCTGGATGCAGAGGGGGAGCAAATATTTTGATAGTAAGAGTTAATTGTTCAAATACACATGACATGTTATGTACGCTATTACAGTGGGTTAACTGAAATAAATATTGTAGCTTTTTACTCCTATACGTTATTCAATTTTAATCTTTGAAAATACCTTTTAGTTAAATCCGCATTTAAAATTGCCAAATGAGAAGTGAAGCAGGTTAACCCTTAACTGCTGACTAATTCAGCAAAATGGAACATCTGTGTATCCTGTCAACGTCTCCATTTAATGAGGGAACCCCACTGCAATCCCCTTTGAAGTAGGCAGACTCTCATTTGCAGCCAACTTTGAGATCCATAACTCTTGTTTTATCCAAGAAACCAGAACGTTGCCCTTACCAATGGCAATATCATAACACTGTGGCTTGTTTTCCCAGTAGACGCCCAGGTAATATACTGGGACACCGGTCATCATGATGGCCAAACCAGTACCGCAGATGACAGGCTCAGAGTAGAGGGAGAAGACCAACAGAAAGGCCCAGAACAGCAGGTAGGTCATTGGCAACATCAGGTTCACCTGGTGGAGGAAGAGCAGGAACGATACAAATCACATGGTCTTATCCTTCAGTATAAATACATATTTGCCAACACCGACTGGATCAGTCAGTGTTTTTAATTTGTATTAAAAGGATTTGTGAAATTGGATCAATGGTTATGAATTTGTCAGAATTAGATAGAAGTTTGGCCACAAAGTCGTCTCTGTAGTCCGTCCGGGTCTTTACCTTGATTGGTCGATACAGGTCGGGCGCTCTGATGCGCAGCACAACCTGCCCGGCGATAGTGACGCCATAGAACAAGTAGTTGATGAAACCCACATAGTTTATGAGGGTGTAAATGTTACGGGTGCACAACATCAGCAGGGTGGAGGTCAACTGAAAGTGGAGAGGGAAAGTTAGCGTTTCTGCACAAGACGAAGAATACACACACGACGAGGACAAAAAAGCAGACGCGTGTTGTTGTCGTCCCCACTCCGTCCCCCCCCCAGGACTCACAGTGAACAGTAAGGATGGGATAGGAGTGCAGTTTTTGATGTGAATCATGGCCAGCAGACGTGGGAGGTGGCCTTCCCTCGCCCCTGCAAAAAACAGCCTGGGCGACAGAACCAGAGAGCCGTTAGAGTCCTGAGAGCGGAGCCAGCTGCTGCTCTCCTTGTGCGAGCAGAGAAGCTCAGGTGATTATGGGAGCGCCGGTGAAGCGACAGACTGCTCAAGTCAAAAGTGCAGTGGGGGAGAAAAGTTACCAGAACAGGAGTACAATGGGTGCAGTACTTTGGGAGGCGTTATTGATCACGCAGGGTCATTTTATGAGTCAAATATGTGCCTGGAGGAGGAGGAGGATTTTCTAGTCAGGCCTACGCCTCACAATCTGAAATCTAGATTTTGGGCACAGATAAACTTGTACACTGCCCATGCTTTTTATTCCTGTTAAGGTTCTCAACTCTCAATGTACAGGCTTAATTATCAGCATAGGAACAAGTGTCAAAACAAAACCATAGAAGCTGCAAAACGATCAACTGGACAGAAGGGGGGAAAGACAAACTGACCGAGACGATGTGAAGAGGGAGCCATTGACCCCCCCGAAGGTGGAGAGCGCCACAGAGATGGGCATGATCCATGACATTAGTCCAAGCAATTTCTCTCCAAATGTCTGCGAGAAATGTTAGAAAGGATGGGGGGGCGGTGTGAGAACAAGTAGAACACACCTGAACAGAGACTAGTCAAGACGTATCAAAAAGGAGTGCTCCAGGCCAATCGTTTGCTACAATGTGGCTCTAAATGCAACTACTCCTTTCTAAAGTGCGTACAGTCTGATACGCTTCTAGCTACACTCATATACATCCAGATTTGACTTCATGTGGCTGCGTTTTCTCACCACTGCCACGGCATTGGAGGCCAGCAGCTCCTTGGGGCTCATGGCTGTGCTGTAGGCCAGGTTGGCGGACACGTAAACGAAGGTGACCACAGGGATGGAGATGAATATCGCATACGGCAGATTCCTGGGAGGATGAAGACAAGGTTCACGGTATATTAACCATTTTCTGTAACGGACGTTTGACGCTCCCACAGAGAAACACAACCAACCTTTGATTAGAGTGAAACATTAGGATTTAGAAATGACAAAATATAAATTTTAAATGGATGGACTCACATGGTGCGAGTTACTGCAGAATTGAGAACCATGAGCATTGCATCGTATAGTACAGGTGTACCTAATAAAGTGGCCACAGTCAGTTATTTATGATGCATTTCTGTGTACAAGTATGAGTCTGCTGCATTAGACACCTGTAACAAGTGATGGACAAACAGAGTAAATCCACATATACAAAACCAGACAAACAAATGTTTAAGTCAAGCTGAATGCTTATTTGAGCCCAAACAGCTTGAACTGTGTACATTGTGGCTTTCATCGTGTGTTGTGCAAAGTATTCTATAACGTTTGGTTCTTTTTTCATTGACAAATTCACATTTATTTTGAATTAAGTCTTCAAAAAACTTTGAATCTCAAATCTCTTTTTTAAAATCCTTTAAAGAACTATGGTTATTTTTGCACGTTGATGCTTGTGCAATCACCTGGACGGGTTAACCAGCTCCTCTGTGACAAGGTTGAGGTTGTTCCAGCCTCCGTAAGCAAAGGAGCCTTGTAGGAAGGACAGAGCCAAATGGCCGACGTCGTAGTCTCTGACGCTCTCAAAGGCTTTTACTGGCTTCAACCACTGATCGTGACCTGAGAAGCACAAGGCAAATGTCCCTGAAGTCCATCTTGATGCAAGCTTGTTCTTCACTACCACAACCTGAGCAGCAGAGGCCGCCAGACACAAGATGCCTTCACAGGCATTTCTTTCCGTTATGATCTTCCATGTTATACACAGTTCATTCCTGCCTTTTGATCACTGATGCAGAGGTCTGATGAGTTTACAAACTTGTGTTACATGAAAATATAGATACCCTGTATGCATGTTATTGGTGGTAACGATCAAGCCCCATTTTAAACAGTTTAAGAATTCAGCCCACTGAATATTATTTTCTCAAAGGATGCAACAAATAACCTGCATATCCAGCTTCTATGTCAGAGAGGAATATGAAGAGACTAGGTCACATGAATGGGTGTGTGCGTTTTGTGGATTAATGAGCGGGATGAAGAGCTATGAGGGACTGTAATCCCCTATTCATTTTGGAATCACAAATCCTGTGGGAGGCACAACCGAACTATATTGTGACGGTGGCTAAAGCGTGGCTGCCATTTTGGAATCATACCTGCAGGGATTTTCTAGTAAGGGGTTTGGAAAATAAGGCGTTTGTTATGAGATGATCAAGAGCAAAACTACATATTTACTGTGAAATACTAGAGATGTTCCCCTATTCAGACTCCTAAATACTGATCAAATGAAACACAGGGGGGAACAATGCAGACATCATGCAACCTGAGGGCGAAAATCAAAAATGATATGGAACCATGAGAGACACGGACAGAAAGAAACCGAGTGAGAGAGACATGCTACCTTTGCATACTTCGACGACACCCAGGATTATGATGAGACCCAGAGCCAAAAGCTTGCCGATTGTGAAGATATTTTGGACATACATGGCCCAGCGCACGCTGTAGCAGTTCACCCACGTCAAGAACACTACAGGACGGCAAGAGAAAAGTTAGAACCACGTCTGTTGGTGTGTGAGGAATGCTTTTGGTCCATTATATGAACAATGCAAATAATTATTTAATACAATTATGGTGCCTTCTAGAAAACATGGCCTCCACATTGTTGTTTTACATGCATTAAGTACCAGATGTGTTGCGCTGCAATAGAAACGGGTAAATGTAGAATACAAAATACATTGCAAAAACCAAAAGGTTGTATGAACCTTTGAAGACATCACATTATTAGTCAATCAGTTTAAGTATTTAGCTGCATCACATGCCCATCATGTGGGGATTAGTTTTCCAATTCAATGAATTTGTCAGATTCAAGAAGTTTCTTCTTACAAGATGGTAACAAAGCCAGTATTTATATTCTTACAATTTGAGTGGACCTTCTGGGAAACTAGTTCAAAAGTTGCCGGCATAAGTGTGACTAAATAAATAAAAGCCAGCCTCCGTAGAAAAATAAAACTCCTGCAGAAAGGTATTTGTATGACCAATCTTCAGAACAGTGTTCCGTATAACATGCATTTCCCAGGGTTTAACCTGTACATATTAAGGTGTGCAATTAAGCATCTCTTTCACGCAGAGTCGTATAATACGTCACTCACGACCACGGCCATGCTAGCAGCTCTGTGAGGCCGTAGTTAGCATCCAGCTCAAAGCACCGCCAAACACATCTTGGTTTAGCATGCCAACTCGTGCAAAATGTAGTCATCTTAATACTGCGTAGTTTATAGTTTAGTCTGGACTACGGCTGAGGGCTCAAATACAAATGAACATTGCCATCAATGCAGTATAAAAAGAGATATACTGAGGTTAAGTCCTCCGTATGTCTCAAACTCCTACACTGCCCAGAATACAACTCGTGCATTATTAATGTTACATCTTTTGTCAATATCCAGTTTGCAACACAGGCTTTTTGATCCACTTTTAACAGTGGCGATAATCATGCTCAAGCAAATATTATTAAATGATCTCAATTGAGTCATTTTCCTCCCCCATACACATAACAAAATTCCTATATCATAAAAAAAGTTTTAAAAGTTTTTATAAAATCAAATATATTCATGCCCAAAATGTATTCCCCAAACTGGGCTTTGAATGCTCATGTTCCGTGTCAGTTAATGCTCCAGTCTCAGACAGCCATTTAATCTTGGGTTTAATTTCATGACTCACTCAGGCAGGCAGCAGCCAGCAGGCGCATGCTGCTGTCTGGGGGAAGGCAGGAGGAGAAGAGGGGCTGCAAGACGTAGTTTGAGAACGTGAGCGCAGTCACGGCCTGGTAAGTGGGAGTGATGATCAGCACTGCGATCCACAGACGCAGAAACCTGAGAGATAACGGCAGCAGGAGGTCGAGGAGACATGGCACACTTGTCACACACCCAAATGAAGAATATTGGTTAAGTGTATTATACAAATGCATCGCTGTTAAAGACAAGAGAAATGAGTGGAACTGGGTCAGTCTGGGAACACAACTTTATACATTAGGAGAGGCAGTCATTATGTTGGTCAACATAGTTTTAGAGGGATCGGGCTTCTCTTGCTAATTTTCTAAAGACAAATTTTACACATCATTGGAGCAAAACCTTTTAAATATAAGAACCAAAGTTACAGCAAAATTCATTAAAGCCTGCTTGAAAATAATATCTTTCATTTCTGCCAATAGATCCCCTTAAATGCTTGACGCTGCTCCTTTAAATCCTTAACATGGGGGCTTCACACAAACAGCATTTGTTCTCACCCAGCCAGTCCTCCAAAGATGTCGTTGACATACGAGTAGTCTCCCCCCGACTTGGGGATGGTCAACCCTAACTCTGCATAGCAGAGCGCACCGATGGCTGTGACAACTCCGGTGGAAACCCACACAATGATTGCCAGACCAACTGAACCAGCATTCTCCAGGACCTCCTTAGGACTTACAAAAATCCCTGATCCAATGATGTCACCTGAGAGTTAAAAAAGAAAAAAAACAGACACTGAGGAGAAATTAAGAAAACTTAACAGAAGTAGTTGCTTGGATCCTCTGGCATATTAATGCCATTTTAAAAATACAAAAAGGAATACTGTGACTGCAATGAAATAATTTGCAAATATTCTGTATGAAGCATAACATTGCAGATATTATGCTCATGAACTGTGGGAAGCATGAAAAAAAAGAAGCATAAAGCCACTGAAACAGATCTCAGGCAATAAATGGCCCCGTTTACAGAATTACCCTGCACTTTAACATCAAGTTGCTTTGTATGCAATACTCTGTCACCACAAGTGACATTTGTGTGCATGGCCCGCACTACTGGCTAGTAGATTTGTTTCACACTGGGCTATAATATTATAATAGCAAAACAGGTATCCCTGTGTGTTCCATCCCACAAGCCCAGTGGGAAAAAGAAGAAAAAAAACTACATGTTTGGGATCAATTATAATTTGGACTAACTTCAAAACGTCGGGCCGCATAGTCCATTTTTTACTGTGTAATGGAAGGCAGTTACCACACTCCAACCATGCTTAAAACGGTGATGGGAAAATGCAGTCTCAATAATTAGTAGATACTATCATTAGTTGGATTGCTTTTCATGGACGTTTAGTTTCCTCTGCATGTATTTGAGGTCGGCAGGGACTGAGCAAGTCTTCTGGCAGCCAACAGTTCTCTGGAAACCTGCCCATACCATCACAATCATGAGGAAGTGAGATATTATCTGAAGTGCAATGGAAATGGTAGCAATTTCTTTTAAGTCAGCGCAACTTGATTCAGTATTCTTTACATATGTAAAAAAGAAATGTCAACGTGAGACACCAGGCTACTTGGGTGGCTGGGATCTAAAATTTGATGCAATTACTCCAAATGAGTGCTTTGACACAACAGGATGTAATGAATCCCAAGTGAAACTCAAGTTTATTTTATGTTCCTCTCCATGTAGTACAATAACTTGTTTGTGCCACTCAGCATATGCGCAAACGTTATGACAAAGCATCACAGTATGAAGTACCGATGATTGCAATACAGTCAATTCAGTCAAAACGAATATTGTTGCGCTTTAAACTCTTAAAACCTGGCCGGAGCTTCACTGCCTGAGGGTAACACACCATGGAGGTCCTTACCGATTATAATGGAACAGGCGCTGAGTAGGCCGATCTGTTTCTTCAGCGCCACCCCGGAGCTTCCTCTTGCATCCGTCCCCGCACCCTCCTGAGGGTCAGGGGGGCCAGGGGGCTCCGGGGGACCGGCCTCGCCGAGGCTGCCGCTGCTGCCGACACCGCTGCTGCTGCTGCTGCTCATCCTCAAGTCGAGGATCCCGCTTTCCTGAGACCGGCGCCTCCCTGCCAAGTCTGCCAATATCAATCAAGCGTGAAGGCAGATTTTTTTTTTTTTTTTTTTTAAGTGAACAAACTACATTTCCCGGACAGCGTTGCTCTGGTGTCATCTTCATTTGTCTGTAGGAGGCTCGCGCTCAAATGA
Source organism: Cottus gobio (assembly GCA_023566465.1). Lineage (NCBI taxonomy): Eukaryota > Metazoa > Chordata > Actinopteri > Perciformes > Cottidae > Cottus > Cottus gobio. The sequence goes on from CM042230.1 coordinate 18,652,432, forward strand.
AGATGAACCGGGGCCACTCAGTCTGGAGGGTTTACCAGAGACCACTAGATAACACACTTGTGCAATTATGAGTAAAATGAGACGCGTAACGTTACATTACAAACTGGTCCATAATCAGGTGTTAAAAGTTCTAAATTCGCGGGTTCAACAGTGACCGACATGCAACGCTTGTTTCCCAGCCAACCAGACGGTTGGAATTAGCAATTAACCGCCAACACTTAACCTCCTGCTCTTTGATGTGCGGCACATCAAGCAGCAGCTAATGGCGTGTTGACGCACCTTGTTCGGCAGCTTGACTTGAAGCCCTGAAGGCTGCCTGTTAGGTGACGGGCTTCATGCGTTAGACCTGCCGGCGGGCCGCGATGACGACGGACCTCTAGCCGACAGCCTCGATATATTAGAAAAGTTACATATTTTCAACCAATCAGCGCAGCGCAGCCCAACTTGTCAAAACGTCTCACGCCCCGCCGGACCCAGTGCTCCCCTTCCCCCATTGACAAAATACACACACTTAGTTTATCCTTACGACCTGGTTACACTTACTTTTTTTATATATAGATATAGGACTTGTCTTACAGATATATCCATCAACTGCTTAATTCAAATAAGGGTCAAGGAACATCTCCACAAACACAATAAGTATAAATGACCTTAGTCCCTCAAATGATCATTTAATAAGACAAACACCAGGTGTATGAGGTGGAATGATATAGCTTATGGGCCTGCAAACAATAGTTTAACAGTGTATGATTGTATATGGATAAGTCTGTTTGCATTGCTTCTATTTTATGTATTATTTATTATTAACACTTCAATTACCCTTTGACCCTAGTTGCAGAACTTTGACAGTTGCATCGATGCAGAAAAACACTTGCTCACTGCATAACTGAAGTTTAGAGCCGATACGCTTTGTTACATCTGACAGGTCTGTACATGCCTAACGGCAAATACATTTTTTGTATTAATTAAACAGTACACCTGCCAGTTGTCCATGAATCTATTGATTTATTGTGGGCCAAGAGATTGTCATCCAAGGGAGACATCTACTTGTCAACATACCATCCTCCCCACTTAGCCTGCCATCTCATTTTAAAGATATAAGACAACACTGCTTCTGTTATTCTAAAATGATTCAGACATTTACATTATGATCCCAATAACTTGCAGAGCGCAGATAGTATCAAACACAACAAAGTTCAGAGCCAAGGGAGTACATAATAGTGTTGTTTTTATTGACATGGCTCAAACACACTAACAAAAAAAATTCATAGACAGCCCCAGAAACAATATGGTATGTGACCTGAATGGCATAACCTTTCTCTGACCTCTTGTGTTGAGGGGAAGGATATTAATCATTATGCAAGTATCGGTATGGAATTTGTGTTTGATAAGGCAAAGGTTCTGTTGGATTGAGTGTCTGCAACACCTGGTCAGAACGGTGGGTGGGGTGGGGGGGGGAGAGGAGGAGGAGGAGGATTTACAATAAACCAGTGACAAGGTGTTTGACCTAATCTGAATGAGCCAATCTCACAGCAATAATACACTTTGTGTACAGGTGATGGTCCATGCCTGCTTGAACAGACTTAAAAAAACACACACTGAAAAACATCCAATCAACTCTTTGTTTTTTGCAGACTCATAAGTGCCCAACACTGGTCTCTTTAAAACCTGGACTGCACTTTAGGGGTTTTGCACCAGTCCAGGTTTTAATAGTGTGTGAATATATGTATATATAAGAAAGACCCGGGACACTTAGACTGCCACCAAGTCTTACAGAAACGTGTGTGTGGAGATGGGTTTGCTGATGCGTTGTTATCATCACAGGCCGATGGTGTAGGAGCGTCCTGCTGGATTGTGGATGGCAGAGCAGGAGGGCTCAGTCACGGCCCATTCATACCACACCTTCTTCCCGTTGTTGCAGCGCCAGAAGCGCACTGTGACGTCCTCGTCCCGGGATATGGAGATGGGTTGCTGTCGGGAAGAAGAATTCGGGGATTGATATGAGAATGCAACAGATGTGCGCTGTTCATATTGAGAATTTTTAATCTTCGTGACTCACTTTGAGGGGGAAGAAGATGGGGAACCAGGAGAACATTCCAGGTGAATGCGTGGCCGGTTTTATACCTGAAACACACACACACACAATATAAAGATCAACATTTAGATCCAATCTTTGCACAACACGACTTCCCTCGTAATAAAGATGACTTACTGAGTGTGACATCTTTGTACAGCGTGGTCTCAAAGTAGCCGGCGAAACCATGAAGCACGGTGTTACAACCCACTGAGAATCTGAGGCACTGATACCGGTTGTTGTTCATATCTGAAAGACGCAGCAGCAAAAGAGTTGTCAACAATCACAACACATCGTGTCAAAGTGGATTTTTTTTTAACGGGGCATGCCATAAGAGTCGTGTGTGTTTGTGTCTACCTTTTGTGGGGTGTCTGAAGGTGAAGCACGCTTTGGGCTCAGCCAACTGGTGGAAATTATGGAGGCGCACCACGTAGGGCGTCTCAAAGTGGCACTCCGGGTCCTTGTCGCGCTCCCGGCACCCCCGTACCTCGTTGTAGAGCTTGGAGGAGGACAGGGGAGCCAGGAAGGACGTGTAGGAAGAGGGGATGCTCACTCCGTCATCTGAGGAGGACGTGGCCAGACGAGGAAAAGAGAAAGTGCTTTGAGATGCAGGGGAGCGTAAAAGGGTAATGGAGGACAAATGCTTTCCTCGCGGTTGATGTGGCAGACAACCTGCATTCAATGACTTTGCATCTGCATTTGATAATTTTATAAGTAAAAAAATAAAAAGGGGGGGGAGACAACAAAGACAGTTCACAATAACCACAAAACTCAAGTACCTTTGAGGAAGTGCTGCGCTCCGTCCAAGCACTCAGGGGAAAGTTCGTTGTCCCCGAACGATCCCAGTAGCTCGCTGACGATGATGTCAGCCTTCTCGGGTGCCGCCCAGTCACGCATGTCACACGACACCACGGTCACCTGATCCCCCCACTCCTCAAAGCGCCAATTCTCAAGCCTGAACCAATGTAGAAGTTGGTAGATTGTTTGTGTGAGGCAACAATAAGACCATCATTTAACATTTTAGGCTCCAGGAATCAACATGCACCTGGTGAGTGCCCTTTGAAAACATGCCTCAGAACGGGCTGAATGCTGAGCCTTTTCTTTGTTTTTTTTTAGCCAAACACTGTGCTGATAATGCCTCTTTCATTCCGTGCAGGACTTTTACAGTGCGGTTTTACTTGAGATCTTGAGTACTTCCTTTACCACTGCCAATACCCACATTTGGAGAAAGGGTGAAAAGTAAAGCAAGACAGCGTTTGTCAATGAACCTGAATCACAAAATCAGCTCATGAAAACACATTCAGGTCGCAGTGAAATACACTTTAGCAGATGTCACCTCTGCTTTGTAGTTAGAGGGGACAGGACTCATCCTTATGTTCGGATGATGAAAAGTTAAAACCGCACAGACTTTGACATGCATTCCACTCACGTTATTACAGCATTGGGATTTTTCTCCACCGCATACACCTTCAGCTTCCTGTTGGCCTGTCTGGCAGCACGCAGGGACGCATTGACCAGGGGACCCCGACCGGCTCCCAACACCATCAACACCCTGCGACAATGAGACATCATTGTTTCAGCCTTCTCCATTAGAGCAACACGCCATTGGAGCTCAGCAACTAATTATATGAAATAGTGCGGGGCTTCAAATTAAAGACACAATCATGGCAATAAATGAATAAATCAAACCTAAACATTATGCCGACACGCATGAAAGCAAACACTTGATGTGTCTCAATGATCCTTCTGCAGGTTCACCTTTGGAAACCTTGTTACGACTTTTACTTCCTCTAGATAGTCAAGTTTGATATATATAGCCCAGGAACTACAGGTGTAAATTAGCCAATAGCTAAATCTGGTATAGCCAAGAGGCTGTGCACTATACCAGATTTAGCTAATACAAATGATTGTTTTAAGTGTTGTCGACTGCAAAATTTGAATTTGGGTACAGATACTCACTGGATGTTTGTGTCCTTCTGCTCCTCAGGAACTCTGTCAAGTAGACATTTATATACAGCCTGTAGACACAAGGACAAAGCAGGTGGATCAATAGGATGGTGGTGAGAGAGCGCTGCACAAGTGACAGTAGTGTCCGTACAAGCGCTCCTTTCAGTTACAGACGCACACGTCGACTGGAGAGCTCTCAAAGTGAAATACACCTGTAAAGCTGTACATGCCCGCCGTGTACGCTGTGTTCAAGTTCACAAGACATACCGAGAAGGACAGGTCTGATTTAAATGAGTGACTTAAGGGTTTGATGGTCTTACCTGTTGGTACTGTGAATATTTAATCGGATCCTTCTCAAACACTTCGTATGTCTGAGACTCCAGATTGTCCATGAGGGGCTAACAGAAGGAAGAGAGAAAAAACACAGCTTTAGTCTTCATAGTTTACAAAGGTTAAAGTAACATTTCTTCTCTGGATTTGTGAAAACCTGATGGGCACTTCCTTACCTGGAGGGGAGACTGCAGGTAGTCTTCGTAGCCCTTGGCGAAGAGCTCGTAAGAATTGGGCGCAGGCCGGTTCTGGTTGAGGTATTCCAGGTACTGCAGGTAGGACTGGAAGTGCTTCTCAGTGTGGCGATTGGCACCTGTGAAGATGAACTGGGCCTCCAACTGAGAAAAATACAGATTGTTTCCATTAAAAACAACACTTCTGCGTTTGGCCGTTTATTTTTATTATTTCAGTTGAAGCTGTGGAATCGTACTTTGAAAAGACTGAAGATGATTCGCTGATGGGCTTTGGACAGAACAGGGAAGCCCTTCTTATTAGTTAGGAAGATGCTGGTGGGAAGTATGGCTGCCTTGATAGGCTCCCCGAGCCACTTATCAATCACCGCGTCTGACGGCATGTCTGCTCCAACTTCAATAGCTTCAGGAATCCAAAAAGAAAAGCACATATTTATGAGCAGACACAATCATAATTATTTATTCTTAATGCACTGACTTTGCCCCAGGCTGGTGCTTCACAGTGTGCTCTCTCTCTCACCGAGACAGATCCTCTTGTTGTAATCACACAGGGTTCTAAATGAGTGCCACCTAAAGGAAGTAAACAGAATGAGTCACGGTTTTAAAGGAAATCAATGGCAGCTGTTTTAGAATGCAGACTGCACTCGACTGCTCAGGAAGTGGACTAACCAGCCCCAGGTCTTCTCATCAACACTCGTGTCATCCATGCAGGTGCTCGGTTCGTTCTCGATCAGATCTTCCCGCATGTCCTCTGACGCCATCAGCGGGACACGTACCCAGAACTGAACGGACGACAACAGTTAGCAGATGAGAATTCTCTGCTAGATAAAAAAAGCAATCAACGTGTGCACGTTGTGTTTGTTTCGGGCTCTGTCTTACATTTGAGGTGTGGTGTCCAGTGTGGATGTGGTTCAGCAGCAGACGGGCTAGATTGGCACAGTGAGGGCCCTTTAGAGGCATCATGAAGACGGGCAGACCCAGGTAGGCTGAGAAGTTCAGCTCCTGTGCCAGAGCCTGGAAGGAAACAAAAGAAAAAGGACGAGTGAGCGATGGGAGGAGACAAGGAAACAGATTCAGAGAGGGTTAACAGGACTCACGCCATCAAATCTGGAGCAAAAAAACATTTTGCATTTTATTCTTTGTCATCAACATCCACAAGTACATCAAATAAGTTCTTCAAGTTGAGGAACTTACAGCCTCTGAGTTTCGGCGCTCTGTCTCGATGTCTGAATCTGCGTCGATCCATTGTGAGAGCTTCCCAACAATAAGAGTATTCCAATCTAGACAAAACACAATGGATAGTTGGAGAAAAGTGCATTAACTGATTTATTATAAATCATAAGATATACGAGTTTATAAAACTTTTCAGTTGGTTGACTTTGAGTGGCATCATGATTTGCAAACAGCTTTTTTCTGTGCGTGTGTGTGTGGGGGGGTAGTGATGCTACAGACAAACCAGTCGAAAAAGAGATGTCATGGCATAAGACATATTTTAACAATACACTAGAACTAATACACTGATATTTGCATCTCAAGCTGTCATACAACAATGATCTCTTATGATGCTATTTCTTTTTTGAGTGTATGTGATACAATGTATATTGTCAACTTTGTTTAAAACAAATTATTTGCAGTTTATTGTTTGTTCATGCGTTTACGTTTTCCAGCTTTGTGGTTCCTGTATGCTAAAATTCTCAATTAAAAACTGTAATAAAAAGGTTATTGAACCCCTGCTTCGACCATCATAATCATCCATCAGGGGCCTGTTGCAGCAGTCAGGGGTGCAGTTCCATTATTTACAGAGAGAGTAGAATAAACCACTCTTAGCCCCGGACATGATTTAAGACTGGAGAAAGAGACCAACCTCTTCCACACAGCAGCAGGTCTGATCGGGTGTGAGCGCCGGATCGGGATTTAGCGGGCTCCAACTCAAACTCCCTTCTTAACCTCGAGTGGAACAGGGGCATGCACAGGAAGTCAAACCTGCGCACCAGAGAAAGAAAGAAAGCATTTTAGCATTGATATATTTATGTCACGCGGAGGCAAAGAGCAAACAAATATAACTGTTAACTTCACTTCCTCCCCAGTCAGCTCACACAACAATACAACCAGAACAGCCTGTACGAGGAAAATAAACACTTCACACCGGTATCACGCATCGTTGTGATTGGGCACGTGCTGGTAATTCAAGGGCTAGCTAAGCGAGCCTCGCGCACTGGCATCATGCTAGCAATCCCCACGCTAGACTAGCGCGCCGCTCTCGTAGCACTTTTACCCCCAAAAAACTAAAAGAGACATGGCGGAGTGCAGCGGTATCCTCACCCGAGTTTGGCGACCGCGGCCAAAGTGTCAGCTACCTCCGGCACACAGTTCAAGTCTCTCCCGCAGGATACCCTGCTCCCCGTGCTGCCGGACGCCATGGTTTTAGCCGACTGAATGGATTGACTGGGACCGTCTCGTAGCACTGGTTTACAAGGAAACGGACGCCATCTTGGATCCGTAAGGGCTACCGTGCTCATTGGGTTGCGAGATGACGTAGACTCAAAATGGCGTCGCAAGTACTGCAGTTGCATGTATCATAAATTACCGCGATAACTGCGAGGTCTTCGGCGTTTGATCGTTGAACTCAACAGTTCATGTTTCACATCAAAGCTTTCGCGTAATTTTTTTAAACATTTCCAGATATATTTAGTTATACAAAATGAAACTACCAGTCATTCAATTAAAATATTTTGTCAGAATAATTGAAAAATAGGTATTGATATTCAACTAGATGAGTTGTTTTTTGGCCTTGGCCTACTTCAGTTCCTCACTAAACTATAGATCTCTGGGCCTACAGAGAGCTACAGTACAGAAAGGAAGTTTGTCACAAGATCCTACTGTTGGTGGCTGCTGCTTTGCTGTAACAACAAAGTGAAAATGATAATTAAAAAAAAGAAGAGAAGAAGATGTATGAACTTGCACACATTTAGAAAGATGACTCCGTCAATCTGCAAAACACAGAGGGTTTGCAGAAAAGGGCTTCTCTGGATATTATTTTCACAGCAGGCTGGATGAAATATCACTTATGTCAACTCAAATGGTTCTGAACACAGGCCGGCGTGTGTTTTTGTGCAAGGTGTCATATTTGAGAGGGTTATAAAAAGGGTTCAAACTTTGGTCTTTCAGACTAGATGTCAGAGGAGTGAGTGAGACTTGGTGGCAGCAGTCACCATTATTCAGTGGGATTCATGAGTTTAAGGATTTTGTTTTACCAGTTTTTCGAAAGGCAGACTTTGGTTTAATCTGTGTTTAATGATTCATTTTTGTCTGCCAATTTTTTGTAAAAACACTCTTGGTATCCGCTTCATTATGGCTTTGGAAGACATTTGTGGCTTCAGAGACGCTCCTGACTCCGACTTCGAAAATACATCTTTTCACATGACTGACTTGTGCCATTTTGGATTGAGGAGACTGAAGACATCTGTGACAAACGGGGGGGTTCCACTGACGTTCTTCACACCAACTTTGCTGAACTCTGCACCTTTCCACCACCGGCCGGCCAACCACTCGGTCCGCAGGCCCTTCCCTTTGTCTCATGGAACAACGACCTTGGGTTTCATCTTCCAAGGCGGGGTCATTGCAGCTGCAGACACGCGGGCCAGCGCTGGGGGACTTGTTGCCTGTCCAGCTGTTCATAAGATCACCCCTATTCACTCCCACTTAGTGGTCACCTCCTCGGGGAGCGGTGCGGACTGCATGCTGTGGGAGCGAATTCTGACCAGAGAGATCAGACTCTACCGCCTGCGGCACAGACGTCGCCTTTCCATATGCGGCACCGCCAAGCTCCTCTCTTTCATGCTGCACCCCTTCAAAGGGACTGAATTGTGCGTGGCTCTCACACTGTGTGGCTGGGATAAGGAGGCAGGTGATGCCGACTGTGCGATGAGGTCAGAGGACCCATCCTTGATTATGGATGATGGCTCCTCAGCTGTTGTCAGTAGCCAAGATGTTCTTGCGACGGCCCATTCTGCGACCCACAACAGTGGCCCAAAGCTGATATATGTGTGCAGCGATGGCGCTCGACTGCAGGGGGACGTCTTTTCCGTGGGCTCAGGCTCTCCTTATGCGTACGGAGTCCTGGATGGAGGACTGAGGTGGGGTCTGAGCAAAGAAGAGGCCGTCTCCTTGGCACGAGAAGCCGTGTTCAGAGCCACTCACAGGGACGCCTACTCGGGAAACAGCGTGGACCTCTTCCACATCACAGCCCAGGGGTGGAGCCGAAGAACGAGAGAGGACCTGAGGGAGGAATATTACAGAGACATGAAGAGGAGGGAGAAGATAGCAGAAGAAAGAAGAAGAGTGATCGCATCAGATGGTTGATGCAGAACATTCGGGTGATGGTCGGTGGTCAAGTTTTTAAGTATGCCACCTTCCTCAGAGTTAGTCAGTTAGCTAGAATACATATTTACTATAAGTAGTTTCAAACGGTTGTAGCCTTTAAAATGTTGCTTGTGTTTATCAAAGTGTTTGCACAATCCACACAGCTTTCTGTCTACCTTTTCATCCCTGCAGTACATTTGCAGTCCGCCCCAAACGCAGGGGGCGCTGTGGTGTTTGTGCAACCTCGACCCGATAAACGTTCTCACCGTCTCCCGGCGGAAGGAGCTTACTCATCAGACAATTTCAAAGATGGCTCTTGCTAGTGTGTTGAACAGTGATTGTGCGAATTTTTCTTTTGATAAATGTGAACCTCTCGGCTTGAGCTGCGGACCCGGACAGAGCGGCCTGGGCTTCGAGGCGACGCCGGGAGATGGACTCAGTTTTTCCGTTAAGAACTCTCTGAGCGGCGGAGAGGACGATTCCGTCGAGAGGAAAATAGAGTTCCTGCATGGAACCACCACCTTGGCTTTTAAAGTGAGTTAACTAGTAGCTGGCTGTTATTCGTAGACTGACGGACTATAATAGTTGTCAACACAGGTGTTTGATCAAGTCTTGGGAGTCCATACTACAGCCCCGAGAGATTACACAACGCTACACGTCCACTGTTAGCATGCTAGCATAGCTACGAAGCGCGTTCTCGTAGCAGATGTTCACGTTAGCTTTGACGTGACTTGTGTTAAATGTCTCTGGCGTCAAAAGCGGTCCGCTGATCTAAGCTATTCGTCTCTGTGTGCTGTTGCCGCATCACGGCATTGTACTGTGTACGTCACAGACAAGTTAGCGTTAATATCTTTTCATCTTCTGGCTTTATCCTCCTGCATGGATGGGAAAGAAGATGACAGGTATGTGGACGGCAGCATCCACCCACTCATGTTCACGTTTAACACTCTCAGCACAATAATATAGGTATAATCTCCGCTGATGATTTACGTAATGGTATTATCTACTAGTTGTACAGGTGCTGTCTTTTTGTATTAGGTATTAAAGGTCAAATATGACAGTGTCTTAAAGTCTTATTATATTCAAGTTGAAAACATTCAATTCATTTTGGAAGCCCTACATCACAAATTACAAATTGGCCTCAGAGGGCTTTACAATTTGTACACATACGACATCCTCTGTCCCAGGACCTCACACCGGTTAAGGAGGAACTCTCCCAAAAAAACTTTGAATGGGGGAGAAAAAAGGAAAAAACCTTCGGGAGAGCAACAGAGGAGGATCCTCTCCCTGGATGAATTGAAGTACTCTGGATGTCATGTGACCAGAATGAACAACATAACAGTTACAGCACATTCAATGCCTATGACAGACATTATTCATATAATGAGAGTAGTAGGCAAAGGACACAACTTGAAAGTTACAACTACCAAAAATAACAGCAACGTTGGTTAATCACGTTAAAAAAGAACTGAGACATCCAATGCCATGGTGGGCTTTTTTTTATTGCATCTATGGTAGGAAGGTGGATTTAAATGTTTAAATAAGAATACTTTTTTTTTTGTGTCCATTATTTGTTCATTTAATTGTGCTATCATATGCTTTCTGTAAATGTTGTTCACTTTAAGGCATACGTTTTGATATCTGATGATCTGAATATTATTTCAGAACCACTCATAATAGACTCATGAAATCATCAAACTTGAAAACATTTAAGTCAAACAATATTGCCTTTTAAAAGTGATGAGTCATACAAGCAATACACTGTTTGATTACACCAGTTTATCTCCTTAAAAACACTATTGTGATAAGCTCATTGTATTTAGTACCAGTAAATAACAAAGTAGGATTTCACTAAATTTTAAAATGAATGTCAAAAAAGAGGGAATGTTTTCATTTGTGCTACAAAGAGTTAAACGGGGCTTAAAAGAGGATTAAAGTAAGTCCGGATGCGGTACCACGGAAAGAATAAGGACACTATTATTTTATTTTGTCATTATCAACATGTCCTGTGAAAATGCTGAGTCCATCAATGAAGTCTTGCTACTAACAATATACTAGTCTGAAATAAGTCCTGCCTCTGACACTAGGAACACCATTGTTGTCTGGAAAACCTATTAAAAACACATAAAAGAGCCATACTTTGGGTGACGTATGCCGTTATTACAGCGCATGCAGCCAGCTTTTCCCTCTCACTCTGTCAAGCGCACAGAGCCCTCTAAATACTGAACCAACTCCCTGCGGTTGGTTTTGGTCTCTTCGGGGGATTTGTTGATAAAAAGAAAAGATAAAATAACTCCCAACTTTATCCCTTAATCCCTGAGTGGAAGAGGGGCGGGTGGTAGATGAAAACCTCCCCAGCAGACATCTTCCTCTGGCTGGCCAAATCGGTTGTCTTCACTTTAGTGCTATACAGCTGTTGTTACTGCCACTTCACTGATGGAGGATTTTAGAGGGAAGGGCAAAGGTCCTCCTTCTTATCCAGCAGCTTTCTGGCAGAGCTAAGCCGTATATCCTGTCTTCTCCACAGTGGTAGAGCAGCAGCACACGTCTGCTTTGTCTAGACAGAAATAGAAGGTAGCTAATAGGTAATTAAACTGTACAGGGATTGCTGATCCATCAGTGTGCGTGTCCACCCCCCTCCCCTCCCCCGCTGTCTATGTGCTCCATTAATGTGTTGTCCTCCCGCTGTTGCCTCCCAGTTCCAGCATGGTGTCATTGTAGCAGTGGACTCCCGGGCCACAGCGGGCGCCTACATCGCCTCGCAGACGGTAAAGAAGGTGATTGAGATCAACCCCTACCTGCTGGGTACCATGGCTGGTGGAGCGGCAGACTGCAGCTTCTGGGAGCGCCTGCTGGCCCGCCAGTGCCGCATCTACGAGCTACGCAACAAGGAGCGCATCTCGGTGGCGGCGGCCTCCAAGCTGCTTGCCAACATGGTGTACCAGTACAAGGGCATGGGACTCAGCATGGGAACCATGGTGTGTGGCTGGGACAAGAGAGGCCCAGGTAAACACAACGGCTGCATATGACATATGGCGATTAAGATTTCTGCTTGATTGTTATGGGTTAGTCTTGAGGTATGAACACTTTATTTTTCAGGAATATTATTTATTTTAAACATTTTGTCTAATACATTTCAGATAGCATTTTTTCAAAAGTGAATATATAGTATCCCATAATAAAAATAAGATTTCAGTTATTGTTGTACTGTTGTCAGAAAGATGGGGGTTGTAATGAAATTCAATATATTTAAAACTAACCATGAAACTAAATATTTTTTGATGTTTTTGTTGCAACAAACGATTGCAAGTTATTTTATTAATCGATTGGTCTTTCAGAAAAACAGTTCAAAGGGCCTTGACAATATCCTATCAGCCCAAGGTGACGTCTTAAAATGTCTTGCTTTGTCATCCAACCAAAGAAATACAATTTACTTCAACATTTACATACAGATACGTTTTTTTTACCAGATGTATTTTACTGCTAAAACAAACTGTCACAACTTCAGTGGAACTCAGGTCTGAGTGACACACTCAATCTTATCCACGCATACATTAACTGCCCACTCTCGGCTTGTGAGTTCCACTAATTAATTTAGATTTATAGCTTGAGAAGTGAGCAAAAATAATTGACTCATTAAAATGCAGTTTCAGGGGTTTTAGTCATGAAAGACCGGCCGTATGCTTTTGCCTTTAAAGAAATTATTCATTGCATTCATTACTTTCTAAAACTGAGGTTAAACTTGAGTGGTGAGCTGTTCAGTACAATACATGAACTTAAGCTCTTTTCTTGCAGTGCAGGATAAGCAGTTCATCTTTGTAGATATATGAAACAGACTATCCACACTTAATCATTTGATCATTTTAAGGACTTTCTTACGTTTTTCTTGTCGTCCATGAAATAGATAATCCTTTTTTTTTATTCACGGAAACGTCTCCCAGTTAGTGTCGTTTCCGTTCGAAGTGCAAGCCCATGTAGTTCCCAGACCTCCCCACTAGATGGCGCTGCGGCCTCTCGCATGCGCTGCCCCGCTTGTGCTGGGAGCGGCGGTGGCTTTTCGGACGCCACACAGTGTGCGGCCGTACATCACAGAAGGTGTGCTTAAAGAGGCCGCCACACTGACACGGTAATGGGAAATCAATGAAGCCTGAACTGCGGGCCGGTGAGAACTCGGCGCTGTGATGGACGCCGGGTCCCAGCCCCGGGCAATTGGGTCACATGCGTAATGCCCGTGCACCCGCTGCGATCGATGCCAGCTTTGTCTGGGGAGCAGAGGGGGCCCGCGTGAACAGTGTCGGCCCAACTGTATGCCAACAAACGCAAATGACGTGCGCTAAATCCTGGGCAATCAATTGAGGACATAATGATCCCTGTATAGGTTCAATAGGTGTGGGAGCTTTGCCACGGCCGCCCCACAATGCCAATGACTGAATGGAGAGGTAAATGTCATGTAAATGAAATCAATCTCGATTAGGCGGGAAGCTCATTAGCCGGCTACAATCATGTCAAGAGCACTTATTCCCTCGATGGAGTGTCTTAAGCTGCATGCAAAATAAATTGAATAAAAGCCGCGTCGAGGAGCTTGTCAAATACGGCTCTCTGCAATAACATCAAATGTTACGACACTTGTAATCAGTGTACAGTTAACGCTTGATAACTCGGCAGAGGAGTTGCTTTCGGCAGACTTGTTCTCTGCGTCGCCCCCTCCGAGGACGTGAAGGGCTTGCAAGAAGGTGACGTGTGATTAAATGGGATGCAGCCCCCCATGAGAGAGAAAGAAGAAACGGTGTATGATGTGAGACCTCGTCAGAGGACCCATGTGTCAGTTTTACCACCACTCCCAGGAGAGTGATGTAATATAGTTTTTTCCACTCCCGTCTGTTCAACTGCTGCTCTTTTCTTTTTTTCCCCTGATCCAGCGGTGACTTGTAGTGGGAAGGACAGACACTGACCCATTTGATGCTAGCCAACCCTTCATCGCACCGCGCTCCTCGCCTCCCTCCCTAACAGCTGTCAGTCCGGCCAGCTGCAGGCCTCCTTAAGCACCCGTCAGTGGATTGACGGAGTAGAAGAGTCTCAGTTGGCGGCCGCTGCTCCGCTTCCGCTTTTCTTTTTTTGTTGTTTCTGGGCACTCATCTCTGCATGCGTGCTTCTCTACGTCAGTGTTTGAGTGGCACAGAGACCATTAAGCGATAGCGCGCCGGGCTCTACAAAGACCCAGGTGTGTTTTTGGAAAGGAAATGGATGTGGGATGTGTTTTTTGGTGCCGCTCTGCATCTATACTTGGACCTCCTAAAGAGTCCTCATCCACCTCCGTCAACCGCGCCACTCAACGTGAGAGGCCGCCTTTACAACCCTCTTCTCCCTGCCTATTATGTTTTTAACGAGTCCCTTACAGTTTTTCAAGAGGAACAGACGGGTCTCCGAATGGCAAATTACCCCCATGCATAGACAGGCACGGGATGATTATCATGGCAAGCTAACGACAGGTTGAGGAAGCTGCAATTTGCCAGTTGAAAGCAATGGTAAGCGTTGCTTTTTTCCCCCCACAGAAAAGCAAGTGGCTCTCTATCCCTAATAGACTGTCACTAGTTTAGCCGAGGAACTCGTCAAGCGAGCATGTGGAATCCGAGGGCATTTTGGAGTGTTTTTTAATGCGGGAGATGAGCGGTGGATATCAGGCAATTTCATATGCGCGCGTCCCTGCGTTTCCTCGCCGCGAGTATCATTTTCACAGTTTTTTTTTTTTTCTTTCTCCGCTTTTGTGAAAATGCTGTGAAAAACATGTCTTTTTCATTCGCAGGCTGTCTTTTTACCATCTGCGGGTACTGGCCGTGGGCGAGCTCACAGGCTGGTGCTGGCTAGTCACCCGTTCCACGTCACTCTGGGATCGGGCCCCAGCGAGTGTGTCATGGTTGTGGAAACAAAATGTCCACGACGCGTGTCCTCGACGCAAACTGTTCCTCACAGGTCCGCCGGGGCGTTGCGGGTCTGGCGGCACGCGTCGGGTCACATGTTTGTCAGGTTCTGCGGGAGGGGGGGTGAGAGCGTGTGTCACACGTGTCATTCAAGTGTGTGTGTGCCTGTCGGGCGTAGAGGTTACAGATAAATGTCAGAAATGTGGGTGTGTGTGAAGGATACAGACGTGTGAATGATGTCCACAAGACGTGAGCCCGCTGTCGTGTCCCCCCCCCCCCCCCCCCCCCCCCCCCCCCCCGTCCTTCTTCATGAGGTGCTCGGTGCAGTTACCTGTGCGGCTCGGGTTGCGGGTCGATAGTTAATTTTTGGCGTGTTTGCAGAGGATCAATAAGACCCGGAGCAGAGCCCCCGGGGGCGGTGACGTGGCCCGCGCCTTGTCAGCAGGTTCCCGTGGCCGGCTTCGTTTTCACTTGAAGGGGATGCAGCTGTTCATATCTGCCGGCCTTACTTCACTTGGAGAGGTTGCAGCTGTTCATATTCTCCCTCGTGCTCTCTTGAGGTGTGTGTGTGTGTGTGTGTGTGTGTGTGTGTGTGTGTGTGTGTGTGTGTGTGTGTGTGTGTGTGTGTGTGTGTGTGTGTGTGTGTGTGTGTGTGTGTGTGTGTGTGTGTGTGTGTGTGTGTGTGTGTGTGTGTGTGTGTGTGTGTGTGTGTGTGTGTGTGTGTGTGTGTGTGTGTGTGTGTGTGTGTGTGTGTGTTCTTTACAAGCGCACATTTTGTTTTGTACGAGAGCAGCGGTGTTAGATGTACGCCGTCTCAGCTTTCCCGACAAAGTCAGGAGAAACGGAGGACGCTACTCCCTTGAACGTTACTTCCTGTCTCTCCTTTGCCTCCCCAACCTCCTCCCTGATCGGCCTTTTTGTCCTCCATCCTCAGGGCTGTACTACGTCGACTCCGAGGGCAACCGGGTGTGCGGCGACCTGTTCGCCGTGGGCTCGGGCTCCATGTACGCCTATGGGGTGATCGACAGCGGCCTGCGGCAGGACCTGACGGTGGAGGAGGCCTGCGAGCTCGGCCGCCGCGCCATCTACCAGGCCACGTACCGCGACGCCTACAGCGGAGGGCAGGTCAACCTGTACCACGTCCACAGCGACGGATGGACCAGGGTCTCCCAGGAAGACGTGCTCATGCTGCACCAGCAGTACAAGAGTCAGGCGTAGTCCAGGGAGTCAGCGGGGACCAGGAAGTGGGAGGAGAATAGGGAGGGTTAGGAGTTTATACTGTTTTGGGTGTTCTGAAATGTCAGTAGGGTTTGACCAATGAATAATAAAATAAAAAGGACTCATCTGCCCGTTGATTGCCACTTGCATTACTTGTCGCTACAGCTTAAAGCTTCATATTGTACTTTTCTAGCAATGCCAGCAAGCGCCACTCAACCATGCACGGAGTAAGATTTGAGGGGGCCGACGCGCTTTGATACAGAGTGGGAGTAATGTGGCGCTCGCTCAACATGCATTTAATTTGGATCCTACCCTGGGAAACTATCAACAATAAAACATCTTTAGTTTCTTTGCCGAGAGCAGTGTTTTGGTTATTCCACCCCTTTTCTCAGGTTTCAAGATGGTGAACAGTAATCCTCAGAATGCACTCTCCATGTACTCCTATTGCCTCGTTTTCCTCTTTGATCTAGTCCTGTTTGTGTTTACATTTCATTCATCTGTCCCCCTCCACCCCCACAGCTGTTGGGATTGGGAGGCGCATCCGAAAGGCCCGCATTTGTCTCCTCTATATGTTCTGTGTTTTTTATTATCGGGGAGCAGCCCTGTCTAAATAGCACAATTTAATTGCACACCACCAGCCTCGGTAATTGTGCCTCCTGAGTTGTAACAGTGTGTTTTCTTCCCCCTCATTGATAATGCTCCCTGCCCCCGCTCACGTTGCAGGAACACGTCTTTTAATTGGAAGCGGGGAATTTATTCTTTAATTCCTCCCCGAGACACTCAGCCTCTCAATGCGCAGCGCTGTGCACCACCACAGTGTTTTACAATGTAACGACCTGCGCAGGCGGTGCGCGCCCCTCCAGCGGGTTTTATGGCTGGGAATAAACACTAATGAAGGGGACGGGGTAGACATCTGAAGCCATTTTTCATAAACCTTTCCCAACTAAACAGCTGCCGTATAAACTGGATAAATAATCTACTTCGTGTCTTTGGGTTGTCGCAGGTCTGGAGACGAGGTAATCGACTTTATACACCGCCTTGAGCCCCTACAGGGTGAGATGTCCGACCACTTCAACTCTTGTGTTCGAGTCTAGCTCTCAAGACAACGAGAAAAAGAGAGGCACTTGTTTCTTATTCCTGTGTTCATTGGGTTAGAAAACCTGGTCAAAGGGCATCGGTACGCTTCAAATGAAACCCACTTCACACGCACTTCCTGGAATCGGGGGGAGGCGGCAACGTTCGTAACATGTCCAGGTGTGTGAAGAGGAGGAAGCTTTTGAACTCAAGTTCTCTCTCTTTCATTTCCTCCCTCAGCCAGTGTGAAGTAGCTGTTGGATGGGTTGCCACCATTTTTGCACATATGTTCGTGTTCCCCAGAGGAGGAATCCTACAGACTTTGATGATTTGTTTTTGTCATCATCTATTGGAACTTGTAAAAAGGCTTATCCTCAGAAGACACTTGGTACGAGCGAGGTCATCGGATGCAAACTGAACAATAGTGTTTATTGATTCACATTTACAAACCAGTAGTCGTCGGTGTGGGTGTTCCCTCCTGACCCTGTCGGCCTGACTAGTCATGCCTGCAGGAAGCCCCCCCCCCCCCCCCCTCCGGGTTTGGACTCACCCAGCATGACCTTGGGGTCGGACCTGCAGACTAGTGAGTCGGCCGTGTTCGTCTGTGTCTTGGTGCGGAGATTGCAGGTTGTCAACAGCTATAGCTGCCGGTAAGCACCGGCTCCCAGAATGCTTTTCACGGAAGCTTTACACTCAGGGCAGCATGGTGACAAAAAAACAAAAAAAATAGAGGAGGAAAATAGCTTTCTTGTTTTGTCGAGTTTTTTTTTTCTCTGCTTAAATTTGGAGAAAAAAAAGAACGAAAGACCAGCTGGCGATATTGATAGGTGCCAGTGCGATGATTTTCACACTGTCAGAAAATATCCCCCATGCCCACATCATGCCATCTGTCAGGTGGTCAAACGTGTCTTTCAATCTCAGACATCAGATCACATCTAAACACAGTCCCAAGGGTGCCCCCTGCACGCTTCAGAGATTTACACACACACATACACACACACACACACACACACACCTACACACACATTACATTACATTACATTACATGTCATTTAGCTGACGCTTTTATCCAAAGCGACTTACAATAAGTGCATTCTACCGTTTACAACAAGAATCAGAACAAGAATCACGAAGGTACAATTTCGACAAAAAGTTCAACTACAAAGTGCTATCAGTAAGAGCCGTTTCAGTGCTACTAAAGTGCTACTTCCTTTATTCAAGGTATAGTCGGAAAAGATGTGTTTTTAGTTTGCGACGGAAGATGTAGAGACTTTCTGATGTCCTGATGTCAATGGGGAGCTCATTCCACCATCGAGGAGCCAGGACAGAGAACAGTCGAGACTTTGTTGAGTGTTTAGCTCGCAGTGACGGAGCTACAAGCCGATTGGCAGAAGCAGAGCGCACGAGCTGGGGTGTAAGGTTTTACCATGTCCTGGATGTAGACTGGACCAGATCTGTTCGTTGCACGGTACGCCAGTACCAGTGTTTTGAAGCGGATGCGGGCGGCCACCGGTAACCAGTGAAGGTCGCGGAGGAGCGGAGTAGTGTGGGTGAATTTCGGGAGGTTAAAGACCAGTCGAGCTGCTGCATTCACACCTACACACCTACACACACCTCGCATATGAGCTGCTACTTCCCAAGCTTTGATGCAAAGGACTTTGTAATTGGATCATGAAAAAAAAACACTGCAAGGGTTGCAGGCTTTTGCTGATTGAGTATCTATCAGCCAGTTTATTCCTGTTGATGCTCTACCCAGACAAAAAACCCAAACAAATGAGAAGTCTATTTGGTTGGGGTAATGACTCCCTTCTGGCGGCCTCTTGTCCACCTCGAAGGCTCTCCGGGTGTCACATAATCAGTACACCCGAGTCCTTAAAACGTGCGCCGGTTCTGACAAACAACAAAGCCGGCGCAGAGATAATTGTGTTTGTGGTCCCCCAATGGAAGGAGGGGGGTGCTGCCTCGCCTCGCCAGAGAGGTGGCTGTGTTTTTCCCCCCCCCATCCCTCGCGATGACAGCAACAGCTCTTGTCATTCCCGCCACGTGCTCACCACCGCCGCCGCCTCTGCTCTAATCGCGACTGTTCCTCTATTTGTTTATTCTCCACATCAACGGCAATGTTTATGGGCAATTTTCTTTTTCTCTTTTTTTTCCCCGTTCTTTTTTTCTACTCAATCAATTCAGTGACACAAATGAACACAGCCTTGGCCAAAGTAAGCAGCGTGGCCCTCGAGATCCGCCCAATCCGAGTCGGTGCTCGTCCAGCATGCACCGAGGAGCTTCTGCCAGCCGCCGCCGCTCGCTCCTGATGATGATGATGATCACGAGGGCTGAGGCAGAGGATGATGATAGCCCCTACCATTAACGCAGACTGTGCCTGGAGAGGCCGACTGTTTATCCCCTGTCATGACACCTGACTGTATAAATGGGGCCTGTCTGTGTGCGTCATCGTCAGCAGCGCCGGGCCCGGCCTCCCGGGCAAACACGGACAGGGTCAGGGAGACCACAGCTAAAGACATGGCAGCAAGAGCGATGGTGGCTGCCATGGTCGCTCCACTTATTCCCATGTGACGGGCTGTTGTGTTTTCCTTCTGACTGACCGTGCACTGTACACATATATATATATATATATATATATATATATATATATATATATATATATATATATATATATATATATATATATATATATATATATATATATATGGCTTCTTTTTATTTATATATATATATATATATATATATATATATATATATATATATATATGGCTTCTTTTTATTTATTTCACATTCAACATTAATTTATTATTTTCACATTTATTGAGTTTTCGACTGGGCCTCTACAACCTTCTGTAATGTATTAGTGGAAACATCCGAGTCATGGGTTGCAGAGGTTGGCATTTTCCTAAATGTCCGGGACAAGCAGGAGCGTGCGTCCGCTCTGTGAAACGCGGCTTGGATTCCGCGTCACTTCCCCTCCCTGGAGGCCTCCGCCTCACGATTCAGACTGGACAATTAGTACAACACTGCAGTGTGTTTTTCTATTAGTTTCAAGTGTCACTCAGCCCTGTTTGACAGAGTATTGTCGGCCTTTCAGAGGAAGACCAATCTCGAGAGTGATGACTCTTTAGCCAGGCTTAGAGCCCCCCATCCCCATCTGTAGACCCCCCCCCCCCCCCCACACCCCCTGCGCTTCACATTTTGACTTAATCCCCCCTGTGGTGCCCACGGCCCATTGCCCAACTTCCCCTCCAGGCCTGATTGCACTCTGATCAATGCCACATTCCCCCTGAAGATACCAACGGGGGAAATGGAGGCATTAATTACCAGCCTCCGAGCTCGTTACTCAGGCTCGGTCCTCAGCTTCCTGGCTCTTCACTGACTCTGCAATTGTGATTCAGCTGCGGGCCCGAGACGTGAGGGTAATAACAGAGGGTACCCGTCCAAACCGGGCGATCGCCCGCTGATAGATGACCCTCAGGGCCGGACGTGACGGAGCTGACGCGAGGGAGACACGGAAGTGCCTCCGAAAGTGACTGACACGCCGCGCTGACAATGGGATCGTGTGTGAGAGAAATCATTTATGACTTTCTCTTCCAGAGCCGAGACAAATGCCAGGAATGAGTAATGACCCCTTCGGAAGTTCAGCATCTCTGATCGCAAACAATAGCCCAGGTTGTCATCGCTGTGGAAATGACAGAGTTGATGGTGTGGCGAGAAGGAGAAGCTAATGGACTAAATCAGGGAAATGGCAGTTTAATTAGACATCAGGACTCTGCTATGAATTGTAAAATTAAAGACGTCGGCGCGGTCGATACGGTGACTTGTTGCGGGCACAAAGAAAAATTTGAGGTGAATTTCTTCCTTTCTTTTTTTCGACAACTGCCTCTCTTTCGGTGCGCCCTACTATCTCGTTATCCTTTTCTTCTCCATGCCCTATTGTGTTGTGTTTTTCGTCTTCTTCTTCTTCTCGACAGCTTGAGTGCCAAAGCCTTGAGTGCCCAGCGGTCGGCCTCCTTTGTGTAATCCAGCCTGTGATGTTTTCATGTACGCACTGCGGTGGAGAAAATAAATGTTTATTTGGGGAGCCGAGTCTCTCCTCAAGCATTTTTCGCCATTCCACATTTTATTTTCTTCCTACCACAGCTTTTATCCGTTTACCATCTTTGAGTCTGTATCATCCTATCAGCAATTGTTACTTATCCTCCCATGCTATATTCTGAATTTCTTTTCCCGCCCCAATGCTTTCCACCATGCCTTTCTATGCTCAGGCCCGATCCGCTCTCATTACGTCGATGACCCTGCTGATTCAGTTGAATGGTGCGCTCTCTCCCCGGTGACCCTCCCAGGCCCCGTTCTCCCAGCAGCACTCAGGGTTGACGGCACAGCCTCTGCTCTTTCTCCTTGGGCACAAAGACAGCGCGGCACCTGCTACTCAGACCTGTGACCTCTTGATATTATTGTATAGGTCACATGGTAAGATGAGAGTGCTTTACTCACCGTCTGTGTTTCTCGCTCTCAACCAGTCCATTTCAGATGTGAGGCTCCCCCCCACCCTTTTAGTCGGGCTTCTGCCGGTGAGTGCCAGCGACTGCGCGCTACCTGAGCCACAACCTCCCTCCATTATTCATTCCTTAGGGCGTGCATGTTTCACACATTCGGGACGACCCTGCACTGCGGCTCACTGGGGTTTGCCCTCCAGTGCAAGTGCCTCTCCGCGACACTACCGCTGCGTTTCTTGCTGAGATGCAAATGGTGCAGGCTCAGTCTGTCCCGTACCCCCCTCCGCCCTCCCCACCCGGCGCTCCCCCATCTGGGTGTACAGTCGTGCGAAGTGGGATGCTAATCCAATACATAACTCAATGTTGTGAGGTGACGGTTTCGCCCTCCTCCTCTCCTTTTGAAACTGCACTTCTATCGCGGCTTAGTTTCAACCCCTGAAATCCACTTTAACCCTTGTATAGCTCTCCTTAAGTCACTTTAAAAGAGTACTACACTGATTCAGCTTTGGGAAATTGATGCGGCAGAACCACAGACATATTTCTTTTCGCTCCGTGCACCAAAACAGCACAACTACATTACCCATACTGCAACTGTGACGGCTGGCTTCTTCAGATCCAGGTGTGTTGTGCAAGTAGCGGCTAATGTAGCCCATTAGCTAATCTGACTCAAGTGACATCACACAGATATTGTGTTTTAGAGCCGCTGAGGGGTTTATACAACTTTTTCTACATTTATATATTCTGTATTGGCTCTCCATGAAAACGACTGTATTTACAGAGTTAAAATATTTTACATATTTCTCAGATCTCAGCTTGAAATACAATAACATGGGTTTGAACAACGGCTGCAGAGTGCGGATTAATAATGACTGTCGAGTAGATGTTAGTTGTGTAGCATTAAACTGGATGTGACGGGCTATTAAAGGCTCAGTGCATTACAAAAGAATCGCACACTATATTTCTTGTGCTACAGAAAGCAATACAAAACCGCCTGTCTTGGTTACACTGAATTATCTGCGGGCCCCTCTGTTAACAGTTTCCATTGGAACAACTTTCGACCAAAGCAATGGTCCCTGGGAAACTAAAATACGTACAAGAGGTGAAGCGGCCCATTGTTCAGCTCAGTAAGTGAACTGCCCAGAGAGTCAGCTCTTTTTCTAAAGCCAAAAATCGCTCCACTGCACTTGACGTCCAACGGAGTAAAGTCCCCACTGTAAAACAACCAGCGAGCATTGATTGGGAGTGACGCCGCTGCGTTTCTTCTCCTCTCCGCTTGACACAGAGCTTTGCACAGCGTACTGTCAAGGATGCAGCATGTAGCAATGCAGAGCTCCCATCATGAGGGGGAGAGGGGGGGGGGGGGTGAATTAAACACGTGCCTATAGTTATCCCTTGTGTGTAAACAGGCATAACTCCAAGCTCCACTGCCCATCAGTCATAATCCGAACTGATGACGATGACACAATCAGTGTCTTCACCTATCTTGTTTTAAGGTATAACTTTATGACCAGAGGGTTTTCTCATGAAAGCAAGATTCTTAATGCACTATTTTATCCACACTCATAAAGAGAATATCCACTTCTGCTCTTCTGGCTGAAAGTAGAAGGTAGAAGATGAGAGAATTAGCTGTCCCATGAGAATTAATGCAAAATCAAGAATGGCTCTTTCGTGACGAAAAAGACAAAATCTCTCCTCAACAAAGCCGCAGGTGAGACAAAATATCATGTACTGGCCTCTCGCATTGGACGTTTCACAGGGTGTCTTTAATAAAGACTTTATCCCTCTGTAATTTTAACTTTTCTTACAACTTTATTTGTATATGGATTTTAAGACTAACTTTTGTAACGATGGCAGTGGTTGAAAGAAGGCACAGCTGCTATGAAACGAACAACCGGTAAGGGTTAGGCGAGTTGGCCCCGAGATAATGCGATCATATAAATGCAATCAAACCTTGCGAGAATACATTTTTACGAGCTCCAGCTCGGTTTTCAACAACATGACAGCTCCTTCATACGCTGCACAATTTAGTCTTTTTTTTTTTACTCTGAGGAGATGCTGTCTGTCTCCGTCGCAAGTGAAGTCCACGGGGCTCTTTACGGGGGTGCCGCGCAAAAGCAAGGTGACTTTGAAATGAGGGTGAGTACTGATGGGACAATGCCCGTTACAGGCTGACACCACACAGGGATGTGTACCGTCACAGGGCCGGCCAACCATATGCCACGGAGAGCCACAAGTCTGCAGGTTTTCCTTCCAGCAGATCTCCTCGGCAGGCGACTGAGCTGATGAGCTCCTTCTACCTGACGGAGTGCTAATTAGGTGTTCGGCTGGAATGGAAAACCTGCAGCACGTGGTTGGCTACGCTTGTGCTACAGTGTGCCGTTTCGGCAGTTGGGAGGGAAAACCGAGTCGACCTCAATCTGAATGCAACTTCATATACATGTATTGCTAATTAAAACTTGAAAAAAAAAAACCACAAATTTGAGATGTTTATTCTTTGTTTCCTGCTTTTCTCCTGGAGCCTTTTCATCATCATCTGCAATTTCTCTTCCCAAGTGTGAGCAGCTTCTTTGTTTCCTTTGTGCATACTGTTCATAGTGTCCATTAAGAGCACACACACGACTAAGAAAAACCTTTCATAATTAGTTGCGCCACTTCCGCGGTTATTTCAACCCAAACTACGATCTTTTCCTAAACCTTACAAAGTGGTTGTGTTGCCTAAACCTAGCTAAGTAGTTGATCCATTCCTATACCTACCCAAGTAGTTTTGGTTGCCTAGTACTAACTGAATTCCCTGTGAAGACGAAAGTTTATTAAGATCCTCTGTATGTAATGTGTGTGCTGTAAAGTGTGCTGGCTTTTGTAGGAAAAAAAACCTTGACGGTGATACTCGTTACCCGGAGAGGTTGAAAGGAGATCCACGTTTCTAAAGCTTTATACGTTTCCATGTGGAACACCTGTGGAGCTAACATAGCAGAGTCGATTACCACATCATTCACTGCGTTAGCATAGCCAGCTATTGAAGGTACAAAGAATGTATACACATGCTGTGAATAAAGACCGTACCTGGCTGTACAGGAACAGTGTTGCTCCTCCATTTCCTTGTCTTCTCTCTCCATCTCCAGCTGACGTCGTGGTTCACTTTCACACCGTGATCTGTCGGCTTCAGCTTCTGCCTTCTGCCTTTATTGAGTGCAGTTAGTGACAGTGTGGGCTCTATGGCAGCTCTGCAAGCTTGACGGAGAGGGCAGGGCTTAGTAGGGGTCAGTTCTTTGAGGCACTGTCCCCCTTTAACAAAACACATACTCATTTAAGCCATTTTTGATGTGAAACTACTGATTAGAGCAGCTTTAAGGTAAACCCACCCCAAGACATGTACTACACACCTTTCTCCCTGTGGATATGGCATGAAAAGCACAGGTGTAACTAATTACCGTGTTAATGGCTTCATTTCATCTCACTGCATCAGTGTACCTTGACAGAGAGCCAGCATGCACAATAGCCGAGCCCTGGTACTGGAAGACATAAATGACTTGCAGCTGTCATCAACGTTATTAGTTAATCAGCCGGTGTGTGTGTGTGACAATGTCCAGCCTGCGTGGGGTCTGGAGGCTTTTCTTTTTCTTCGCACGGGCAGATATTCTGACACGTCACAGCAGGGAAAGCACAGGTGTAACAAATAGCATGAATAATGGCTGCATTCCATTCAGGTGTGCCAGTTCAGGGTCGCGTGCACGCTGACTCAAAGCCAGTGGCTTAGCGGGACACCGCAACGGAAAAGACACATCGTTAATGTGATTAGTTCCACCTGCTCCTCCCGTCCTGCTCTGATTCGTCGAAACGTCTGCTGTGGAGGAAAAGCCTGCCCTTTGATTTCTGGGTTTATTTATTTGTTCGACCGGTGCCTTTTTCTATTTTCTGTTGATCAGCGGGCAGACCAAGACACTGCAAAAAACAATCTGTACCATCAAAGGCAGGCATCTGGTTTGTGTCGGCCCCCCGGCCCCTCCACCAGTACCATTTAACACTGACGCCTTCCTTTCAGGTGGACGACACAGAGATACCATTACCCCACCAATAGCGGCCCTCGGTGGACTGCAGGGGGTTGTGTTTCTTCTGATGTTTATTGGGAGAAAAAACTTTCAACTTTTCTTTTACAAAATAGCATCGCTTGTTATTAATGTTGCATTTGATCTCGAGATCGCATTGTGTGGTATTTATCAGATGCTGATGTTAAAATGCTTGCTCCTCCATGTCCCATCTGTTTCCTCCAAGCCCGCTCCGCTACTTTCCTCCCCTTTTTTTCCTTCTTCTTCTTCTTTCTCTTGTTAAGACACATCAGAATAAGCCTAGTCTTTGCTTCACCTTTGACTGTAATCCCTACAGTGCTTGTTACTACAATCCCCTTCATCTAACTATTCAGCGGTGGGCTTTCTTATTGCTTTGGGAGGGTCTTCGGGTGCTCGGTGCTTAGTGAGGATATTTACTCCCACGTCTCGCTGCCTCAGCGCGTTCTTGTTCTCCAATGCAGCCTTGTAAAACTGTTCAGGTGTATTTATACGGCGGCTCCTCCGCAGTAGGCGGTGGTGCCGCTGTCCCCGAACATAAAACATGAAAGTGCTTTTCTCACCTCTGAGCGTGCAAACACTTGTTTGTATTGCTTGTCCTTTCATAAATATATTCTTTCCTCCTTAAATCAGATATAAACTATTTCATGCTATCATTGTGTATGATTAACCTTTTGCTTATTATTGTGTCTTATTCCGGTAAATAAATGTGAGCTCCATGGTGAACTGGGTGTTCTGATTCTTCTTTGTAACTGTGGAATGCACTTATTGTAAGTCGCTTTGGATAAAAGCGTCAGCTAAATGAAATGTAATGTAAAAAAGAGCATTTAAAGAAGCTCCCCTCTCATTCTGCAAATAATAGCGCACTGATTTTTGTGGCCTTAAAAAAAGAAATTTGTTTGCTCACCTGAGTATCGATAATCGCTCCCTTGCTCCCCCAGCTCAGGCTCAGGCTCATGCTCATGCTCAGGCTCAGGTTCAGGCTCAAGCTCAGGCTCAAGCTCAGGCTCAAGCTCAAGCGCAGGCTTTCCTCTTACCGCCTAATTGGTTCTGATAGAAAAAGAGAGAGACGCTTCGGCGACGAGGGGGTCTTAACTCACTGCGCGGTAATCATGAAGGGTTAATGCAGCATGATGACACAAGAGGGCAGGAAATCTGACCCCGGGCCTTGTGAAGCTGAGTAGTCAACGGCTCCTCTCCTTCCTCCTTCCTCCTTCCTCCTTCCTCCTTCCTCCTTCCTCCTTCCTCTTTCCTCATGCCGTCTGCTGCCAAGACTCCAGGCACCAGCCGAGGCGGCGCAGAGGAGAGTTGGTGGCAACTGATGGAGCCGCACCGCTGGAGCATCGCTCCGCTTGTTAACATGTGGGGATTGCATTTCGCTCACTTGTCTTCGCCTGTGGGGTGGTGGGGGGGCGGGGGGGTGGGGGGATTCTACGGTTTGTTTGTATCTGGTGGATGTTGTGCGTGAGCGCGTGCCAGGGTAGCATCTGTGCATGCTGTGTGCGCACAAGTGGACGGCATTAAGGACCGCCGTGCCCCGATTTTCCGTGAGGTTTCATCTTGTGCGTCGGGGGACTCGGGTTTCTGATGGTCTTCCACTTGAGTACAGTTGGTGCCCAAGGCAGCCCCCATGACCTCCTTGTTTCCCTCCCTCCCATTTTCTGCATTGTCTCAGCACACCTGAGGTCTCCAGGTGCAGGCTGCCTCCGCCAGGCAGCCAGGCATAACGAGTGTGCGCCATCCACCCATCCACCCATCCACCCATCCATCCATCCATCCATCCATCCATCCATCCATCCATCCATCCATCCATCCATCCATCCATCCATCCATCCATCCATCCATCCATCCATCCATCCATCCATCCATCCATCCATCCATCCATCCATCCATCCATCCATCCATCCATCCATCCATCCGTCCGCATGCAGGCGGAGATCCACCGGCAGTGGGTGAGTCTTCACCGGTGCATGCGCTTTACATTTGTTTTTCTGTCCTTTATGGAATATTTGAACAGGCAGAACGTCTGAAGAAGTGCCCTGTCACTGTGCCCTCTATTCTCTCTCTTCTCTCTGACGACTGTGATCACACATCGGGACACGACTCTTCCATCTCAAAGCCAAATATCACTGTCTCCGCATATGAAACACACGCAGGGCTTTGGGCCGGTGAAGGTTACGTATATATGTGGTTTCTCTTCTTTTTTTTCTGTTGTTGAAAATGTCAAAATTCTGTTTGTTTTTCATTTTTTACCCCGTTTCTGTGCGTGTGCTTGGAGATTCATATTAGGCTGAGGCAGCAAGGGCTTGCATAGCAAAATACCACTCTGTCTGTCGGTCAGTCTTTCTCTCTGTCTCTCATTCTGCCCATCTGTGCATTTGTGTGATTGTCCAACGTGCCCCTCAGCCTGCCCGCCTTGCCATTTCCAGCCCCCGCTCTCTATCATTCTCCCTGTTGACTCTTGCCACATGTGTCTGAAGCGATCGCTGCACTCCTCCGGCTCATGCTGTCCATCTTCCTCTGCGGCCAAGCGTGTCTCGAGGCTCGTGTGTCCTCGGCTGGCCATTCTCGAGAGATATGTGTGTGTCCGGGTGTTTTGCGCGTCGATCTCGTTGTTTGTGTAAGGCCGCCGCGTGCCCACCCGTCAGTCAAACGGCTCTCGGCAGGGGGAGGTTTATCGATCCTGCGAAAGGCAAGGTCAAGGTGACCCGAGACGCAGTAACAGGTACAGCTGCCCCAGTGTGATTGTCTTTGTCCCCCCTTTCTCTGAATGAGCCGGTAGAGGGAAGGTCCTGTTTACTACAACTTAGCTCATGTTTTTGTAGCTTTGTCATTCTTGGTAATTATACAATTTATACGCTGTGCGTTGTAAACATCGCGGTTTTACAGGCGGACTTCATGGCTCAACCTTGAGCTACCGTACTTACCGTATTTGTGCGCACGCTGTTTTCCCGCGTAGCGGCGGGCGCTTCGGGTGCGCTCATTTCCTGCAAATCGTGTGGCTGAACTTGTGGCTTGTTTACAACCTGTCTGACCGCTCATTCGGCTTCCACACCTCAGCCATCAACTTGGTGAGTAAAATGTTCTTTTGTGTTTGTTTTTTTTATGATGAAGTCAAAGGGTTGTGCTGCAACAACGCTGCATTTAAAGCAGTAGTTTGACATTTTGGGAAATACCATTATTTGCATTCTTGCAGAAAATAAGCAGACAAGATCAATTCTGCTGTCATGTAACATGGAGCTACAATCAAGTCGAGACTGTTAGCTTAGCATAAAGAACGGCTCGGCCAAAAGGTAAAATCCACCTACAAGTTGGGGCGGTCACGGTAACCGCTATATCACAATGCTGCGAACCAACTGCAGGGTATGGCCGGCTGAATGAAATGTGATGTAAAGAAAACAACAACAGAGACGGACACGCTCAGACTTTATGCACGGGGCCTTGTGGCGCTGACCCTGGTACTGAATGGAACTGAGGGGAAGATAGAAGGAATGCTTTTCCTGCTTCCATATAAAGTTTTCTGCACAAATTCTATATATTTTTTTCCCCGTGTAACAAACCATAGAATGGAAACGACAGAGACGTTATTTTATCTCGTTATTATATCTCGTTATTATATCTCGTTATTATATCTCGTTATTATCATCTCGTTATTATCATCTCGTTATTATCATCTCGTTATTATCATCTCGTTATTATCATCTCTCAGTGGCCGGGCCTCATACTTTTTTCCTCGAGTTCTTATTGCGCCTCATTGCCCTTCTGTGTTCTGCAATCAACGATAAACAAGAAGGCATTAAAAAGCAAAAATGAAGTAATTTGCAAAAACAAAAATTGCTGCTAGAAATAGGACGCAAACCCGCCCTTTTGAAGCTCACTAATTAACGAATTGATTCTTGTTTGTTTAATCCATACAAATTCTTAATGTGACAACAATCAATTGTGACTGTTAAAGAATATTTCTGGTCCAGGAGAGACACTTTGGTTTGTAGGTGGATTTAATTTCCCCCTGTTTTCACCATCTATGCTAAGCTAAGCTACCATCTTATTCGTGGTGCAGACTCGAGAGCGGTATCAATCTTCTCATCTAATCCTCGGCAAGAAAGTTCATTTGTGTGTTTCCAAAAACACAAAACGCAAGTACTCCTTTTAACAGTGGCCAAGCAAAGATGGGCGTAGCTGCTGGAGATAAAGAAGCAGCGCTGACAGAAACATCCCATGTACACTTCACACACAAGCAAAACACATTTTAGTCTTTAATCAGACAAACACCCCATCCAAATGCAGAAATACACTAACAGATGGAGGGTGTGCTGAATACACATGCTGACAAATTTGGCTACCTAAGCAGATGTGCGCACAACACACACACACACACACACACACACACACACACACACACACACACACACACACACACACACACACACACACACACACACACACACAGTAGGAAACACAAGTTTCAAGAAGCACCGTCGTCAGAGATGGCTTCCAAACGCAGGCGGCCAAACAGATGCGCGCCAAAACACACCGCTGCTACAAGATGGGGAGCGAGTCAATACCCCGTGAGCGCACGGCGTCTGAGGCGACTAAGGGTCCTGCGCGTACAGGACTTGGATCTCGACCACGCGATGCACAGAGCGCTAAGGGAGGGAGGAGAGACGGAGGTGGAGAGCGAGGGAAAGAGGGGGAGCAGATGGGTCAGCCATCTGGTTGATGGAGGAAAAAAGCGGGGGAGATGAAAAGAAGAGGGAGGGTGCGCTGGAGAGTGAGAGAGAGAGAGAGAGAGAGAGGGGGGTGGAGGAGGATGGGAGTATCCATGTGTGTGTGAATGGAGTAGGAGTGTGTGCATTGTGTTTGCGCGGGACTGTTTATGCAGCAGAGTTGGTCAGCCGAGACTCAGGTGCCAGCGGACAGTGCGGTTGAGTTACCCTGGCACGCTGTTGAATACACTTATGTCACACACACACACACACACACACACACACACACACACACACACACACACACACACACACACACACACACACACACACACACACACAGTCTCTCTCACATGGATGGTAATTAGGACCTCTGCACACAACATATATCTTACTTGGAGAACTGTAATTAGCGACTGAAAAAGTCATTACATTAGCCATTGCCTCCAACCCGCCGACCCTCTACGGCTGTTGGCTGCGCGGTCGAAGCTCATTGCGGCTCAGTTCTCTCTGCCATGGAGCGCCATCGTTTTCCAGAAACTATATCAGTGAGTCACACTGTTGCACTGGGTGACATGTTCCTCACTACCATACACACACACACACTAATTTGAGTCAGTCCCACATACACTGCCCCGTTGCCAGAGCTTTACTCACTAGATCACCAAATGTGCGTTAATAAATGGCTGAAAATAGAGCCCAGCAAACGCACTGGCTCTATTTAGTCCCATCTACACGGCGGTCACAAACAAAGCCACGCGCTGTGTTCATCCTCCCACATTACAGCACTGTGTGTTATTTCTTGTGATTCATACATAGTCTTGCATGCTTTATGCTGAAGATACTTTATTGTTCCTGGAAACAAGCTGGGAATTGATAAAAATGTGATTCCATAAAATTGCAACATTGATTATTATACTGAATTATCTGACAATTGCGTCTGGAACAAATGAAAAAGACACATAGTGACTGTGGAAGTACGGAGAGGTTGGACGGACAGGGATGTAATAACACTCAGGTCGGCTCTCACAGCGACGCTTCCCCGGTAGATGTATTTCTCAGAGCTCAAATTTACATTTCGATCCGTGCAATATGAAATGGAGCTGACCAACAGGAGTGAGAATAATTGCCGCTCCATCTGGCCACCGAGTCGGCCCCGTCCACAGAGCCATGGCAACCTGCAGATTGAAGACATCCGAGCGGCTGCCCAGGAACATCCGCATATTGGATTTACTGGCTCCGGCCACCGCTGCTCAGCCTCCCTTTGGCCCAAACGGTTGCCAGACCAAATAAATTAATAATCATTCTGAGGTTACTGTTATTTTATTTCCACTGCATTCTCAACGAACGTGAGACGGCTCCCAATTTAATGAGCAATGAAGTGACAGCCTTTACTGTCAACGTGATGGCTAGTTGCTGTCACACCGTGGCGACGGACCCGCCCCCTTCCTTGTGTGGCACTTGTCTGATTGTCTCACCTGATCCCAATTGTTTCCACCTGTTCCCTGTTATCCTCATGTGTTTATAGTCTGTGTCTTCCCCTTGTCTGGTGCCAAAGTGTTCCCGTCTATGGTCAGGACTACTCTAGCCAAGCTCACAGCTTTGATCGTCGCCACAGTGTGTGTATGTATTTGCCTTCCTCGTCAAGAGTGATTTTCAGTTCCGTTTTTGCATCGCTATATGTTACAGCGCTAGGTTTGCCTCCGTTGGAGCGCCTTTTGTTTACACGCCTCATTACGAGTGATTCTCAGTTTAGTTCCTTTTTCACTAACTGTTACCACTCTAGGTTTTCCTCCGTTAGGAGTGATTTTGATTTAATACTTTGTGTCCTCCGTTGGAGTGTTTTTGTTTCCTCCGTTAGGAGTGATTTGGAGTTAATACTTTGTATTAATAAAGACTGTTTCACTGACCCCGCTGCATCTGAGTCCTGTTTCGAGTCCCGGCCTGACAGTTGCATGTATGATGAATTAACTCTGGATGCTATAAAAAGCCACAGCTGTGCGTACTGACGGCTCTTCTGGGATTGTTGGAGGGACCATGCCAATGCAAATGTGCGGCAAGCTGGTCATTCCTAAATTGTGGACTGAAAGCAGTGCTTACGTACAGCTTTCTAAATCCTGAATGTGTATGGAGGTATTGACTGATCGCCAACAACCTTCTTCGCCCATGTGACTGCATGCAGCACTCCTACCTGAAGTCCCGTCGTTACGGTGTAACTACAATCACCAAGATGTGTAATTTATTGTTTTTAATTCAGATTTTGAGGCCAAGGCCCACTCAAATAAGGATTTGACATTAAAAAAAACAATGTCAAGCTAAATGTAACATAGTGTGCTCAAAATGTAAATGTGTGCCAACCTGTTGGTGTCTCTGTCAGTTTCTCTCTGAGCTTCTTCACTGATGTTGCATGTCCACCATTGGTAATATCCAGATCCAGCCAGCTTAGGCCAAGTTGCAGATTGCAACATGGAAGCCAAAAAGCACACATTGTTGGTAGAAAGGTTCCCTCTTCCGCTCTCTCTTCGGCCATGCTGGAGAATCTTTTCACCAGACACCGTCCGGAAGGCCTTGGCGAAGGAATTGCACTCGCGTCTCCTCCATCGTGAGGAGTTCCTTCAGCTGGTTCCACTCACGAGCGCTAAACATCGCATCCTCAGAAGACCTGCCTGTGCATTTTTGTCCAGGGCCTCGTGGTCCAGAGCTGTGAGGGGCCTTTCCTTGTTTGAATGGGCTGTTAGCTGCTTCCTGTTTGACGCAACCCGAGAGATGGAGAGGGTCCTTACCTCAATCACGCCGTCATTCACAACTGACGGCGATGAAGTGCTCGTCATCTCGATTCTCCACCTCCCTCTCGCTGTCATCAGC
Organism: Cottus gobio; assembly: GCA_023566465.1. Lineage (NCBI taxonomy): Eukaryota > Metazoa > Chordata > Actinopteri > Perciformes > Cottidae > Cottus > Cottus gobio. Next base: position 18,685,683 of record CM042230.1, read on the forward strand.
ATTGAGACGCTGCAGCGTGTGAACTTTAAAAAGCACATTTCACATTGTGATGGTGCAACTCATCCTCTGACTGATCCCTTGTTCCTCTGCGACCTCCTCAACAGCAGAAGGGATGCGCTCCACACGATGTCTGCCTCTACATAAACGCAGGCGGTCAGGCTAGCATAGGAGTGATGGGAGTCCTTTGATTTGGAGCGTGGCCTGCGATCAGACCAGAGATCAGTTGTTAATGACACAGACGGCTGTGTCTCCAGCTTCTACAAAACAGATTCCTTTGACCTTTCTCAGAGAGTGTTCTTCTAGAGATTGGTGTGCACTTACATAATGTCAAGAAAGTGTTTAAAATGTTGATATTCCACAAGTGCAAGAGGCATACAACACCCAATTTTAAAATCATATAAAAAAAGAGCAGACAGGCCACAGCAGGGTAAAGCCTCACTTGGGCTGCATTCCTTCAAAAATCCGACACGTTCACTGCCAGTGCGGATGTGTGAGTGGAAAGTTTCATCCTTCTGTTGGCAGCTTGATTTTCGCTAGTTTCCGGCCCCTCCCTTCAGTCACTCTCGAGCTCGCTAGACCCCGCCCACTCGCTTTTTGAGGCGGAGTTTGAATGCTGTGTCTGCAAACAGCAACCGACAATGTGACTTAATATTGCATTCTAATATATATCTTTAAAGAAGCAGTACTATTTACGCCACAGAGCTAGACGTCGACGCTAGTACTCTTTCCAAACCTGATTTACAGATTTAAATAGTTTCACAACTCTTCTCTCTCTCTCTCTCTCTCTCTCTCTCACACACACACACACACACACACACACACACACACACACACACACACACACACAGAAAATGGTTACTGAGATCACTAAGATTCAACCAAAGGCATGACATACCTCACAGATAATGACAGCGGCACAGCAAGAAGTAAAAGCAAAAAGAAGATGAAGCCGTGAGATAAGTAAGACAAGCGATGAAGAAAAGATAAGTGACAGGATTGAAAAAATAATAATAAATAAAGAACAGGGGAGGCAGACAGTTTGATGAGACAGAAAGAGAAACAGATAGGACAAGAAGAAAGAGAAAGAAAAAGAGAGAGAAGTAGAGAGAGGGGGGAGGCATCAGAGAGGCTGATGATGTAAAATGGAATACCAAAAATGTCTGGTATAGGGCTGAAAACATCAAAGAAATCATACTTCCAAAAGCACAGATGTCAGAAAAATGGAGACCAATTTATTGTGGATGGCAGGAAGCCTGGCACCACCTGTAAATTACCACTTCAGCCGGAGCAGTGCCGAAACAATGCCGGCTCCTGATGAAAGGGAGAGCGAACATGATGGGAAACCACTTCACACGGAGGAATGACAAAGATTCCACTTTTGCAATCCGCCTTCAGCCCGGGGGGGGGCACTCTATATGCGACGCACAGAGTCCCACTCGCATCGCTGTGTGAAATACAGTAATGCACTAATTATTGTTAATATGATCACAGGTACGGACAATTCATCATTGTTAGCAGCTCAGCCGCTGCCAACTCAATCCTCTGTGTGCTTCATGGAAGGAAAAATATGAAGCGGCGTGACATTTCAAAATAAAAAATTCTCCCAAACTAGATTCTCTTCCTGCTCGGGACTGTCTGTGATTATCGTCATTATTGTGATTATCGTCATTATTGTCATTATTGTGATTATCGCTGACTTGGCCCTCGACGCGGTTTGTTGTTCGCCAGCAAGTCGTCGCTTTCACGCTCGTCCCGAGACTTTTAAAAAGAAAACAACAACAACAACAAAAGCTCTTATGATGTTAGGTCTATATGTGTGTGTGTGTGTGTGTGTGTGTGTGTGGTGGTTGTCTTGGTATTCCAGTGTGGTCGTTTACCTCCAGGGACACGCTGATGCCGGCTCTTTACTCTGGAAAGCACACTAGAAAAAGGGGGGACACACAAAAGCCATCTATCAGCTGGCAGCTTGACATTGAGCCTGTACTCTTGGAGATGAAAGATGATGCCACGCGCTCACACTCATATTCAAATCACACACTCTCCGTCGGCAGACGGATACATTGCCAGACGTTTCTCCACATTAACAATGCACAGTGAGGCATTTCTACAAAATTCGGTTTGAAAATTCCGGGGAACTGTTCATTTATTTATGTCGGATGAAAGAGTCGTTCCAAAGGTATTCACTTGACTTGTTTTTCTTTGCTAAGCTTATAACGTATTTATCAGCATACCCTCACACGGAGAACCAATTCTTCAGATGTTTTGATGGGGAGAATTTCATATAACGAGGAAATATTCAAAACAACATTTTGGCTAAATTGCCTGACACACATTTTACTTACTCATTCCAAACGCATAATAATAGCAATTTTAATTATAATTTCAAAGTTAATAGCCATAATTATATGCTATTTGATGATTAGTAACTGGAGGTTTCCGGTCTCGGCAGTGATGGCTGGTAATACAATAATCACGCTGGCTGATTTCTGGGTTGCACTCGTCTCCAACCTGAACACAAGGTCCGCTGACACCGAAGCACAGAAGATTGGATTCTTCGTGATCCGCAATGCCTTCTTTTTTTTTTTCTATTTTTTTTTACACGTGAAGGTAGTAGTCTGTGTGAGCGTGGATGTGACTCAGTGTCAAAACACAAGTCTGAAATGTTGTTGTGTTGTTGTTTTTTTCGACAAAGGCTTTGGAAAACAAAATTACAATGGCACTTTCGTCCAGCCTCCACGAGATAGCTGTTAAGGTGTCAGGATGCTTCAGGCGAAGAAGTGCTTGTCAGATCATAAAACAGCATCTACACTCACACACACACACACACACACACACAAGGGCTGAGTCCGACAAGTTCTGCAACTTTCTAAAAAGCGACAAGCACACATGCGGTGCTCGGCGTTACACACAACGCTGGTCACTTTGTACAAACGGGAAAAGACCGCTCTCATCTCCATTTAACAGAGTTTTGTGTTTCGCCCTTTCGAATGCCTGATTCGTTACGTGATGTTAGCGTTCTGTGTTCAAGGTTCACGACAAAAAAACTGCTCGAAAAACATTTATGAAGTGCAAATGTATATATCGCCATTTGGAACAGCTGTAAACACTTTTGCCTTCAGATGCAGTAGGAGGACACGCTCCTCCGATTTAACAATTAAGGATTAGGAATCGACAAATCTCTGATTTCTTTATTGCTAGCTTCTTACAATTACAGCTCCGCCATTTAATACACTTCCGACACCAATGTGGCCATTGAAATATTTTTTTTTTGGGACGAAACATGAGGATTTCACGGAGAGACGTTCTTCCAGTAATGCTGCATCACTGCGCAGGATGCAAGGCAGCTCGTCCATCTCTGCTTACAACTCAGACGGCCCTCAGTTAATGTTTCAAACATGTCGTTTGTTATGGCAAAATGACGAGAAGAGACGCTGATTTGGAGTTCCAACCCAGCGGGAAGTGTTTTAATGAGCACAAGGCAACATTCAACAATGTATTAGAACTTTCAGCATATTCTTAGATCACTTTCCACCAATCAAACCAGCCGCTTAAACCACAAACAAAGCCCATCCAGCTTTCCAAATATGGCATGTTCTTTTTGTGTTCTTCAGGGTCTAGTTTGTAGAAGAACTCGGCCACTCATTAGATTTACTTCATTTGGGTCAAGATAACCTTTTGGCAGAACACATGATTCATATATGGGACCAAAGGTACTCGACCAAAGGTTCATGACGCAGTCTTTCTTCTCTCTATAAATTGCCAACTTCCTAATTTCTAGGAGCTATCTGTTTTAAAACCAAATGTTTTCATCATAACAAGTTATATAAATAATTTTCCTATGAATCCAAATGTAGGGAGTTCAAACTATGTTACGTTGCCCCCTAACTAACGTGAAACAGGGTCAAAGTTGACCATCGCCACTCTTTCAGCTCCACAAACGCTGCAGCTGCATCTCCACAGGCTCGGGGCTCATTTGACGGGGGAACCCTCTCCTGTTGTTTGGGCAGCGGGCCCCGAGGCCGGGCTGCGAGGCTTCTCTCACGGCGGGAGCAGGTTTTGCGAGCTGGCTCTGGACCGAGGCAACAGAAGCCACGGCCGCTGGCACGGTCCTGCACCGCCGCAGGCCTGGCGCTGCTGAAAGCCGTGCCGTGAGATGATAATAGACGAGGTCGGTCTCAAAAATGAGGTTCCGGGAATGCACCGTAACCATGTGCGATTCTATTCGGCACCTGTTTAAATGGGTGTTCGGAACGCTGCTCTTTTTTCCAGCAACCTTGTTGACCGGCTTATTCACAGAATAGTAACGTGTTTGATGATGATGATAAAGTGCAGATTAATGGACTCTTGGAGGAGCCTTGGAGTACGAATTCAACGAAAAACTGATCGGAGGCAATCATTTGAAATGAATAGAAGCAGATTAAAATAAAACAGATGAACTTGGCCGGCAGAGTCGCTGATGCGTCAAGACCCCGGGGCCGATGTGCCCTTTTGCCTCATCCAATTTCAGTCCGGGCTGCCCACGATAAATTATTGCCACGTTCAAATCATGAGATTAAGATTAAAGGCGGATTTTGATGGATTAGATTCATTCCACGCGTGATCGAGGAATGAGGGTATTTAACCTGCCGCAAAATCAACTTACAAGGCGAGTTAAGAGAACTCTCTCCGTAGCCCTCAAGGTGTTGGAAAATGTTACGCTTGCTGCAATGGCTTAAATTAGGCTGATTTAGCCAGTGGCCGGGCTGTTTTACCTGCTTTTTCTGTGCTCCGCTGGAGCCGCTGCTGATGTTGACAACATCTTCTGCTTGCAGGCTCCCTTTGCCTTTTGCTTGGTTGTTTTGCATTTGCTTTCGGCTGGCAGGCGGCTCTGCATGTGGGTGCATTTGCTCCACCAGCATGCACGCTGCAATTGAATAAGCTCACTGACGCTGCTCATATTCATCAAGCAATTATCAATGTAACTTATTGACCGAGTTGTCCCGCTTTGACATCAGCATGAAGATACGACGGTGACCAGCTATGATTAATTTTTAGCACAGCTGACTTTCCACTGTCGGAGTCAGCGTGTGTTTTGTGTGCTTCTCTGTGCTGAAGAGTTTAATGTTCTACAGATCAAACAAGCAGTAGTCAACAGGTTATTACTGCGAGGTGCTGCAGCCAATGTAATATGATATGCCAACACCATCCCACCACACACACACACGCACGCACACACACACACACACACACACACACACACACTTGCACACTTTGATACAATGCGTAGCAGACTTATCTTGCCACGCCTCTACAAGCATGTCGAATGTCGACACATGATGTGTCTTTACCGCACACAGCAGGACTTTCAGAGATATCATCATTTTTGTGCAGCAAAAAAAAAAGACTTTAAATTGCATCTGTGCTTTCGCATCTCTGGGAAAAAACATAAAGGGGTCATTGAAGTTCTGTCTCACCAGATGTTCACTATCGCACTGGAATGATCCTGAGCAAGCATTCCTAGACCACTTATTAAGTGCTGTGTACCTGAAGCTTACGGGGCCTTCGACTGTGGGCGGTGAGGCAGCGTAAACCCCATCAAGGTTCTGGTTTAATTGACACACAGCACATTTCCCCCCAACTCATCCTGCGAGGGTCTGCATGTGCTTTTCAGTGTTGTGTAGGAGCAGCGTAGGTGAGACTGGTGTTACACAAGTATACAAATGGAATAAATAAACAGAAGATCTGGAGCGAACTCATTAGGATCACCTTGGTACAGGAAGACTGTGCAGAGTCAGTATTTTGTTTTTTAATACCAGGATTAAATGAGAAGTAAATTATCCAACAGTATAATTAAACTCAAATAGCCTCGTCTACTCATAACAAATGAATGTGCAAATCAGACTTCATGTTGTTTTGCTTTCATGAATCTACATTTTGTTGAAATATATAAGCAAAACACATGAAATGTTGGCTTTGAATATTTCTGAGATGACTTGGCATCCATTAGATATCTGTGATTCACATGCTTTGGAATAAAAGGGAACCAGCCTTCTCAAAATACTGCAGTTATTCCCGAGGCAGAAGGCAGGTCTGTATTTTTATCTTCTGTTACATGATGACACAAAGTGCACGATGAGCTTCTCACCACCTCAGAATCCTCCAATCAAATCTGTTCAGGTTCAGCTTTAAATTCTACTACTTAAGTACTGTAGCTACACAGCTACACTGTAGTTACACAGCACAGCATGTTGGTTAAATATGTATCTGAAATATGGAAATAACAAGCTTGCATTTGCACACTTTATATTTGCTGCTCCAGAACTACCGATGAGGATGAGCTGCATTGATGCTACGTGATCGGCTGATTGTTCCGTCACGAGTTGTTGAGCTCCTGATTTTAGCGTGGCTTTCAGAATGTTCTCTCTATCTCTAACGAACAATAGTAACGGCAGAGAACACAGTCATTGAGAATTAGCCCCGTTACATTTGGTCTTTTTGGCATTATCCCGGAGAACGCAACAGTTAGGGTTGTGTCTCCAAAGCTGGTTCCCTTTTGGATTTGTTTTGACAAAATACCCAAATTCTTAAAGCTCTCATCGACAGTTGAAAGTGACTACGTGTAATGTGAAAGGAGTCATTATGAGAATTAGCATCATTATCTATTTTCACCTAATTCTGCTGTTCCCCTCAGCTCTACGGAGCATTTTTGTGTCTTCTAATTCAATATTTTGTTTTTACAGCCGAAACGTCACTGTTTTAGTTCACTCTCCGGGTTCTCATCAGCTGTACATGTCTCCATGTAGCGGGCTGCTGTTTTTCAGCTTAAAAGAAGCTCTGCACTGAACATGATGGGCCCAGCAATGAGCTGACGCTGGCGAGCATAGCGAATCATGTCACATGTGATCTCACAGAAATGCGAGAAATTACCGTGACCTCTTTGCCATGCATTATGTGATGGCGCCACGTGTTCAAATTACGTGGCGCCACTACAGAAATAATTTAACCTTTAATTTAGGCAACAAAACCACTTAGTCAGGGGTTTAAGAAAAACATTATGTTTCGGCTTAAAATAAGTTTGAAAACTAAGTGAAATACATAAACACGTCATAAACTGTACTACTAGCTCTGAGCGTTAATTATTCACATGGATGTGTTTATGTGTAACACGACAAAGGGTCCAAATTGACTCTCCATTGTTTCTATGAGGCCAACACAAAACTTGACACATTACGTGCCACCGCCATGTAATGCGCCGTCAAGAGGTCGTGGTCCTTTCACGTATTTCTCTGAGACGGGGCAGAGAAGAGAGTTTAATATTGCTCTGTGTCGTCTTGCTGGGTAAACACCAACACGTTAGCCACGACAACTCAATAAGCGTCTGTCAGCTTGCTGTGTTGCCACTGCAAATCAGCTGATGCAGATTTAAGCTCCAAAGCTTTGTA